>CM019063.1:162355574-163555574 GCA_009667805.1 Leptobrachium leishanense | reverse complement strand
ATACAGTGGTGTGTGAGTTTTCCAATTAAACAGATCTGTCGTCGTGAATGGTACATATGTGTATTGCACCGGTCCAGGTTCCCCATTCTCTAATAAAGGACCCGGCACCTCCCGTAAGGGGGGCTGCATTTTACTTTTACCTGGATTGTGTTGATATACATCCCGGGGCTTAAATATATTATTAGCCGCACGAGTGGTGGCCCCCTGATCCACCCCTCCATCATCCCCACTCTCTCTGGGGGTTACCCGCTGATATACATTCCCATTGGGCATTTCAATTTTCTCCGCAGGGGTCCCTTCATCCTCCCCTCCCGCAGCCCCCTCCTCTTCCGCGATACCACGAGCCGGAGCAGAGGGAGCTGGCCGGGAAATAGCAGCTGCCTGCTCGCTCCTCTCCGCCAGCGCAACCGCGGCATTCAGTGCCTCCCTGGCCGCCCCATAACACGATGGGTAGAGTGGGGGAAGGGAATCAATCTCCTCCGGATATTCTACCAATACCGGCTTTCTCTGTTCACCTTTATTTTCATTATTCGGGGGTATCTGTTTCTTGTTTTGTCCCGCCATCATTATAAAATGACTCTTATCCTTCACACAGTACCTCCATATATCTATATACAGGTACTGTTCAGGATGACCATATCTCCCGGTTATTTGGGAGTGCACTCTCTGTATTAACTCCGGGTCCATAGACCCCTCTTCTGGCCATTCTGGAACCAACAGTGGCCATACTATTGTACACAACAATTTCAATTTTTCCTTACTCAAATCCACACCATAGTGATGTGTCTCATACAATGCTCCGAAATTTCGTACCATATACTCCAAGGGTGTCTCACCCTCTTTTGCCTACTTGGGATTGGACGACCCGTTACCCATTGTTACTCTTGTGGGCAGTAACTTTTTCACAATGTGAATATTTCTTTCAACACAATCACTTAGTCACTTTATATCAACTGTCTAGTACTTCAGGCAACAGTTCTCCCGTGTCGCTTTCGCTTCCTCCTTCAGTAGCCGACTGCAGTCGCCTGAGTCGGAAACGTACTTCCGGAGTCCACTCTCAGATTTGCTTTTCCTTGCTAAGCAAGTAGGTGCACAATCACTCACAACACTCTCAGCATTCACAGCACGTACTGTACCAGATACATTCAGCACAAAACAATACATAAACAATTCTACTCTTTCTACTAGCCAAGGGCACGCCGAGCCTCCTCTTGCCTCCTTATACCCCGTTAATTGATCTCTAACTCTTGCCTGCTTGTGACTATGTGTACCCCGTTCTGTGGCAACACTCCGGTCTGCAATTCCAATTTGCCTATGGGCAATGCACCCACTCGGCACCACTCCCGCTGCAGCTACCGCTGGCCTCAATTGGCCCCCTTAACTACACGACGTACACACTAGCACTGACTGCAGGCTCTCAGCCCAGTCACAGAATCACTCCTCCTTTCCTTGTCCACGTGCAGCAGTTTTATTTACAAACACTATGACAGTACTACTCCACGTGGCTACCCTCTCCCTCAGATACAGAACTACACCTTGTCGGCATCCAATCCCCCAGGCCCAGACATGCGCTAGCCACTCTGGCTCCTTTGCTTTGTCCGTGCTGTATGCGGCGGGTTCGGTATGCTCGACGAGACCGTGGCCACGGGTCTCCTTATCCAACTATGGTCGGACGTTTCCCTTATACGGTATCTCAAATACACACAAACATAGAAGACACTTTACCTATTGCCTTGCTGCTCGCTGTTTCCTCAGACTCGGTGGTGTCCCAGCTTCCCGGGCCGGGGGTCCATTTGGGACGAGATAAGGTCCACTTAACAGGAAATCCTGCTTGGCACCTGCAGATGTCAGCTCACCTTTAACGGACGCCTAACCGGCGGGATCACTCGCACCTGCAGTCAACTGCTATGGTGTCCAGCAGTCATTGCCGTACCGGTAAAGGCCTGGATCCTGGACGAGCCCCCAGAAATGTTACTGGAACCCACCTGGTTCACTCGGGACGAAGCCGGGCCGGCACGGACAAGGATTGACTGGACACGAGTCTCTTCAGGAAAGGCAAACTTTATTGTAACATCACAACAGATGCTCACACAGGATTGAATCGCAAAGAGTGAGCCTTGATTACACAGTGACATGAGGTTTTATACCCCGAATACATAATTAGGTACATCCCAATTAGCCCACCTCCCGGTGACACTATCCCACCCCACGTGGGTCCGTACCTCCCTTAATCGAATACAAAGACATTCCATACATTGGTCATAAATTGGCAGGCTTCATGATATTCTGACACAAGAGGATTTACTATTGCTCTGGATCCTGCCTGTGCTCACCTCCCTTGCGCTTGTTTATTGTTTGTTTTAGATAAGGCCTGGTCTGGTTTCACACTCCTCTTTGTCTCAGCTGCAGGCTCCTATGACCTTGATGTATCTCTTCTTCATCCTGTCACCCTGTGCCAGCAACGGCCCGGATCTTCTCTAATTTAATTGCTTTACTGCTTGTCTAACACATTCCAAAGATTCTATGTAAGCTTCATTCTAACTCCAACTAATATCTACCTAGTTATATTTAAGTGAACCAATATTCTGAACAAGATGGCCGCCTGGCTCAGGATGGCGACCATCTTCTGGCCTGAGTCCCTTACACTCCCTCCCCCTCCCAGTCACTTGCGGTGTACCCCAAGGCTCAATACTCGGCCCCCTGCTATTTACAATATTCATAAATGATCTGCCAAACATCTGCAAAGCCTCAACTGTACACATGTACGCAGACGACACCGTAATCTGTACCAGAAAACCAAATCTCCCACAGCTGGAGGTCGTGCTGCAAGAACAATTCACAGAGGTAGAAAAGTGGATCAAACACAACAAACTTTTTTTACATACTGACAAAACGGTAACGATGCTCTTTGGAACAGCACCTAAACTACATAAATTGCAAAATCCCCATCTATGTGTGGGGACAAAATCAAATGGCACGCTGTCTACAGTCACTTCTCTCAAATATCTAGGTATGTGGTTAGACCCAAATCTATCCTTTGGCCCCACATCGAAAAACTCTCATCTAAAATTTACCCCAAACTAGGTGCCCTGTACAGAAACAAATCCTGCCTGAGCCCCGCGGTAAGAAAGCAAATTGTACAACAAATGCTTATGCCGGCTATTGAATACGGAGATGTAGTGTATACAGCTGCCCCGCAAGCACACCTTCAGAAACTTACCACATTGTATAACTCATTCTGCCGCTTTGCACTACATTGTAACTACATGACCCACCATTGTGACATGTTAAAAGAGCTAAACATACCCTTCACCTTTCCAACCTACATAGTACTGGAGTCTAAACATACCCTTCACCTTTCCAACCTGGTGTTTAAGAGCTTTTCTGGGAAGCTGCCACCCTACCTGAATAGACTGCTTCCTCCAGCAGTTCCCTCATCCTATAACCTCCGATCCAGGACCTACACCTTCCTTACAATACCACAATACAAAAAGAAAGTGGCTCGATCCTCATTTTCCTACAGAGCACCGCAGTTATGGAATAACCTCCCAGACGCCATCAAATCTTCCCCCAGTCTAAAGTCACTCAAGAGCTCTCTATTAACATACCTCAATAAGGAATGCACCTGTAAACATGTAACATAATGACTATTTCCTACATATTTATTTTCTGTTAATCTGTATATTTGTGGGGGGGGGGTTTATATCTTGCATTGTATTACTTTGTATAGCTGTAACAACTGTAACATTTTAATGTTCTTGAACCCAGGACGTACTTGAAAACGAGAGAAATCTCAATGTATCCTTCCTGGTAAAATCCTTTATAAATAAATAAATAAATACAGGCCTTAGTGTCTTAATGACCATTTCTCAGGATTGGGGAATGTGGAACCCAGGATACGGAGTAGCTGGAGCCATCTGTACAAGAGAGGCAATCTGGATAGCGTGGTCACAGTTCCATAGTCAGGGCAGGCAGCAAAGATGCATGGTCAGTAGAGGTAGGCAAGGATCTTCTCTGCTGTGTCTCTGCATTTTGATTATTCTGGTATCTGACTCTTGGCTTTGTATCCTGACGTTTCTTGCAATTAACCCCTGGTACTGTATATTGATATCTTGGTTCATGACTCCTGGCTTTGTATCCTGACGTTTTTTTGCGATATATCCCTGGTACTGTATATTGATATCCTGGTTCCTGACTTATGGCTATGTATTCTGATGTTTCTGATAATTAACCCCTGACTGTATATCGATATTCTGATTCATGAGTGTATCTAGTGCAGCAGCTTTTTGCTTTGGACTATAGAGACCACCTCAAGGATCTCTTTCTAGTTAGAACCATTGTTGCTAGATATTCCTGTCATTTCTGGTTAACCCCTGTTATTCATTGTGTGTATTTCCCACCCTGTACTCTGTATAGACAGAAGGTCATACAAGAACCTTACCCCAGTGCAGGGCTTTCCTCGTGTTAGTGTATACTGTCCTGTTTCCTCTGGTTCTATTGTATCCTGTGTCCAGGGTTTTGCATAATGTGGAAAGACACATACAGTGGCAAGAAAAAGTATGTGAACCCTTTGGGATTACGTGGAGTTTTGCATGAATTGGTCATAAAATGTGCTCTGATCTTCATCGAAGTCGCAAAAATTTGAAAAACACAGTCTGCTTAAAATAATACAACACAAACATTATATGTTTTCATGTTTTTATTGAACAGAACATGTAAAGATTCACAGTGCAGGGTGGAAAAAGTATGTGAACCTTTGGACTTAATAACTGGTTGACCCTCTTTTGGCAGCAATAACCTCAACCAAACGTTTCCTGAAGTTGCAGATCAGACCTGCACAACGATCTGCAGTAATTTTGGACTACTCCTCTTCACAAAACTGTTTCAGTGTAGCAATATTCTTGGGATGTCTGGTGTGAATCGCTCTCTTAAGGTCATGCCACAGCATTTCAATCGGGTTGAGGTCAGGACTCTGACTGGGCCACTCCAGAAGGCGTATTTTGTTTTGTTGAAGCCATTCCTTTGTTGAATTACTTGTATGCTTTGGGTCATTGTCCTGTTGCATCACCCATCCTCTGCAGAGCTTCAGTTGGCGGACAGATGGTCTTACGTTTTCCTGCAAAATGTCTTGATAAACTCCAATTCATTTTAACATCAATGACAACAATCCGTCCAGGCCCTGAGGCAGCAAAGCAGCCCCAAACCATGATGCTCCCTCCGCCATGTTTTACAGTGGGGATGAGGTTTTGATGTTGGTGTGCTGTGCCTTTTTTCTCCACACATAGTGTTGTGTATTTTTTCCAAACAACTCAATTTTGGTTTCATCTGTCCACAGAATATTTTGCCAGTAGTGCTGTGGAACATCCAGGTGCTCTTTTGCAAACTTCAAACATGCTGCAATATTCTTTTTGGACAGCAATGGCTTCCTCCGTGGTGTCCTCCCATGTACCTTATTCTTGTTTAAAGTTTTCCTTATTGTAGGTGTGTCAACAAAAATGTTAGCATGTGCCAGGGATTTCTGTAAGTCTTTAGCTGACACTCTAGGATTCTTCTTTACCTCATTAAGCATTCTGCGCTTTGCTCTTGCAGTCATCTTTACAGGATGACCACGCCTAGGGAGAGTAGCAACAGTGCTGAACTTTCTCCATTTGTAGACAGTCTGTCTTACCGTGGAGACATGAACATCAAGGCTTTTGGAGATATTTTTGTAACCGTTTCCAGCTTCATGCGAAAGTCAACAATTATTGATCGTAGGTCTTCTGAGAGCTCTTTTCTGCGAGGCATGGTTCACATCAGGCAGTCCTTCTTGAAACCAGTAAACCCAAAACTGGTGTGTGTTTTTAACCCCTTAGGGACCTTGGATGTACCATGTACGTCATGGCAGCGGGTCTCTTTTAGACCCGCTGACGTACATGGTACGTCCTGCGGTGTTTTGAGCGCTGGAAGCGATCGGATCGCTTCCAGCAGCTCAAACGCCACTGCAGGATGCCTGGGAGTCCAGGCATCCATGCAATGGCGGTTACAAGTGCCGGGGCACCTTGTGATCGCTCCCCGGGAGCGATCAACATCCGGTTTTACCAGAGAGGTGCCCGGCACTTGTAGAGAGCGCTGGAAGCGATCGGATCGCTTCCAGCAGCTCCAGGGCCATTGCACGCTGCCTGGGAGTCCAGGCATCCGTGCAATGGCAGACAGGAGTGCCGGGGCACCTTGTGATCGCTCCCCGGGAGCGATCAACATCCGGTTTTACCGGAGAGGTGCCCGGCACTTCTAGAGAGCGCTGGAAGCGATCGGTATCGCTTCCAGCTGCTCTGTGTATATTGCAGGGATGCCTCGACATCGAGGCATCCCTGCAATATGCTTACCTGCCGCCGGTCCGCTCAGTGATCGCTCTCCCCGAGCGATCACTTCCGGTAGCGGCAGGAAGTACTGAGTGCCACGAGGTATCGTGGCACTCAGTACAAAAAAGATCACATGAGTGATCAGGTGCTCTGCTGGGTGCCTCGAGGGATCAAGGCACCCATCAGAGTAAAAAAAAGTGTAAAAAAAAGAAAAAAGTTAAATAAAAATAAATAAAAATGAATAAAATAAAATAAACTGACAGCCAAGATGGCGCTGCCCTTCTAAGGGCAGGGTCATCTTGGGGCTGAGTGGGATGTTCCTAGCCTGCCTCATCAGAGAGGCAGGCTAGCAACATCCAATCAGAAGTTAGAAAAAGTCAAAATAAAATTTCTAATTTGTCAGGTCAGGTCAATATTTTGTAAATATTGGCTCTGACCTCTGTGATTCTCCCTCCCTCTCCTCACTTGTGTTTTGGTGAGCGAGAGAGAGAGATCAGATTTGACAGGTTAGAGATTTTAGGTAGATTGAGTGAGATTAGAAAAATTGAGGCAGATTTAGAGAGAATTTAGGGAGATTTAGAAGAATTGAGGCAGGTTTAGAGTGATTTAGAGAGATTTAGGTGTTTATTTGTATTTTCTTGTGAAACCCAACGGTTCTTCTAAGAACCAATAATCCGTTATATATATATAATAATTATAAAATTTTATAATCTATTATATATAATGTCTGAGAGGGTGTACAGTGCCGAGGAGGCATATGCCATCCTGGCGTCAGAATCTGAGGCATCTGCGTCAGACTCAGACCCTGATTTTGACCCCGCCAACTGCTCAGAGACGTCGCTAGATACATCATCTACGCTGGCTGATGTATCTAGTGATGTTTCTGATGCAGATCCTGGGTCACCACCTGCCAGCAGGAGACGCACAGCTCCAGCTGAGGAGTGGGTAGTGCCTCATCGCCAGAGGCCAGATATCCCTCCTTTCACGGCAAATCTTGGCATCAATATTGATGTTGCAGGATTTACCGCCACACAGTTTTTGCAGGTGTTTATGGGGGATGATTTGTTGGGCCACATCGTGGCCCAATCAAATCTGTATGCCCATCAGCATTGTGCTGCGAAGCCAGACTCCTACTTGGCAAGGCAGCAATGGACCCCGCTAGATGTGCCAGAATTTCTGAAATTCTGGGCACTTACTATGCTGATGGGCATCATAAAGAAGCCCTCAATTCGCTCCTACTGGAGCAGTAGCCCCATCTGCTCTACCCCCATTTACCCCCAATCAATGTCACGTAGAAGGTATGAAAACATTTTGCGTTTCATGCACTTCAGTGACAACAGCCTGTGCCCTCCTAGAGAGCATCCCCAGTTTGACAGGCTGTATAAAATACGCCCCCTGATTACCCACTTCGCTGCCAGGTTTGCAGAGGCTTATACACCTGGAAGGAATATCTGCGTGGATGAATCCCTAATGAAATACAAGGGAAGGCTGGGATTCAAGCAGTATATTCCTTCCAAACGCTCCAGGTATGGAGTGAAGGTGTATAAGCTCTGTGACAGCGAGAGTGGGTATACTCAAGCCTTCCGGGTGTACGAGGGAAAGGATAGTAGCCTTGACCCTCCAGGTTGCCCAGAACACATGGGAACCAGTGGCAAGATTGTGTGGGACCTACTTTTTCCCCTGATGAACAAAGGGTACCACTTGTATCTTGATAACTTTTATACGAGTGTCCCTTTGTTCAAGCTGCTGTATTGTTTTGCTACAGCAGCATGCGGTACTGTTCGCAAGAACCGCGTAGGTTTCCCAGCACAGCTTGTCCGCACCCGGCTAAAAAGGGGGGAGACCTCAGCTCTGCGCCAAGAGGAGCTGTTGGCGGTCAAGTACAGAGACCAGAAGGATGTATACCTTCTATCCACCATCCACACTGAGAGGTCTGTGGAGGTCTCTGTACGTGGCAGAGCTGAGCGCATCAGGAAGCCAGTGTGCATCAAAGACTATAACCGGCATATGGGTGGGGTTGATCTGGCAGATCAGCTGCTCCAGCCCTACCAGATTATGCGGAAGTCAAGGGCCTGGTACAAAAAGGTTGCAATTTACCTGATGCAAATTGCAACCCACAATGCCTCTTTGCTCTGCAAAAAGGCAAACCCCAGAGTGACGCTGTCCTTTTTTACAGTTTCAGCTCCAGGTCATTTCGGGGTTTTTGTACCAGGATGCACATGCTCCCCGGGCGGTGATGGGGGACAGAGTTGGGGCTACACATTTTATTTATAAAATCCCCCTACTGAGGGCAAACAGAAACCCCAAAAAAGATGCAGGGGTGTTTCAAGAGGGGGCAGAGGAGAGACACAATCTTTTACTGCCCAGAATGCCCTGGACAACCCGGTCTGTGTCTTGGGGACTGTTTCAAGCTATATCACACTGTGCGTGATCTGTGATTTTTTTTTTTCCTTTCTTTTTTTCTCACACTCCAGTTAGTTAGTTCAGTTTAGTTTTTTTTTTTTTTTCTTTTACTGCACCAGACTTTTACATTTAATTCGTACATTTTTATGTTCTACAATTGGTGCTGTATTTTTTCCAAAATCTTTGCACACCTATGCATGGGGGGCATGGATGTACTCAGGAGACCTTGCAGAAAACAACCTGGAGAGTTTTCATGCAGTAACAAACAACAGTGTCTCCTAAATCACAGTCCAAAACTACTGTGGGCGTAAAAATCTGAAAATTTTAAAATTACCGCCACACACCTTCTCAAATGTTTTGGGCTAAAACCGTTGCATCCATGGCATCAAAGCACTCCATATGCAATACCTTGGGGTGTCAACATAACAAATATAAACAATTTTCTGGCAATAATTCAAACTGGGGTATGCGGTAGACCAGGGGTCAAGTCCTGGGAAAAAAAGTGAGGGAACTCACCCACGAATTCCACAACCCCCATTACCTTAAGAAAATATATATATATATCACGAGTATAGCCGGACGAGCCGGTGATACCATTTTTATTGGGTTAACTTTACATTTAAAAGACAAACTTTCAAGAGTGTAAACTGGAAACTATACTGATCAGTGAAAGGTATCACTACGTACAGGTATATACTCGTGATTTTGGCAACTGGACTAACGCATTATATATATATATATCTCCAGGCACAGACCCCCAGAATAATATACACAGCACTGAGCCCCCAGAATAACATACACAGCACTGAGCCCCCAGAATAATATACACAGCGCTGAGCCCCCAGAATAACATACACATCACTGAGCCCCCAGAATAATATACACAGTGCTGAACCCCCAGAATAATATACACAGCACTGAGCCTCCAGAATAATATACACAGCACTGAGCCTCCAGAATAATATACACAGCACTGAGCCTCCAGTATAATATACACAGCACTGAGCCCCAACAATAACATAATAACATGCACAGCACAGAGCCCCCATAATAATATACACAGCGCTCAGCCCCCAGAATAATATACACAGCACTGAGCCCCCAGAATAACATACACAGCGCTGAGCCCCCAGAATAACATACCACAGCGCTGAGCCCCCAGAATAATATACACAGCACTGAGCCTCCAGTATAATATACACAGCACTGAGCCCCAACAATAACATAATAACATGCACAGCACAGAGCCCCCATAATAATATACACAGCACTGAACCCCAAGAATAATATGCACAGCACTGAACCCCAAGAATAATATGCACAGCACTGGTTATATGGATTATATTTTCCCCAGTTCACATGATATAATTGCCCCCCAGCTCTCATGGATATAAATGCCCCAGGTCTCATGGATAATGCCCCCAACTCTCATGGATAATGCCCCCTGGTCTCATGGATACTGCCCCCTGGTCTCATGGATATGCCCCTGGTCTCATGGATATGCCCCTGGTCTCATGGATAATGCCCCTGGTCTCATGGATAATGCCCCCTGGTCTCATGGATAATGCCCCCTGGTCTCATGGATAATGCCCCCTGGTCTCATGGATATGCCCCTGGTCTCATGGATATGCCCCTGGTCTCATGGATACTGCCCCTGGTCTCATGGATAATGCCCCCAGGTCTCATGGATAATGCCCCTGGTCTCATGGATACTGCCCCTGGTCTCATGGATAATGCCCCTGGTCTCATGGATAATGCCCCCAACTCTCATGGATACTGCCCCCTGGTCTCATGGATAATGCCCCCAGGTCTCATGGATAATGCCCCCAACTCTCATGGATAATGCCCCAACTCTCATGGATAATGCCCCCTGGTCTCATGGATATGCCCCTGGTCTCATGGATATGCCCCTGGTCTCATGGATACTGCCCCTGGTCTCATGGATAATGCCCCCAGGTCTCATGGATAATGCCCCCAACTCTCATGGATAATGCCCCAACTCTCATGGATAATGCCCCCTGGTCTCATGGATATGCCCCTGGTCTCATGGATATGCCCCTGGTCTCATGGATATGCCCCTGGTCTCATGGATACTGCCCCTGGTCTCATGGATACTGCCCCTGGTCTCATGGATATGCCCCCAGGTCTCATGGATTATGCCCCTGGTCTCATGGATATGCCCCTGGTCTCATGGATACTGCCCCTGGTCTCATGGATATGCCCCCAGGTCTCATGGATAATGCCCCTGGTCTCATGGATATGCCCCTGGTCTCATGGATATGCCCCCTGGTCTCATGGATATGCCCCCTGGTCTCATGGATACTGCCCCCTGGTCTCATGGATACTGCCCCCTGGTCTCATGGATATGCCCCCAGGTCTCATGGATATGCCCCCAGGTCTCATGGATAATGCCCCTGGTCTCATGGATATGCCCCTGGTCTCATGGATATGCCCCTGGTCTCATGGATATGCCCCTGGTCTCATGGATATGCCCCCTGGTCTCATGGATATGCCCCCTGGTCTCATGGATATGCCCCCTGGTCTCATGGATATGCCCCCTGGTCTCATGGATATGCCCCCTGGTCTCATGGATAGTGCCCCCTGGTCTCATGGATAATGCCCCCAACCCAACTTACCACTGCTGCTGCTGCTGCTGCCGCCGCCGCCACACTGCCGGCGGCCACGTGTTTCCTGCTCAGCGGCCGCTGACAGGAAGTGCAGCCGCTCGCCTGGGATCTAGGAAACAGCCAGGCGAGCGGCTCCACTTCCGGTCACCGGCCGCTAGAATAGGAAGCACGCGGCCGCCGCCAATGTGCGGCGGCCGCCTGTTAAGCGTTCGGGCTCGGGCCACAGCGGGAACGCTGCGTTCCCGCAGCGTTCCCGCTGTCGGAGAAGTGCGGGAACGCCGTTCCCGCGCGTTCCCGCTCGACTCGAGCCCTGCGGTAGACCCAAAACCAAAGCTAGGCCTAGCTGAAGAAATAATCTAAATTTCAACTCCAATGACAAAGTCATAAAAATTGTATTTGAACCTTCCCAAAATCCTGGCAAACCTATGCATGGGGGGCATGGGTGTACTCAGGAGACCTTGCAGAAAACAACGTGGAGAGTTTTCATGCAGTAACAAACAACAGTGTCTCCTAAATCACAGTCCAAATCTATGTAATTGGGCAGACTAGATGGGCCGAAAGGTTCTTATCTGCCGACATTTTTCTATGTTTCTATGTTGTTCAATGTATTGTAACCCTGTCTATACTGTGCTTATTGTACAGCGCTGCGGAATATGCTGGCGCTTTATAAATAAAGAATAATAATAATAATAATAATGTGGGCGTAAAAATCTGAAAATTGAAAAATTACCGCCACACACATTCTCTAATGTTTTGGGCTAAAACCGTTGCATCCATGGCATCAAAGCACTCCATATGCAATACCTTGGGGTGTCAACATAACAAATATAAACAATTTTCTGGCAATAATTCAAACTGGGGTATGCGGTAGACCCAAAACCAAAAATAGGCCTAGCTGAAGAAATAATCTCAATTTCAACTCCAATGACAAAGTCATAATAAAAATTGTATTTGAACCTTCCCAAAATCCTGGCAACCTATGCATGGGGGGCATGGGTGTACTCAGGAGACCTTGCAGAAAACAACCTGGAGAGTTTTCATGCAGTAACAAACAAAACAGTGTCTCCTAAATCACAGTCCAAATCTAATGTGGGCGTAAAAATCTGAAAATTGAAAAATTACCGCCACACACCTTCTCAAATGTTTTGGGCTAAAAACGTTGCATCCATGGCATCAAAGCACTCCATATGCAATACCTTGGAGTGTCAACATAACAAATATAAACAATTTTCTGGCAATAATTCAAACTGGGGTATGCGGTAGACCCAAAACCAAAGCTAGGCCTAGCTGAAGAAATAATCTCTCAATTTCAACTCCAATGACAAAGTCATAAAAATTGTATTTGAACCTTCCCAAAATCCTGGCAAACCTATGCATGGGGGGCATGGTGTACTCAGGAGACCTTGCAGAAAACAACCTGGAGAGTTTTCATGCAGTAACAAACAACAGTGTCTCCTAAATCACAGTCCAAATCTAATGTGGGCGTAAAAATCTGAAAATTTAAAAATTACCGCCACACACCTTCTCAAATGTTTTGGCTAAAACCGTTGCATCCATGGCATCAAAGCACTCCATACGCAATACCTTGGGGTGTCAACATAACAAATATAAACAATTTTCTGGCAATAATTCAAACTGGGGTATGCGGTAGACCCAAAACCAAAGCTAGGCCTAGCTGAAGAAATAATCTCAATTTCAACTCCAATGACAAAGTCATAAAAATTGTATTTGAACCTTCCCAAAATCCTGGCAAACCTATGCATGGGGGGCATGGGTGTACTCAGGAGACCTTGCAGAAAACAACCTGGAGAGTTTTCATGCAGTAACAAACAACAGTGTCTCCTAAATCACAGTCCAAAACTGATGTGGGCGTAAAAATCTGAAAATTGAAAAATTACCACCACGCACCTTCTCAAATGTTTTGGGCTAAAACCGTTGCATCCATGGCATCAAAGCACTCCATATGCAATACCTTGGGGTGTCAACATAACAAATATAAACAATTTTCTGACAATAATTCAAACTGGGGTATGCGGTAGACCCAAAACCAAAGATAGGCCTAGCTGAAGAAATAATCTCAATTCAACTCCAATGACAAAGTCATAAAAATTGTATTTGAACCTTCCCAAAATCCTGGCAAACCTATGCATGGGGGGCATGGGTGTACTCAGGAGACCTTGCAGAAAACAACCTGGAGAGTTTTCATGCAGTAACAAACAACAGTGTCTCCTAAATCACAGTCAAAACTGATGTGGGCGTAAAAATCTGAAAATTGAAAAATTACCGCAACACACCTTCTCAAATGTTTTGGGCTAAAACCGTTGCATCCATGGCATCAAAGCACTCCATATGCAATACCTTGGGGTGTCAACATAACAAATATAAACAATTTTCTGACAATAATTCAAACTGGGGTATGCGGTAGACCCAAAACCAAAGATAGGCCTAGCTGAAGAAATAATCTCAATTTCAACTCCAATGACAAAGTCATAAAAATTGTATTTGAACCTTCCCAAAATCCTGGCAAACCTAGCATGGGGGCATGGTGTACTCAGGAGCCTTGCAGAAAACAAGCTGGAGAGTTTTCATGCAGTAACAAACAACAGTGTCTCCTAAATCACAGTCCAAATCTAATGTGGGCGTAAAAATCTGAAAATTGAAAAATTACCGCCACACACCTTCTCAAATGTTTTGGGCTAAAACCGTGCATCCATGGCATCAAAGCACTCCATATGCAATACTTGGGGTGTCAACATAACAAATATAAACAATTTTCTGGCAATAATTCGAACTGGGGTATGCGGTAGACCCAAAACCAAAGCTAGGCCTAGCTGAAGAAATAATCTTAATTTCAACTCCAATGACAAAGTCATAAAAATTGTATTTGAACCTTCCCAAAATCCTGGCAAACCTATGCATGGGGGGCATGGGTGTACTCAGGAGACTTGCAGAAAACAACCTGGAGAGTTTTCATGCAGTAACAAACAACAGTGTCTCCTAAATCACAGTCCAAAACTGATGTGGGTGTGAAAATGAAAAATGACCACCAAACAGTATCCAATTTGTTTGGAGCAAACGGTTGCATCCATGGCATAAAAACACTCCATTTACAATACTTTGGGGTGTTAGCTTACCAAATATATGCACGTAATAAAATTGGGGTATGTAAAAAGGCCCCTAAAAAGAAGATAAGCAAAGAAGATACTGTATGTCAAATTCGAAAATTGACAAGCACATGTCAAAAGATTGCGTAGCACCCCAAAACAACAGAACAAATCTATATATGGGTGGTATCAATTTACTCAGAAGATGTTGCTGAACATATTTTGGGGGTTTTTTGGCAGTAACCCATAACTGGATTTGACAATTCACGCCTAAAGTACAATGTGTGTGAAAAAATAACACAAAAAGTGACTACCTGAAAGTTTGACATAGAGCTAGTGCATGGAAAGTGTTAAAATACAACTCTTTGAAGCACCCTCGGGTGTGCCCTTTCTAAAAATATATGGTTTGATGGGGTTAAATTACTTTGGCCGGCTTCAAAAATGTCCCAAATAGGACATGGGTGCATGATGACGAAATGTGTAAATTTCAAGTTGGAAAACTGAAATGCGCACCCCCCCAAATAAGGCCTATTAGCCCCCAAATGACCCGACATACCTATACATGGGTGGTATCAATTTACTCAGAAGATGTTGCTGAACATATTTTGGGGTGCTTTTTGGCAGTAAACCTTAAAGTTCACAGTACATGTATTCTTAAATTGCGTTCAAAAAAAAAAATCACCAAAAACTTTTTTTTTCTCAAACTTTGGCATAGATTTGTGGTAAAATGGTTTGCATGGAAAGAGTCAAAATACCCCAAGTTTAATACCTTGATTTGTGTACTTTAAAAAAATATGTATATGTGGAGGGTTATTCAGCAATTAGTGACAGATATCAGTGTTACAATGTCACTAGCACTAGTTTTGAAAATAAACTCTTTGGAAATGGCAAAGTGCTACTTGCACTTATTGTTGCATAAAATAAGGAAAAAAAGCGAGGAATATGTAAACATTGGGTATTGCTAAACTCAGAACTAAATTTAGAAACTACTAAGGAATTAAATTTTTTTGACGGTTGTTGATACATAAGAAATTTTGGGGGTCAAAGTTTGAAAAAGTGGTGTTTTTTCAATTTTTTTGTCATATTTCACAATTTTTATAGTAAATTATATGAAATGATGAAAAAAATGGTATCTTTATGAAGTCCATTTAATGACGAGAAAAACAGTGTAAAATATGTGTAGGTTGCATAAACGAGTAAGAGGAAAATTTGTCCTAAACACTAACAGCGCAGAAACGTAAAAACAGCAGCGGTCACTAAAGGACGGATTTGTGTAAAACCGCCCGGTCACTAAGGGGTTAAAGGGCAGGACAGCTTTCTGCAACACATCCAATAATATTACACTGATTGGACTCAAGGTTGGCTCACTCCTGGCTCCAATTAGCTCTTGGAGAAGTCATTAGGCTAGGGGTTCACATACTTTTTCCACCCTGCACTGTGAATGTTTACATGTTATGTTCAATAAACACATGAAAACATATAATGTTTGTGTTTGTATTATTTTAAGCAGACTGTGTTTTTTCAAATTGTTGGGACTTAGATGAAGATCATTGCACATTTTATGACCAATTCATGCAAAACTCCACGTAATCCCAAAGGGTTCACATACTTTTTCTTGCCACTGTACCAGCCTAAAGGGCTTACTAAAACACACAGCACAAAGGACCCCCCCTTTGGCACCTGAGGGGGGCAAATGTGACAATGCCCATGTCTCTTTTCAGTAATTTATGATTTATCAATTACATTTGGGGGGGGGGGGCCTTAACTAACATTGTACCTGGAATAAAGCGACAACATTTTGACATGTATGTGTTAATATCAAACTGATGTTGAAAATTTAGATTTACTAGTTATACAGTGGAATTTCTCTTTGTGATGTCTCTAACATAATTGTCACACACAAGCCTTGGTTCTTGTCAGCAAAACATTAATGCAGATTGGTTTTATTGAAAACCTGAGAGGTTATCAACATGAGCAATAGTCAGAAGTGTTCTAAAATTAGGACTTGATTTAGAATCGGGTATAAACCGAACCAAACCATTGGCGTCTAAGTTGCATGTATGCAGGATTTGTCATCCTACAGCAGGTTCAAATTGTTCCAGGCACCAGACAAATTGATTTTCTGAACCCTTAGCCTGGCAGGCAAGCAGAGTTCCATTAAGACTTTGTGGATCTTGCACAGGTGTGCGATTGTGTCACGTCTCATGCTGAGCCCCCTATATCCTGGAGGCCGGCAGCACCATCCTCACTGCTCGGTAGGTCGCCATCGCCGAGTGAAGTAGCAATTGCAGCCACGAGTCAGTGATGTGGGCAGAGCTAAGTGTGATGATGTGGCGCCCGCCACATTTAAAACTAGGCAAGTGAATCCCACCCATTTGTCACGCCATGCGCCATACATGGTCCCCGGCAGCGCCTTCCTCTCTGCTCATTTGCCGGCTGCCGAGTGAAGCAGTGGCCGGTCAAAGGTGCGGCATGGCGTGATGACGCGGCACCTGCCGTGTACATATTGAGATGCCTGAGCCCTGGTTCCTTGCCTTGACGGGATTTTCTCTCCTCTCAGTACGTTCTTTGTATACATTTATCGGATTACCTGTGTATGACTTCAGGCTTGGCTGACTATTTCTCTTAGCTGTTAACCCCTTGACTCCTGACTGATGACCCCTGGCATTTGGTTGACGATCCTCTCTTTTTTTTTGTAATTCAAGTTTTTTTATTGTGAAGTAAAGTCAGCATGACACACATAAAGAAAAGGCCTCGCAGGGCCAAAACGAGTCATCGAAGAAAATGGCTGCACAGGGCCATAGCCTGTCATCTTATGAGGTCACAGAAAGAGACATCTAAACTAGGCATCTAGAAAGCACAGCTGGAAAAAAATAAGAAAATTAGTTTCGGGAATAAATCATGAGTTCTCAGGAATTAAAACAAAATCGAAGACATAAAATAAGAACTCTGAGAAATTCTGCAGGCGTACAAAAAGTCTTCAGAAAATAGTATGAACGTGAACAGCAAGGGGTATTGAGAAAATAAAAAATAATAGGGAAGAGAGGGGGTGCTATATACATCACCGGTTAAAAGATGGCGACCCATTAAAATATCTGGGGATATGGCTGTCGGCAGACGTACCGCGTATCTCCAATTTAAATTTTGAACCCCTCCTGACTGACATTAGACACGACATCTCGACATGGTCCAACAAACATATTACTTGGCTGGGCAGAATAGGGATGTTAAAAATTAATATCTTACCCCGCATACTTTACCTAATGCAAACAATCCCACTCACCATCTAAGGCTAGGGTCAGACTGAGGCAGTGCGAACGCGCATTCTGCACTTAATCACCCGTGCTAGCAGCAGATGCCGGCAATGACGGCCAATATACGAAGTACGGTCGCACAAAAGTCCGGCTGCGCAACGCAAGTGGAAAATGAACGCAATTTTTCGAGAACGTTAAACCACTAGTACTGACGTACAGAGTGCGCTGCGTCCGCTAGCGGCGTGTGTGCGTGAATTGGAGACATCAGACGCTGCTAATGTCCGCCAACATAACGTCCAGATGCAAGAAGTGTTTTATTGATGATCCGTACAAAATCACGGATGAAACTGCGCATAGTATTGACCGCTATTGCGTATTCCGTGAAAAAATACGTCCATTCTTCGAACGCACATTTTCACGGACAACGTGAAAAATGCGTTAGTCTGACCCTAGCCTCAAACGAAATTTTTCAAGCACTCCACCAATGTTTTCTCTCCTTCGTATGGGCGGGCACACGGCCCCGTCTAAAATTTTCTACTTTGTGCAGACCCACAGCACACGGTGGACTTGCCTTACCGGATGTTCGGTTGTACTACCATGCCACCCATCTTACCAGAATATTGGATTGGATGGTCGTATCTCCGACGAAGAAATGGCTTGACCTAGAAGCTAGTCTTGCATCTAGCCCTTTATGGGTATTGCCATGGTTGTTCAAATAAATCTGGGTGACAATATTTTGCGAGAAGTACATATAAAACAATATTCATAATACGCCAAGTATTTATACATATTTTTAAAATATAATAAGTAAGATATTTTTGTTCGAAATTAAAGGATATGCATAAAAGGACATTTTCAGACCATCTGCAGTTAGATCCTAAAACGTTATCTGGTTCAGGAAAAGAAAAAGACCAGAAAGAGAAAGAAGAGAAGAAAAGGAAGAAGAGAGGAAAGGAGAAAAGGAGAGGAGGGGAAAAAAAGGGGGGTTGGGGTATAGGAGGGGGGATAAGGGAGGTAAGTAATTGGTGGGAGGTTACCAGAGGTGAGCCCGGAACAGTCCAACAGTACCACAATTTAAGAGATAGAATCAAAAGGTAGCTTGTCCAGTTTGGGATGTGAAGGAGCTCCGGGCACAGAGGGCAGTCGATTCAGTCCCAGGGATTCCTATGTAGGGCAAGTAGTCTCTAACCAGATCTTAAACGGTGAGGAGGAGATGAAAGTACTCCAGTGGTACCATATGTTAGTCTCGGTTCCAAATCGCTGTTCCGAATACAACATCTCTGTCTCAATGGATCTAATGGTTTCAACTTTCGCGATTAAATCCTGTGCGGACGGTGTGGCCGACGAGTTCCAATGAAGCGGTACAAGCGTGCGAGCAGCCATAAGGATCCGGAGAAGCACCGACTTCAGAGATTTCAATGAGAAAGTCATTT
Organism: Leptobrachium leishanense; assembly: GCA_009667805.1. NCBI lineage: Eukaryota > Metazoa > Chordata > Amphibia > Anura > Megophryidae > Leptobrachium > Leptobrachium leishanense. The sequence continues at coordinate 163,536,415 of CM019063.1, read as the reverse complement.
GGCCAAGAAGAAAAATCTCGGGCGTAAAATCCAACTCCACATCCGTGGTGTGTTTAATCAGTGTCCGGACCGCCTCCCAAAAAGGAACTAGAAGGGGGCAACTCCACCAGATATGGAGAAAGGATCCTTGGTGTTGTTGACATCTCCAGCAGTTGGTAGAATGAGTTGGACTAAAACGTGCAATCCATAGTGGTGTAGTGTACCACAGAGCTACTATCTTAAAGGACGTTTCTTTCAATTTGGAGATGGCAGTGCCATGATGTGTGAGTTCAAAGGTTTTGGCCCAGTGGTGTTCAGGAATGGAAACGCCCAGCATGGAGTCCCATCTCCCCACATATGTCGGTAATTCCGTGTCTGTGGATTGCAATATGTGGTATAAGGTGGAAAGACTGTGCGACAACGAAATACCTAAAGCACAAAACTTCTCAAAGGGTGTCATCGGTCTGGTGAGATTAGTACCGTTGGGGAGCGACAGTAGAAAATGACGGATCTGCGTAAAGTTGAAGACATATAGAAGGGAGGGTGGATGGCCCTCCTCGGATGCGGGGATCTGTTTAAACTGACCTTTATCTAGCACATGTGTGGCAAGTAACCCTGGATGAGAGGTGAATCGTGTCCGTAAAGTAGAACGAACTCCCACTGGGAAGCCCGGGTTGTGTGTTATCGGCAATAACGGTGCTGGGAAGGAGGACAGTGAGTTACGGATTCTAAGTGTGTGCCAGACATGGACGGTATTTGCTACCGTGAGTATTGGCCGACACGAGGGTGACAATTGATCCGGAAGCAACCAGGGTAAGGCCCATAAAGGGCTGCGTGCGAGAAGAGTTTCCAGGTCTAGCCATTTGCGTGTAGGGTACGGATCCATCCAAATCAAGGATTCTGGTTAGCTGAGTCGCAAAATAGTATATAGGAATGTCAGGTAGGGCTAGTCCGCCCATAGAAGTAGGTTTGCACATTGTGTCAAATTTCAGGCTAGGTCTAGCGTTCGTCCAAACAAAATTGAGGAAATAGCTACGAAGTATACGGAAGATCTCCGCAGGGATGGCCAGAGGAATTGTTTGCAGTAGATATAGAATCCGAGGTAGGACGTTCATTTTTTAAAAAAAGGGGGGTGGGGGAAATAAGAAGCAAAGGGAGAAGAAAGTGAAAAAAGAAAGCAGTGAGGCAACCGGTGTAGCCAGGAACTAAGAACAGAGGAAGACACAGGACGTCCCCTGAATTGTTCCCAGGGTCAATGACACCAAACCTCGCGGGGGTAGATGGCTCAGCGCCTGGCGCTGAAGTTAGAACGAGTAAAGTAATAGGCGGATATAATGAGTAAAATTCACAATTGTGATTAAAATATGGAGAAGCAACGAACAGACCCAATGAGATTATTTTAACATCTTCAGATTATCCCGATATGGGAGGAACAAATAACTAATACCACCATAACATTATGCAGTAAGTAACAGTTGACCGAAGAACAAGAAGTGCAAAAAGCATCTATATCGGCACTAAAACAATGTATATATAATTAATATACCCTATCATCCAGCTGTGCGCAGCCGGCCCCATCAGTCCCCTCCTCTGTATAGACTCCAACAAATAACCAGAGAACATGAGACCATTCGATTTATATCCCAATGTGGCCCTTCCTCTCTAAGAAATAAAATTAGTCGTAGTTGACAGAAACCCACCCCCTCACGTCCCAACATCTTTATTGAACTAACGTGTTAATTATTTAGTATTATTATAACAAAAACTATTATTATTATTATTTATTTTCTTTTTTTTTTCCCTCCCTCCTTCTTCTTTTTTTTTTTCCCCCTCCCCCCCCTTCCTTTCTGCTTCCGTTATTCGTTTAAGTTGTCGTCGGTTATCATGAATCCCCTTTTGTCGTCCCCCCTATCGCTAACATAGATACATATTTTCTTCTTCTTTTTCTTATTTACTTTTCAGTATTAGCGTCAGTATTTTTACTATTTCTTTTTTTTTTCCCTCCCCTCCTCCTTTCTTTTTTTTTTCCCCCCCCCCCCTTCCTTTCTGCTTCCGTTATTCGTTTAAGTTGTCGTCGGTTATCATGAATCCCCTTTTGTCCCCCCCCTATCGCTAACATAGATACATATTTTCTTCTTCTTTTTCTTATTTACTTTTCAGTATTAGTGTCAGTATTTTAACTATTTTTTTTTTTTTTTTTTCCCTTTTTATTCTCTTATTCTTTTATGGTATATATATATATATATAAATACTTTTATACACATGTATAATTATTTTTTTTTCCCTTCCCTCTCCCCTCCCCCTTTTTTTCTCCCCCTCCCTTTTTCTCCCCTTCCCTACACACCCCTATTCCCCCTCTTCCCCCTCCCGTCCCCCCTCTTCCTGCCCCCTCCCCCCCTTGCATCTGTCAATAATCCCCCCTCCCCCTTAATCACTTAGTCCCACAGTATATGCAGTTTTGTTGTTTGTATACAATTTTACATATCCCCCCCACCCTCCACAACATGTAGAAGAATGCGGCCTGTGTATAGAGAATTTACAAATTAGGGTTAGAAGAAACCTATACCGGAAGCCCTCTGAGTTGCGTTAGCATAGCATATACCTGAACAGCGTGTTTGACTGCTATCACCTTCTATAATCGTCTCCACTCCCTCCCCCTTTCCTTCAGCTTCTGAAAAAGGCAGTCGTAACCATGGTACTGTGTCTCAAGTTTAGTAACGGAAGCAGCGGTAACGTTTCAAGTAACTATAAGTAAAAGTCAAATCCCCTTTCCCGCCCATCCCTCCCCAAGCGAAACGTCTCGTTTATAATGGCACATGGTGAGGAAGAAAAAAAAAAGCGAAAGAAAAAATCACGAGGAGGTCAGTGCGGGATCTTTTAGTAAATAACGAATCTGGTAGAGTTTATGTCTCTGAGAAAATTATACGATGGTTAAGAGGTTCCTGGTGGTACGGCCGTCCCAATCGTCTCTGCTACAGTCAAAAAAGGTTAATAGGATCCAAAATTACGCGAGATCCCCACGAGGCCGTGAAGAGTTTAACTCCCCAGATCACATAGGGGCCGTAGTAGAAAAGTGGGCCATCACTCACCGCCACCCACAGGCTCCGTTGCTATCGGCGGTGTCATCCGTCTACGAGGGCGTCGGTGACATTGTGACAGAGCTCCACTCGAATTAGAGGGTCGGTAGTCAAACAGCTCCCAGGTAGGTATCGTCAACTCCGGAAGCTCTAGTTGTCGTAAAAAGTCGGGAATATCCTCCGGAGAGCGGATAGTGAGCCATGTGTTCTCGGAGCGGACTGACAGTGATAGGGGAAATCCCCAGCGATACGGGATCCCGGCCTCTTGAAGTGCTTGGGTGACCGGCCGCAGAATGCGCTTTGCCTGCAAGGTGGTGGGGGAGAGGTCATTAAAAATCTGGACCTCCGCTCTGTGAAAATCCCACAGAGGTTGTGCCCTAGCTCGGAAATAAACTCGGTCTTTGAGAGCGAAGTCTGTGAAAAAACAGATAATATCTCTAGGGGGTGCTGTAGGCGAGTCGGGCTGGGGTCGGAGGGCCCGATGTGCTCGGGCCAGATCTTCCGGCATCACGCCTTTAGCTCCCAGAATAGCGTTGAAGAGGGCCGATAAATATCGACGGAGCGCCGTCTCTTGTTCGGGTACCCCGCGGATCCTCAAGTTTTGACGCCTGGACCAATTATCCAGGTCGTCAAGGCGTCTCCAGACCGCAGACATCATCGTAGGGGTATCAGGAGTAAGGGTTCCTACCTCCACCGTTCTTTCAGCTGCTTGCTCGAGTCCACGTACTCTGGCTTCCACCTGCTCCACCTCCGTTCGAAGGCCAGCTATCTCGTGCTGCAGGGATTCACGCACCTCTGCCACTATATCCCTTATGTCTTGCCGGGTAGGCATCTCTGCTAGCGATTTTTCTATTCTTTGTGACGCCGCGCCTAGATCAGGCAGGGAGAAGGCAGTTCCGGCTGGAGAAGCCGCCATGACAGGCGGATCGGCGTGTGGCGGTGTGAGGGCCCTGGATGCAAAAAAATGCCTCAAGATGTTCGGGAGTCGGTCTGGTCAGTGCTCTAGGGGTTGCGCCAGTGTTGGAGCGTCTTTTCCCTCTTACCATGATGGGTCTGCAATGCATAAAGTGCTCAATCTCTCGTGGTCTGTCTGGAGCTCACCTAATGTGCAGCCATCACAGTCACTCGTCAAGCCACGCCCCGTTCCCGGATCTTATACCACCTTACTACCGATCGATCTCAACACTGATTTGTACCATCCGTATCTGGCACAAACTCAAGGTTCGCCATTCCTTGTCTACCTTTCCAGCTCCCCTCCTCCCGTTATCTCACAATCTGGCTTTCCCAGGGGGCATCAGGCCAACACTACGGAATCGTTTTACCACCCACCCGGGCCTATTGGCCATGCACGTGCTAAAAGATGGCCAATTCCGACAGGTCCCAACATCGGACACAGACCCACCATTTACCTATCTAGACAGGTTTAACTTCCTGCAGATCAAACACTATCTGCTGTCACTACCTAACGGTACAAATCTGACTCGACCACTCACGGCGTTTGAAAATCAATGTGCTGTAGGCGCCGTCCCGTCACACAGTCTTTCCTCCCAATACCACGCTCTCCAGTCTTCTGACTTGGATCCCCCCTCGTACGTGGGACGCTGGGATACCATGTTGGGAAATGTGATTCCCGATGCACACTGGACAAAAACTTTCACTCTAATCCACCACGGCACTCCTCTATCTAGACTAAAGGAAACGTCATTCAAAATTGCATCCTTATGGTACACTACCCCCATTTGGATAGCCCGCTTTAGTCCAACTCACTCTACGGAGTGTTGGAGATGTCTTCGAGACCAGGGAACTTTTCTACATCTTTGGTGGACGTGCCCCCTTCTTGAGCCCTTTTGGCGCTCCACAAGTTCTCTAATTAAACACACCACTGAGATCGAACTGGACTTCTCACCTGAGATATTTTTGCTAGGACAGATGGCTCTATCTGTAAAATCACTGAAGAAATCTGTACTGACCCGGATTTTACTGGCAGCTCGAGCACTCATCCCGATTCATTGGAACTCATCAGTAGTGCCCTCATCTCGGGACCTGATAACGAAAGTCGAAACCATTAGATCTCTGGAAACAGCGACCTTGCCCCCGGGTGGTTGGACAGAAATACATAACACCACCTGGTTCCACTGGAACTCATTCATATCCTCCGCCAACTGTAGACGATGGCTGACACCAGAATGAGTGGGTAACAGAATGCCGGGGTCCCTGCTCCTGGAGCTCTCTCCCCTTTTGGGTTTTAACATCTGAGATACATTCCTTTTGCTTATTTAGTTTTCCTCCACCTACTACTGAACCCTCCCCTCCTTCTACTACTATAATTTTTAAAAAAATTTTCTCCCTCTCTTCTCTCTCTTTCTCTTCTTAAATTTATTGTTCCCTTTGTCATCTTTTCCCGCTTACCTCTCTCTCCTCTCTGTTTCTCTCTACTACCTCGCTTTCCGGAAATTCTTTCTCCTTCTTCTGTAGCTAAGAGTACCCCTGCACAGGTCAACTCACGACCATACTGGTAAAACTGACCTGATTTACCTAGACAAACTACGCCTATTCTACAATGGTACCCGGTTGGTAATCCTTTTACCATACTCCTTTGATGTATTACTGTACTCTATTATTGTCCTAATTCTGTACTTTCTGCATATTTTTCCCTTAATAAAAACTATTTGATTAAAAAAAAAAAAAAGATGGCGACCCAGAAAAAATAAAAAAAAGGGGGGGTGAGGGGAGTGGCAAAGGCCATCACCATGACACTCCTGGTGCACTCCCAAAGGAGGCCATAGAGGGATAATGTCACGAGGCCTGGGAGCCCGAGGGCCAAACATAACAGTCAGAGCCATGGTGGCGCACCTCAAGACTGCCCGGTAGATGCCAAAAAAAAGGAAGGGGGTTACACCATCGCCAGCAGGGCGAGCACCAAAAAAAAAGCAAAAGTGCAAGGAAGGTAGCGAATAAAAATTAAACGAGTCCCCAAAAAGGTCAATAAACTCATCAAGGGAGGGGAGAGGAGAAAAAACACTTTTACAGAAGTCAGGGAAATATATAACGTCCTCAAGAATAAAACTCTCAATGTAGGGGGATGCTCAGCAAAAACTGGAACTCAGCCTGAGGAAGCAGTCGCCGGGGCCGGCGACAAACCAATGCCGGAAAGCATAGGTCAGGCCTCAGCCGGGTCAGAAACCATATAAGGCACGTTTTCATGCGTCACCACGAGGGAGCCAGCCAAGCCCCAGCGATAAGCGACCCCCCGAAGACGGAGGAATGCCGTCACCTCACGGTACCGACGCTGAGCCAGCAGGGTCACAGATGGTAAATCATTGTATAACATCAGCGACGCTCCATCAAATTTCACCGCAGTCACCGGGTGCTGACATGATCCGTTTCTTGACAGCAGCAGTCTTGGTAACCGCGATGACATCCCTTGGAGAATCCTGGGGGGCCGTCGCTGGCTTGTGGATCCGGAACACCGTGTCAAACAGCACTGTCGCGTCAGGTGACTATCCAGAGGTATGGTGCGCCAGGCGGGTGGCATAAGGGAGCAGGTTCCGATGTAGATACTGATTCGGGGATACCTCGTATACGTATATTCCGCCTGCGGTCTTGGGACTCGAGAACCTCCACTGAGCGGGTCAAAAGGTCACCTGGGACTGCAAGGCGCTCACCTGGGACGAAAGAATCACCTGCTCCGCGGCCACTTCAGCATTCTGAACTTGCACCGCTGCCACCTGAGTTCCTGTCAAGTCCACCTCAGCCCGTACCTCAGACACTGTAGCGGACCACATACTCTTAATTTTGCGATGAATCTGCGGTAATCCCCCATCGTGGTGGGGCGGGCATCATCTTCCACCTCAGGGGCAGCTTCAGCACCTCGTCTTGGGGAGGGTGGACGAACACCCGAGGGCATCTTATTCCTGTTGAAGACACCCGCCGTAGTCTGCGCTACGGACTTCAGGAGTACAGGGTCTTGATACCCGAGTACCCCCCTCAGAGAGCAGCAGGTCATCGTCTTCCGAGCAGTGGCGTGAGGGATCAGAGGTAAGCTCCTTGGACCTGCTGGATATCGCTGCCTGTTCCTTACGGGTTTTTTTAGCCCGCTTCTTCACGCCCGTGCCCATAGCTGCACCCCTTCTGTCTTGAGACGTCAGGGCAAGCCAGTCAATGCCAGCCCCATTACTAAGGGAAAGGAGCAAACATCTTCCTCCGAGGAGCCAAAATCCGGGGGGGGGAGTGTTAAAGAGGGATCCAGGCTGCCAGTGAGTCGTCTATCCCCCCAATGACTCTCAAATGTCCCTTTGGCGGGTGCCTCCTGACCTTTCCTGCTGTTGCTGTGATTTTTTTGCTCATCATCTGGGCCCAGGTATGCCTCGCGCGACCCGAAATTACTTCCACGGAAATCCGTAGGAAACTCCCCGGCTCCGCCAGACAGACTAGGTCGCACTAGGCCCGAAACTCACCGGGCTGCGTAATACAACGGCGGCCGCACAGTGAACTCCACCGCGGGCACCCCAAGTGGAGGGAAGGCACCAGCATCACCAGACAGTCCAGATAGGGCACAAAAACCCTGCTATAGTCAGCTTTAAATACAAATTGCTGGCGGAGCTCCAGGAAATGCATCTGCACAGTATCTCCGCTATCTCTGCCTCCTGACGATCCTCTCTGACATTACAACCCCTTGTGTCTGTTCTGTTGGTGTATACTTCTGGTACTATCTGTGTTTGGAAATGGGTAGAAATCCGGCCACTTCAAGGACTGGCAGTGTAGAATAATTGTTCTGCGTACAGGTATTAGACATTCTATCTAGGAGGTACGTGACACCATTGCCCTGTCGTGATTAATTCCTCCTTAGTTGCGTTCCTAGCGATTCATCTGTATTGCTCTCCCGTGTATGACCCTGGCTTGTCCGATTACCAGTTCTGGCAATTAACCCGTAGCACTGTCTGACTATCCAATTTGGCACTGACCCCTGGCATTGGCTGACTATCAGATTTAGCATCAACTCCTGCTTACCACTCATTCTGGTTTTCTGTTTTCCCTTTATCTGTCTATTTTGTGGAAATCAGGCTACCTAAAGACTGGCAGTTTAGGTAGATTGTCTGCGTGCAGGGATTAGACATATATACATACCGGACAGACTGGTTGGCATTGTGGTCAGGGAGCTGAGTTGTTGTCAGGCGCAGGTGAACCAAGGAGGGGGAGTGAAAGTATGAGACCAAGGATGCAGTGAAACACAGGAGACATGGGGCTCTATTACATTACTACTAGTTACCGTTAGCTGTGGTATCTACCGCATATTACAATCCAAACGCAAACTGGTTAAAAAACCCATTTGGTACCTTGCGCTTCTCAGCGCGAGGTCACTGTACTTTGCGCTCCCTATACTTAACATGGGGAGCGCAACGTGTTAATCAGCGCTGGTATTACAAAGTCCCAACGCTGATTACCAGACTCTGCCATATCAATAAAGGGGTATTCATGTTATAGAAAAGACAGAGCAAAGAGAGGAGGGGGAATTGTTATTTATGTTGAGGAGTCCATAAAGTTCACCCGCTTACAGACTTCTAGCTCTCCTGTCACCTTTGATTTCCTCTCTGGTATAATTGAGATCCCATTCAGTAAATCAATCATTGTTGCTGGGTTCTATCGTCCACCGAGCTCTCCAGTGCACTCCCTCTCTGACATATCTCAAATCCTTAATAACCTACTTGCCCAAAACCAAAAAAGTGAACTGCTGGTCCTCGGCGATTTTAATACAGATTGGCTAAATCCTAAAAACAATAAACACTGCTCGCTGTTTAACCCCTTAACGCCGCAGGACGTACATTTACGTCCTGCATTAGGCGGGCTTTGACGCCGCAGGACGTAAATGTACGTCCTCGGCGTTTACAGCCCCCCTCGCTTAATACTTACCTCCTCCGGTCGCTCCCACGCTGCTCTGACTCCCGCGGAGTCAGATCAGTGTGATCCCTCCTCCGGCGCTGTGACGTCATCGCGCCGGTGGCGAGATGACGTCAGTTTCAGGCGTCCCCCCCCGCCGGAGCAGGGGAAGCGCCTGGAGGGGTGGGGAGGGATCCTTCGGATCCCTCTATCTCCCGATCGCCTGGTCCCCGGCAGCTGTGGCCAGCATCGCTGGAAGGGTCACAGCCTGACCTTTCCAGCGATGTATGGGGGGTTAACCCCTTAGTTGCCAGGTCGCGACCGGGCACTAATTTGTGCCCGATCGTGGCCTATTTCCGGTGGGGGCCGCCATCTTGGATGGCAGCCCCCACCTCTGGGTCACCCCCCGGTCAACTGACTCATCGCGCCATGATGTCAGTTAACCGGGAACCCCCTAGCTGCAAAGGGATTTCCTATGGAAATCCCTTGCAGGAGATAGGGGGGTTCTTTGAACCCCTTTATCTCCTGATCGGTGGCAGCTAGGGGGTCATGGCTGATATTGCTGGAAAGGCCAGAGCATGGCCTTTCCAATGATATCAAACATTACCATGGTAGAAGTAAAATAAAAGTGTAAAAAAAGTAAAAATAAAAATAATAAAAAAATACTAAATTAAATAATAAAAAAATAATAAATATAATAATAAAAAAAATGTGTTTTTTTTAATGCAGCACTATTGTTCACATTTCAATTATAATGTGAACAATGATGCTTCACTAATGATTTTTTTTTTGGGGGGTTTAGCTAAAATCATTCAATTTCTCCCCAAAAAAAACCATGACATATACATATAATAATGATATATTATTAATCTGCCGAGTCTGACGGAAAGAACGATATATAATTTGTCTGGGTGGTATAAGAATACGTGACTTAAAAATGGTCAAAATGAGCTCAGCAAACTTCTACTTCCGAAACAGCGCCGAAGTTGTAAAATTACTCCCGTCCTTAAGGGGTTAAAACTTTGCAGCTAACTCAATTAATCTCCTCCCCCACTCGCATTAATATGAAAAGCCCTAACCATACCTTGCTGGACTGGATTCTCTCCTCATCTCCTGATAGAATACAGGAGGCAGGCGTTCTTGCTAATAGCTTTAGTGACCATTGTCTAGTGTACTGCGTGCGCAAAATTAAGGCCTTGAAATCTCCCCCAAAGGTAATAACCACCAGGTCTTTCAAGAAATTTATTCTTGAATCCTTCCTAAGTGATCTCAAACAGCTCCCCTGGTACAGGCTAAACCTAATCCCAGGCCTAGACTGTGCAGTTAAATACTTTCAGTCTGAGCTCCTGCAAGTCTGGAATTCCCATGCCCCGCTGCGTAAAGTGCGAGTAAAAGGGACCCATCTCCCTTGGGTTACAGCTAATCTTACACTACTGTACCAGCTTAGAGATTCACTGTGGTCAAATTTCAAGAGTACTGGTTCCATGAACGATCACTACGAATACCGAAAATGCCGGAATGAATGCACAAAACAAACAAAAATGGCCAAAGCCCATTACTTCAATGAAAATCTAAACAATAACATATCAAACCCTAGAAACTTTTGGAGAATCATAAGTAACATACAAGCACCCCCAGTCCACTCCCAGCCAGCTGCTGTCAAAGTAAACAACCAAACCCTGCAACACCCCCTAGATGTAGCAAATGCCTTTAATGATTATTTTGTTGGATGTGCCACCACTTTGATTGCCAAGCTAGGAAATGACATGCAATCAGAGAGGCCTCATGCAGGTCAGGCCCCCCAACTGTGCAAAGTCCCTGTATCAGACAGGAATTCAGTTTTAGACCAGTGCCTGTCAGTGTTGTTACTAAACTTCTCCGTAAGCAAAAAATGAAATACCAGTCCGGATCTGATCAAATACCAGCAATGCTGCTGAAAATCAGTGCGCCAGCAATTGCAAATCCTGTCGCAACCCTAATAAATGAGTCACTGGCGACTGGATACATACCCAAGCTCTGGAAGACTGCAAGAGTGGTACCTATCCATAAAAGTGGTGACAGTACTTTGGTATCCAACTACCGTCCGATATCGTTGCTCCCTGTAATGTCAAAAGTCTTGGAAAAATGCGTCTAGAGACAATTACGTGATTATTATCAATATTGGAACTACTTAACCCCGGATCAATCAGGCTTTCGTCCAAATCACTCAACTACAACCGCCCTTTTAAAAGTCTGCAATGATATCCAAGCTGGGATGGAACAAGGAAACCTAACTGGAGCCAGTTTCCTTGATTTTGCCAAGGCCTTTGACACCATGGCATCTTGTTAGAAAAACTTAAAAACTCTGGCATTGGTGATCGCACGCTAACCTGGTTTCAATCATATGTATCCGACCGATCACAATATGTGTCAATTTCTGGCAGCTCCTCCCTCCCGCTCCCAGTCACTTGCGGTGTACCCCAAGGCTCAATACTTGGCCCCCTGCTATTCACAATATTCATAAATGATCTGCCCAATGTCTGCAAAGCCTCAACTGTACATATGTACGCAGACGACACTGTAATCTATACCAGCAAACCTCCCGCAGCTGGAGGCCGTGCTGCAAGAACAATTCACAGAGGTAGAAAAGTGCATCAAAAACAACAAACTTTTTTTAAATACTGACAAAACTGTAACGATGCTCTTTGGAACAGCACCTAAACTACACAAATTGCAAAATCCCCATCTATGTGTTGGGACAAAATCAAATGGCATGCTGACCACAGTCACTTCTCTCAAATATCTAGGTATGTGGTTGGACCCTAATCTATGCTTTGGCCCCCACATCGAAAAACTCTCATCTAAACTTTACCCCAAACTAGGTGCCCTGTACAGAAACAAATCATGCCTGAGTCCCGCGGTAAGAAAGCAGATTGTACAGCAAATGCTTATGCCGGCTATTGATTACGGAGATGTAGTGTATGCAGCCGCCCCGCAAACACACCTTCATAAACTTATACAATGTAGTAACTCATTCTGCCGCTTTGCGCTACAATGTAACTACATGACCCACCATTGTGACATGTTAAAAGAGCTAAACTGGCCATCGCTGGAATCCAGACGCACCCTTCACCTTTCCAGCCTGGTGTTTAAGAGCATTTCTGGGAAGCTGCCACCCTACCTGAATAGACTGCTTCCCCCAGCAGCTCCCTCATCCTATAACCCAGTGGTCCCCAACCCAGGCCCTCAGGGCCCACTAACAGGCCAGGTTTGCCAGATATCTGAAGCACAGCACAGGTGTTATGATTTGCTGCTCAGTGATTGCAGGATTCAGTCTGCATTTCCCCAAGGTGATCTGCAAAATCTGGCCTGTTAGTGGGCCCTGAGGGCCTGGGTTGGGGACCACTGCTATAACCTATGATCCAGGACCAGCACCTTACTTGCAATACCACAATACAAAAAGACAGTGGCTCGGTCCTCATTTTCCTACAGAGCACCACAATTATGGAATAACCTCCCAGACACCATCAAATCTTCCCCCAGTCTTAAGTCACTAAAGAGCTCCTTACTAACATACCTCAATACAGAATGCACCTGTAAACATGTAACCTAGTGACTATATTTCCTACATATTTATTTTCTGTTAATCTGTATATTTGTGTTGTTTTTTTTTTTTATATCTTGCATTGTATTACTTTGTATTTCTGTAACTGTATCACTTCAATGTTCTTGAACCCAGGACATACTTGAAAACGAGAGAAATCTCAATGTATCCTTCCTGGTAAAATCCTTTATAAATAAATAAATAAATAAATTAACGTCTGGCTCTGGTTAGCGAAAAGATAACCAGAGCCAAAACCTTGTGTTAACACCAGGATAAAAAATAAAATAAATAACCACATACTCACCCTCTGTCCCACGGCGAGGACAGAGGTATACTTTGACTGCTATTTAATTTGTCAGTGTGCATATGTATATATGTGTGTATATTCATATACACTTTGGCCCCTATTACAATCTTCGCGCAATTTCGTTCGCGCAGCGCAATTTTTTTGCGCGCATCCGTCCAGCGTTATTGCGCGAAAATTAACGTGGTATTACGATCCGAACGCATTTTCTCATCCGTCAAAAAAATAAAGTTTCACAAAAACGACGTGCAAAACGAAGAGTAATACGCGCGCAGTAACGTAGCGCACGTAAATCAGTGTGCGGACTGTTTTTTTCGCCAGATTCGGCCAATCAGAATTAAGAACCTTAATTGACATCAATTTACCTTAATTGACTCACTTAAGTTTTTGCGCCTGTCAAAGTAAATCTGAGTATATATGCTGCAGCAATAATAAAAACACGCACAAATTCACAATTTTATTGTTTGGGTATGTGTAGAATGTGTAACTATACTGTGCTTTATTTTTTTTTTCGTTTCGGCCAGAACGTTCCAATTTGCAGTTACGACCAGCTTTTCAAAGACGTTAAAATTATGCGCGCAAACGTTGTACGTAAAAACATGTGGATCGATTGTAATACCATCTGCGTACCAGCTCACGAACGAATTTGCGCTCACAATGTTAAGTATAGGACGCGCACAGTTCATCACGCTCGCGCAGGTCCATCCGTGTTAAACGATAACGCGCATCGGTTGCGCGAACGTTGTAATACGACGTTCAGCACAAAGGGTTTTGTCCCTTGCGCAAATGCGCACGCAAAACCAAATGCGCAAGGAATGTAATAGGGGCCAACATGTGTTCTATATTTGCTAGATTTCTACTCCATTTGCTGCCATGCTATCTTTCTCCCTTGCCTTGCTTCAGTAATTTCGCAAATTGTTTGACACCTCTACCTCCTTCTGATCTCATGTGACCTTACCTCTCTTGCAGCAAATTCATTTCATTCCAGCTAGAGCCCAGCCATCGCCACACACTCAGCTTCAGCTGGACTTTGTTCCCTCCCTTCCCTCCGCTGTTCTCCTACTACACTGTGCCCTCACTGTGACTGCATAGCCCATAATCCTCTGGCTCTCCAGTCAAGACTACTCCCTGGACTTTATTGCAATTCTCTGTTCTTTCAAGTGCCTGCTGCCAAGGCCTATTTATGTTCCATTAAAGTTATTTCGTTGCTTGATTCCTGTCTGGCCTCCCCTCTGTGTCGCTACCTGCTGGGCTCATACCTAAACCGCACACGCCACGTGACAGTTTCATACTTTCAATCGGTTACTGCGCCCCGCTTCCACTCAACTTTCCACAGACCTCACTGCTGTAAGCTTTACTAACTTCTTCACTGATAAGATCACTAAACTTACACTAAAAATATCTTCACTGCCCTCCTCCTTTAACCATTCTACCCTACTGAACTCCCCCACTCCCTGTCCACTCTTCTACTATGTCTTCCTTTTCTCCGGTCTCGGAGGAGGATGTCTCAGAAGTTCTCATGTCCTCCTGTCCGACCACCTGTCCACTTGAACCCATCCCCTCACACCTTACTCGGTCTGTTCTACCAGTCACCATCCCTGCTTTGACTCATATTTTAAACCTCTCCCTCTCCTCTGGAGTGTTCCCCTCTGCTTTCAAACAAGCTCTGATCACACCCATTCTAAAAAAGCCATCTCTTGATCCTACCTTCCTCTCGAACTACTGTCCCATCTCTCTACTCCCCTTTGCCTCCAAAATCCTAGAACGCCTGGTCTATAACCAACTCCCCAGTTTTCTTGCTGCTAACTCTCAACTTGACCTTCACCCATCTGGCTTTCGTTCCCAGCACTCTACTGAGACTGCTCTGACCAAGGTGACCAATGATTAGCTGCCGCTAAAACCAAAAGGTCAATTCTCCCTCCTTATTCTTCTTGATCTTTCTGCTGCATTCAACACTGTTGAAAACCCTCTTCTGCTCCTCACGCTGCTCAGCTTGGCCTCAGTGACAACGCTCTCCTGGTTCTCTTCCTATCTCTCGTTTCGCTCCTTCATATGTCTCCTTTGCTGTTCCTCTTTCAGTTAGGGAACCTCAAGGCTCTGTTCTGGGTCCCCTACTCTTCTCAATCTATACTGCTTCTCTCTCCTCCGGTGTTGGACCGTGTTACAGCCTGCCTCTCAGCTGTCTCTGACTGGATGACTTCCCGTTTCCTCAAGCTCAACCTCTCAACTGAACTTATCTTTCCTCCCTCTAAGACCTTGATTCCTGTACCCATTTCCATTCAGGTGAATGGGGCTACCATAACTGCTACCTCTCAGGAAATCTGACTGCCATTCTGGGGTCAAGTAGGAATTTTTTCCCAGTATGTTGCATATTGGCGAGCGCTTCAGACTGTGTTTTTTGCCTTCTTTTGCATCAACAGTAAGGTGGTTTGTGAAAGGCTGAACCCGATGGACACATGTCTTTTTTCTGACTATGGGGGTTATTCAGAGATCCGAAATGTCGCCAAAATGTAACTGGACACTGAAATTCAGCATACGGGGACATTTCGGGGCCATTCGGCTATTCAAAGAGCAGGCAATTCGCCAAATTTTGGCGAATTGCCTGCACGTACGGTGCCTGTTCGAGGGCAGTGAAATTCCCCATAGAGAAGCAATGCTTTGTCTATTCAGAGAACACAAACCATCAGTGAAAAGTTGCTGAAATGCCCTGCCATTCGGTGGTTTCATTCAGCAGGTTTATTTAGGCGAACCCCATAGGCTTCAATGTTAAAAATATTCCTGTTTTAACTCAATATTATTTTATTCTACAGTAAAAAGTCTCTTTATTTATCGGTGTGTTTTTTTTGTTTTGTTTTTTATTGGATCCTTTAAGCATTTTTGGGGATTTTTTCGGCAATTTTTTTTTTTTAATCATATTTTCTTTTTCCTGTAAGACCTTTTTTAGTATCATTCATAGGATCTTATATGTAAATTCCAGACTTTTCAGTTCAGTAGGTTCTTTTTGCAAACAGCATATAAATTTTGAAACTTTCAAGCGTACTGTTATTTTTTTATTTTAACACGTTCGTCTGCCTGTCGGCTTTTTCTGGCAGCTGCTCTGCGCTGTGATCGGCGGCTCGTCGGGTTTTTCCGGTGTGTTCGGCGGGTTTTCGGTCAGTGCTCTGCGGGTTTGCGGCGAGTTTTCCCTGCACTACGGGAGGCCCTGCGGTGCATGCGGAATACACCGCTGGGTTGGCGAACCAGAATCGCCAAATCGCCCCGCAGTGCGGGGAACGAAAGGGCATCGAACATGCGGTGACTTTTCAAATCACACTATACTGCCAGGTATTTTTATCGATGTGTATATATACTGTGGCAATGTGTGTATATACTGTATACATGTGGGCTGGTGGATTTGTGTGTATACTGCTTGTGTGTCGATAAAAAAAAAAAAAAATCCCCTTTCATTTGTATAACAGGATATATTGCTCAAGGGAGGGTGTGGAAAATATTTGTGAGTTCCCGCATTACTTTTTTCAGGACTTGACCCCAGACCAACCATTAGCTTATGAATCAAACAGGCTGGAACACTATTTACGGTAGGACAAATTGCCTTTGGACATTAATTCCTGACACAAAAACTTGATTTGACATAAGCACAAGTGTCTTTGTTCGCTCCCTTTGTCCAATATAAAGTCCACCACTCAGTGTTAACAGATCTGCACAGTGAGCAAATCATCGTTTCATAAATAAACGTTTTCTGTAAAATAGCATGAGCTGCATCAACTAATAATCAACAATGCAAGATGACACATTATCCTCTGTTTGTGCAATTACAGAGGGTGTGTCATCTGGTACTCAGCTATGACACCACAGGCATCAGTTGCCATACTCATATCAGCCATTTACTGCACAGAGCAAGATTTCTTCCTGCTTTGCCATCTTTCACCCGACTACTAATTATTATTTTTTTTTTTGAGAAAGTATTTTACCAGGAAGGATACATTGAGATTTCTCTCATTTTCAAGTATGTCTTGGGTGGCGAGTATGTACCGTTAGGTGTCTTGCCCAAGGACACTTACTGGAGATGTGCTCTTGCCGGGATTGAACCTGTGTCTCCACAGTCTCTCTCCACAGTTACAGAGCAGTGATGTTACTTCTACTCAATTCAAAGTGGATGTATTTTATTTCCAGGAAGACTGGCAAATATTGGCTCGGGAGGGAAAATACGAACAAACAACCACTTTACGACTGGATGACACCAATTGATCCAATCCAACCTATTTTATAATTTTATGTCAATGAAATTTAAATGTAAGGCTGTGAGAAAAATTTGAGAGATTAAAATAATTTATAGTTCGGGCGGAGCTTGACCTTTGATGTGAGCGGCTGCACGGTTCGAGAGCTTCAGCTACAGAGTGGCATCTAGAGCCGAAATAACAGAGCCCAGTGATGATTTTTGGGGCCCTGTAGTTGAAAGGTCCAGGAGATGCGGCAGGACATGAAGACCCTGAAGGGAAAGGGGGACGCGAAACAACAGGCAGCCCCACTCTTCCAGCAACGAATGGATGTCAGTTGGCCACTAGATGGCAGCCAAGAGGAATCTGAGGACCCTGATCCCCCTGGCGCCACAGCTGGCACATCTGCACCCGTCACTAAAGGGGACCTAGTGCTGCTTCTCCAGGAGATGAGGCACATCCTCTTCATGGAGCTGGGGAAGCGAACGCAGGAGGTCATGGCTGAGATTCAAAACCCTGAGGAACTGCCTGGCGGCCATAGAAAATCGACGAGGTGGTGCCCCATCTCCCCTCGGATAAGATCCTCATGGACGGGCAGCTCGTTCTCAGGCTGCCCACGGGTCCCCGCCATGAGATGTTTTGGTGCGTATGCACTATTAGTCCTCCAGAAAGGAGATCTTTCGGGCCTCCAGTAATTGCTTGATCTCGTATCAACAGGAAGTTTACAAGTATTTCAGGATTTCTGTCCTTCCACACTTACTCATTGCCGAAGTAGGAAGCCTCTTGCGGATCATCTCTGAAAGCATAAAGTGACATTTGCTTGGGGCTTCCCTTTTAAAATTATGGTCATACGGGATGGCAAATCTATTAGTTGTCTGCGGCTGCGGGGGTTAAGATCTACCTGGAGTCCTTACGCTTTCCTCCCCTCCTACATTTTGATCCAGTATCGTCTACGGCTTTACTCCCGCCAGGTCCCTTCCTGTCACAAATCCCCCTTGGGTCTATGATACTGGTCCCTGTATACCAGTGTTTCCCAAACCTGTCCTTGGGACCCACTAACAGGCCAGGTTTGCCAGATATCTGAAGCACAGCACAGGTGATATGATTTGCTGCTCAGTGATTGCAGGATTACTGCATTTCTGATTAAAAGCTAAGTTTTATTTTATTCTTTGGCTATCTCCACTATCTTTTTCAATTGCAGGATTCCGTCTGCATTCCCCCAAGGTGATCTGCAAAATCTGGCCTGATTGAGGGTCCTGAGGACAGGTTTGGGAAACACTGCTGTATACAGTATACTATCTACCCCTCCGATCCTTAGGTGATGGGTACAGATAACTATCTTCAGGGAACTAAATAACACGCGCCCAGAAATGGGGGGGGGCGTGGCCGGCAGCCGAAGGGAGCGGACGTGTTCCTGAGGAGCTCCGCACGTCTGCTGCCTTTAGGGCCCACTAACGGACTTTTAGGCAGTGCATAAGTGATATTTGGACTCTGGCTAGCTGGCCAACGGAACCGAGCTGTCCGGAGGCCGTTTTGTCCCCCCCTCCGGACTTGAGACGACCTTTACGGCCGCGGGTATGTGGATGCCACGAGGCGCTGGCGGCCATATTGCGGCCTTCGACCCGGCTCTTGCGATCTCTGTTCCCAGCTGTTCTGCCGCCTTAGCCCGACCTAATGCTGTTCTGGAGGCTGGGGAGACGGAGGGCCCTCGTCTCTCAGCCACCCGAGATGAGAGCCTGAAGGGAGAGATGGATGGGCTGGTGGCCGGACGGTGGGATGGACACCCTCCCCCTGTGAGGAGTTCGGACACCTTCCTTACAGGCCTGGAGGCCTGTTTGCAGCTGATGGATGGGGAGGACGAGGATGCCCCGCTCACCAGGGGAGATTGTCGGCGGATGCTGTCTGTCCTGCGGGGCTGTCGGAAGGAGGAGGCCCCGGGAGAGAGTGTGGCTGCTGGGCACCTGGTCGGGGCCTGTTCCGCGGCTGTGATAGAGGACCACGACACGGGTGATGTCCTGGCCGGGGTGCTGGCTCTGGGGCCTGTGCCTGGCATTGGGAAGGCGAAGGCACCTGTTTTGGAGCAGGGTTCTCCGTGCCTGGGGATGACACCGGGGCCACGAGTGACCGACGCGGGGCCTATGTGTTTGGGCCTTGATGCGACGATGGTGGAGCTGAAGGCCGCAGTTTATTTCCTGAGACCTGTATTGAGGCTATTGCTTGTGATTCTGGGACACGGCTCCGTTGAAAGGATGGACTGGCCCTGGGCCGCGATCGGTGCAGCAGATGCGAAGATCCGGTTGCTGACTGCTTGGGTCGATGGGAGTGGCAGGAGCCATCCTGAAGATGTTCTATTCTACGCTTATGCCCAGGATACCGGCTGAGGAGACCTTCCCCGCAGGCCCGCTGATTCCTCTTGGTGTTTTGACCCTGGCCCGGAGAGTTATTCCTCCTCCCTCGGTTACCCTCTGATATCCCTATTTCCCTTCTGCTGAGTACCCCTACTTTTTGGAGTTCGCCACCACATGGCGTAATTTTTGCTTTTGACTGCTGTATTTTATATATCTCCTTTCGCACGCTGAGACTTTTCATGTTTTAATTTATATTCTGCGGAGAACCCCCAATTGGGGATGTTTCTATGTGATTGTGGCAGACCTGTGCCTTTTGTGAACCACCTGTAGCGATGTGTTAAAGTTTACTGTGGCAGTACCCATTTTTGGCCACAAGATGGAGACTATCACGATTAAAGACCCTGGACACTTGAACTACATGTCCATGCATGCTTTGCGAAGAAACAGGAAGTGGGTGGGTTTGTGGAGAGCCTGTACATCCTGCACCTCGTGGAGAACAGGCAGAGCGCGCCAGGGAGCAGAGGAGAGCGGATGCACGTACAGAGAAGGAGAGACCAAAAGATAGGCCGGAGCGCAGACAAAGTGGATCGGGCCGTAGGATTGGGTCACCCAGCCTTGCGGGAGATAGACATCACCATCTATTATCCGAGTGCAGTGCTAAGGAGAGAAGACCCCTCGAGTAAGGAGTACCGCGGTCGATTGAAGCGGGGAGCAGGCGGTAAGCTGGCTGAGTCGTGGCTGACAGACAGAAGGCCAGACAACAGATCCGGTGGTCGGCGTCCCCAGTCAATATCGAGCGGAGAGACGTCCTGGGTCAGCGGAACCTCAAGCTTGCGCTGGATGGGTGAGAGGCCCCCAAGGCCGTGTGTAAATAAGAACGTACGCTGCTGTTTTCCTTCTAAAACCCACAGGGCCCCAACTGACTAGTCGAAGACATCGTTAAAGTAAACTCACTGGCCAGTTGAAAAGTACCCGGGTACCCTACACATACAAATACATATCACTTCACGTTCTGGGACTTAACCTGTACAGGACTCAGTTTCCTTTTTCGAATCGGGACAAGGGGGCAAAGTTAAAGCTACGTTCCGAACATTTTTCCTCTTTTTGTTCCCGCTGCGCGTTTACCGTGATACGAGAACTGTGTATTTTATTGTGTCCCGCTACGCGGTTTTTCCTCGAATTTCGTATCTTTTAATTTTCTGCTCGGTCGGGGTTTTTCCGAAAATACGAAGCCCTCGTGTTTTCGTTTCTTTTACCGCTACGCGTTTATCGTGTTACGAAAGTACTGTAAATTTTCCTGCATATACTGTGTCTTAAGAGCTGCAAACCTTTTAGTAAACCTTTTAAAATATAAAACTGTTCAGCGTGTTGGAGTATATTTATTCCCTAGTGCGGGGAGACTGACCCGTGGTTCATTTTCAGCGGCTCCTCCGGGAGTGAGCGCTACACACCCATTCCCCCCCATAGACTTTATTTGCTGTCTCCCCCTCCCTCGCTGAGACTTTCTATTTTATTTTATTTTTCTAGATGCCTTTAGCCGCCTTTTCTTATATTTTTGTTGTTAACCCTAGATGAGACCCCCCTCTTAGGGGATGTTTATTGCGGTCCCTAGCTGTCCCCCCCTTCTATGACCCCATTTCATGCCCTTTTCTCCCCCCTTTTCCCATGTTTTTTTTTTTATTATTTTATTTTTCACCACGCCACCTCGTGCTGCTCTTCCTCCCCTCCCCTTTTTTTTTTTTTTCTTGGCGTTGGGGCAACTTGGGGTGTGCCACTGTGGCGGTCACCATGGCTCTGTCTGCCGCATTTGGCCCTCACGTACCCCGGCCTTTGTGACCTGCACATGCCCATGGCCTCCTACAGTACCTCGGAACTTCGGGAGCGTGCCAGGACAGTCACACATTTAGCCTTTGCCACCTTTTCCTTTCTCCCCCCCTTTTTTTTTTTTTGGGTCCTGGAGCACTTCTTGATGTGTGTGTCCACCTCCCCCCCAACTTACTCTTCAGTGATGTTTACTGTTTGACCCTGCGAGAACATTTATGATTCACTGCTGACTCTCTTCAAAATGATACTGTTTTTTTTTATTTTCTTTATGCTGTGCTATTGCAGATGACCATGAGCGGCCCTGCGAGGCCCTCACTCTGCGTTTATCTGTATGATGACATATTTCAAAATAAAAAAATTTGAATACAAAAAAAAAAAAATAACACGCGCCCAGCAAGGGTTACCAGGTCGGTACACATAGCAGGGTTGTCAGTCAATGCAAGGTCGATACACAGAATAGTCAGTAATACACAGATAGCGCCGAGGGAAGTGATAATCACATCAGGGCACAGGAGTAAGTGAGACGCTGGGTTTTAAACCCAGCGGGCCCCGCGTCATCAAGCCGCGCCCCACCCTTCGCGTCTCACGTGACCGCAAGGCTTCTGCTCTTCACTCTGCACCCTGCCAGCAAGCATCGAGCAGGATGCTGCCAGGTACCGTGGGACAGTGGTGTATTTAGGTTTTGTGCTGCCCTAGGCCCAGTGGCGACTCTAGGAACAATATTTAGGGGGGGCACAGAAGATACCGCAGTCAAAACTGGAGGGGCACTAATAATTTTCACCACTAAATCATACCACTGAATAAAAGTAAGGGCCCTATCACCTGGTGTGAGCTAAAACACCATCACTAAAGGAAAAATTTAGTGCGAGTCGCTAAAACTTACAGGGTTATTCAGAGAGGTGAAAAGCAGGAGAATGACTGGAGAATGGAAAATTCTTGGTCAAAGAATTCTGCTTTTCACCGCTTTCTGAATAACCCTGTTAGTGCCTGACGACCTACTAACAGATCACCTTGTGTGCAGTAGTCCATGAACAAGGTCGTTTAGCGCACGCTAGGGAAACTCTAAGACCCAAGTTGAGACCCAGCGCTAATGCGGTTGTGTACAGGATAGAACGTTTTTTCTTTTCCATACCTATCCCCCACCCTCACAAGCTTGAATATGAACACATCCAGTGAATAACCTCTCACCCCTGCATTATTAAAATCCTCCACGGTGGCCGTATCATCCATGTTTTGATGCACACATATATTAAGGCTGATGGGCATTGCATGATAAATGCCTCCCAGCAGCATGTAGAATCATTACACTGCATTTAATAGATCCAAAAGGAAGGCCAGGTGAGCGACAAAAATTTCCCTGCTACAGCATAAAAACAATACATGTTTCAGGGCAAGACTTATCCATGTGTTCCTTTAAACATGGTCCACACAGTCACCCTAATAATCAACTGCTTACATACTATGAATAGCCCCCAGCATAAAATGTTTAAAATTAGGCAATATATTAGAATTAGGATATATGTGGATAAAGGATACATTTATAATAGAGCCGACTGCAACAGCAGCGACATTGCTGACCATATCCATTACTATGGTGTATGGGGCCAAGAGAACACCTGTGTTGCATTCCTTTCAATTGCCTGTTAATTTTGGACGAGGACCTGGTTTTTCTGTTTTTTTGGAGTTAGCACCAGGGCTGAGCAGTAGGTAAAATGTTGCAATTAGTGCACCTCAAAAAATTTAGTGCTGGCACCAAGTGATCTGTAAAGATATCTAGCACTCCCCGTGTTAAGTATAGGATGCGGAAAGTACAGTAAGCTCGCGGTACAAATCGCTAATAGCAACGGGCTAAGTGATTTTTCCCATTTGTAGCGGGAGGCAAACGATCTGTTGGTCAGGCGCTAGACTGAATTAACCTGGCGCTAACGCAAAATCACGCCGACGCAAGGGTTAGCTCACACCAGGTAATAGTGCCCTAAATAAGTATATATATAAATAAGATTACAAAACCCCAGAGTAATGTGATGCAATGATGTCTTTTTGTTGTACTAACCTGATACTTAAATTCAATATTTTATTTGCCGCAATTCTGCAGTTTCCGCTGAATGTCTGATAACTGCTTCAGCGACTCCACTTTTAGCAAATTATAGTGACCATTCGCTAAATAGGGAATTCACCTATTTTCTGCAAAATAAATTCCCCGAAATGTGACGGAAAGCAGAGGATCTACAGATCATTAGACCCTTTAGATTCTAACTTCCATAATAACCCCTAAAATGCCTTAAACCCAGAGAAATGCAATAAAAATAATAAACAATGTGGCATTTAGCTACCCCTTAACCCCTAAAATGCCATTCATCAAGGGAAAACATGAAATGAATACACTGAGGCATGTAGCCAACCCATTAACCCCTAAAATGCCATTAATAAAGGAAAAAACAAATGTATACTGTGAGGGATGAAGCCTGCCCATTAACCCTTAATATACAACTAAACCAAGGCAAAAACTAACGTAATACACAATGTAATGTATAGTCTGAACATTAACCATTTCACTGCTGAGCCATTTCAACCCTGTGAAAATGTTTATGTTTAATTGCACGTTTTTATTTGATGTTTTATGACTTTTACTTCACACTGAATATGGTCATGTTGGGTATCATTGGAAAGGCCAGAATCTGCCCTTTCAAATGTCACCTAGTTCATCCATATACGATGCATAGCAACAGAGATACTTTGGTCCGAAGAAGTGTGGGAAGCTGGATGCTGATTTTTGGTGGGGGGGCACATGGGGGGGCAAGGAATAACCTAGGGGGGCGCAATTGCCCCCCCTTGCCCCCCTGTAGAGTCGCCTATGCCTAGGCCTGACTAAACTCGTGCACCCCCTAATTTAAATTTGACACACCCCTTCCTGTCAAGGTCACACCTCTTCCTGGTTAAACCCCACCCTTCCTATTTAGGCTCCACCTTTTCCTTTTAGAGCTCTGCCTTTTCCTCTCTTTATATTAAAACTGGACACCAAGTGCCTACTTGTATATTTTGTATACCATTTCAAATGTTATATCTATTGAGAAAATCAAATAGAATTATGAAATGTTTAAATTCAAGCATTTTTTACAAAGATCAGCCATGCATGTCAAGTATACTGGATCACAGCCATTCTAATTGGTTGAACAATAAAATCCACAGAAACGTGCATTGTGTATGTGCCTATCAGAGCTCCACAGCAATAGAACTCACAGAAATGTGCAGTGTGTATGAGCGTATAAGAGCTGCACACAGTGGCGTCACTAGGGTTGGTGTCACCCGGTGCGGTAACTTATGGTGTCACCCCACCCCGAGTTTTACGGATTTTTTTAACTACTCTTACTCCTAAATCAGTACTCCCAAATAACACTGAATGCTCATACACACAGCGCACATTACAGAGGTTTATTGCTGCGGAGCTCTCTCATATGCTCACACGTTTTGCCAACTGCCAGCAAGTACGATGCCTGTTCGAAGGCAGTGAAAGCACACATGGATATATATTGCCCCCAGCAATATATTGCAGCTCTGGATATATTTCCCCCAGCAGCTCATCCATGGATATATATTGCCCCCAGCTCACATATGGATATATTGCCCCAGTTCACAATTATATATTGCCCCCAGCAGCTCACCCATGGAAATATATTGCTCCAGCTCACACATGGATATATTGTGCCTCAGCTCACATGGATATATTACGCCTCAGCTCACATATGGATATATTGCGCCTCAGCTCACACATGGATATATTGCCCCAGACCAGCTCACACATGGATATTGCCCCAGCTCTCATGGATATGCCCCCAACACACATGGATACTGCCCCAAGCACACATGGATACTGCCCCCAGCACACATGGATACTGCCCCCAGCACACATGGATTTTGCCCCAGCTCCTCTCATGGATATACTGCCCCAGCTCCTCTCATGGATTTTGCCCCAGCTCCTCTCATGGCTATGCCCCCAGCTCCTCTCATTGATATTGCCCCAGCTCATGGATAATGCCCCAGCTCATGGATACTGCCCCAGCTCATGGATATGCCCCAGCAGCTCATGGATATACCCCATCTCATGGATATGCCCCAGCTCATGGATATACCCCAGCAGCGCATGGATATGCCCCAGCTCATGGATTTGCCCAAGCTCATGGATTTGCCCCCCAGCTCATAGATTTGCCCCCCAGCTCATGAATTTGCCCCCCAGGTCATGGATACTGCCCCAGCTCATGGATACTGCCCCAGCTCATGGATACTGCCCCCAGCTCATGGATATGCCCCAGCTCATGGATTTGCCCCAGCTCATGGATTTGCCCCAGCTCATGGATACTGCCCCCAGCTCATGGATATGCCCCAGCTCATGGATATGCCCCAGCTCATGGATATGCCCCAGCTCATGGATATGCCCCAGCTCATGGATAATGCCCCAGCTCAAACATGTATTTGCCCCAGCTCAAACATGTATTTGCCCCAGCTCATGGATACTGCCCCAGCTCAAACATGGATTTGCCCCAGCTCATGGATTTGCCCCAGCTCATGGATACTGCCCCAGCTCATGGATTTGACCCAGCTCATGGATTTGACCCAGCAGCGCATGGATATGCCCCAGCTCATGGATTTGCCCAAGCTCATGGATTTGCCCCCAGCTCATAGATTTGCCCCCCAGCTCATGGATTTGCCCCCCAGTCATGGATACTGCCCCAGCTCATGGATACTGCCCCAGCTCATGGATATGCCCCAGCTCATGGATATGCCCCAGCTCATGGATTTGCCCCAGCTCATGGATACTGCCCCCAGCTCATGGATATGCCCCAGCTCATGGATATGCCCCAGCTCATGGATTTGCCCCAGCTCATGGATATGCCCCAGCTCATGGATAATGCCCCAGCTCAAACATGTATTTGCCCCAGCTCAAACATGTATTTGCCCCAGCTCATGGATACTGCCCCAGCTCAAACATGGATTTGCCCCAGCTCATGGATTTCCCCAGCTCATGGATTGCCCCAGCTCATGGATACTGCCCTCAGCTCATGGATTTGCCCCAGCTCATGGATTTGACCCAGCTCATGGATTTGACCCAGCTCATGGATATGCCCCAAGCTCATGGATTGCCCCAGCTCATGGATAATGGCCCAGCACATGTCTCCGCTCACCTCCTCCTGCGCCGCGTGTTCGCTCCCTCTGAGCATCCGGCGGCGCGCAGCTTGGGTGCTCGCCTGGGGGAGCCACGTGACCAGCCGCGATTGGCTGGTGACGTGTTTCCTCCAGGCGAGCGCCGAAGCTGCATGCTTCGGACGCTCGCAGGGAGCGAACACGCGGCGGAGGGTGAGACACCCGCCCTTAGGGTGACGGTGTCACCCTAAGGGCGGGTGTCACCTGGTGCTGGCCGCACCCCCCGCCCCCACGTTACGACGCCACTGGCTGCACAGCAATAAAACCCACAAAAAGGTGCACTGTGTATGAGCATATCACAGAGCTGCAAAGCAATAAAACTCACGCTCATACACACCGCACATTACTGTATCACTGAGCTCCACAGCAGTAAAACTCCGTAATGTGTGGTGTGTATGAGCGTATCACAGCTGCACAGCAATAAAACTCAAACTCATTTCATTTAAACCCCACACTCTTTCCAATTCATAACCCCCCTTTAATTTAACCCCCACCTCTTTCATTTAACCCCCACTGCTTTCATTTAACCCCCCACTTCTTTCATGTAACCCTCCCCGTAACCCTCCCCCACCGCTTTCATTTAATTTAATCCCCCCACCTCTTTCATTTAATCCCCGCACACCTATTTCATTTAATCCTCCCACCTCTTTCATGTAACCCTTGCACACCTATTTCATTTAACCCCCCACCTCTTTCATTTCACCCCCACCTATTAATTTCACCCCCCACACCTATTTCATTTAACCCCCCACCTCTTTCATTTCACCCCCACACCTATTTTGTTTAAACCCCCCACACCTCTTTCATTTCACCCCCCCACACCTATTTCATTTTAAAACCCCCACCTCTTTCATTTCATTTAACCCCCCTCACTTAACCCCCCTCTTTCATTTGCTTTACCTGGGAGCTGACGGCATGACTGTGTGCTGGCGGCATGGCTGGGGGCTGGGAGCTGGCGGCATGGCTGGGGGCTGGCGGCATGGCTGGGGGTGGAGTCACCTCTCCTTCCCGGCATCTGGCAGGTGGAGCGCATGGGAGGAAGTGACGTCATATGACCACTTCCTCCCAGCGCTTTTACTCAGCGGCCATATTCACGGCCGCGGGCAGCAGCTCTCATGTCCGACGGGTCCCAAGATCGGGCGACAGGTCCCACCGAGTGGTGGGGTGCTTCTCTCTGTAAATTGCCGCCCTAGGCCTTGTCGGCCTATGCCAAGATACAGCACTGCCGTGGGACATGACACTTCCTCATCGAGGGGGGGTTTCCCACCTGATGTTCGGAGACATCCATGCGTCTCAGATTATGGGGTCACCCTTCGTCTCCAGATTCTGACCTTCACTCCAGTCTCTGGCCTTGGGCTGTCTGGAAGGCAGGGCTTCCTTCGGCACCTGTCTGATACTACTGTAGGGGGATTTCTCCCCGTTTCTCATTTCTTTATATGAAACTGTTGTGATGTTATTGCTTACACTTTTGAGTTTATGTATATATATATATATATATATATATATATAAACACCAAGAAAGAGCACTCCATATTATTGATCACTTTCTTCCATCATTTTCTGTAGCAAAAAAAACAGTTTTAAAAATGTTCAAAAAAACCTGACTGAGGTAAAATGATGGGGATTCAGTTCACAAAGTATGATCATAATTTGCTAAAGCCTGTCACAGTCGCCAATGTACCGCATCTTTGACAGGTCCTATCTAACTTGACCGAATCTGCACTTACAGGATCAACTCACCCTGGAGCTCCCCGGCAGCTCGAGGCCTTTATAGGCTGTCATGGTGGAGCACCTATAAACAGGGAGGGGTGCATACCAAATGGGAGTTGTCAGCACCCTATATATATAAAATACAAAACAGCAGAAGGTTGCACTCAACCTCAAAACTAAGCGGGTGCATCTAAGACATTAAACACAAAACACCAAGAAAGAGCACTCCATATTATTGACCACCTTCTTCCATCATTTTCTGTGGCAAAACTGTTTTTTTTTGTCACAGAAAATGATGGAAGAAGGTGGTCAATAATATGGAGTGCTCTTTCTTGGTGTTTTGTGTTTAATGTCTTAGGCGAGGGTCAGACGAATGCATTTTTCATGTCTACCGTCAAAAAGTGGGCCAATGTGTCCGGACGCACTTTTTTACGGAAGACGCGATAGCGGTCATACGGTGCGCAATTACGGCCGTGATTTTTGACGGAGCTAGAAAAAAAGAGAAATCTGAGTAACCAAAGTTTGCGTCTCTGGACGTTATGTAGGCCGAACATGGTGCAGCGTCTGACGTCTCCTAATCACGCATACAAGCCGCTATGCCGACGCAGCGCACTCTGTGCGTCAGTACTAGTGGTTCGACGTTCTCGAAAAAATGCGTTCGTTTGCCGCTTGCGTTGCGCAGACGAACTTTCGTGCGGCCGTACTTCGTATATTGGCCATCATTTGCTGCTACTACGGCCGTAATAAAGTGCGGCTGAACGCACGTTCGCACTGCATTCGTCTGACCCCAGCCTTAGATGCACCTGCTTAGTTTTGAGGTTGAGTGCAACCTTCTGCTGTTTTGTGTGTGTGTATATGTATATGTGTCAGGATTAGGCGACGATGGGAACCGATGTGCAAGGTATACAAACTCGGCTCATCTACTATGTGGAGGGTTAGATAGAAATATACAACCTTATCCACAATAGTGCATGGGTGATAGGTAGAATCAAGTGTGTAGTGATGTCCAGAGCCGGGTTCCAGGATATAGGCGAGCATCGAGGTCGATAATGGTAGCCGGGGTCAAAAGGGTTAATTCAGGCAGCATAAACGTTATTTCAGGCAGAAGGTCGTGGGATAAAGGCAGTCAGCAGAATCGGTAAAACAGGCAGGGTTCGATACACGGCAAAGTGAAGCAAGCTCAGTAAATCAGACACAATGTATCACATGAGAGACTAGACAAACTAGCAATGAACTCACCGATCAGCCGGCTTCTTATAGAGGGATCTCAGGTTCTAGCGGATTGGTGGGCGGGATGACGTCAGACGTATGGAGTGGCGCGGCGCGGCGCGCGCGGATCATTTTCGTTCCGGGATGCGGGTGGGGAAGGAGCCTGGGCTCCTTCAGTGTCATGTATCAGGAACAAGCCACAAAGACGCTCCTGCGGTGGTACGTTACTCTGAAATTGCTACATAAGGTGGACCCATCTTATCTGAACACCTGCTGGTGCAACTGAGGTATGAAAGCGATGCACTCCCACATGTGGTGGCACTGACCGTGATCACCCCACTATGGAAGAATGCTCATTCCCTGGCTGCTAAAGTGCTAGACACTCCCATTGATTTTGACCCTTGGTTGTTTGTCCTATCCCGGCCTCAACCGCACCTAACACCGCATCAATCCAAATGGTTGGCTAAATTGGCTATGGCGGTTCGGAAGGCTATGGCTGAGTCCTGGAAAGCTCCTAGACCTGCTACGTGGAAGATGGTCATGGCAATTCTGGGGGACGTACACCAAATGGACGTACTGACTGCTAGATTCCGCCAGACTTGCTCGGTGTACCTCAAAGTGTGGGATGCTTGGTTGGTTGCGGGAGGGGAATAGGGTAGTGGGTGGGAGTGAAGTATATTGCAGACAGTGTGCGAGACTCCTTCCCCTTTTTTTTCCCTGCTCTTTCCATGTCGTACTGCTATTGTTTTGGTTACTTCATGAAAAAGTGAAAATATCACACTGGTACAAAGTTGCACATTTGCTGTTATTGCGTACAGGGTGTCTGAGAGCACACCCGCTCACGTTTACTGATCTATTTTTCATGTAATTTTTTTTTTTTTTTTTAGAGAAAGGATTTTACCAGGAAGGATACATTGAGATTTCTTTTGTTTTCAAGTATGTCCTGGGTGGCAAATATGTACCGTTGTGTGTCTTGCCCAAGGACACTTACTGGAGAGGTGCTCTTGCCGGGATTCAAACTTGTGTCTCCATGGTTATAGAGCACAGAGCAGTGATGTTACCTCTACTCCACCCAGCCGGTACAACCAAGGTGCCTGCGCGCACGCCCTCTTGTACGTAGTTTGTGTCGGGATAAAGAATTTAAAAAAAATAAATAAAAATTTATAGTAATAAGACGTTAATTGTTGTGATTACATTGTTTTTTTAAATCCCCTATAAATAAGCCATTAGCAAATTCTTCGGAAGCCTCTATCCAGCAATACTGTAAGCATAGACCATCAAGTACACCTCACATTGCATTTATTCAGCACAAGAATGGCTCTGCCCCGTAATCCATATGTACTATGCAATTGCCCCCCTGCTCCCTTGTGAGCCCTCATCTGTCTACTCTGTTTAAATCACAAATACAATACATACTAGTAATTCTAAATTATACAGTTAGGTAGGTATATACAGTTGTGTTCAAAATTATTCATCCCCCAATGCTGTAAAGGGTTTTAGGGAATTTAGTGTACATTTGTAATTGTATTCAGAATGAAATCCTACAAGGACTTTTTAAAGAACCATATGCAACTAAAATGACATCAATTGGTTTTGTAATACAGTAGTAAATGTTTCTTTTGTGAATTCTTCATTGACACAATTATTCAACCCCTTAAAGACTACCACTCTGAAGAACAGAGGTTCATTCAAGTGTTTTCAATCAGGTATTGAAAACACCTGTGGATGTCACGGAGCAGCAATAAAGCATAATAAGCACCAATTAGGCAGCTTTAAAATGACTGTGATACTCAGCTCCTTCTAGACATTTACTGGTGTGGTTACAAACATGGTGAAGTCAAGAGAATGGTCCAGGAAGACAAGAGAAGAGGTGATTACTCTTCACAGGAAGGGCAATGGCTATAAGAAGATTGCAAAGATGTTAAACATACCAAGAGAGACCATAGGAAGCATCATTCGCAAATTCAAGGCAAAGGGCACTGTTGAAACGCTACCTGGTCGTGGCAGAAAGAAGATGCTGACTTCGACTGCTGTGCGCTACCTGAAGCGTAGAGTAAAAAAAAGTCCCCGTGTGACTGCTTAGGAACTGAGAAAAGATTTGTCAGATGTGGGTACGGAAGTTTCAGCTCAGACAATACGGCGCACACTGCGTAATGAAGGCCTCCATGCCAGAACTCCCAGGCGCACCCCCTTGCTGTCTCCAAAGAATAAGAAGTGTCGACTGCAGTATGCCAAAAGTCATTTGGACAAACCACAGAAGTTTTGGGATAGTGTTCTGTGGACTGATGAAACAAAATTAGAACTGTTTGGGCCCATGGATCAATGCTATGTTTGGAGGAGGAAGAACAAGGCCTATGAAGAAAAGAACACCTTGCCTACTGTGAAGCATGGCGGGGGGTCAATCATGCTTTGGGGCTGTTTTGCTTCTGCAGGTACAGGGAAGCTTCAGCGTGTGCAAGGTACCATGAATTCTCTTCAGTACCAGGAGATATTGGATGACAATGTGATGCAGTCCGTCACAAACCTGAGGCTTGGGAGACGTTGGACCTTTCAACAGGACAATGATCCCAAGCATACCACCAAGTCCACTAGAGCATGGTTGCAGATTAAAGGCTGGAACATTTTGGAGTGGCCATCGCAGTCACCTGACTTAAATCCCATTGAGAACCTCTGGTGGGACTTAAAGAAAGCAGTTGCAGTGCGCAAGCCTAAGAATGTGACTGAACTGGAGGCTTTTGCCCATGACGAATGGGCGAAGGTACCTGTAGATCGCTGCAAGACACTTGTGTCAAGCTATGCTTCACGTTTAAAAGCTGTTATAACTGTAAAAGGATGTTGTACTAAGTACTAAGATTGAATGTCACTTGGGGGTTGAATAAAACTGATAATGATGTGAGCACAGAAAAGACATTTGTGGTTATTGCATTATAAATGTTATGTTATATTTGTCTGACCTACACGTGCCTCTTTGATTTAATTGTAAGCAAGATGACTGAATGATCAAAATCAATGTCAAACTGGCCAAAACACTCAATTTCAGTGGGGGTTGAATAATTTTGAACACAACTGTATATAATTTGGAAACCATGCACAACTTTCACACTTTTGGCTCTGTATGCCACCAGAATAAAATTAAAATTAAACAATCCAAATGAATTTGAAGTGCAGACTTTCAGCTTTAACTCAAGGGGTTGAACATAAATATCAAGTACAAATTTTACGAACTGCAGCCATTTTTATAAACAGTCCCCCCCCCATTTTAAGGGGCTCAAATGTATTTGGTTAAATGAATAGAATCAGTAATCTAATATTTAATATTTTGTAAAGAATTCTTTACTGTTCTTTGTTTGTGGGTCTTTCTGCCTTTTGTTTTGCCTCAGCAAGTGAAATGCTGCTCAATTGGGTTGAGCAGGTGATCGACTCAGCCATTGCAGAATGTTCCATTTATTTTCCTCCATAAACTCCTGGGTTGCTTTTGCCATGTGTTTTGGATCATTGTCCCTCTGTATTGTGAAGCATCATCCAATAAACCTTGCTAAATCTGGGCTGACAGTATATCTCTAAACACTGCTGAATTCATCTGGCTGCTTCTGTCACATCATCAATGAACACCAATGACCCAGTGCCACTGGAAACCATGCAATCCCATGCCATCACACTGCCTCCACCATGGTTTACAGATGACGTTGTGTGCTTTGGATCATGAGCTGCTCCAAGCTTTCTCCACGCTTTATTTCTTCCCGTCATTCTGGTACAGATTGATCTTGGTTTCATCAGTCCAAAGAATGCTTTTCCAGAACTGGTCTGGCTTTTTTTAGATGTTTTTTGGCAAAGTCTAATCTGGCTTTTCTATTCTTCATTCTTATGAATGGTTCACACCTTGTGGTGAACCCTCAGTATTTGCTCTCTTGAAGTCTTCTCTTGATTGTAGACTTTAACAATGATACGCCCACCTCCTGGAGAGTGTCCTGCACTTGTCTGGATATTGTGAACGGGTTTTTCTTTACCATAGAGAGGATCCTGCGATCATCCACCACTGTTGTCTTCCTTGGACATCCAGGCCTTTTAACCCCTTAAGGACCCCTGACGTACCCTGTACGTCCTGTACTCGGGTCTCCCTTAGACCCGCGGACGTACAGGGTACGTCAGCGGCGCCTAATCCCCCTCCCGCCCGATACTCACCTCCCTCGCTGGATCCCACGGCGATCTGGCAGGGAGGAAGCCTGCCCATGTCATTTACATGGGCAGGCGAGGCTGATGACGTCGCCATGCTGCGTGGTGACGTCATCAGCAGGCGTCCCCATGCAATTCAATGGAGGGGAGGGGGGGCTCCTTCGTAGCCCTCTATCTCCCCAACCATTGAAGCTAGGGAGATGCTGTTTGCACTGCTGGAGAGGGGAGAGTCTTTTTGCTGCCGAATCGCGTTTCGGCACTAATTGGCGCCAAAACGCGATTCGAACCTGGAGGGGGGCTGACATCTTGGATGTCAGCCAAGCCTCCAGGTCCCCCCACCCACTGACAACCTCACCATATGTGTGAGGATGTCAGTGGGCCAGTTAACCATCTAGCTGCCATGTAGAGATAAGGGGATCCTATGGATCCTTTATCTCCCGATCCATGGCAGCTAGATGGTCATATTTGACATCATTTGAAAGGCCTGATTATGGCCTTTCCAATGATACCAAACATGACCAGGTTTGGTTTTAAAAAAATAAAATAAATAAAAAAAACATAATAAGAAAATTAAATAAAATAAAAAAATGGGTTTTTTTTAAAAGTTTTTTGTCTGGGGGGGGTTTAATTAAATAGGACCTAGGCTTTCATTTAAAAATAATTAGCACAAAATGGTCAGAATGAGCGCAGCGCACATAGGTGAACTGTCTCAGCAGTGAAGGGGTTAAAAAGCAAACGCATGTAAATATTGGGTATTTCTAGTCTCGGGACAAAATTTTGAACCTATTTAGCTGGGGTCTTTTTGGGTGGTTGTAGATTTTGGGGATTAAATTACGAAAAAGTGTGTTTATACCATTTTTTCATCATATTTCATATTTTTTTTATAGTAAATTATTCGATATGATGGAAATAATGGTATTTCTAGAAAGTCCATTTAATGGCGGGGAAAAAGGGTGTATAATATGTGTGGGTTGAATAAACGAGTAAGAGGAAAATTTGACCTAAACCCTAACAGCGCAGAAACGTAAAAACAGCAGCGGTCACTAAAGGACGGATTTGTGTAAAACCGCCCGGTCACTAAGGGGTTAAGGTTGCTGAGCTCACCAGTGCGTTCTTCTTTCCTCAGAATGTACTTTGTCCATTCCTAATGTTGCTGCTATCTCTCTGATGGATTTGTTTTGTTTTTGAAGCCTTACAATGTCCTGTTTCACTTGCATGGACAGCTCCTTTGAACGCATGACATAGGTTCACAGCAATAGATTCCAAATGCAAATACCACACTTAGGATCAACTCCAGACCTTTTACCTACTTAATTGATGAAGAAATATTGGAGTAGCCCACACCTGGCCATGAAACAGCTTTTGTTTCAATTGTCCAATTATTTTTTGTCTCTAGAAAAAGGGGGTTTGGCTATTCTTAAGAGCTGTAATTTTTAAACCCTTCCTCCAATTTGGATGTACATCCCCTCACATTAAACCTGAGAGCGTGCACTTTCAGCTCATATCAATTATATAACTATAGCTTGAATATATTTTAAAAACCTAAAATTGTGCCTGTGTCCAAATATATATGGACCTAAATGTATATGTATGGACAATAACCTGAAAATCTTGCCAACTGGCATGAATGCCAACAACAGTACCATGATAATGTCTTGATCAACAAGTTCCTTGTAAAGGTCTACGTGTCCTGATATGGTAGCATGTCATGTATGGGTTTGGAAGTGACATCCTACCACTATAAAGTGCAGCCAAAGTCTCCACACTGCCAAATGGTATTATCAATTTTCTTAATTAAGATGCACACCCTTAATTATTAAGTCGGTGTCCGTGGTAGACTTCTAGTGTGGTCCATAGTACAAGTATTTTATAAAGACAAAACTGTATCAGCATCTGGCACTAGAAGAAGCTTTGTGACTTTCCATTGCAAACAGGAAATTTATAAAAGTATTAATGTAATAAATATAAATGTTTCTTTTTTCTCATTCACCTCCTTTAAGAGAAACAATGAAATCAATGTTTTTCAGTACATGTCGCTGCCACCTGGGGGCTAGCATCCAGACACAAAGAGAATTGAGAACACATTGAAAAGTCTAGTCATCAACTCATTTACCCGAGCATTTCGCAGAGCATTAAAAAGTTATTTCTTATGTGTTTTATTATTTATCAGCAGGGCGATTATTGTTTCAGAACTGTAATCCAGACGCATGCTCACCCAGACACAATTTAACTCCAATATTCAGAAAGCTGGGGGAATTAATCACTTGTAATCGCCATAATGGAAACACACCTTATCAGTGGGATACCAAGATGGCTAAATACTACATAGTTATTTTGTGGAGTCTTTTGCTGTCTGTGATGTGAGGCAAATCATACAGGGTTATTCAAAGGGAATTGAAAAGTCACCGCACGTTCGGTGACTTTTCGTTCTCTTCAATTCGGGCCGATTCGGCAATCCCATTTCAGCGACCCTGCGGTGTATTCAGCAAGCACCACAGGGCCGTCGAAGTGCAGGGAAAAGCTGCCGCAGACCCGATGAAAAGTCACCGCAAAAACCCGGCGAATGCAAGCCGAAACCCGCAAAAACATCTGGATTAACCCGAAGACGCCAGAAAAACCAGAGCAGGAGCCGATCACACCAGCGAAGCCGCCGGAAAAAGCCGAGACCACTGACGAGTGAAGTGAATTAATTAGGAAAACAGTTTGCATGAATGTTTGAAAAGTGAAACACTGTTTGCAAAGAAACTACTGAGCGAAAATGTCTGAAATTTACATATGAGATCCAGGGAATGATAATAAAAAGGGCTGTTACAGAAAAGATAAGTAAACTTAAATAAATAATAATAAAAAAAAATCTGACTTTTTAGAAAAAAAAAAAGATTAAAATTTCCTAAAAAATCTATAAATATAGAGACTCTTTACTGCAGAATTTTATAATGAACGGTTTATTAGATATTGAATTAAAACAGGAATATTTTTAACATTGAAGCCTATGGGATTCTCCTGAATAAACCTGTCAAATGAAACCACCAAATGGCAGGGCATTTCGGGAACCTTTCACTGCTGGTTTGTGTTCTCTGAATAGCCGAAGCAATGCTTTATTATGGGGATTTCACTGCCCTCAAACAGGCACCGAATATACAGGCAATTCGCCAGGATTTGGCAATTGCCTGCTCTCTGGATAGCCGAATGGCCAAGAAAGGTAACTGAATGCTGATTTTCAGCGTTCGGTTACCTTTCTCCAGCCATTTGGATCTCTTTGAATAACCCTGATTGTCTTATAAATCTTTATAAGGTTAGAATTCTGGTCTCATTTTTTATTCCTGTCTTTATTTCTTTTATTCTTCATACAGTGTAACAACACTTAAAGGTGATTGCAGATAGCGGTTAATACTGTAGCTTTGTTAAAACTTAAAATGCATAATCTGGAGTTAAAACAGGAGGATGGATAGCAGGGTTAAACTTTAACCCCTGCTGGTCTCTTCCCTCCATTGTAACCCTTTAGTTTTTTATAAAACCTACCTTTATTCCACACCGGACTCACTCAGTGCTCCTCTGGATTTGACATGATGACTGTTCCCAGTGAAAGTCATCGTCTGTCAATCCTAAGCGCATTGACTACCACTGGTGTGACAAGCGTCCTAATAACATTCTGGATAGGACGAATCCTCCACTCGGAGGGTTAAATCAACCCTCCGAGACACCCTTGGTGGAAAGAAAGGTGAGGGGCTCAGATCACTTTGACAACTCAATATATTTTGAGTGGTCAAAGTGCCTAAAGCAGGGATCAGCAACCTTGGCCCTTTAGATGTTTTGGAACTACCGATACATCTCCCGTTGATGCACAGTCACTCATTAGCTTGGCTTTATTGCTTTCGGTGACAAGAGTCTATAGTAAGGGGAAATCATGGAAAAGGATGTTGTTTTATATATACCTGTATATATCCCCAACATACAATCAGGAGCATAGCACACTACTATCATTTTGAAGATGCATACAGAAACATATTCAAATTGTTTTTGTTGTCCTTAACCCAATAGTGTCCGGACTGATTTACCATTGTCAGTCCGAAAGTATTTAGCTCTAGTTTTCCTCTTAGGCTGGGGTCAGACGAACGCATTTTTAACGTGCGTTTAGGCGCACTTAATCACAGCCACAATAGCAGCAAATGACGGGCAATGACGACCAATATACGAAGTAGGTCCGCACAAAAGTCCAGCCGTGCAACGCAAGCAGCAAACAAACGCATTTTTTTGAGAACGCAGAACCGCTAGTACTGACGCACAGAGTCCGCTGCGTTGGCATAGCGGCGAGGGTGCATGATTAAGAGACGTCAGACCCTGCTCATGTCCAGCCTACATAACGTCCAGACACCCAAAGTTTCCTGGTTTGGATCCGTAACAAATCACGCACGAAAATGCGCATCGTATGACCGTTTTTGCGCATTCCGTGAAAAAATACGCCAATGCGTTCGGACGCACTTTTTGACGGTCGTTGCGAATAATGCGTTTGTTTGACCCCAGCCTTACTCGTTTACTCTACCCACACATATTATATACTGGTTTTCTCGGCATTAAATGGACTTTCTAAAGATACCTTTATTTTGATCATATGGTATTTATTTAGTTAAAAAAAATATGAAATATGATGAAAAAAAAATGGGAAAAAACACCATTTCAAACTCTGACCCCCAAAATCTCTTACGCATCTACAACAGCCAAAAAAGACCCTCGCTATATAGATTCTAAGTTTTGTCCTGAGTTTCGAAATACCCAACGTTTACATGTTTTTTGCTTTTCAACCCCCTTCACTGCTGAGGCATTTCACCTCTTCGTGCAGCATCATTGTTCACATTATAATTACAGATAGGCCTCATTCATACACACAAAAAAATGTAAATTATATATTGCGTATACATGGGTATATGCACGCACATACACGTGTATACGCAATATTCAATTTTCCCTGGCCCCCGGTCGAGTTTGGCTCGGGGTTACCTTTCAGTGCTGAAAGCAGTAACCCCGAGGCACACTCGGGCTGCCGCTGCATACCTTACCTGTGCCTGCGCTCCCTTGTTGATGATCCCCACTGTCTTCTCCGGCGATCGCGGAGTTTTACTTCCTGGTTCCCTTCTCGTGAGAAGAGTGTGGCTCGGGGTTACCGCTTTCAGCACTGAAAGTTAACAAAGAATCAAGAACCCTAAAGGGTTAAAGAGAGGTATCACTGGAAAAGTCACAGTGACCTTTCCAGCGATGTCTCTTTTTTTAAAATCAATACTGATCAGGAGGGAGAGGGGTCCAAAGGCCCCCCCCCTTTCAGGCACTCTCCCAGCTCTGCACCTGAAACTGACATCAATGCGACGGCCCGGGGTATAAAACTGGTGGTCTGACATCAAGTAAGTCAGACCACTGTGGGACCCCGGCCAGAGAGGTGAGTATAGGGAGGGACAGAACGTACCAGGTACGTCCTTGGTGGTAAACCGACCATTTACGTAAGACATACCTGGTACGTCATTGATCGTTACGGGGTTAAAGGGACACTCTAAACAACCTGACCACTTTATCTTTTTAAAGTGGTCAACATGTGAGAAATGCCCCCCTCCCTTCTGCCGTGATTGGGTGAAACCACTGTGTGAAGTGCAGGAGTTTCCTACCACCACAACCAGCGTCATCAGCAGCTGCGATTTTTGAGTTTCCCTGCCGCTGGTAACCAGATCGGTCACAGGGGGACGTCAGCATGCTCGGTCAACTTTTCTGAGACCGCTTCTGTTATATAAGTTATGTGAATGAATGTAAGATCCGATTCAAAAGTGATGCCAAGGCAACGTGCTTGCGGTATCTAGCTGATTAGCATCTTATTAAGTAGTGCATTTTTATTGTTATTTCCTGTCCTATGTTTAAAAAAAAAAAATTCTGGTTGTTTGTGTTTGTAAATGTATGCTGTCTGTATTATGTGAATGAAAATAGTGGCTAAAGACTGAAATATAGAATCTGAGCACTAGAAGGCGATACAGTACCATCTCCTAACGTAGACCGGAAGCAATGTAAACAGTAAGGATGTTTTCATTGAAATGTATAGAATTATGTCATTCTCACTGTATGATGGTTGTGGTCATTTTTTTTCTATCTAGTCAGACACAAACTGAGAAGAATCTACATTTTGAGCCACAATTATTAATTCATGTACGGTCACTGCTAAGCACTGTACTGATTGCTACCAGTCTTTTATTTCTCAAATCCAACAAAAAAATATACAAACATATCTGTTTGTTGGAATTGGGAAATATGTTGCAGTTTTTAGATTTATTATAATAAAATGATACAATGCACACACTTTTTAGGAAGTGCACTTTTTGGGGAGCAGATAAGGGGCCTTATTCCAACCCAGTTGATAACTTAATAGCTCAAGGGGCTGGTCCGACAGAGCCATAAGCAAAGCGGCTCTGCATTAGTGGCTCCACACGGCGAACGCTTCCTATACTTTTTAATGAAGCTGATAAGGAGTCAGCCTGAGAATAACTAGGCATTCCATGGTAGCTTGTTATTCTCCGCTCGAGACGGTAAACAAGAATTAATTCCAGCTCGGAGAGGCCATAGTTTTAGTGACTTTACATTTGCAAAATCACGTAAAAAAATTATTTAAAGCCTTTTAATTGTATCTGTTACTTACATTTGGTGCAGCGGTACAGAGGGGGGCTCGAACAGAGGATCTCAACCTTGGCCCTCCAGATGTTTTGAAACTACATCTCCCAAGATTCTCAGGTACTCGTCGTATTGGCTACGACACAGGGGAAATGTTGTCCCAAAGCATCTGAAGGTACAGGGATGCTGACACTGTCCTAGAGTAGTGGTATCCAACCTTGACCCTCCAGATGTTTTAGAATTACATCTCCCATGATGCGCGGTTGACCTAACGAGTGGCCGAGTGAAAGGAAATTGAAATATGGTAGCTAATTCACTGAATACATATTTCTACTCTAGTAATATTTGATACATATCACCGAGCATCATAGATCTAAAAATCTGTAAGGCCAAGATTGAACACCACTGATCTAGAACATGCACTTCAGTTTATAGTGTTTTTGGGTGTGCATCCTAGGGAGAATCTCATGCATGGATTGCATTTCCATAGTGCCAGCCCCAGGCAAAGCATTGCATGCAGATATGCATAAGCTACGAAATGCTCCATGTGGTTAAAGTCGTCAGATCTGGGAGAGTTTTTTTTCCCCCCAGACTCTTAATACGTCGGATACCGCAGCCAATGCATATACTACTTGTACAGTAATGTGCTTCCTCTATACAAGTTCATAAGGAGGGCATCACTTGCCTGTGTTACTTCACGCTGATGGGCAGGGTATGAAAGAGATGCCCTGCGGCACTGAGACTTTACCGGTGTTGTGTCGGATCTGGTTCCTCGTTGAGAGCTGTTCCAAGCAGCCATTTCTCACCCATTGACACTCAGTTTTTGGGGTTTGTATTTCTTGCGGAGACGTTTTGTATGGGAAAAAAAATGTTATTTTACACGGAGAAACGGTTAATGTAAAATATATCTAGTAATTATTTGGTTTATTATTTAGGCATAAAAACCTTTTCCTTTTATATATACTAGTTTAAAGGGTGTTTAAGCCTATTTAATAAGAACATACTTTGTTTTTGCACCGAAAAACTGTACATAATTTGTATGAATCCCTCATAGAAAGGCTGCTTGGAACAGATCTCAACGAGGAACCAGATCCGACACAACACCGGCTGGTATATGGGGCATCCCTCCCTGGTTCCTTTTTTCTTGCAGCACGTATCTTCTATATACACTAGGAAGCAAGTCCTGTTCCTGTAGTGCCCATCTGAATTAAGAGATCATATGCAGAGATGGTTTCGAGGAAACCGCATTGGCCCTAGCAGCCATATAGGGACCAGACAGGGGGCAGCCATATAGGGACCAGACAGGGGGCAGCCATATAGGGAACCAGACAGGGGGCAGCCATATAGGGACCAGACAGGGGGGCAGCCATATAGGGACCAGACAGGGGGCAGCCATATAGGGACCAGACAGGGGGGCAGCCATATAGGGACCAGACAGGGGGGCAGCCATATAGGGACCAGACAGGGGTCAGCCATATAGGGAACAGACAGGGGGCAGCCATATAGGGACCAGACAGGGGGCAGCCATATAGGGACCAGACAGGGGGGCAGCCATATAGGGACCAGACAGGGGGGCAGCCATATAGGGACCAGACAGGGGGGCAGCCATATAGGGACCAGACAGGGGGCAGCCATATAGGGACCAGACAGGGGGGCAGCCATATAGGGACCAGACAGGGGGCAGCCATATAGGGACCAGACAGGGGGCAGCCATATAGGGACCAGACAGGGGGGCAGCCATATAGGGACCAGACAGGGGGCAGTCATATAGGGACCAGACAGGGGGGCAGCCATATAGGGACCAGACAGGGGGCAGTCATATAGGGACCAGACAGGGGGCAGCCATATAGGGACCAGACAGGGGGCTTGGGATATAGTGGGGCCTGGCGCTTGTAGGCTGGGGTTGTTGTGGTTCCGCGCTTAGCAGTCCACTTGACCGGGGTAGACCAGCGTCACGCGCCTGTTGTTTACCCCAAATGCGCGCTCCTCCCACTGAGCCGCGTGTTAAGCGGGACTGCGCCTGTTGTTAAGACCTCAAACACCCGCGCAGACGCCCGCCTCTTGCCTAGGATTGGAGCAAAGGGCAGATTGCTAGCGGTCGTCAGCCAACCACCACTCTCGCTCGGCAAGACAATCAGCTGTCACCGTAAGTCACGCCCACTCGCATTACCCCCCCTCCTCTCTACCGCAACCAAAACATCCTTTGTCTCGAGGCAGCCATTGCTTCCTATTGGAGCGGAGTCTCAGAAGGCGAGCTGTGATTCGCCATGACGCACAAGGGTTGGCACTGTGATTGGTTCGTTCTCCTGCACTGTTTACGCTTTAGCTGGATTGGGCAAAGCCACGGTGACGCTAGAAAGTAGCCTTGGTCGGATTGGCGGCTACCTCAACTCTTTTAGTGACGTACACTCCCGCCCCTTCTCCCTGTAAACCGCCGTTGACCGTTTTCTGGTCAGAATCAAAACAAAAGCGGCGGGAGGAGGTGGCGGCTGCTGCTGTGAGCGCGGGCCGCCCGGAGAATGCGTGTTGAGGACTTTCACGGTGATACAACAGAAGAGGGGCTCCACTGCTGCAGCACCGAGTGAGGACACGGGGGAGGGGGAGGAACCACTCTGAGCATAACAAGGGGGAAGAGCCAGTGGCCCCAGATGGTGTGCACGGGGAGACCATTGTGTCTGAGCTGGAGTGAGTGCCTGCGGAGTGACTCGGTTACATAGGGCCGGGAGGGTGGCAGGGGGTCACATGTGGCCCGGTGGTGGTCATTGTTGTTGTGCCAGTGTTTAATGGAATACCTCCTCCTCTGGGAGACATCACTGTCTGCAGACAATAACAAGGCATGCCAGGCTGTGGGCCTTGTTTCGGTGTCCTGGCTCTGCTGCACTGTAACCCCCATGATGCTCAGACAGCCACTAACTGATAACCATGGAAACCTCGTGTCCTCTACCCGGAGTGCCAGGGGTTGGCTAGCCTTGATCCGTGTACTCTTTACCAGGGGTCCTCATTACATCTTTAATGATGCTCAGCCACTCATTAGGTTGAGCATTCTGGAACATGTAGTTCCAAGGTTGTTGACCACTTGTCTACACTGTGTGTTGAATAGATCCGGGTTGGCTGAGCGTTATGGGAGCTGAAACCCATTGGCATTGTCTCAGTGAATGTCCCATTGGCCAGCTCTCACTCATACAGGTATCTTTTTACATGTACAGGTGTAGCTGTCATTTTTATTCCAGCACTGAGTACACTGGTACTGAAGAAACCCCAGGATTGTTTGTTTGAGAAGCACAGATCTTGTGACCTGTTCCTTGCGCTTGCACGCTTTACACCCTGGCACGGAGGGGGTTAACAGTGTTTTTGATGGTCTGTCCCTGCGTATACATGTGATTTTATGTGATTATCTCATGCTGAGGGATGTGCTATTCTGATCCAGTTATGATAAATACCCAGCAGCTCTGTTTAGCTCATGACACCATCGCAGGCAATTGCTTTAACCCTTCCTTTCTCCGCCATAGATCAGTGGTACTGGAAATGTTCCCATGATATGGTATAGCGAAAACAATTCAAAGCACACAGGTTCTAGGAGCCTATGCCACCCCTCTGCCTTTTTATTATGTGCTCCAATGGCTAGTAAAACTCTAAATGGTAGCGCATTACAGAGCCTTTTGCCAAAGGGGATAAACCACTAGTCCTTTTTTTTGTTCCCTCCTCTAACTGGGCACTGGT
Source organism: Leptobrachium leishanense (assembly GCA_009667805.1). NCBI lineage: Eukaryota > Metazoa > Chordata > Amphibia > Anura > Megophryidae > Leptobrachium > Leptobrachium leishanense. The sequence goes on along the minus strand of CM019063.1, from coordinate 163,492,553 downwards.
ACCACCGGACTTCTCGGGCTCTGCTTTTTCTTGGCATGGTTTAATCTGTGGGTTTGGGCAGAGTGCCCTCTCCCATATCCCACTTCTTCGAATCATCCGTCCATCGCTATTAATAGATGTATGAATAGCAGCTGTAGAGTGCCCGACATGCCAAACGGGTCACCCCCTGGTACGTGCTGAAAAAGGCGTTCTGCTGTCTGCTTCCATCAGCTTGCTTGGCCGTCTCGGCAAAGGCCGTGAATTTCATGTCGTCTTTGTCCTCGCTTAATGCTGTCATCTATGTTGACTTTCTGCAATGAAAGTTTACTGATCCCTTTTATTCCTTCCAGCCAGGTTCCCTGCATGTGTACGTGTTGTGCCTAGATGTAAGCGCTTGCTTTGTTGTTGGTTTTGTTGTTTTTCTGTGTGTCCACGATCATGCCTGCCTGTTTGTCCCTGGCTGATTACCCCAAGCTGTCACTGAGACGTTCCTCGCAGGATGAATTATCATCATCATTATTATTTATTTCTTTGCTATTTATAGACTGAAGCTAGCAGAGTGTTTCTGAAAACAGCATCTTTCAGATGTCGTGCCTCAGACGCACTCGCTTGACGTCGAAAGAAAAAACACTCCAGTCGTTATTTTTCTATACATCCATACAGACAGGTTCATCTGTCTGGTTGTCATAGAGAAACCGTGATCCGTGTTGTAGCATCTCGTGCGATACCAGTCCGATTTTGTGAAATGTTTTTTCAGAAAACGTTCTGCTTGGTTAAAACTTAAAGGCGCCCCCTTTCAAGACATAACAAGCGCTTCGTGTCCTCTGTTTTTGTCTTTGTGGGAAGTTCAGGTGATTGAGATCTGTTTACGAAGCAGTGTTTAATCACAAGACCCAGACAACAACCTTGTACGCTAAAGGAGCAACGAGGCCAAAACAATACCTTCTTTCAGTGCTTTACTTATCTGACAGATTTGCTGTAAAAGTTTTTCTTTTATCTTTGTGTTTCTATATAGAAAATGCAGTTCCATTCTGTATAAATCTCCTGTAGCCCAGTCGGCTGATCTGTACTGGTGTCTGATAATAATGTTGTGCAGTTTTTTAATTCTGTACAGTTAAAATATTAGAATTTCTTTTGATAATTATTTCTGTTCTGATCAGATCCTGCGTCTTTTTTCTAGCTCTTACTCTATTGTTCCAGTGACCCTAATCCTATCCACATTAATGTGAATTTACACAAAGGATCATGCAGAACAGCCATGTGCTTTTTCTCTTTGTTTGAAGAGGGGCTGATGGCCAACCCCTGCTTACGTCTGATCACTGTGTAACACTTTCTGCTCCAATCACAAAACATAATAGGAGGTATAGAGAGAATGAGTCTGAAAGATACCGAAGCAAAATATATATATAGAGCTCTGCTGATCACTAATGTATAGAGCACTGATGATCAACTGGTGTGCTCCTCAGGTGTGCGGTGGGATTGGCACAAAGAGGTGTGTGACAGGGGAGATGGTATGTACAGATATGGTGGCGTGGGGTTTGGAACCTTAATTTGAGAACCTATACATGGAGATCAGTATAACAATTTATAGGTGGAATGGGAATTCATTTTTTTGTGGGATCTGTCCAGTCCTTGATGACATGATTAACTCGGTGAGCACTCTGTCTAGACATTTCAGGGCTTGTGTTATTTTATTGCTCATGCACAGGTGGCGCTACTTTAGGTGATTTATAGATGCTTGTTATGTTTTACTACAGTGATCTTTTGTGAGTTTCTAACACATGCTCGAACGAATCTACACATGCATACTTGTTCAGATTCAAATATACATATTTGGGCACACACGGGTCTGTGCACTCGGGCACCCTCGGTTCGGGCACACATGGGTCTGTGCACTCGGGCACCCTCGGTTCGGGCACACATGGGTCTGTGCACTCGGGCACCCTCGGTTCGGGCACACATGGGTCTGTGCACTCGGGCACCCTCGGTTCTGGCACACATGGGTCTGTGCACTCGGGCACCCTCGGTTCTGGCACACATGGGTCTGTGCACTCGGGCACCCTCGGTTCTGGCACACATGGGTCTGTGCACTCGGGCACCCTCAGTTCTGGCACACATGGGTCTATTCACTTGGGCACACATGGGTCTGTGCACCCGGGCACCCCCCTTGGTTCGGGCACACATGGGTCTGTGCACTCGGGCACCCTCAGTTCTGGCACACATGGGTCTGTGCACTCGGGCACCCCCCTTGGTTCGGGCACACATGGGTCTGTGCACTCGGGCACCCCCCTTGGTTCGGGCACACATGGGTCTGTGCACTCGGGCACCCCCCTTGGTTCGGGCACACATGGGTCTGTGCACACGGGCACCCCCCTTGGTTCGGGCACACATGGGTCTGTGCACTCGGGCACCCCCCTTGGTTCGGGCACACATGGGTCTGTGCACTCGGGCACCCTCAGTTCTGGCACACATGGGTCTGTGCACTCGGGCACCCCCCTTGGTTCTGGAACACATGGGTCTGTGCACTCGGGCACCCCCCTTGGTTCAGGAACACATGGGTCTGTGCACTCGGGCACCCCCCTTGGTTCAGGAACACATGGGTCTGTGCACTCGGGCACCCCCCTTGGTTCGGGCACACATGGGTCTGTGCACTCGGGCACCCCCCTTGGTTCAGGAACACATGGGTCTGTGCACTCGGGCACACATGGGTCTGTGCACTCGGGCACCCTCAGTTCGGGCACACATGGGTCTATTCACTTGGGCACACATGGGTCTGTGCACTCGGGCACCCTCAGTTCGGGCACACATGGGTCTATTCACTTGGGCACACATGGGTCTGTGCACTCGGGCACCCTCAGTTCGGGCACACATGGGTCTATTCACTTGGGCACACATGGGTCTGTGCTCTCGGGCACCCCCTTGGTTTGGGCACACATGGGTCTGTGCACTCGGGCACCCTCGGTTTGGGCACACGTGGGTCTGTGCACTCGGGCACCCCCCTTGATTCGGAAACACATGGGTCTGTGCACTCGGGCACCCTCAGTTCGGGCACACATGGGTCTATTCACTTGGGCACACATGGGTCTGTGCTCTCGGGCACCCCCCTTGGTTTGGGCACACATGGGTCTGTGCACTCGGGCACCCTCGGTTTGGGCACACGTGGGTCTGTGCACTCGGGCACCCCCCTTGATTCGGAAACACATGGGTCTGTGCACTCGGGCACCCTTGGTCAGGCGCTTGCAGTATTTTATTCCGGGGATGTGAGATCTCTATCTGACTTAAGCCTCCATGCTATGCACATCCTTTTGTGTTAGGGATGTGTTTGTACACATAGGAAGGAGGCTGGAGCTATGGTGAGATAATCCGGGCTTCAGACCAACAGGCAACGTTTTGTAAATAAAGCTCCTTTAAAAATATTCCCTTTTTGTAACCGTAACTGGCAGGAGACTGATCTCCAGTTTGAAGACAAGACCCCATCGTGTTACAGCGTCCTTCCCTTCTCTCAGGCAAAGCAGATCTGCAGCAGCTTTCCTTCCTTCACAACCCTCAGCCAGAACCTGCAGGGGTGCTGTATAACTCCTGGTAACTGTCTTCAGACACAACTTCGTGCAGGGAAGAATAATGATTTTTAGTTTGAAATGGGGACCAGTTTGTGGTAAAATGACACAATCAACAGAATACATTGTCTACATGAAGGGAGGGGTGAGAACTCCGTCAGGAGATACAGAATCTGAATTAGATTACAATAGACAGGGTCAGCACTTTATCAAAATCATCACAACATGAACTCGGCACTAAAGATCCTTCTTAAAAGGGTTTCTAAAACTAACCAAACTCTTAAACAAGCAGTTCTTTAAGATGGCAATGCATTTAACAAAGTTGACCCTTATGTGCCCATTCATGCACACTGTCAGTTAGTGTTGGCTTTGCTACATTGGTCTGCAGTCCCTTGGCAGGGGGCCAGCATGCACATTTTCCAGTGGGCAGAGGCCATATATAGTGTGGGCAAGATTGAAACGTTTGTCAAGGAGGGGAGCTTTGTTTCCTCCTTTGTAACAGCTGATTATTCATCAGAGTTTTCTCAACCCCTTGCACACTTGTCTTTTTGCCCAATATCTGCGAGAGTTGTTGTGTTTAAATTGCGGGACTCTGTTTGTTAGATTACAGCTGATTTGTTTGGGGCTTTCACATGCAAAGCATAATAATGTTGTGACAGGCTCATTAATACAGACTGGGATCATTTAAACAGCACTTTGCTAATTTCTGGATCAGCCTCAGAGCTGCGGGAATGTAAATTCAGTCTCTGGTGTTTGCATAAAAGCAGAATGACACACAGCATTGTTCAGGTTTCCTGATCTCCTCACACAGTACATATTGTGTGATTTATCGAAGGTTTCTACTAAAGGGATCGAAATGCATGTTTGTTGAACTATGTATCTCATAGCCACATGACGCATCGTGCCGCCACATCTAGGTTTCCTGTCTGATTTTAGTAAGACCCTTTCCTAGTGTTTGCCTGATCCCTTGTCTCTTCCTGCTGTGTCAGCATCCCACGCTGAGTGCTAGTTGGGAAAGGGGGAGATTATATTGGTCTCCATGTGTTTATTTGTCTTTCGTCCATTCCAGTGTACTTTGCCTGAATATATCTGTGTAAAGTACAATAAGGGCTGCCTGTGGATATCATGCACTAGTTTGTTTTTGTTTCATTTGCCTTTTTCTTCATTTGTGTTGGCTTTGCTAACCGCACGGAGGAGGAAGTAGATACTGTGTAATGTTTACAACATTAACTCTTGCACAGACTGTTTTGTGCAAGCACTGCCTCCTGTGAAACCTTTTAACACAACTGTGTTTTCAATACATATTTACTAGTCTTCCTCCCAGTCCCCCCAAGAACATGTACAGCAAAATATAGATTTTGCAGTTCTGCTGGGATCTCAAGCTCAGCCTGTAGAAGTTGGTGGCCTACAACTTGGCTCTTGACTTCAATAGATGGCCAAAGGATAAAGCAAGATCTAGCGTTAGTTACCTTACTCTGATTAAACAGAGTGCCTAGGCTGCTAAAACTAGAGATTTTTGCTTTTAAAGGGACACTCTACTCATAATAAGCACTTTAGCTTTTTTTAAATTGACCAGGATGTGACGAGTCCCCCTCCCCCGCCGTCTTGATCGGGAGACATTGCTGGGTCAAGCGGATCAGGCTTTCCATTTCCCAGCTGCCAGTCACTAGTGACGTCAGTATGCATAGTGTGCCTACATCACCCTCTAAGACAGCCTGTGAGAGTGAGGGTTTTTTTGAGAGGCAGCGGTCGAATTGGATGTACGCATGGGTGTGCAACTCTGATCCATCATTCTGCACAGGTGCTATGGAACTTACGTACGTCAAGCGCGCAAGTCTGTATCGAGTTGTGAATTTGTGCTTCCTATGCTACTCAAATTGCGTAACAGGGCAAAGCGCGTAGTAAAGCTTCGGAAAGCCCTGAGCTGAAAAGGAGCTGCGTGCGCTGAGGGACAAAAAGTGAGTAAAGTCTCCCAAAATAATCTTGCAGATGCTACTGACAGCCTCTGCCCAATTATTATTTAAGGGCAAAAAGGGAACATTCTTTTTTCTTATCCCTTTTAAAGATTCCCCTTCTCTCACATGACCTTCAGTGTGGCAGAGACCATTGTGAGGAGGAGACGGCTGACCTAGAGGACAACCCTCACTCAGTGTGCTTTGTTAGCGGTTAGCCATGAGCTGAGTGACAGCCTGAACAGCACAGTCTGTGGGGGGCCTTTCTATAATACATTTCTCTGCCCACAGTGGCCCTTCACTCCTGCAGCATGGGTGAAAGAGTATCTTTCGCTTCAACCCCCCCCCCCCCCCATTGTGTAGGTCAGCTAAAAGACGCCGATGTGTATAATTGGTGGGATGCCCTGTAAAATGGACATGCACATGGCGGTGGCACTTCAATGTTCCACTATTTCCACTCTTAGTTATTTGTATTGGATCCAGCGGTTAACGTAATGGCTGGAGTTTTTCTATTCCAACCTAGAGTTTGCATTAAATGAATGGCCCTATTTTATACCTGGTTTGCTTTCTAATAGGAGGAGGTTTTAATTTGAGCCTAGGTGGTGAAGAATGGGCTATTCAAAGGTAGCTTATTACCTCCCCCTCCCTCAAAGAAATGGCAACTCCTAAAGGCTGGTGTTATGTGATTTTAGTAAAAGCAATCTAAAGACCCCTTACTTGCCTCTCCTCCCACAGCGCGAGGGTGGCACGATCCACTGCTTCCTCTCACTGGATGCAGCAGTAGACTGAGAAGTTGCCAGTGTCCCTACGTGACTCCTGTGTGATACTGCTCGTGTGGGGTCACAGTTGGCTCCATGGACTCCAGGAGCCGAAACAATGTGTTGCTGTCTGTATTAATCTGCAGCTCCCTATTATTCCGAGCCAGATGCAGATACAGCGTCTGGGTTAGAAAAGGTATGGGAGCAGGTAAGGAAAATCGACTTGTGCTGCTGATATCATCCACCTCCTCACATCTCCTTTTATCAGCATGAGGGGAATGGGGCCCATAGAATTCTTTCATGGGTTTCAGTGATGACCTGTCTTGATTTTCAGATGTCCCTTAGGCCCCCAACCCATGAAAGAACAACACCTAATCCTCTGAAATGTGTTAAGCTTGCCATGTGTACATAAAACTGGGTTTAGGTGGACAATACCAGTTAGTGTTTGTATTTAAATAGATTTACAGTAACTGTAATGTTTAACTTGTTAACAAAGGAGATTCATTGAAGTTGTAGAAGTAATGTTTTTTTTTTTCTTCAATGAGTTTTTGTATATGTAGAAGTATGTACATGAACTGAACGGTTTGTCTTTGGCTCTCAACTGCTTAACCCCCTTAAGAACCAATGCCGTAACGTTTATGTCATCAATGCATTGACTTTAAAGACCCATGGTCCTTAAGGAGTTAAATATTCGGGTTACCCATGCAGCAGTCACTCATGACATCATATAATATTTCTTGGAAAGCCCATATAAGGCTGGTGTCAGACGAGCGTTGTTGAAAAGCAGAAGGAATGTCTGTGAGTGGACGTTCCTTCCACTCGACGGCCACCTCGCTGAGCGCAGTTAGTATGGTCAACGCTGCAAGGCTCGATCCTCCTACGGAGGATGGCGCTTTGGAGCTCTGTTAACGTGAGTCATAGCGCTTTGATGGAAAGGCCTGCTGTACGGCTGCTGTTACGCCTGCAATAGCGTCTGCCCGGCCCCATCACAACGCTGTGACGGACGCCGGAAGCCACGTCAGTACGGGCGCAACTAGTGCGCTCATCTGACACTGGCCTAAACTGATATGCTGTAAGCAGAGACTAATTTTTGTCCATAGAAACCTGTGTTCCGATATGTTTAGGATCCTGACCCCATGCCTAATCCCAGAATAGACTAGGCATGCTCAGTCTTGATCCTCCAGCAGGTCTAGGTTTTGCATATTTTTTTTGCATTGAAATCAGATGTTCTCTGGATGGCAGTGTTTGTAATTGCCTATCGCTTTAATGTGTAGGATGCTGGGTTTATTTTAACATGTCCTGGGCTTGGCTGTCTTTAATTCCTGGCTGGAGTTTCCCACGTACAGTAATGGCATTGGAGGCTCACGTTATCTCCGTTGTGATATCTGCTTGTGTGGGATTGTCAGTCAGGCTGCTTAATGCGGTTGGTTATTTTTGGTGGTGTGTTCTTGGGAAGTCGGCTAGACTTTCCTAATGTCCCCTCCCTAGATATTTCTGTGAGTCTTCCTTATCCCCAGATGCCCCTGGACTGCTGCCATTATTAAACCATGCCTGTATCGGCAAGCAAAATATTTTCTGGGATTCCCTAGTCCCACCGGAGTAATTCTGTAGGTTTTTATTTTGATTTATTTTTTTATTCTGTAAATGCCTACCAATTTGGGTTTCTACAAATTGGTCTCTCTAAATGTAAAAGTAGGTTTTTTTAAAAGCTACACAATGTGTACATTGAATGTTGGCTTGTTCCAATTATTATTTCCTGAGTTTTTCATAAATTAAAAAAAATAAAATCCATTCAATAGGGGTGATTGAAGGAATGGGTTGTTACGCATTACATTTGCACTGATGGAGGGAAAAAAAGGAAACGCTTGGGGCTAAAAAAAAAATTAAATCCAATGTAGTACTGAAATGGTCTGTCGTTTAATCTGCTCAATTTCTAATCCCTTGTGTAAAATGTAGTTTAGATCTGACAGTAACAATCTGTTTTCTGTCTCTTGTGTTCACAGGTCAACTTTCTCCCCTGGCATTTGTGTGGAAAGTGCCACACACTCCCTAAACCAACAACGGCTTTTGCTTGCATTTTCCAGTGTTTCTTTTGTCAGCGAGTGCAGCAGAGTTGTAATTCATCAAGCGCCAGCCCGGAGCTGAGTGAGGAGCCACAGGCAGACATGGTGAAAATGACCAAATCAAAGACTTTCCAGGCCTACCTGCCGAACTGTCACAGAACCTACAGCTGTATACACTGTAGAGCACATTTAGCCAATCATGACGAGTTGATATCCAAGGCAAGTGCCTCGCATGGATGTATAAATCCTACTTATCTCTTTCATTATTTTCTTTTGAAACTCTTTATCCATTGTTCAAGAGATGTTTTGGAAATCCCGACAATAATTACTCCATTGAGGCATCCTAGTAGGTTTTTTTTTCTCCTGCTATGGTCCAACTCTACACCAGGTTTATGTCGTCATGGTGTGGATATACCAGTAGTTTGTGTTCGGAAGCGCACATGCCTTGGTCCTGGATGATCTAGTCAGGTATTCCAGAGCATCTATCATAAACCTAGCTAATAGAAAGCATGTCTAGTCGTGTGAGCTTCATGTTTTGCCTAGAACAAGGGATGCCCCGATACTAGTTTTGGTGCCGATGCCAGCATTTGCACGTGTACTTGGTACTCTTGCAAATGCTCCGATATCTCTACTAATACCCGGAAGCCAGCCCGGGGCTGGCTTGCCGGTATCCATTAACTGCATTCCCCTCCTGCTTGCCGGTATCCATTAACTGCATTCCCCTCCCGCTTGCCGCGTTCCACTGAGCTGTGATCTGGCGGGTGTCATGAGAGCGCATCGCAGCCTTCACAAGCTGGCGGCTGCTCCTCTTTGGTACAACCCAGCTGAAGGTGTCTCTTTGTCTGTCTTTCAGCAAAATTCTTTATTCGGTGGCACTGGCGGTTACATGACATTAAAGTATCAATACTCTGTATATGTGAGTTCCTGGGGGAAAAAGTAGTACTCATACGTGGTCTAAAAAGAAAAATGGCATTGATGCATCTCTAACTAGAACCTATTTTATTCGGGGGGGGGGGGGGGGAGTCCAGGAGTCCCTCAATGCTGGACATATATGAATACCGTTGTGGCACAGCAGAAAATCCTACAATTATTTGCCAGTGTTTAAGGGCCTGACCTCTTTTGAAGATCCCAAAGTTGCACGTGACTTAGTTCTGTTATGCTGCTTAACACTATGGATACTGACCTGGCTGTCAGTTTTGACAGGTGTTGTGTAGACTATGACATCACTGGCTGATCTCATGAAGTCTGAGCAGGCACCATACACTCATACAAAGCTAATTTGTTGTAGCATGCATATCCCCTTTAGACCTCTAATTAAAAGTATGTTATTTCATGCTTGCTCCCAAGATACATCGCAGGAGTCCATGCATCCGGAAGGTTTAGTTAGGGTGAGCACTTTGTACTAGCAGCGCAAGGAGTTGTAACTCCTACAATTAAAATACAAATCATTTAACTATGGACTGGGTCCTCTCTTATATGCTTGTTAAATACTGATAACCTGAGGTGAAGGACATTTCAATAGGGAACCTTTCTTCACGTGTGCCATGTCTGCTGTTTGAATAACCCTGCTTGTACTTTCTAAGAGAATCAAAGTCACCGCAGGTTTGTTGACTTTTCGTTCTCTTCAATTCGGTGCGATTTGGCAATCCCATTTTGGGGACCCTGCGGTGTATTCAGCAAGCACCACAGGGCTGTCGTAGTGCAGGGAAAAGCCGCCGCAAACCTGCCGAACACTCGCCGCAAAACCCAGGCGAACGCTCACCGAAACCGGCAAAAACATCTGGATTAACCCACGCCGGGAAAAACCCGAACAGGAGCCGATCAGAGCACAGAGCAGCCACTGGAAAAACCCGACACTGCAGACGAATGGAGTGGAAAAAAAAAATAAACAGTATATGTTTGAAAAGTGAAACGCTGTTTGCAAAGAAACTACAGAACGAAAATGTCTGAAATTTACATATAAGATCCAATGAATGATCATAAAAAAGGGCTGTTACAGAAAAAAGAAACTATTTTAAAATAAAAACGGAAAAAAATGCCTAAATAGACTTTTTACTGCAGAATATTATCAATGGTTTATTAGATATTGGATTAAAATGGGAATATTTTTAACATTGAAGCCTATGGGATTCACCTGAATAAACCTGTCACATTAAACCAACAGGCACCGTATGTGCAGGCAATTCGCCAATATTTGGCGAACTGCCTGCTCTCTGAATAGCCGAATGGCCAGGAAAGGTAACCGAACGGTGAATTTCAGCGTTCGGTTACCTTTCGCCAGCAATTCAGATCTCTTTGAATAACCCTGTAGGTGTTATTTCTGGGCTTTGCGTAAGCCTTTTGGCCCTGCACATGTGTCAGTGTGTAACTGTAAGATCCAGAGTGAGATGCATTAGAATTTAAAGTTTCATTATGTATGTCAACGAGGGTAAAAATGTTGGTAGACTCTATCTATTGTGGCATGTAACCTCCATGGTTTGAAATTTGTGGCCAATAGCTTTTCGTTTCTCAAAGGTGAGATCCAAAGCAGTGAAGTGTTCCTACTATCTGGGCACCTCAAGTTGACTGGGATCAACATGGAATGGAAATCCCATCTAACTTTGTCTTGAGTAGTGAGGCTAGTATACTGCTTGGTTGTGTGTGTTTGGGAGAAACGTTGAGCAGAAATGGATGAAAACTTTGAAGAAACATGGCACAAACTTTCAGTTGAAGTCAATTTGGGGGTAAAGGCCTGTTTTTATGCATACAGGCGTAATATGGTAGCATGCTTGGATTAAAGCACTGTCACGATTTACTTCTCAGACAATCATCTAGCTACTAGTGAGTACGGAGTCCCCACCAGCTTACACGTGTACACTGCAATAGATGTTCTGTAATTTAAGCGTATATGGCAACTTGCTGGCTTTTTTTTCTGATCATGCTTTTGATGTGTGTCTGCTGAGTTTGAATGTGATGGTTTGTTGGCTATTCTGATTCTCCTGAATTCCTTTTTGTCCTACATCAGGTCAGTAATATGGTCTGTTAACCTCCATTTAATAACATCAATACAAAATAATTATGCAGAATGATGTCTTGGCATTACTGTACACTTTATTTTTATTTTTTTACTGCCCCCCCCCCCCTTTGCAGAGCTTTTTGTCCTTTTTTATTTTTATTTTTTATTCTTCCACTCACATATCATTTCAAAACATAAGCAATGAGAGGATCTGACATCCAGTACAGAATTCTATGAATCTGGTCAATCCTTTAGTGCTATAAGAGATGATGTATCCGAGCCATGCAGAGATTCACTCGGTCTCCAGGGATAATCCCTGCTAACACTAATGGGATAATGAATCTGTGTTATGATGCTGGCGCACTGACGTGACTTTAACTTAGCAAAGTTGACTTCTTCAACATAGAGTGCCTGGGTTAGAGCTTAGCTGTGCTAACAGGCCAGGTTTGCCAGATATCTGAAGCACAACACTTGATAAGATTTGCTGTTCAGTGATTGCAGGTTTCATTCTGCTTTCATCTGGCTTGTTAGGGGTACTCGTGGACAGGGTTGGGAAACACTGGGTTTGAGAGGGACATTAAGGTTTATATTGTCTTTGCTTGGATGTAAAACACGTGGTCGCCTTCTCCCTTTTTAGGGGCTCAAATATGCATTGATGAGCTTTTGTTTTATTAAAGTTAGAATTCAAGTCTTTTCGCTTAGAGTTTTAACGTTCTTATGGTGCTCGTTATAATCATATCAGTGTTCCTCATGACCCCCAACCAGGCCAGGTTTACAGGATATCTGAAGCACGGCACAGGTGATATGATTTGCTGGTCAGTGATTGCAGGATTCCGTCTGCATTTCCCCCAAGGTGATCTGTAAAATCTGGCCTGGTTGAGGGTCCTGAGGACAGGTTTGGGAAACACTGAATTATACAGTGCCAATAGTTTCTGCAGAACTTTACAATAACCAATGGGAAGTGCGACAAAATTACAGAGAAATAGAAACGAGAGCCATAGAGGGCCCTTCTCTGATGTTCTTGTAATCTGCAGTCAGGTTTAATTCCAGATCACAGCAACTGCTATTAACGGTTTTTAGTGTCAAATCCTTATTTGTACAATCAAATGCTGTATATCAAGATACACTATGTGGACAGACGTATTGGGGCATTGCACACAGGGCCCTTCATGACATTGCATTTGAAATACATAGATATGCATGTGGAGTTGGTTCTCCTTAGTTGTTAGAACAGCTTCCACCCTTCTTGGGAAGCTTTCCAAAGATTTTGGTGTTTCATTGGGAATTTCTGCCCTTTAAACCAGCAGAGCATTTGAGAGTTCAGGCAGTGATGGACGAGAAGGCCTGGCTCGTAAATCTCCAGTTCTAGTTCATCATAAAGGTGTTCGATGGGTTTGAAGTCAGGGCCATGTATGGGCCAGTCAAGGTCTTTCACACCAAACCCATCCATGTTTTTATGGACCTTGCTGTGTGCATTGGGGCCCAGTCATTAAGGAAGAGGGCCTTAAACAAACTGAGTGGGGTTGGTGGCTTTTACACGTCCCATGCCCCATGGTGCCCCAGTCTGACATGAGTGTCGGTGCTGTTCTGAAACTCTTCCACTTTCCAATAATACAAGTGACAGGGACCGAGGAATATCTAGCAGCGCTGACTTTTCATGAACTGACATTTCAAAGGTGTCATCCTACCGCAGTACCAAGCATGAACTTGATGAGCTCTTCAGAACCATTTATTTAGTTTCACAAGTGTTTGTAAATGCAGAATGCATGGCTAGGTGCCTGATTGTTTATACCTGTGGCAATGGATCCAAGTGAATCACCTGTATTAAAGAATTAAGAGGGATGTCCCAATACTTTTGTCCATACAGTCTGTATTTAATTGCTTTGACTGTTTTGTTTCCTGATGGCTCATAGCATGTAGTTGAACATCTAAAAGTGTATGAAATGTGTGTTTCTATTCTCATGACTGGTATTTATTAACCCCTTAAGGACCAAGGGTCTTTAAAGTCAATGCATTTATGACTTAAACTTCTTAAGGGGTTAATTTTGGTTTCCTTGTCTAACGACTTACTGTTCGTTTATTTCTCTTACAGTCATTTCAGGGAAGTCAAGGTAGAGCATACCTCTTTAATTCTGTGTAAGTATCTTGTGGTGTTTTTTTTTTTTTTCTTTTCTCAAATTTGTACATAGTAACTTTTTTATATGCTTGTTTTGTTGCTGCCTGTGATCATGTATAGCTGTGTTCAGCAACCTTGTCCCTCCAGTTTTTTTAGTATTACATCTCCTTCAAGGCTTGGCCAGTCTTCTGAGTAACATGGGAGGTGTAGTTCCAGAACACCAGAAGGGCCAAGGTAGCTGACCCCTGCTGTATCTCTCTACATCTTGTATATCTCTATTTTAAAGTCAGTGCTGTATAGAGCATCATTTGTTGCCTCCTCTATCTAAAGGCCAGAACGATCAATGTCCATAAGGAATCTATTAAAAAGTAGCGCCTTCCTTTTGGTTGCAGATAGGTTTTAGAGGGAGCATTGCAAATTTTAGAATTGGCCATTTAAACGTAATTATTGGATTAAAATCAATTTCAGAATTATTCAGTGAATGACTTCATCCTATAAACATAAAAGCCTGCAAAACAGGCTTTATAAAGATCGCAAAGAAATTCCTTAATGCTTTTAAATACCATGAGGCATAAGGGTTTTTGTTTTTTATATTTTAAGGGAGTATCCACTAGAGGTGACCATTGTTTTCGTAAGCTTTATGAATTCAAAACAATGTGCTGATTGAAAGATACTGCAGTTGCTGTGGATCCTCAGGAACCCAATAACTCCTGCTCCACCAGGAATTGATCCAGCCCTATCATGGCTTGTGTATGTAGCCAGAGCATATCCCTTTCATACCAGTGGCTGGAAAACGTTTATACGTTATGTAGCGTTGCCTGCAGCTGTTAACGGATTTGCTGCCCAAGACGATAGCAGCCACGTCAAGGCTGATCAGCTTTAAGATGGCACTTTAATACCTGGACTGTACTGCATGAAAGACGGTCAGAAAGGTGTGAGGGGTTTATCTACTCTGCATCTCACGTGATGGAAGGAGGAAGCACAATCCTCATTTTCCTTGTAATTGTTAGATCAATTAGGTTATCGTGCAGTTGGGACCTCTTTGCGCCATAACCTATTTGTCATGGAGCTGATGTAACGCTCCATGCTTCAATGTTCATTTATATCGTGTGGTTTTAAATATATTTTACATCGTTTGGTTTTAGTTTAATTTAGTTTAGTGTAAAATGGCATAGCTTTGGTTTTAAAAATACTTATATTCCTGTAGGTAAATGTGTTTTTGTGTAAACAGTAAACAAGCTTTACTGCTGTGTAATTTATGCACCAGGGCTTTTCCCATTGTCTAGCTGCATGTTTGATTCAAGGGATCTCTGATAGTGTGTGTTTAATCTGATGTGTTAGAACAATGGATATACAAATGTTGTGTGAGCTGAAAGGCTAAAGAATGTTTATTGTAAATAACTGACCTAATGTAATTAGTATGGGTATGCAAATTATGACTGGACTTCAGCATAAATGGTGGTTGTTCATTAAAAAGTCAGAGAACTCTCAGAGCTCAGAGAGAGGATCTTGTTTTTTAAAGCCTACAGCCGCGCCTGGTGTCTTTTATTACAAACTACGCTACACTCCACACTCACCCTCAGAAGGCAGAGAGCGGCCTTCTGGAGATTCCTAACGGCTCCAGGGCAGAGGAACAGAAGCAGGCGGGTCAAGCTGCTCGAGGCGCTGAGGACAGCGCTCCCAGTAGCTGGGCTGACTGCAACGAAGGTGTCTGGAGAGCCAGGACAGACGGAAGGGAACGGTTCCTTCACACTGTTGAAGAGGAGCTGTTGGTGGTTTCAGAGGCTAGTGTTGATATGTCAGGTCTACATTGTGGTAATCGGCAGTATTGGCATAATGACTAGAAACGCTCGCATATTGCAGCTTTTCTGTTCTTCCCAGCTACCCACATCATCATGGTGAGAGTCACGAGCTTCACACAGTCTAGTAATTGTCATGCAAGCAGCTTCTGGTCTTTCAAGAACCCTGCAGTTCAGAAAGATCTGTTGATCACTTTGCGCGTTTTTCACCTGATCCCAGGAGCAATGTTTTTGACCTGTTTAACTTCAGCCTTCCAAGGACACTGATACAAAGTAATCAGTGATTGCCACAATGTGATTTAAATGAAGGATGGGGAGGCATTTGCATCCCTCTACATACGGTTCTTGTATTTGGTTCATAATTCATTTTTCTTTTCTCCACAAAACAAATGACAAGTCATCCTTTTTTTGTTTTCTCCTTTTTTTTTTCCGAGTCCTAAAGAAAACCACCTTGCTCATTGCTGTGCATGCTGTTAGGCATTTAACAATTTCATTTCAGGATAGTGTGGACATTCCTCCCATAACGTACACATTTTAGGATTGTGTTGTGCAGAATAAAGTTTTCCTTGTATTGTGGCAGTTTCTCGCTGTGTACCTGGATCTTGCTGCTCTGCACACATGGCCTGACTGCACATGTGCTATCAGCACAGCTGATATATGTACACAGATAAGAAGCCGTTTTTATGCCTGTCAGCTGCTTACATTGAATGTCAGTTCTTTTTGCATTGCTGTCTCCTCTCCCTAGATCACAATCTGGATCTGAACCATGGGTGGGGGTGATCATGTAGCCTTGGGCTATTTTAGTCTAGGGTGTTAAGCTTGGCTCGTACAGGTCACATCCTTATTAATAATCCCGTGAATGCCTGTCCAAGTTGTGAGCTATATAAAGATCGGCTTGGAAAGTGCTGAGACGTAGCCGAGGCCCTCACCATGCAGCACCTGGCGCAGATCACATCTGGTGCAGGGAGCCTGCCAGGAGCTGCGTTCAGACTTTAAGAGCAGGAAATTGTGCAAGGGCCTTCTCCTCCATCCCGTGTATTTTCCTCCACAGCAAGATTACCCAAGAATGTGAACGGCTCGTGGCGGCCATGTGTGCCTGCCAAGATTTAGTGATTTCAAATGGTTATAATAATCTCTTGCTGAAATGTGAGACCTGTTACCCCTTTACAACGAAATCTAAATAAAAGCCCAGTATATCACGGCTACATGTATTACACATGTCTTCCTTATGACATAATGTTTGTAACATGCTGCACAAATCAGACAGCATCTTGGAACACCGATACAAGGGGTCATGTCTAGAAATGAAGGTGTTTTGAGGTCTGATCTAATGCTGCTGTTTGCCCTGTTGTAACTGACCGTTTCAGTGGGCTCCTGAGATGTGTCCATGCAGGGAATTTAACGGTTTGCTTCTACCTTGCAGGGTGAATGTTGGCTGCGGTCCAGCGGAAGAAAGGGTCCTCCTCACTGGGTTGCACGCAGTGGCTGATATATACTGTGAGAACTGCAAAACCACACTTGGCTGGAAATATGTGAGTTGTGTATTATTAATATAGTTCCATGTACGTCAGCACTTCCTGCAAGCTCATAAACAGAACACCCATTAAATTGTCTGGGATTAGTGAGCGCTAGGACTTCTGCCCACGTCCAGCAGAGCCTCAGGGAGAAAAGGAGACTTGGTTTTGGGAGTGGGAGGGGGTGTTTGCTTTAAACAACTTGTGGTGGTTTGAAAGAAATGGCTGCTTTATTTTTATTTTTTTTATTAAATTTTAATAAAAGGATAAATAATTATCTCCTAGATGTGGAAAATATATATAGAAAGTTTTACTATTAAATACATAATGTGGAATAAATGTATAATAAAAATATATATTTATGGAATTGATAAAATATGCAGTATATAATAGAAAATGTATAGAAAATCCAGATAAATGTTATGTGATTCTATATAATCAATGTACACTACATATAATTTATTAGGGCAAAAAAAAAAACTTTATTAGAAACCTGATCTGCTCAGTGGTGGGAAAGCACAAGGGTTATTCAAAGAGCTCCGAATTGTGGCTGAAAGGTAACCAAACAGTGAAATTCAGTGTACAGTTACCTTTCCTGGCCATTCGGCTATTCAGAGAGCAGGCAGTCCACCAAATTATCATTCATTGGCTCCTATATGTAAATTTCAGACATTTTCGTTCTGTAGTTTCTTTGCAAACCTTCAAGCGAACTGTTTGATTAATTTATTTTTCCCCCACCTCCTTCGTCTGTGGTGTCGGCTTTTTTCCGTGGCTGCTTGGGTTCCTCCGGCGGGGTTAATCCAGTTGTTTTTTGCGGGTTTTGGTGTGCATGCGCCAGGTTTTGCGGTGAGTGTTCGTCGGGTTTGCAGCAGATTTTCCCTGCATTTCGACAGCCCTGTGGTGCTTGCTGAATACACCGCAGGGTCGTCGCAATGGGATCGCCAAATCGCACCGAATTGAACGAAAAGTCACCGACCGTGCGGTGAGTTTTCGATTGTCTTTGAAGAACCCTGATACAATAAAATTTAACATAGCATTGTAATAATTTTTTTTTTCTTCCAATTTCTTTTGAATAGGAACATGCCTTTGAAAGCAGTCAGAAGTATAAGGAAGGAAAGTTTATCATTGAACTGGCCCACATGATTAAGGACAATGGATGGGAGTAAACCCCAAGCACTGCCCACTCTCGCTCATTAAACAATGTGAAACTGAACCTGCGGATTTGATGGTGGGCATCGAAGAATATTACTGAACTTTACAAAAGCGAAACATAACATAACCTCACAGACTGGTAGAGTAGTTGATGGGCACATTGTGGTTGGACTTACCTCTCCACAAGTCCGTAAAGGTTCTTTTATATATATATATACATATATATATTTTTTTTCGTTTTGTTTCTCCCTCTGTCTCTTCGTAAAGTAAACGTACTCTTCTGTGAACCTGTTTATCCAAATACCCCGATTTTGCTGCTGCAGGAAAAACTGCATTGTTTTTTTTTTTTTCTCTTCCCCCCCCCCCCCCCCAATTCCCAATACAAACTTTCAACTCTCATGTCGCCGGGACATAACTCTCATGTGAATATCCTTGCCGGCTTGCAATTAGTTTCTTTTTTGCATGCCTACAGCGTACACCCCACACATGCGCGTGGTGATTGCGCACCTCGGCAACCCTGTTCCAAAGCTGAATGGATGAAAGTGCATCAGACAGAGGGGATTAGAAGAAAGCATCGCAGAAGTTTGATTATCTATTCCCCCCCTTATTCTTCAGTTTTATGCTGCTTGTTACATAGAACACACTGCAGGGCATTGTGTTCAAAGGCTTTTTGGATGAAAAATTACAGGATTTCTCCCGACGGGAAAAGAAAATATGACAAGATGATAATTTGGGGAAGATTTTTCACCCCCCCCCCCACCCTTCACTGGACATTAAAGACTTCAACCTCTTGCTGCTGGAATGCGGGAAGGAGCTTTTTTTTTTGTTTTTGACCAAACTATAGAGAAGTTGTCAGCTACACGAACTTCCTTCAGATTTTGGTTTACAAACTTTTTTAGGGAAAAAAAAAATAGTCTATCTAATTTAGTGCATTTTGACATCCACCGCCAAGCACATAACTTTCTGATTTAGCCAAACTGATAACATTTCAGTAAAAAATAGTGTGCTATTACCCCCCCCCCCCACTCGCAAAGTATACTGTTTGAGTGGGCTTCAGTCTGCATAGCTGGTTACTATGACAGCAAAAAAAAGTTTTTGTGTTTTTTTTTCTTTTTCCTCAAGCTCATTTGTTGCATATGTTGGCACAGACGTTATATGTGTGTTATGGCTGGTTCCATAAACCATTAGTTAATTTAATGCACTGGACAAAGAGGGCATTTCATATAAATTATAATTATTATTTTTCCACTCTTGCTCTTTGCACACAAACCCGCTAGCAAATCTTTCAAAGGCGATATTCCTATGCTTTGCATGTTTTGTGTTTTTTTTTATTTGTTACTTTATAATTAAATGTTAAAGGCTATAGCATGTTGTGTGGATAATGGTAATCCAATATGGTGGTTTGCTGGTTAAATCATTTCTCAATCTACTCCCTCCCCCCCCCCCTCCCTTTCTGATATTTTGAAGAAAAAAAGCATCCTACAGACGATAAGAAAAATATTACATCAGGTGTAGTAGATGTCACAGCAGACGCAAACTTTGTTTTTGACAACTTGGCGAGGTTCGATCGCAAATTTTGCTTTCCCCAAGATAAAGGGTTATTTATTATTTAGTGAACTGGACAAAAATTCCAGGTTGTAGGCCAAAATGGCTCGATTTGAAATATATATAGATATATATATTTTCACCTAAACGGCATCCTCTGTGGCAACTGTCCCTTTTTTTTTTTTTTTTTTAATTTTTTGCTGCAAAGTTAACTATGGCTGCTAAAAGGATTTAAAAACTGCACATAAAGAAAAGCCAACTATTTTCCAAACCATAATGAAATCTAATATGGCCTCTAGCATTGTTCTTTTTAGAAAGGTTAAAATCTGTAATATTTTCTGTGGCAGGTGGAGATATGGCAATATATGGATGAAGGAGGCCTTTATTTTTCTATAAAACACTACACTTTCCTATGAGCACTTTGATTTAAATTTACCAGGGGAAGAAAAATATTCTATTACAAGGGTTCCCAAAGTATTTGCTATTCAGCTCTCTGAACAGGTTTCAGCGCACTAGTCGAGACTTCGATGCTGCTTGACGCATTAGCTAGACTTAGGCCAGACTGCACTTTACGCTCGCGATAACTTTAGCTCGTTCTGATGCGTGCGGGCAACAATCCTTAGGCCGGCAAACCCCTTTTTTCAGTGCATTCTGTTTCTTCATACAGAGAGTTTCTATTGGCCATGTAGTTGTTGGTGATTATAAGCTTAGAGGCTTAACGAGTATACAACAATAATATATCAGTAATTCTCTTGATTTAATTGACCATTTTAAGCTCACAACTGGCAGCGGGCAGTTTGTGTTGGACAATTGCATGCTTCTAAGAACACAGGATGAGCTGTGAAAGTATGTTCCCCTGTTTTTTTTATATGAAAATTGTTTTTGATTTTAAGGGTACCCCATTTATAGTCCATGATGAAGAAAGTGCATGAATTAATATAAAATGCGACCACTTAAAAAGATATATAATAACAAAAAGGATATATAGTTTAGTATAGTTCTTGATCTTTATACGTATACATTTCTAGATGTACTATCGACCCTTTCTGCTATCTGATTGGGTTAATCTCCACATTTACCCACACCAATCCTCTAATGATTTAGAATTGTTCTGTCCCCTCCCCCAGCTATAGTAAAGTAGGGGGGATGGGACATGACCATCAGAAGCAGACTTGTGCCTCATGAACAAATCCCTCCCCCCTTTAAAATATGGCTCCCAGTTACTGCAGAAGGTGATTAAAGGTCAGTCTGGTTACTGATCAGAGTTTGTTGTTGTTTTCAACAGTTTGCATAAAACTTGAATTAAATATATTAAAAAAAGATGAAAAAAAAAGACAAAACAATTTCCATTTAACCATTTTTTTTTTGTACATAATGTTATGGATACTATTTAAACATTTTGTTCTTGTGATAAGGTTGCTGTTTGCTCTTTTTTTGTTATACCTTTTCCATATGTTTTTATGATTGTTCTAGATCCTTAATGCATTTTTTTTGCGTGTATGTATAAATATATGTGTGTGATCTATATGCATATTGTTTTCTATACAAATTTTTTTTTTTTATCTGTACAGGCACATCTACGGAGTATCTTGTGTTCTAGTTTTCTTTCTGTTTAATCCCCCTGTAGGCTTTATGTGTAACTTGCACTCTGACCACTCAACAGCAAAGCCAGTTGTACCCAGGAAGCCTCATTTCCCCTGAGGTACTGTTGCAGAGTTCTAGGGTTTCCAAATTGCAAAATGTATCAATTCACACCTACTTCAATTGTATCTTTTTAAGTTTTTATAACATCCACAGACGTATGTGTATAATATTACCTCCTACAGATTGTGGGACGTTTATGAATGTTTACAATTGCTCTTTAAACATCCTTCCCACCGTTTTGCTTTACTTGTGTGTATACATACATACACACACACACAGACACACACACGTTTGTTATGGGTTTCTGCAGGTGAAATTGTGAACGGGGCAAATAAATATTAAGAGTTTTAGCATGGAAGTAGAAGAGCTTGTTCTGATTCATTGTAATTTAGGGTTGCAGATCGCCCTGTTTACTTGGACACCTATCACGGTTTCATGCAGAGAGCACAAGGAACAGTGTGGCCCTGCAACCTGTATAATCAATTTGCCGCGGGAAGGAAATAAAGGCAGGTCACCTGGGATTACTTTTGATTATTTACCTGCAGCATATGAATTCTACATGCTGTGGAGTTGCATATCTCATGTGCTGCCCATCCGTATGAATACATTATGTGTCCAGGGAAACATGGCTGACTTGGCATCCCTAATGTAAGACCATGTTGGAGACCAGAATGATTTATGGATCACCCAACTATATGTACATTCTGAATCCTGATTGTCCTCTGACCAGAAGGCTTGCCAGGCCCAGTATTTTGACGCCTCTTTAAAACCGCTTGCCACACAATTTTGTATTACAGGTTAAAAAACGGGCTTGAAGAATTTCCAGTTTCCTTTTTAAGAAAGATGTACTTTGACAAAATCTTGGATGGTCCTTTTTTTTTTTTTTTACCCCCGATTGTGCTTACACTTTCCTTTCCTGTGCATGGAAACCTACATCAAGTTTGTTTCAACCTGAAGGAAAACCACATGCCGAAATAAGAGATCGCAATGAATCCCATTCCCATATAGAGATTTTATGAAAAACCTTCCTCTTATTCTTTTTAGTTGAATTTTGGAAGCAAAACCGTAACCTGTTAGTGGGGGTCTTTCAATACAGCCCCCCAATCTTATAAATTCTCATTCCACCTATTTGGATCGTGCAAAGTACAATGTCTAGGAAAAGACACTTTATTTTTTTAATATTGTAACTGTGAAATGGCCCTTTCCCTGCAACAGTAGCTGGACACGTTGTGGAGCAGACACGTAGGCCTGCAGCGTTGGAGTATATACGCCTTATTCACTGTGTTAAGCATAGCCAAAACAAAACCTTCAGTGTTTAGGAGCATGCAGAGCGGTGCTCAGGTTGTGTTCGTCACTGGAGAGATTGTATATTGAGATAGGATTTGCAGATACGAGTACTGCTTTTGTGGGAGAATCTGCCTCTCTGTGCGTGTTACACACAGCAGAGAGCTGCCACTTCATTTTCTTTACATTGAAAAGAAAAAAAGGAAAAAAAAAAAATTTTTTTTATGAGCTGACATAGCTTTGCTGTTCTGTCCTAGCAATATTGTACAACACTTGTGTGATTGTTTCACGTTGTTGTATTCTATTTGAGGTATCACAATAAAAGGCTTTAATCAGCATTGCTCTTGTGTTTTTGCTCGTTTGTCATCGTTACTCTTGGTTTCATATAAGTATAAAAAAAAAATTTAATTCAAGATTTTTATTTTGTGAAAATATAAAAGGTCACACGTCGACCTGCAAAGGTGGCCTCGCAGGGCCAATACATGAGCACTCAAGAAAAACAAGAAAAAAGCAATCTGCGTCTTTCATTGTCCACCATTGAGCGCAAGGCATGTACTTTAATATACTCCATGGTTACTTCGTCTCGGTTTACCGCTTGCATATACCTCTTTTAAGCCAAATCCCTACCCCCAAATCTCCAATTGAATTGTGGCATTTGTGTTTAGCCTACATGGTATAGGTGAGGCTGGCTTTTTTTGTCTAATACACGGCTAACTTGTGCCATGTGTGGTTCTTTATGACAGTAACCTTTTGAGACTAATTACCAAGCCTAAAAATCCTTGCCTCTCATGCTGTTCCACTGTTGACTCCTTATTTTGAACCTATACTTGAGAATCATCAGATTCACTGTATTATCTTACTGTTCAAGTGGAACTTACATTGTGGAACATTTTATTTTCTCAGCGTTTGGGTATCATGATTATGTTTGGTAGGATTTTAACTCCATGACATTAAAAGTTACGTTTTATATTGTTCAGGCAGAATTAGTGGTTCATCTGATGGTTCAGGTGAACTTGTATGTATATTATGGTTTAGGGTTAACCCCTTACTCTCCTGTCAATTACTAATACCATTTAATTATATGTTTATATATTTTCTGTGTTGCATATCACTGCCGCTGTGCAGTAATCGTTTTCTCTAGTGTTTTTCATGTGCATAAGTAATGCCAATCCAGTTTTCAGTGTACGCATACAATGTTTGTTGTGTCATCGCCAATAGTATAGAATCAGTTAATTCTTGTGCATTTTAGTTGTAAGGTCAGTCCTTGTGGCTCTGATTTCTCTCTTCCTGCCGCCTCCTTTTGTTTTGGCAAACTGTTTGCTAAATATGTAGAGCGTGACCTTCAGTTCTCATTTTCTTTAAGTTTATTTCTTCCTTATTCTGGTACGGCCCAGCATGCACGCTTTCCTCGCCTGTGTTTACCTGCTTGTGTGAGAACTCTGTAAAAATTGTATTTTTCTTGCGTTGAACATGCATGCCAGATCCACCCCTATGTCTCATGGATACAAGGACACTGTTGTAAACCTACTACGCACATGACTAGGGCAACTATCTGTAATGGAGGCAAGCACGATGCAATAAAGTGATATATAAGGTGTTTTGTAACCACTTCTGTATCTGTTGTAAACCGTTTCTCCATAAGGTACTATGCAAAAACACCTAAAACATGACCTAAGGGCCCATTCACACTGAGCGACATGAAAATCACTTGTTTTTCCACGCACGATTTTCATATACGTGACATTGCGTGATGATATCGCCATTATGCCTGATCTTGCGCAACACCATCAATGAAAATCGCGAAAAAAGGTGTCATGTACCAGCGACGAGCTACAGGTGATATTGAGCTGTGAGATTATGTGAACAGCTCCACTGAAATGCATTGGAGAAGCTACATAGATCAATATCACGGCAGGAACTGCGAGATAACTCGCTCAGTGTGAATGAGGACTAAGTAAGGTGCATTACAAAATATATGATAAATGGTACATATTGAATTCTGTTGTAATTCTATGGGCTGTAGCCATTTTCACTGGATGTCAGACGATGTTGCCTCCTGCTTCTTATGGTTGAGCGTATCCTTTTTGCCACACTTCACTGGGAGAAAAATTATAATATTAAATGGCCGGAACATTAGCCATTTAAATAAGTGGCCAGCTCTACCTGAGGTGTAAGACGGCAAAAAAAAGTAGCGGAAGTAAAAAGACCCTTGGTGTTTAGAAACCTGGCATTACCTACATGTGTTCCTCACTTTTGAGCTTCTAGACCAGGGATCTCAAATTCTGGTCTCCCAGAATTCTTTGCATGCAATAAATGGCCATAGAATCATGGGAGGTGTAGTTCAGAAACATCTGAGGGGCCAGAGTTTGAGATCCCTGTTCTAGACCTTCAGTAAGGGACATCACATTAAAATCCTACACGATCATGTCCCCATTGATGACCTACGATCTTCCCAGAAGAAACTAAAAGTTCAGAGCTAATGGAAAACAATAAGACAAAGGAGTCTTTAAGGTGGATTATGACATTGTAACAATAAATCTGGAATGAAATGTTTGTGGGTTGACACTATGAAAATGGAAGACCCGGTCATGAGATTATGTAGCGTAAACCATTAAACCTGCTCTTTGTTTTCATGAAGACGAATGGCAAGTATGTGATGGTGGATGGAAAAGGGCACAGTGGTGGCATGGAAAATGTGAAGGGGGGGGGGGAATAATTCATGAAAAATATAGACTATTGAAACCGAGACAAAGCAACTTTGACAGAGGGTACGCTGAAATGTTGAGAGTTCAAGCCTCCTAACTAGATGTCCGTAGGAGACCTATGCCACCGTCTGGCTGTCCTGTGTCTAATGGGGGGGAATCTTTATTAAGTGATAGGGGGTTGCCCTGCAATCACTCTTGTGATATAGCTGTTGGTAAATTCTAAAGTAGATTGCATTTTAGCATTCAATTGAGGAAGTCCAATGTAAGGCTGCCAGTGCTTAAAAATGTCTTCGTTAAAGTGGCCTTGTGATGCGAGGAACCAACCAATTCCTTATTGAATAAAAAGGATAGTGGTGTGGGAATAGATTGAGGATCTGATAGAAACACTTAAATTAGCTGCATTCACATCTCATTTAGAAGTTCTAAATTACCTAATCCCAATGAAGATTCTGTAGTACGAATTAAAGTTTTTTTCTTTTTTTTTTTTTTCAACCTAGGAAAATATAGTAACAAAGGTTATTTTTGTTTATTTTTCATATTGGATCAGAAATGAGACGGTTTTCTGTCACCAGAGCTTAAGGAGTGTTGTAGAGAGAACAAAAAATAAGGTATTTTCTTCCTCAAAGGTGTTTATTAAAAACACAAAAAATGGATCCAATATCACCAGAAAATTTTATCGAAGGCTGCGAGGGAACTTGTATTGTGAGAGTAATTTCCATTGTTACCAAGGCGTTCCAGAAATCTGTATTTAAGAGATATGTGGTGGCATGAGGCTATGCTTGTCAGATCCGTGCCTGCAGTTTCAACATTTCTAGCATCATGAATGTTGGAGTGGGTGGAGTAAACCTAAAGGATTGTTAAGGATATTAAATTAGATGTGGGGTGAGAATTCTATAATCTTCTAATAGTCCATCTGGTCCTGGGTTTTAGTGTTCTAAAATTAGGCACCATAGCATCCAAAATTGTTGGTCAATGCCCCTGGATCTGAGACAGCACCCCCGAGAGCGTGTTTATTAGAAGAATGTGTATAGAAGGGGTGTTTTAGTCTTTGGCCAAGGAGGCAAACATTTTATCTTGTCTATTACCCCCACCTATAGAATGGCTGCTGGGAGTTCTTTGAGTAAATGTGACCCTTTACAATATATCTTAAAGAGATTTGGCTTCTTTATAGAGCGTGGAAGACGCCATAGAGGGGGAATGAAAAGGAGCTCTCAACAATGAAGTGCCTGACACAGGGTAAGTAATTTGCAAACTGTTTTCTTTCTTTTATGCATCTTCTTGAATGACTTGTCCTTTCATGATATATTTTGAAGCCCCCATAAAAGATTAATAACTTCCCACATAGAGAAGATATTAATCTTTTATCTGTGAAATATATGGGTCTTACGTGAGGAAGAAATATTTTTGAAGTGTAAGGAGTGGTAAGAAATCACTAGTTACCTCTGTATAGTGGAGCGGAGACTAGAGTTGGGTCTAGAACAGTGTTTCCCAAACCTGTACTCGAGACCCTCAACCAGGTTAGATTTTGCAGATCACCTTGGGGAAATGCAGTCTGAATCCTGCAATCACTGAGCAGCAAATCATATCACCTGTGCTGTGCTTCAGATATCCAGCAAACCTGGCCTGTCAGCGGGTCCTGAGGACAGGTTTGGGGAAACACTCGTCTAAAACGACCGTTTGGTTCATGATCAGAAATAATGTCTGTCTTTTGTAATGGCGAGTTCTGGAAATGGTTTCTCTTGCATTATTAACATTCTGTGTTGGATGGGAATAACATGCTCTCTACCAATAGGAAGGGGCACATTCCCAGGAGTCAGTATGGCCTAGGTGATTTGCCAGGAATTGGAGGCAACCCAGAGCTAGTTTGACATCGGTGTGGGCAGGGCAGGATTTACATCTCAGGTGCCTGTAGGCACAGAAATCTGGAGTGCCTTTTTAAAATGGAGCAAAAATGATGCAGTATGTTAGGGCTCTAATTAACCCTAAAATAAGCACAAATAGTAACCTAAACTTACCCCTTCAGTTTTTTGATGCTGCTTTAATTTAGCAATTTTTCAATAGGATAACAAAACATGCTTTGCTTTCTAACCCACCTCCCAAAAAAAAGGGGGGGGGGTGTCTTTTTTTCACATGGTCAAATTTGGTGTCCCTGGAAAAGCCAGACTGTGACCTGTCCAAAGACCGCTAACCTGAACTTTTGGATTGTAAAGAATGGGATGGGACAGGTGTCCAAAGGACCCCCGCTGTTCCCACAACAGAGCTTGTGTTTTAGATGAACCAGTGTGTAATGACGCATTGCACCATCACCTCCACATTTTCTCCTGGCATGGGAAATGAAAAGGTGAGTTAGTGCAGTGGCATTGTTTGCTTTATAAGTAAAAAAAGCATATAATGCCTATGCCTGTTAGAACAGAGAAAAATATATTTTTTATTTTTACACATTGCATAATAATGTTTGGTATGGTTGGGAAGGGCAGACTCTGTCCTTTCCAATAACACCTCAATTGTCCTTATACGGTATACAAATCAGATGCAGGTTCCAAAATATCCGTCTCTCCGCACTACAGTACTGTGGTCTAGGTTGTCAATGAAACAATGTGTTGTGCGATCACCTCCACTCTTGCTGGCAGTGTGGGAAATGAAGGTGAGTTAGTGCAGCATCATTTTTCACTTTAACTTGTAAAGTGAACAATAATGTTGCGTGAGAAAGATTATGTATTTATTATTTTACTTTTATATCAACCTGGTCATGTTTGCATCATTGGAACGGCCATAATCTGGCCTTTCCAATGATACCTAATATGCCCCCCTTTTAGCCTTTAGGGCTCTAGAAATACAGGTGTATAAATGATCGTACAGACTCCTATAGGCACATATCTACTCCACCTAATTATAAATCTGGCCCTGGGTGTGGGACGCGCAATCTGTCCAACTAGGTGTCATGTTTCCCCTTAAGGGTCTATTTACAAAGCGTCAAATTGCGTACAATTTTGGTTCTTTGCATTTCAGCCCATTTTAGCCATTTCACCAAAGATGTGGTGAATTTACTATTTCACGAATGGTCACCATATCTTGCCGAAATTCAAGTCACCGAAGCAGTTATTGGATGTTGGTGAAAACCGATGCATTGTGCCAATAACTGCTGCATTGTACCGAATTGGCATCGGCAAATTTTACAGAACAGGGGAGGAGGAGACGTCTCCTATTCTCCTAATAGGAGTTTCAAAGTCCTTTTAATAAATAATAAAAATATGTCTCCTACAAAATATAAAGTGTCATAAAAAAACAAAAATGGCATCTAAAAAATACATGGAAAATCAGAGCATTTCGGTGCAATTCTGCATTCTGTGAATAGATGTTACGATAGTCTTCTATGGGACAATTTCGGTCCATATTTCACTGTCAATTTGCCTGAATTTGGCGAATTGACAATTTAGTGAATAGACTAATTGACCCAAAATTGCACCGAACGGTGAAATTCACAGTTCGATGCAATTCGGGCTCAATTCGGAGGTTAGCACATAACCCCTTTTTAATATTAAGCTATCAACTTCAATTTGTAATAAATGAGAATATAAATCGGTAAAGAAAAGGCTGGGTGAGGAAATTGGGTCATATGCATTAACCAATTTAAATTTCTCATCAATGATTAATATGTCAATAGTATATCCCCCCTCCCCGCCCCAGGTCTGAGATTGTGGCAGGAAGTATATCGAGTTAAACGTTGCATTAAGATTGCTGTGCCCCTAGTTTGGAGGAGTAAGGAAATTAAACTGGTTTACTAACCCTTGGTACTAGTAAGTTGTAACGATTTCTAATGGAAGCCCTGATCTCATATGTAAGATGAAGAATAGCATCCTTGGTTACATAAATCGAGACAGGGGAAGAAAGCATGTTTTTTATTTCAACAAGATGATGATACGAGGTCCAACCTCATGCTGTGCTGAAGCTATTCATTTAGGAGAACAATTGCTCTTGGAGGGTTGGGTGGAATCGGGATCAGAGTGACACAGATTTTGGAATAGGTCTTAGCTTTTTGGTTAGTTGGGCCTACAAATCCTGAAATAGTAAAAGCTTGGCATTTTTGGAAGAATGTAAAGTAAACCGGTTCTATGCTGTAAGAACTTTAACCTTATTTTTGTTTCAAGAAGGCCAATAACTCTAAAAAATTGTTTAGGACTTTTATTTTCAAGGTCTTCCACATGCTCCGGTAGTGAGGTAAGAAAGTTGTTATGGTGTGATTTGGGTTGTTTGGAAAGAGAGGCATTCTTTAGGGAGGATATCTTCTCTTCTGCTTCAGTGAGATGTTGAGTTTGTGAGGTAAATTGTGTAACATGGACAAGGGCGTTGCAAATCTAGAGCCTGTATCTGAGATTTTTTTGTTTGGTTCAAATAAATGTTCTTTTATTCTAAAATTGTTTATTTGATTATTGTCCACAAAGCTACTTCTGTTAATATTTACACATCCAATTATATAATTGTCTTCCTGAAAAAGTGGTCATTCTAATCTGGAGTCCAGCAAGGGTGAAAGAATGGCGGAAATGTCTTTAGCACTTTGAGTGAGTCCTTGCTGAACTGTGTAGAGAGTGGTTATAGGTGATTCTGGTGATAAGGATGCTATACTGAATGGTCCGTTGGATGGCTTCTTCGTGATGTCATTCTTGTGAGTAGAGTGTTATAATGGATACAGTTGTGGTCAAATCATGAGTATGAACCAGGGACTTCCTGTCCTTCCTGGACTACCTTGGTGTGACCAGTTGTAGAGCTAGTTGTTAGGTGTAGAGCGCAAGATCTTCAGATACAAATTACTAAAATGTGACGAGGGTTTAATAAACTGGGTATCAAGGGATTGCTTTAAATGACCAAGGCGAAAAAAAATGCACCAAAGGCTCTAGGAGCCCCCACTAAGTGTCTTTAAAAAAAAATAAAAAAAATAAAAAAAATAAAAATATATATTTTGGTGCTCTGATTCGCAGCACTTCGGCGAATCTGATTTGCTGACCCTGTGTTGAATTCAGCATTCACTGCAGGGTATGACAGCCGCCGCAAATGCAGCCGCCAAGCACAGCGCCGACCAGCCGCAGAAAAAAGCCGACAAGCTACCGAACGGGTAAAAAACCCAAAAAGATTGAAAGTGCCAAATTTGAAACGCTGTTTGCATAAAACTACTGTACAAAAATGTCTGGAATTAACATATAAGGTCCTATGAATAATAATAAAACTGTTATATTACACTTAAAAAAAGTGCTATTTAAATAACTGGTATATTCGATTAAAAACAGGAATATTTTTAGCATTGAAGCCTATGGGAGTCACCTGAATAAACCTGCCGAAATGAAAGCACCGAACAGCAGGGCATTTCGACAACTTTTCTCTGCTGTTTGTGTTCTCTGAATAGATTAACCATTGCTTCACTATGGGGTTTCACTACCATCAAACTGGCACTGTATTTGCAGACAATACTGCCTGCTTTCTGAATAGCTGAGTGGCCATGAAAGTGCACCATACGGGGAAATTCACCATTCGGTGCAATTTCGGGGCCATGGTTTTTTGCGCGAAACGTTAACGCCCAAAAATCACCACTGGAATTACATTCCTCGCGCATTTTTTCATCCATCGGGAAACTGCTCGTAAAACCGACGCGCAAAGTACCGTCGCGCACAGAAACCAATGAGTGTAATGTAATTTTTTTAACGCGAGTCCGTCAGTTTGTGTGGACTGCGCACAACAGACATACGTTCTGACGGAAGACAAGGTAGTGGCCATCATTTTTGACAGATCTAGTAAAAAAAAAAAAGTGCACATTGACGTTCTCCGTTGTGAATCCGTGGTTTTGTACGGTCAGGTTGTTACAATTCGCCGTTACCACCAGCTTTTCAAAGACGTTAAAATTATGTGTGCAAACGTTGTCCGTTAAATTTTGCGCTCAGATTGTAATACCATGCGCGCACCAGCGCATTTGCGCTCACAATGTTAAGTATAGGATGCCTGCACTAAATTGCACTCGCAAAGGGTTTGCACAGGGTCACTTGCGTTAGACGTTAACGTGCATTTAGTGCGCGAACGTCGTAATACGACGTTCAACGCAAAGGGTTTTGCCCCTCGCATTAGTGCGTTTTTTGCGCGTGCGCACGCACAACTGTGCGTGAAGAATTTAATGGGGCCCAATATCTTTTATATTAGGGGTTATTCAATCTAATAAACAATTTATTCTTTGAATCTGCAGTAAAAAAGAATGTAACAGACCTTATTATTCATAGGGCCTTATATGTTAATTCCAGATATTTTCGTCCAGTATTTATTTTTTTGCAAAGAGCATTTCAAATTTGGCACTTTCAATTGTGTGGTTTTTTTTTTTTGTTTACCTGTCCGGCGGCTCATCGGCTGCGTTTGGTTGTCCGGCGGGTTGGCAGCGGCATGTTTGCCAAAGTGCGGCAAATTAGAGAGCACCGAAATGTCTGACATTTCAGTGCTCTCTGATAGTCTAGCATTGGAATGGCAAAGCATAAGTGTGATCAAAGACTTTATAAGTAATAGAAAGAAATAGAACCCGAAAGGCACA
This sequence comes from Leptobrachium leishanense, assembly GCA_009667805.1. NCBI lineage: Eukaryota > Metazoa > Chordata > Amphibia > Anura > Megophryidae > Leptobrachium > Leptobrachium leishanense. The sequence goes on along the minus strand of CM019063.1, from coordinate 163,460,928 downwards.
TTTTTGCCAAATTCTGGACCACAATGCGTGAGTTCTAGCAACCACCACTTTGCAAAACATTAGCTCAATGTAGCTAGGGAATAAAGCTGGTCACGCAATTCAAATCCATTATGTAATCTGTTTGATGGCATCCTGGAAACACAGACCTGACACAACTTTTCGGCTGTATGCAAGGGATCTTTTGTTATTATCGTCATTTCCTGGATGGAGAAAGGAAAAATCAAAAAATAAATATAGAATTTGATGGCATAGTGACCAGTGCCATTGTTGACAGGTAATCTAGTCCATCATTGGTGTCACAAACAGGATTAGAACCAATCAAATACTTTGTAGACAATAAAAATCACCACTGAGAAGGGGTAACGGGAAAATAAATATATAAAATCAGACTATTTACAGTTTCATTGGCTTTTCTGCCTTTAATGTTGTTCAGGATTTATTTGTTTCAGCATCGGAGTAGCAAATAGGATTAGGTGTAATCAAGAGCTTTGTAAATAGTGGACAGCACCTCTGGGAAGGGATGTCCAGATAAATTAAGAATTTAAAATAGAAAGTCAAACCGGGCTATTTACAGTTTCATAGTGTTATGGCCTGCGTGCTGGGCTGGGAAGATAGTGCACCTCTCCCTGGTCCTCGGTATATATGAAGTAGAACTGTGAAAGTCTCACTGGAGTGTGGTATATAAATTAGGCTGCTGGATGGAGTAGGTATTTACGAAGGTTAGGCCGTACATAATGCAGAGGGGGAACAATTCAAGGCCATTATTACCATAGGGGAAACTGGGAATATAACACATGCAGGTCTATTCAAAGAATGGTGAAACTCAGGAGCATGGAGAAGTGAGAATTCTAGGTCAAAATAGCCAAACCAGAAAAATTCTCCCATTTTTCTCTCGTTTCAAATCTGCTATTTGGACTAGATTGTTCTCTTTTGCCAATTCTTCGGAGTTTCACCTTTTTAGGCTAGGGTCAGACGAAAGCATTTTTCCCCGCGAACGTGAAAAAGTGCGTCCGAACGCATTGACGTATTTTTTCACGGAATGCGCATTTTCGGGCGTGATTTTGTACAGATCGTCAATAAAACTTTTTGCGTCTGGACGTTATGTAGGCTGGACATTAGCAGTGTCTGACATCTCCTAATCACGCACACACGCCGCTATGCTGCAGCTGCGCACTCAGTACGTCAGTACTAGCGGTTCAGCGTTCTCAAAAAAAATGCGTTCATTTTCCACTTGCGTTGCACGGCCGGACTTTTGTGCGGCCGTACATCGTATATTGGCCATCATTGCCCGTCATCTGCTGCTTGTGCGGCCGTGATTATGTGCGCCAGAACGCACGTTAAAAGTGCGCTGGTCTGACCCCAGCCTAAGTGACTAGACCGGTTACTGTTTGAGCGATTTTGTGTTTAAGATTAGACACAGATCGGGAAATATTTTGGTTCTGAGCTGCTTGGCCTCAGATACCTGATAAGATGGTAGCCGTCAAGTCGTTGTTTGGTAGGAAAATACTGAAAAGACTCAAATTCTTGCCTCTTTCGACATGAGAGTTCATTTTAACCTTGTATAGGTGCGTAGGCCATATGGGGCCTGGGAATAAGCCTCTACCTAAATTGTCCAGGCTGACAAAGCTTCAATCTAAACAGCATTTGGTTCAGCCCTGTTTAGTAGGGATGAAAGTGCTAGCTGTATAGATCGGAGGTTGAGTCATCTGCAAATCTGGTCGTTTTGAAATCTTGTAGATGTGTGCTGTGGTTTTACAAGATGGCAAAGAGCTGAAGCTCTGCAGGATACTCCTGGTTGGTACTGGCAGAGAGCTGTTCCTTTCAAAGATGGTTGGCCAGCCCTGTCCACTTGTTTATCCCAACTCTTTCATTTCATGATTAAGGCATTTGCTGAGCAAATGATCGGGGATGATCACAGATTAGTAGACCACAGTAAGGAGCTTGTTAAAAGGCAGCCATGTTCATCAGCCCATTCACCAGAATTCTGTGGCTGCTTTTTAATCTCTTTATGATTTCTTGTTACTTACCAATATAAACGGAAAAGGTATGATGCCGTATATTTTGGTTAAACACACATAGCAGTATATTGCGTCATAAAACTTAATCTACTTATCTCTTCCGTTCCTTAGAATTAAAGCAAGTGGTGATAGCAACACCAAACCTTTATACAGACTGAGATGACCTCTCTGGGAGTGTAGATTAGAAGACTATGGTAGATGTATTTTGGAGGTTTCCTCCCTAATATATTCAGCATTTTACTTATTCTGCCCCCCCCCCAACTCACCGCCCCCGTTGCGGGCAGGGAAATCCCTATGATGAAGCTACACGGGTCGTTTCTCCTGAACCATGTCATGTAGAGAGTCCTGCATAGAATCGATGAAAAGGCCAAAGCATGACCAGGTTATTTGTAAAAATAAAATAAATAAAACGGGGAAAAAAAGGAAAATTTTATTTTTTAATTATGCAGCACTATTGTTCACTTTTCAATAATAACATGAACAATGATGCTGCACTAACACACCTTCTCATTTCCTATGATGCCAGGAAGTTTGAAGGTGATGGCACAATGCATTACTACACTTTGGTTTATCAACCACCTAAATCGCTGCACTGCTGTGAGGGTCGCAGGAAGCACTTTGGAACCCTGCGTCTCTGATTCTTAACCTTGTGTGGTATAAGTGAGGTGTCATTGGAAAGGGGAGTGTGTGGCCTTTTCAAGGATACCATATATGACCACGTAATTTCTAAGCATTTGTTCCCTGTTCTATGCCCTAATTCATTTTCTCGTTTCCCAGGCTGGGACCAAATGTGGAGGTGGTGGCACAAAGCATTATTACACATTGGTCCATCTAAAACACAGGCTGCTTCACTGCTGCGAGGAGAGGGGGGGTACTTTGTGGGGTGTAAAGAATGCAAATACACAGGTCCAAAGTCCTGTTAGCTGTCATTGAACAGGTCATAGTCTGGCCTTTTCTAATGATACCAAACATGACCATGTGAAGTGTCACTTAACCACCAAAAAATTAAAGCCGTGGCATTGTCCATTTGTCACGTATAAAATGAGAAATACCACTGACCTTACTCACCTTCTCATTTCACACGCAAGGTGAGTGGTTTATATAGTCATACTATTCATAAAACACAACGCGGCAAAATACAAATGAAAACATTACTTTTTGTTTTAGTTAAAATTGCGTATTTGCTCAGAAAAATGCAGTAACAGGCTCCCGTTTTATATAAATATTTTTTTTTAACAAGAGTACCCTATAGAATATATAATCATCCAAACCTTTGTGGTTATATATTCTATGAGAAAAAAAATATTTTAGAAGTGTAAATGATTAAAATCTGAATGTAAATTCACATTTATATTACATTTTATGTTCTAGCATTATTCTGCTTCCCTAAGCAAAGCTTGAGGCGTGGATGCTTAGACTAGTGAAGTCTGTATTTAACCAGTACTCACACAATGAAGTTCAGCAGATAGCTTCAACTCAGCAAAACTGACACATAGAAAGAGATGAATCCAGTTGAAGAGTTTAACAAGATTGTCAGTCTGATCATTAATGTACAGATTGCAGGTAAAAAGTCATTAATTTTGTCTAGCAGTGAGCACAGAATGGCTGCTATGTAACCAGGAAGTACCTGGAACAGCTTTCCAGTTGAAGTGGTAGAGGCCAAAACAGTAATTGAATTTAAGCAGGCATGGGATAGGCATAAGGCTATCCTAAACAAAAGATAAATCCAGGTAAAGTATCCATGTAATTGGGCAGACTAGATGGGCTGAAAGGTTCTTATCTGCCGACATTTTTTTATGTTTCTACCTAAGAACACACTGAGCAAATAGATGGGAAACTAGCTGATACAGAAAAGCTAGGGAAACCCAGAAGGGACAAAATAGCTATGAAATCAAAAGCATGTGAGCAGCAAAGGCAGATTCAACAGAAAAATATAAAATAAATCCTAGGGGGGTGTGTCCAGATGCTGCAGCGAGCAGACGTGTGGTAGAGAGACTCCTGAGTGTGCTTTGCGACTTTTATTGACCTATCCCTCTCTGTTTTTTGCTGAACTCTGTGCTGGAAACGTTTGAGGACATTCTTTGGTGGCTAGGAGGCACCTCTGATTCCCCCCCCCCCCCCAGGAGGTGTTCCATAAGTTTGGTTGGACTCTTCACCTTAGCAGCCGCGGCCATTTTGATTTGCGGCCTAACGCGTGGTCGATACTGAAGGCCCTGATGGGCATGAAGATGGAACCGCTGGATGATGCAGGGCAGCCAGATATTCGGAGCTCCTTGAGTGGAGCGTTGATTAACCGGCCCCTTTTGCGGAGTGCAGAGACCCAGGAGCCAGCGGTGAGTACGGAAGCTCCGACCTCTCCGGCAACTGAGGAATCTCGGACCATCTTATCCCAGCACTCCATTAAAGAAGACATCTGCCAGCTTTATGACGACCGTAAAACCTTATGGCACAGGGATCTGGCCAAGGTTCAGGCTGAAGTTACCGCTGTAGCGGTGGATGCTTCAACTATGGGTGCCCGCCTGCATTTGCTGGAGGAGGAGAGGCTGGGATCCGCGGCACAGTTGGAGGACCTACAGAAGCAGGTGAGGTGTCTCACGGCGGCAGTTGTGGACCTGGAGACCAGGCATCGGCGGTGCAACCTCTGCCTCCCGGGGGATCCCAGAGACTGTGGGCACTGAGGACTTGATGAGCTATGCCACCAACTTCCTTCACGGGTCGATGAAACTGCCCCAGGTTCCCCGGCTGTTTTGATCTCCGCTGTCCGAGTCCGAAAGGCAGCTACTGCACCTGCTGAGTCCCCTCGAGACGTCATAGTTGTTACTAAGACTCCCCCTGTTCAGATTCTAAGGGAAGCTGGGAACGTACCTGCAGTGCCGTATGGAGATGCACGAATTTCGGTCTACAGGGACTAGGGCTGTGCAATATGGACAAAATCTATTTATTTTTAATTTTTTGAATGACTATTGTGATTTAGGCAATTGTTTTTCCTTTTTCAAACATGTGAGGTATGTATGAGCATAACACAGAATCCACAGCAATAAAACTCACTGATTATATATAATTTGCCCCAGCTCACACGGATATATTGCTTTGCCCCCAGCTCTCATGGATGTTGCACCAGCTCATGGATGTTGCCCCCAGCTCCCCTCTTTGCGCCACGTGTTCGGCTCCCTGTGAGCTTCCGGCAGCATGGAGCTTGGGCGCTCGCCTGGGGGAACCACGTGACGAGTCACGAGAACACCGCTGTACACGTGGTTCCTCCTGCGAGCGCCCAAAGCTCCATACCGCCGAAAGCTTACAGGGAGCCGAACACGTTAATTTCCGCAGCCCTAAAATGAATAGATAAAATCGCAGCCTTATGCGGTTTAGAAATCGCATGTGCTTAAATCGCGATATTTATATATTTTTTTTATTTTTTTTGCGATTTAATTGCACAGCCCTAACAGGGACTTACCATTCCTTGCGCTGATCGCACGACGACGCTTCCGAGACGTAACGAGCCTCCTGAGGGAACGTGGGGTCCGGTATCGATGGGGACATGCAGGATCTCTGGTGGTATCCCACGATGGACAGACGTACTCCGACTACCCCTGAGGAGGCCCGGACCTTTGTGGACTCTCACCTACTCCATTTGCTGGCTCCGTCGCTGTCTGGTCCGTCTGTAAAGGTTGCTTCTATTGACCCAGGTTGAGGACGTTGAACTCTGCAGAAGCCGGGTGTTGACTCGTCCGTTTTTAATACGTGTTCGTACCCCTTTTCACTTCCTCCCTCCTCCCCCCCCCCTACCCCTCACCACCTAGGTAATCAGAACCATTTTTGCTAAATGACGGGCTGTGGGACTTGACCAATCGCTATACTAAGTGAGCTCTGGGAAATGTGTGTATGTATGATGAGCATACATACATCATACATATATACCACCAACTATATATCAATCTTGGGCGGCCACCGCGGCTCTGCCTGGCCCCGGCCCTCGTTCGTCTTTGGATTGTTGAGGCGAGCCGGCTATGCCACGTTCCTCACGGCAGTTCCTCTTAACCCCCCCCCTTTAATTTTTTTTACTATTTCCCTTGGTTATGCTCACTCCCTAGATACTTGAGACTCTGTTACCGCAGCTTATGTGCTTTATCTGGGACTTTTCTCCCCCCCCCCCATCCTTTTAGGTTTCCTTCCTTCTCATTCTATGTAGTTTAGCTCTGTTATCTGCCGGTGCTTCATTGTGCATGCTGAATGTGGTCCTGCGTGGCCTTCATTTTTATTTTTTACCTATGTCCTGTGGATAATGCTTTCACATATTGATTTCAATATTAATGATATATATACAGTATTTAGAATCTGCTGAAAATAAGGATATATAACTTGTCTGGGTCCTGCAATAAAACATGACTTCAAATCCCGGTTAAACATGAGCACACAATGAGCTTCGTTGCACAGTGGTGAAATGGCTCAGCAGTGAAGGGGTTAATAAATTTTAAATAATCGCTATATATAACGGAGTCTTAATCACCCCCTTCACTCCATCAGTTTATTCCAAACTTTGGAAGTGGGGGGTTTTCCAGTGCTTGGAAGCGGGGCCGGCCCAAGCCACTGTGCTGCCTGGAGGAAATGGTGCCACCCCCCCCCCGAAAAAACCCCCACAAACACGTGACCTGTATGAGTGCATAACAGAGCTCAACCGCAATAAACCTCATAGCAATGTGCGGTGTGTATGAGCGTATCAGACCCCCAGACCAGCTCACGCATGGATATATTGCCCCCAGACCAGCTCACGCATGGATATATTGCCCCCAGACCAGCTCACGCATGGATATATTGCCCCCAGACCAGCTCACGCATGGATATATTGCCCCCAGACCAGCTCACGCATGGATATATTGCCCCCAGACCAGCTCACGCATGGATATATTGCCCCCAGACCAGCTCACGCATGGACATATTGCCCCCAGACCAGCTCACGCATGGATATATTGCCCCCAGACCAGCTCACGCATGGATATATTGCCCCCAGACCAGCTCACGCATGGATATATTGCCCCCAGACCAGCTCACGCATGGATATATTGCCCCCAGACCAGCTCACGCATGGATATATTGCCCCCAGACCAGCTCACGCATGGATATATTGCCCCCAGACCAGCTCACGCATGGATATATTGCCCCCAGACCAGCTCACGCATGGATATATTGCCCCCAGACCAGCTCACGCATGGATATATTGCCCCCAGACCAGCTCACGCATGGATATATTGCCCCCAGACCAGCTCACGCATGGATATATTGCCCCCAGACCAGCTCACGCATGGATATATTGGCCCAGACCAGCACACGCATGGATATATTGGCCCAGACCAGCTCACGCATGGTTATATTTTGCCCCCCAGCTCATATGGGTATATTTGCCCCCCAGGTCCTGTCTGCTCCCCCCGATCAGATCCTGCTGGCGGCCGTGTGTTTTTCCCTCCTACGTGTGGCCGCTAGCATGAATATCTGCCGCTCACCTGGGGTTCTATACACCAGCCAGCTGCGATCTCGCGGCCCTCAGGGCCAGTGATGTGCAGTCAGGAGCGGCATTCCATAAAGTTACTGCTGCTGTGGTGGTTTTAATCTTAAAATAACCTGTAAAATAAAATGTGAAATTTTAAAAAAGTTCATACTCACCTGCTCCCTCACCTTCCTTCTCTGTCCTCCGTTTTTTTTTTTTTTTTTCTCGAAGTTTGCCGGCTGCCGTGTGTGTGTGTGTGTGTGTGTGTGTGTGTGTGTGTGTGAATCATCACACAGACAGCAGTGGCAGCACTGAGCCAGCCTAGCCTACACAATTTGCATAGCTCACGCTGGTGAGCGATTCAGACTTTTCTGAATCCACGCTCTTCAGTGCCTCCTTGAGAGCCATTGAATTGCTTGAGCCAATGGGAAAGCTCCTTTGGTCTCATGCCATTCAATTTTTTTTTTTTTTTAAATAACGCCCCCATGGGAGGCAGGGCCTCCCATGGATTGATTGACATTGGCTCAGCATGCCAATAACAGATTGGTTAATAACTTGGCATTTTTTTTTTTAGATTTTTTACAGATCTTCAGTTCCAGTTTGTCCTATCACTTCAGTAGGGCATGCGGGATGCGTATGTCAGCAGATTGCCTAATTTAATGGGGCGAGTGTGCCACACGCCCCTCCGCGCTCCGACTGCTCGGAGGTATGCATATGCACAGGCCAGCCATCGGAAATTTTAGGGCCACCCCCACGATCCCCTCTTCCCATAGGAAATCAATATTTACTGTGAATCGCGGTTACATTACAGAGTGTTGGTCCCAATATCTTAATCACCCATATTGCTCGCACAACAGCACATTTAACATTAAAAAAAAAACTATCTGGCTCTAATTTAAGACCGTATGAAATTCTAATTGTGTTTATGCTACATTGTTTGTACTAATTTTAAAGTATAATTATATTCCACTGGTTTAGCATATCAGAGCACTACAGCAATAGAACTCACAGTAATGTGCACTGTGATGAGCATATCGGAGCAGCACAGCAATAGAACTCCCAGTAAAGGCAGTAAGTATGAACGTACAATATACCTTTTTTAAAGGTAATGAGTATGTATGTATGTACACACAGAATCCACAGCAATAGACCTCTAACAGTATAGGGAGGGGGTTTCTCCTTTATCATGTCCATTTTATCTCCCCCCTCCTGTTTTCATTTGATCACCCCTTCCTCTGTTTTCATTCCACCCCCTCTTCTTCATTTCACCCCCCATCTCTTTTCATTTCACCCCCTCTCCTCTCCATTTCATCCCCCTCCATTTTTCACCCCCCCCATTTCTTTTCATTTGCCCCCTCCTCCGTTTTCACCCCCCCCCCATTTTGAATTACCTTCCTTGGTCCTGTCACTGTCAGCCACTGCAGGTGCTCTCCTCTACGTGCATCATGAGCGCTGGGAGGAAGTGACATTATATGATCCCTTCCTCCCAGCGTCCAGAGTACAGAGGAGGAAGCCAGTCAGCCAGGAGTAGGGTGGAGCACGGGCTACAAACGTCAGAGGGGGCCTGCCGGCGGCCATCTTGGAGTCACTGGCAGCCGGTGTTTTGCCCATCGAGCGAACTTGCCATGATGGCGAACCGCGTCACTTCCGGTGCACCTACGTCACCAAAAGTGAGGCGGATCAGCTGGATACAGCATCCGGAATGGCAGTGAAACCTCTTATCAGCTGCAGATAGGAAGGAAATACTTCCTCATACACCAACCCAGGGCCCGCCTACTGCAGCCACGTCATCCAACCCTGCTGTGTAACTGACAAACATGCAACCCTGCACTCTGTATAACACACAACCCTCCCCTCCCACGGCTCTGTATAGCACACAAGCCTACTGACTGTGAGCCTCACACCCTGAATATATAGAGAATCTTGAAATAGACAGTGTATTTAGAGATTTCTCTATATATTCAGGGTGTGCGGCTCACAGTCAGTAGGCTTGTGCGCTATACAGAGCCGTGGGAGGGTGTTGTGTGTTATATGAGGAACTAATTTGTTTCTGTCTGCAGCTCATCAGAGCTTTCACTGCCATTCTGGATGCTGTATCCAGCTGATCCGCCTCACTTTTGGTGACGTAGGTGCACCGGAAGTGACGCGGGTTCGCCATTATGGCAAGTTCGCGCCGCAGTACCTCCTCTGAGGCCTGCGGCCTAAAGTTAACCTAGTTGCTGCTGACGGTGGGCCCCCCCAGTCCCAGGGCCCCAGATGGCGGCCCTGCATATGCATGCTCATTCAGCGCGATTTCTCAAAATGAGCATCTGTCATTGGAAGTGCACGTCTTGCCTGGTTTGAGAAGTTCCCTTATTTTCAGAACACTGGCAGCTAAACCCAGCACTTAGTGAATACTAAAGGAGAGAGATTGCAGAGGGGAGAAACAGGGGTTAATGTTTAACACGTCTGTCCCCTCTTCAAATCTTAAGCCCGGAATATCCTTTTAATGCAAAATATTTCAGAACCGCCTGGTTTCAGGACGCAGCTCCTGTGACATTCCCTAGAAGTCGGCAAGTGCCCCTGTTTTTCAATTTATAATATATGAGCTAATAATAGGCATATATGAAAGGTCATATGGGAAAAATGATTAAGGCTTGGCTGAGGGCAGCATATTCTGTTCTTGGAAGTCCCCGTGCTGTGTGGTATACAAGGGGTTAGCTGCTTTCATTCCCTTCAGTTAACTAGCCCAGACATTACACATTGCTGTCTGTGTGCTGCTGCCATCCAGTTTCCTGAGATCTACAGAACCTAAATGTCAGGAAACCAGTCCCCTTGAAACAATGAGCGCCCCCTCCCTCTCTGCCATTATCACACTCCCTGTTGGCTTATGACTCCAGGGTTAGCCAGATAACAGGTGTGTTGTTGTTATGTGTTGCTGTAGCCAGGGTTTGTTTTGCGTGCTTTTCGATGGTTGCCTGTGGCACGCCTGTCAATACCTTTTAATAATGCTGCTGGTAACCAGCACGCACAGGTTCCAGCTGTCAAAATGGCCTCACGCAGCCTTCACTGAACAAACAAACCTCCATCTCAGGTTCTGCAAATAACACCTTGCAACTCACTCCTGTCCTTTTGGTTTTACTGGGGACAGTGCTGTGTAGCACTGTATTTAAAAGTGCATAACGGGTGTCTCCAAGGTGCTCATTGTGCTTTCTTTGGAGATTAAGAGCAGTTTTCAGTAAATACATACATGGCTGAGTCGCAAATAAAGGTCAACTTTGCGGTAAAGATCTCAAATGGAAAATTGAGCTGATGCATTCTACTGGTTTTCATGGCGGCTGCTCCACTATTACAACCTTGCCACTTACAATTACCTTAATTTAAATAAAATCACACCGAACACAGAGTAGTTTGGGAACAATAAAGGGTCTATTCAAAGAAAGGTGAAACTCAGGAGAATGGCTAGAGAAGTGAAAATTCTAGGTCAAAAGAGCCAAATCTGAAAATTTCTGTCTGACAAGTGATTTGAGTTGAGGTCAATGATTGAGGACCCAGGCATTGGCTAGTGTAATGTCAAATCCCTGCCCCATAAAAGGAAAAGAGACTATTAATTATTCAAAAAATATACACATTGACCCCTCTCCTGCTTACCTTCTTGCAGGAGTGGTATAGTGGGAGAGCCAGTAGACCCACATCTCTTGTCCGTGGTGATAGCTGGCGACCCCCTGCATGCAGCCATGATGTATCCCTGGTGGTTCTGAGGTGGAGTAATGTAGACTGCACCTCCATCAGGCGCAGACCATGTAACGTGTCCTCACACTACCTGGTGTGCCACTTAGTGTAAGTCAGAGTGCATGCAGTGACATCGCTGAGCACTGTGTACAGTCTGAATTACAATGAATACCAGGTAGCACAAGGAAGCATTACTCTTTCTGTATCCTTCCTGGTAAAATCCTTTATAAATAATAAATAAATTACTCTTTCTGCACCTGACAAAAGGTGCAGGCTGCATTGCTCACCCACAGGACCATCAGTGATACATCCGAGGCTACAGAGGCTCGGTGGTTACTGGGGGCGGACCCAAGCACCCTTGAGTCACGAGGTCAATGAACAATTCAGAGCCACTTGCGTAACAACCCCTTGTACTGGGCCCACAAATATTTATCGCTAAAATACAACTAGTAAAGTAAAATTTTAAAAAAATGCTATTTGAATGTTACCAATAAGTATTCAGTTACAATCTTTCCTACTGGTGCCCGAAGTGTTCTTGCAGTCACATATGTCAAGGAGGGTTCCTAGGTTCCAAGGGCCATGAGGCTGGAATCCATGACGGAGCCCCTCACCCCGCCGTAGGCAAAACACCCCTCCAGGTCCACAATGTCGACTCCAGACAATCAGTGCCCCATTTTTTCCAAGTCCACTATGGGCATTTCTGTCCATCCCATTTTAATGTAATATACATTGTGTACATCTCACAGACCTCCACAGCAATAAAATTCACCGTAATATGCGTTGTGTATGAGCGTAAAGTAAAACGCACAAATAAGTATAAAATATTATTAAAACATTTATTAAAATCATTTAAATACAATTAAGATAAATATAAAAAGGATTGTATTAGCATAATTTATATTAAATAATATATATATACTTGTTATCTTATCTAACTTTTTTGCAGGGATGGGGCCGAATTCCTCTTGGTCCAATGGCCAAAGAGGCCTAGGTGAGGCTCCGACCAGCGTGCAGCTCAGGCGAGGCCTCGGTCCCTAGCTGAGCTGCCCAAGCGAGGCCTCGGTCCCTAGCTGAGCTGCCCAGGCGAGGCCTCGGTCCCTAGCTGAGCTGCCCAGGCGAGGCCTCTGTCCCTAGCTGAGCTGCCCAGGCGAGGCCTTGGTCCCTAGCTGAGCTGCCCAGGCGAGGCCTCGGTCCCTAGCTGAGCTGCCCAGGCGAGGCCTCTGTCCCTAGCTGAGCTGCCCAGGCGAGGCCTCTGTCCCTAGCTGAGCTGCCCAGGCGAGGCCTCGGTCCCTAGCTGAGCTGCCCAGGCGAGGCCTCGGTCCCTAGCTGAGCTGCCCAGGCGAGGCCTCGGTCCCTAGCGGAGCTGCCCAGGCGAGGCCTCTGTCCCTAGCGGAGCTGCCCAGGCGAGGCCTCGGTCCCTAGCGGAGCTGCCCAGGCGAGGCCTCGGTCCCTAGCGGAGCTGCCCAGGCGAGGCCTCGGTCCCTAGCTGAACTGCCCTTAGCCGAGGCTCCGGTAGGCCGTGTGGCCCCGTCCGGCTGTGTAGCCTAAACGAGCCCCATCAGCCGATTTGTGGGGCCCTCCCAGACTCAAAGGCCCGGGTGCAGTGGCACTCATTGCATCCCTGGTAGTTCCGCTCCTGGATACATGTGTCAGTGGTGGAATGTTGGACCAGTCTGTGACAGTGTCACAAAACAATCTGCCAAGCTAAGGCAGTGGGGAGTGTGCAGCTATGAAATGGTCAGCCAGACGTCTGGTGTTATTGACCATCTTTTATTCCTACTCAGACACAAACCAACTGCAACCCAGACTTTTATAATTACTGCCAATGGGACTTCCTCAGTGGCTTCAGTTAGCTTTAACCATGCTTAGGTCCTGCAAATCCAATGAATAATTAGTAAACCGTGTATTATAGATAATCAATAACACTTCAACCTAATCCCAATGATCTATTCAGGAAATTATGATTTCAACACCATATAGTGCAAAACTCTGAGCCTTTTTTTATCAGAATGAAATATAATTTAAGAAGACTGCTTGGTACACAAACAGGAAATACACAGAGGAAATGTAAATAATTTTTGCAAAACACTGAAATGAAGCAAGGGATCAAACAATGTGCAGAAACCAAACATACTCTATCACCGGGTTGTCTGGAGTCTATAGGAATTTCCCTGTAAATGTAAAACATAGCATGTTGACAACACACATTTATGATCTCATCCTTTGAATACATCAATTTGCAAATTCTGACACTGGTCACAAATAGAGCCCTACATTCACACACACTTAGCAACCCTACAACTGCACACAATCTAGCTCTAAAAATACACACTCACACTGGCAATCTATGCAAATACAGACACATAAACCGGAGCATCATCAACTTTAACAATACATACACATGCCTCTGCTCTGTACATGCATAATCCAGACCTGACAACCTTGGCAGCTACATCATCGGGAGGATGGGGGACATAGCTAATGGGAGGTGTGGTCATGATGCAATTTGGAAAATAACAATAAAGAGATGCATACCTTCCCAAGTTCTGATTTTAACTTTTAATTTCGGCACCAAGAGCGCCATAAAAGAGTCACTCCTAGTGCATTTTCCCTTGATCCTCCCAAAACTCAGTTTTTCTTCATTCCTCTCGATCACCTGTGTGTGAATGAGAAATTGTGAATATACACATATAAGACGCGTACACTTACAACTGGAAACTATACAGAAAGAAGAGAAGAGATTTTCAAGTCGTAGGTTTAAATAGTAAATTTAGAGAGAGTTTGGCAATATTGACCTAAGCTTCTACACACGTGCAGCCCAATTTAAACACACATCCAATGTCGCAGATTTCCAGGACAGTCCTGTTTTTGTCCCCCCCCCATCTCACCCTCCAAGAATTTCTGTCTCACATCTACTAGAGATACCCAAGAAAAATCCTTATTAAACATGGCTACAAGATAGTATGTATGCATGTTGTGCAATGTGGTTCATTGAGTCCACTTGTGAGTACCTGAGTATACAATCACAATCTCATAATGTGACTATATCAGGAGTAACATATAAGTGGCACTCACTGAAATAATGTACACTAGTACAATATATTACCACAAGAAATGGTACAAGATATATTGCCCCAGCTCACACATGGATATATATTGCCCCAGCTCACACATGGATATATATTGCCCCAGCTCACACATGGATATATTGCCCCACCTCACATATGGACCTATAGTGCCCCCAGCTCATATATGGATCTATAGTGCCCCAGCTCATATATGGATCTATAGTGCCCCAGCTCACATGGATATATAGTGCCCCAGCTCACACGTGGAATATATTGCCCCAGTCCAGCTCACACGTGGAATATATTGCCCCAGTCCAGCTCACACGTGGAATATATTGCCCCAGTCCAGCTCACACGTGGAATATATTGCCCCAGTCCAGCTCACACGTGGAATATATTGCCCCAGTCCAGCTCACACGTGGAATATATTGCCCCAGTCCAGCTCACACGTGGAATATATTGCCCCAGTCCAGCTCACACGTGGAAAATATTGCCCCAGACCAGCTCACACGTGGAAAATATTGCCCCAGACCAGCTCACACGTGGAAAATATTGCCCCAGACCAGCTCACACGTGGAATATATTGCCCCAGACCAGCTCACACGTGGAATATATTGCCCCAGACCAGCTCACACGTGGAATATATTGCCCCAGACCAGCTCACACGTGGAATATATTGCCCCAGACCAGCTCACACGTGGAATATATTGCCCCAGACCAGCTCACAGTTGATTATATTTGCCCCCCCAGCTCATGGGTATTTTTGCCCCCCCCCAGCTCATATGGGTATATTTGCCCCCCAGCTCTCACCTCCTGTCTGGTACACCGGGAGGGTGCCTGTCTGCTCCCCTGAGAAGATCCTGCAGGCGGCCGCGTGCTTTTTTCTCTTATGCGCGGCCGCCAGCATGAGTATCTGCGGCTTGTCTGGTGTTCTATACACCAGCCAGCCGCGATCTCGCTGCTGGCTGGTGTATAGAACACCAGACGAGCAGCTCAGCAGATATTCATGCTGGCGGCCACGCATAAGAGAAAAAAGCACGCGGCCGCCGGCAGGATCTTCTCGGGGGGGGGGGGAGCACTTGGGTGCCCCCCCCCACTGGATGCTTTGGGGCCACGGCCCCGCAGCGCTTTGGTGTCACCCTTAGGGCGGGTGACACCTGGTGCGGGCCGCACCCCCCGCAGCGACGCCACTGAGTGGGGGTACTAGGAGAAAGTGACTGGGGGTACTGGGAGAGAGTGACTGTGTATAGTGTGAGAGTGGAACTACGGTATACTGGGACAGGGTGACTGGCAGCAGTGGTGTAGCGTGGGGAGCATGTTTGTTTCATATTTTTTTATTATATCATTATTTTGTTAATATACAATACATGTGCTGGTGGGGTAAGGGGGGGGTCAATACTCTACTAGTAGAAGGGAATCAGGGTGTGTTACCATGTCCACAGGTTGGGGGGCGCACAATTCTTGCCTTGCCCCGGGCGCTGACAACCCACGCTACGCCACTGCCTGCAACCCTTTAAAGTAGACATTTTGCTGCCATTAGACAACATGGCCATTGTTTGTGGGATCTGAATGCCTGTAGTGTGTTGGAGTTATCACACGTGCCACTTTGTGTTTGGGTTGACAGCTGAATGCAGACTGTGTTTTCACTACATTTTGCAAACTCTGTTGCACCCCCTCTCAGATTGTAAGCTCTGGAGCAGGGTTCTCTCTCCTACTGTTCTGTTTGTTTGACTTGTATATTTATTATTCTGTCTCTCCCATTGTACAGCGCTATGGAACTTGTTGGCGCTTTATACATACCTGTAGCTGTAACTACACTAATGAAATACACAGGTCATTCTGGCAGAAATGTGTTTTTAATTTCTGTTCAGAGCAGGAATAAGAACACTACTTTCCACACTTGTACCCGGTCTTCGTTATTTAGTTCGCAGTGCATGGTGAGTTACTTTATTTTTTTATAACATACATAGTACCAGCACAGGTAATGGTGATGACCACCTGAGTGCAGCATTAAATAAATGCACATTCTAGGCACCCTGGCCACATCAATTTCAATGCACCTGTACTTCCCAGGTGCACATTTGCTGCAATATCCCATTTGATCCTAAAGATCAATGTGATATTTCATCCCATGATGAGATATTGCAGTTTGTACTCACGCTAACCAGACAGGTGTGCTACCATGTTTTACACTCTGTGGGCGGAGCTAGCTGGGGGCCATATGCAATAGGTCCTCAATGGTGATGTTGGACCTCTGAATCTTCTGTCATTGTACGAACAGTCAATGGTGTACAGAGACCGAGTGGACGCCCATACTGTATGATGGCTCTCTGCTCAGAACTGTCACTCCACTGTGGCATGCCGCAGCAACACAGGGGACAGTGAATCTTTGACAAGGAATTGCTGCATTTTTTAATTATATATGTCCGCTTAAAAAATGCTGACAATTACTGGGAGTGGTTCCCTTTCCTGGTAAAATACTTTATAAAATAAATAAATAAATGAGCCCAGCCATAGTTGGGCATGACAGGCTCATTTTAACAGGTTATGATGAACTAAGAGACCTGCGCCCCCCCCCCAAACGTTATCCCTAACCCCAAGGTCTTGGTGCACACCCTAGTCAAATGGGACCTGCAACACAACTCCATTTTACTGCTGGATTTGGAACGGTGTTTTCTTTATTCCGATACTACCTGAAGCAACTGCTTAGACAATTCCACGTTTTATTGTTCATCAGTTTATTACTTGGTTATTCAATACTGTATATCATTATGTAAGCATGTTTGCGCCGTGTTACATCATTCGGTTTTGGTTACACCCTAAGGGTCAGCTATGGGGTAGTGGGGAAGGATAATATAATGTTGAGAAAGCACTCTAAAGGCAAGGAGTGTGGGGAGGATGCTCAATGGCACTAGGGGTGTTCCCCCTTAGTGTTTGTTATGTCACAACAAAAGCTGTGTATAAGTGAGTACCATCCTAAAGCTTCATTCTGCATTAACCCTTCTATCAAGTCCTGTTTCTAATTTTCGATGTAGCTACTCTTCCTTGTGGGACTGCTACCTTCAGCTCCGGCTAGGTCTTTGTTAGAACCACTGAGCAAGTCACTATAGTCACTGCTCCACACCAGAAGCAACCTGAACTGGGGAGTTTTTCCCCTTAGAGCCCTGTTACAAGATCCTCACGCTGGCTTTGCTCCACTATACCTAATCCTATCAGTAATCTAATCCATGTCATTCTGCCCTGCTCTTAGCATTGCTTTAATGGTGCTGTGTTCTCATAGCTCAAGATTTAAAACATTGTTTAATCCACTCTTGCTGCACACTTTGCTGTGTATATGGTGTTGTGGCATTTGGAGCCTCTCTGCATTCCGATTTTCACCCCTTGGGATAAACTGGTTTTCCATGGTTTCATTCCCACATCTCAGGACACGTTTCCACAGCAGATGGATTCCTTTCTGTTCTCAGACAAAATGTTTCAATATGCACAATCTGTATCCCAGGCCTTGCACATCCCATCTGACAATGTCCTGCGCCACCCGACTCTCATAAAGTAACCACTGGCATCTGCAAACTCTTTGTATACGTGGCACAATTACAAAGTGCCGGAATGTCAATATCAACATTTGTCAAGCAAGTAATTTATTGCAGCACCAATCCATTACACATGCTGGGAGATCTGCATGGTGACTGTCATACTGGTCTGTATGGGAGATCTGTAGGGACAGGCAATAGGCTACATTGTAGACAGCAGGATGAGCTCTAGTTATATAAACCAATGTAATTGTAGAATAGCACATCAGGAAAAGTTGATAAAATTATAATTTTCTCTTTTTACTCATTGTCTGATATAGTGTTCATACCGTTCAGCAGGGGTCAGCAACCTCAGCCCTCCAATAATATTGGAACTATCAGGGTTATTCAGAGAGCAGTGAAAAGCAGGAGAATGGAAAATTCTAGATCAAAACAACCGATTTGGAAAGTGAGATGATGGGAGGATTTTTCTGGTTTGGCTATTTTGACCTAGAATTTTCCATTCTCCAGTCATTCTCCTACTTTTCACCGCTCTCTGAATAACCCTGTATGTTTCCCATGAGTCTTTACAAAACTAGTAAGTAGCTGAGCATCATGGGAGTTTTAGGAGTCTATTCACTAAGCAATGAAGGGTGTATTTCACCATTCGTTGCCATTAAGAGGCAGGTGTCGATTCACTAATTTGTCTGCCAAATACAGCCGAACCGATGTGAAAAATGGTGCAGTTCGTCAGTATGGAAATTGTTTATAAAGGCTCGTGTCAGACGAGCGCACTGATCATGTCCGTGTTGCCACACATTTGTACGTCCGTTATAGCATATAATTATGACCAATGGAGCACCACACACAGTACGTCTGCACTGAACTGCAGATGCGCAAACGGACACAGGTTAGGCTAGAACGGACGCACAGTGTGCGCTGCGTCCGCATAGCTTTGTGTGTGAGTGATGAATGAGGTCAGACGGACTGCAATTATGTGTCCAGCATTTTTGACAAAATGGTTTTCATATTTAATTTAGTTTCCCTGCTCCATCCGTCAAAAATACAGACTGTGTGGCCACTACTGCGTCTTCCGTCAGAAAGTGCGTCTGTACTGCACGGACGCACAGTCCATACAAAATATGCTCGTCTGACACCAGCCTAAGAAGTAATGGTTTGTCTATTCACAGAACACCGAACTGCCAACAGGTTTAAAACAGCCGAATCCCATAGGGTTCAATGTAAACTCAGAATATCTTTTTTTTTTTTTCAGTAAAAAGCCATTTTATTTTTTAGAACACCCTTTTGTATATTTTGGATAAAAAAAAACTTGTTTCCCAGTTTATTTTACAAAATACTTTTTTTTTCTATAACAGACTTTATTATTATTTACAAACATAATGCAAAGAATTTTTATTGGTTTAAACAACTATTAGAGTTCTGTTTTTTTGTAGTTTGGTGGATTTCGCTAAAACCACTTCAGCGGCTAGTGAATTCACTGTACTGTCGGCGAAATGGAATTGCCGAAGTGCACCTAAGTGAAAAAAGCTGAAAGTTCGGCGCTTAGCGAATAGACCCTTTGGTTCCAAAGCATCCGGAAAGCCAAGGTTGCTGACCCATGCCATACACAATACCCGGAGAAAACGGATGACTCAAGTTATCGTGGTTAATAGAGCACTAAGGAGAAGATTTTTAAATCCTGGCATTCTTACCTATAACAATTCTCGGTAAATCCTCAAGAGGTTTAGCAACAAAACAAAAAAGATCTTTAGTGTGGAACCCTAGGCTTAGCATAGACACTGCCAAAAGGAGGTCAAAGACAGAAGCTCAGTGTTTGCATAGAACTATGTACAGAACAGGAGCCATGAAAAGGAAAAGACATTCTAGGCCGTGGTCCAGCCTGGGTCCTGCAGCAGTTAATCTAACCCTCTATATGGCTTAAGGAGCCAAAGCGGAGACCTATAGGAGCAGCTGGAAACACAGAGCCTGTTGCATGAAGCTGGGAGCAAATCCAGGAGAAAGCTCTATTTTTGGAAGTTGATGTCACGGCTCAGCCTCAGGATGATGTCAGCAGCGAGTGAGTCAGTGCGATTGATTCAGTTGCTGGAAGGAGACTGGATGCAAAACAGGAGAGCGCGCCGTGGCTCTGATACTGAGTCAAGGGAAGGGGGAGAGATGTGGATGTTCTGCATTAACATAAAGCAATAGCTCCTCTAAAAGGGAGAACAAGAGGAACCAAGCACATAGCATGATGTAAACAACATTACAAACATGAGCAGTAAAACCATGTTCCGCATAAAAGACGATGCATGTACAATTTATAAGCTTCTGCGCTTATTAAAACTAAATTCTCAACAGAAAAAAAAGGTCTCAAAGTGGTTGAGGGGGAACGGGAAGAGACAGGACTCAGCGCTGACAACTGCCCTCCTGAGGTCTTGATAATATGTCATATATGAGGAGCAGATGTTTGTCAGCCTGGGTGAGAATTTGTAATAAAGTACAGAGTTATTCTAAAGCACTGACTGATGGGAAAATAAACCCACAGGTAAATGGTGACAAATGTAGGCAAACAGGAATAGCCGGTGAGGAGCGCCCTGCACAAAACAGTTTACAGGTGATACATAATCTGGTCTACATCACTAACATTCTTTGGAAAGGAGCCCAACACAAGCTCCTACATGGCACCATGCTTGGCTACACAGCACATTTTATCAGAAATATGAGTCAATGGTGCAAAAGCAATCAGTCTTACTCTGGGTTAATGACGGACAGGGTGATGTAGAAGGGAGTGGCGTAGTGAAGATATGAAAGTAGGGTTTCCAGATCGGCCATGTTTTCCTGGACATATATTATTTATTCATGGTGATGAGCAGTGCATGAAATCATGTAGAATCCATACCTGCAGGTAAAAAAATAAAATAAAAATGAATCCCAGGTGATCTGCCTTTATTTTCTTCCTGCAGCAGATGAATTGCACATCTTGCAGGGCAGCACATTCCCTAGGCCTCCCCTCTGGATGAAATTGTACACATATTACTATCTGGCAACTTTATATGAAAGGCGGGGCGGAGTTATTGAGAGCTTTGAACAGGAGCTCTACTTAGGCTGGGGTCAGACGAACGCAGTGCGAACGTGCGTTGAGCCGCACTTTATTACGGCCGTAGTAGCAGCAAATTACGTCCAATGACCGGCAATATACGGAGTACGGCCACCCAACGCAAGCGGCAAACGAACGCATTTTTTCGAGAACGTGGAACCGCTAGTACTGATGCACAGAGTGCGCTGCGTCAGCATAGCGGCGTGTGTGCGTGATTAGGAGACATCAGACGCTGCACATGTCCAGCCAACATCACGTCCATTTGTGTTTTATAGCTCGGTCAAAAAAATACGGCTGACATTGTGCATCGCATGACCGCTATCACGTCTTCCGTGAAAAAATGCGTTTGGACGCATCAACGCACTTTTTGACGGTAGACGTGAAAAATGCGTTGGTACAGGAATAGGGTTGCCAGATCAGGCATGTTTTCCTGGACATGGGCAGAGTATGATACGTGCCACCCTGCAGGATGTATAATCCATATGCTGCAGGTAAGAAATTAAAAATTCCAGGCGACCTGCATTGATTTAGAATTCATATGGTGCAGGAAGTAAGGTGTTACGTTTCTCTGTGAAATAGCCAATGAAGGGACTTGCAGTGGGGGAGGGTGAGGAACAGAGTGAAAAATATAAGCCTGGTGGCAGCAGTCATTGCATGGGGCAATGCAGGTGATGGGGTTCAATAAAGTGCAGTAATTGAGTCATAATATAAGAAATGTGAACAGGTCATGTTTATTACGTGAAAAATGACACATTTTAGGTCAAACTAGTGGAATGGTTGATTTTGGCCTCCCTAGCGGTAATGGGGCTCGGGGCTTGATTATCTGTACCAAAATCTGTAACCCCGAGCCACACTGTAGTATAATTTACCTTGTCCTTGTGATCCCCTGATGTCCTCCCACTGTGTCCTCCGGCCGATGCCAGAGATGAAGGATATAAGGATAATGAAATAAGCAAGAAACCGGAGACTTGGCAGAAGTGGAAATTCTAGGTCAAAATAGCCAAACCAGAAAAAGTCTCCCATTTCTCACTTTCCAAATGATCTATTTGGTCTAGATTCTCTTCTGCCAATTCTCCTGATTTTGGTGAATAGACCTGCTTGTTGGTTACAACTCCCTCCATTTTGCTCTAGAATCTTCTCATTTTGGCCTAGAATGAAAAAAATACTCCATACACCAGCCCACCATTAGCCAAACAGCCGTCCGCACATTTATAATGTGCATGTGGGAAGGTAGTGTGAACGGCCAGACAGTCCTCTAGACGTCTCTAAGGGTGGCCAGTGCTGACCTCCAGAGGACAGCGTAAAATAAGACTCTGTGAGGGACAGCCATCCAGCAGCTGCATTGTACTGAACACCCACAGCTGCTGTCATTTATCATAATGGGCAGAATGGACCATTGTGGACACACTTCATAAAAAGAACAAAAAACACATTTTCCATTGAACTGCAGTGGCAATGAAGTAGTTAAACAGGGGAGCATGCCATAGACTATATTTAGCAGGATGGAAATCACAGTGAACAAAGCTTTCTGCAGCGTGAGCACAAATCCAAATACGACAGGGACACCAACACAAAAGTCAGAAGCCCCTGGAGCCAGGAGAGGTCAACGCTGGCCAGCTTAGAACAGCAATGTCAGGAGAGAACACACCAGGGGAAATGTAATATTGGGACAATAGGAGCGTCTGATACCTCGAAATGAACTCCTCGCTTACAGCTTGTAAAGAAGAAAAAAAACAGGCACGAAACGAAAACTCCCAAATGTGTTATGAGCCTTCAACCGAACAGGATGCAAAGTCAGCTTGTTTCGGGCGTCAGGCTCTTGGGTAAAAGGTACAAAGAGGGAGGTGAGACAGACAATACCAGGCAGGGAATGCAGGTCATTAGGACAGCGGTGACTCAGGAAAAAAATAAAAATATTTGCCGCTGGCTGTAAGGAAGAAATGGACACGTTTTCCACAGGACATAATACACTCAGAGAAATTGAGATTTTCTCTAAGCTTTCCATGCAGCAGACTATTATGCACTGCGGCATGTGGACGGACAGCCTGAGTAGTATTTCCTGCACTTTGACTTATTTTTTCACCTCATTTTCATTACCAGTGTGATGCAGGTTAAACCATGGTTCTTAGATAATTTTAACGTTATTTTTAAAACACTAAATCTAGACCGGCAGACTTTAGATTCATATTAAATGCATGGGATGTAAACGGTTAAATCATTTTAGCTAAGGCGGTTTAAATAACAGGGAAAGGCCTGGAAGTTATCAGGCCCATCTCCTACCACAGACACAGGGGTAGAGAGCTGGAAGTACTCGCTGTTCTGCATAAACATTTCAGATTTAGCTTTTAAACAAACATATTTTTTTCCATTTCTTTTCGGTGTCTTGTAATACACAGCTCCCACACCAACTGAACGCCTTACTGGGACAATACAATACATAGTTACATCCAGGGCCGGTGCTAGGCTATTTTGCGCCCTAGGCCAGACCACCTACTTGCACCCCCCCCCCCCCCAAATAAAAACACATGACATGTGTGAACGTATCACAGAGCTCCACAGCAATAAAACTCTCAGTAACAGGCGGTGTGTATGAGCGTATCACAGAATCCACAGCAATAAAACTCAGGCTCATACACATTGCACATTACTATCACAGAGCCCCACAGCAATGAAACGCACAGTAACGGGCGTTGCATATGAGCGTATCACAGAGGTCCACATACCCTCACAGCCCTGGTAGTCTCCCAGGGCCTCGTAGTCTCCCAGGGCCTCGTAGTCTCCCAGGGCCTCGTAGTCTCCCAGGGCCTCGTAGTCACCGTTCCCGGATTCCACCACGCAGTACTTAACCCCCAACACTCCACAAAACCCAGAAGCTACCAACAGCGTAGCTGTGAATGATCCCTATCTGTCTGGTCCTTAGAATTGGCCAGGTAAACTAGCTAGACAGAAAAGGGTTAACAATACGGAGAGGAGTCAGCCGAGCCAGAATCAGGAATACAGAGTTCAGAATGGTCAAATGGAATAGCCGGGTCGGTATCAGCAGTAGCGTAGTACAAGCAAATAGTCTAGGGCAACAGAAGGCAGAATGGTCAGAACACAAGCAGAGGTCAGTAACAGGTTAAATCAATATAGCAGTCAGGTACAAGGAGCTCAGGATGGATAACCACGATCTGGCAACTTCTGAAACTATACTGAGGGTTTTTAAAGACCTTCACCAGACCACGCCCCCCACTCAAGCCACACCTCATGCAATCACCTCCCTGCCTGTCTCCATTTAAACCAGGCAGTGGTCAGCGAGCAGCAGACTTGCTGTCCTCAAGCACACAGGTAGGGCTGGAAGCCCCCAACGTTACAGTAACCCCCTCTCCACGAGCAGACGCCGGATGCTCAAAAGAGGACAAGAAAAATGACAAGAAAAAAGTCAATGGGTCTTGTAGATACGTAGAGCCCTCTCATACACCTCTCGGTCCTCAAGGCATATAATAGCACCGTTAGAGGCTCGGAAACATCCAGCAGGGACAGGACTCGACTCGCGGGCTTGCGGGCCTGAGGTACCGACCTCTTGGGAGCCAAAGCTGGGTCCAGGTTGGAAGGCACTGGCACCAGTCCTTTTGCGTCTCCTACCCCTGGTACAGGACGCGAAATGGACAGCAACAGTGTCCTCTCTGCACTGCGGCAACACGAACACGGCACCAGTGGTACGGATCTGTGGGTCAGGGACCTTGGCATGGCTCTGCAGCGACTGGACTGGAACCACTGGGCTCGAAGACACCGGGACAGCTGGGCTCGGTGGGGCAGCGCCCTTGGTGTGGACCGGTTGGGTAGCACCCTTGGCAAGGACAGGAGGGGCAGCGCCTTTAGCATGACTCTGTGGTGACTTGGACATGGCAGCAACAGCACGACTCTGTGGTGACTTGGACATGGCAGCAACAGCACGGCTCTGTGGTGACTTGGACATGGCAGCAACAGCACGGCTCTGCGGCGACTCGGACATGGCGGCAGCAGCCAGCTCGGGTGAGCGTGGCTTGGCAACAGCCAGCTCGGGTGAGCGTGGCTTGGCAGCTACCGGCTCGGGTGAGCGTGGCTTGGCAGCTACCGGCTCGGGTGAGCGTGGCTTGGCAGCTACCGGCTCGGGTGAGCGTGGCTTGGCAGCTACCGGCTCGGGTGAGCGTGGCTTGGCAGCTACCGGCTCGGGTGAGCGTGGCTTGGCAGCTACCGGCTCGGCAACAATCTTGATCTCACAGTGCTTTGCAACCACCTTGGCTTGGCACTGTGGAGTGGTGACCTTGGCTTGGCACTGTCTCTTGAACTGCTGTGCAGTGGACTGGCTCTCAAACTGGTTAACGGCGGACCAGATCTCGCACTGTGAGGCAGTGGACTTTATTTGTTCGTGCTGCAGGACAGCACTCTTGACTGGAACTGCTAGCTTAGGCACAGTAGACATGGACAGGACTTGAAGCTGACAAACAGCAGACTCAGATTCTTTGTGCTGCTGAGCAGCCACCTTAGATTGTTCATGCTGCAGGGCAGCACTCTTGACTTCCCACTGCTGGGCATTACACCTGGTCTCTCCCTGTTGGGCAGTGGATTTTGGACGTCCTGCGACGTGCAGTGCAGTGGACTCTGGGGCCTGGTAAGGCTGGAACATGGAGGGTAACTTCTGGGGGCGCAATTGACAGTCCATTCTTTTATGCAGGAAAGAACCGCAATAAAAGCATAAGCCCTGAGTCTTCCTCCATACCCTTTCCTCCAGGGTCAGGGGTCCTCTGGAACCTTTAACTAGAACTGGAACAGGCTCCTTTGGGAAGACGTCCCTAGGAGGTTGCAGCAACCTTGCATACAGGATATCCAGGTGCTGAGTAATGAGCTGGTTAGCCCCTCTCAGGATCTCCAGCACCTCTAGAATTACTGCTTGCTCACTATGTACTGGCTGCCTCATTATGTGTACCTGGGATGTCTGAACGACAGGGGGCACAGGTATAGCAGGCGGGGGTTCAACCCCAACTGGTTCCAGGTGTGCAGTACGATTCAGGATAGTTTGTAAGGCAATGGCAAACTGATCCATCCTATGATCCTGCTCATCCTGTCTGGATACAAAGGTAGCCAAGTGCTGTGTTAAATCTGCGGGATCCATATTGGCCAGATCGTAATGTCACAGTTCCCGGATCCCACCACGCAGTACTTAACCTCCAACACTCCACAAAACCCAGAAGCTACCAACAGCGTAGCTGTGAATGATCCCTATCTGTCTGGTCCTTAGAATTGGCCAGGTAAACTAGCTAGACAGAAAAGGGCTAACAATACGGAGAGGAGTCAGCCGAGCCAGAATCAGGAATACAGAGTTCAGAATGGTCAAATGGAATAGCCGGGTCGGTATCAGAGCAGTAGCGTAGTACAAGCAAATAGTCTAGGGCAACAGAAGGCAGACTGGTCAGAACACAAGCAGAGGTCAGTAACAGGTTAAATCAATATAGCAGTCAGGTACAAGGCACTCAGTTATGGATAACCACGATCTGGCAACTTCTGAAACTATACTGAGGGTTTTTAAAGACCGTCACCAGACCACGCCCCCCACTCAAGCCACACCTCATGCAATCACCTCCCTGCCTGTCTCCATTTAAACCAGGCAGTGGTCAGCGAGCAGCATCAGACTTGCTGTCCTCAAGCACACAGGTAGGGCTGGAAGCCCCCAACGTTACACTCGGGCCTGGTAGTCTCCCCGGGCCTCGGGCCTGGTAGTCTCCCCGGGCCTGGTAGTCTCCCCGGGCCTGGTAGTCGCCTCGGGCCTGGCAGTCTCCCCGGGCCTCGGGCCTGGTAGTCGCCTCGGGCCTGGTAGTCTCCCCGGGCCTCGGGCAGTTTCCCCCGGGGCCTCGGGCCTGGTAGTCTCCCCGGGCCTCGGGCCTGGTAGTCTCCCCGGGCCTGGTAGTCGCCTCGGGCAGTTTCCCCCGGGGCCTCGGGCCTGGTAGTCTCCCCGGGCCTGGTAGTCTCCCCGGGCCTGGTAGTCTCCCCGGGCCTCGTAGTCTCCCCGGGCCTCAGGCCTGGTAGTTTCCCCCGGGGCCCCGGGCCTGGTAGTCTCCCCGGGCCTGGTAGTCTCCCCGGGCCTCAGGCCTGGTAGTCTCCCCGGGCCTCAGGCCTGGTAGTTTCCCCCGGGGCCCCGGGCCTGGTAGTCTCCCCGGGGCCCCGGGCCTGGTAGTCTCCCCGGGCCTCGGCCTGGTAGTCTCCCCGGGCCTCTGTAGTCTCCCCGGGCCTCGGGCTCGGTAGTCTCCCCGGGCCTCGGGCTCGGTAGTCTCCCCGGGCCTCGGGCTCGGTAGTCTCCCCGGGCCTCGGGCTCGGTAGTCTCCCCGGGCCTCGGGCGCGGTAGTCTCCCCGGGCCTCGGGCTCGGTAGTCTCCCCGGGCCTCGGGCTCGGTAGTCTCCCCGGGCCTCGGGCTCGGTAGTCTCCCCGGCCTCGGGCACGGTAGCCTCCCGGGCCTCGGGCACGGTAGCCTCCCGGGCCTCGGGCACGGTAGCCTCCCGGGCCTCGGTAGTCTCCCCGGGCCTCGGTAGTCTCCCCGGGCCTCGGTAGTCTCCCCGGGCCTCGGTAGTCTCCCCGGCCTCGGGCCCGGTAGTCTCCCCGGGCCTCGGGCCCGGTAGTCTCCCCGGGCCTCGGGCCCGGTAGTCTCCCCGGGCCTCGGTAGTCTCCTCGGGCCCGGTAGTCTCCCCGGGCCTCGGTAGTCTCCCCGGGCCTCGTAGTCTCCCCGGGCCTCGGTAGTCTCCCCGGGCCTCGGTAGTCTCCCCGGGCCTCGGCTCGGTAGTCTCCCCGGGCCTCGGTAGTCTCCCCGGGCCTCGGCTCGGTAGTCTCCCCGGGCCTCGGGCTCGGTAGTCTCCCCGGGCCTCGGGCCCGGTAGTCTCCCCGGGCCTCGGGCCGGTAGTCTCCCCGGGCCTCGGGCCCGGTAGTCTCCCCGGGCCTCGGGCCCGTAGTCTCCCCGGGCCTCGGGCCCGTAGTCTCCCCGGGCCTCGGTAGTCTCCTCGGGCCCGTAGTCTCCCCGGGCCTCGGTAGTCTCCCCGGGCCTCGTAGTCTCCCCGGGCCTCGGTAGTCTCCCCGGGCCTCGGTAGTTCTCCCCGGGCCTCGGTAGTCTCCCCGGCCTCGGTAGTCTCCCCGGGCCTCGGTAGTCTCCCCGGGCCTCGGTAGTCTCCCCGGGCCTCGGTAGTCTCCCCGGGCCTCGGTAGTCTCCCCGGGCCTCGGTAGTCTCCCCGGGCCTCGGTAGTCTCCCCGGGGCCCCGGGCCTGGTAGTCTCCCCGGGCCTGGTAGTCTCCCCGGGCCTCGGGCCTGGTAGTCTCCCCGGGCCTGGTAGTCTCCCCGGGCCTGGTAGTCTCCCCGGGCCTCGGGCCTGGTAGTCTCCCCGGGCCTGGTAGTCTCCACGGGCCTCGGGCCTGGTAGTCTCCCCGGGCCTCGGTAGTCTCCCCGGGCCTCGGTAGTCTCCCCGGGCCTGGTGCGGTCTCCCCAGGCTTCGGGGATGGCCCACGGGCCTCAATGAGCCATCCAGGCGGTGCCAAGGGGGAGAGCGGCAAGGGAGCCGCCGCGCTCTGCGCCGTCCCAGGCTCCGCGCTCGTCTAGGCCCAGCGCTGTGCAGGCACCTCTGGGGCGGCCGCAACCCACGGCGACCCCGCTGCTAGCATGGAGGGGGAGTGGGGGGCGGGCCGCTGAGGCGTAGGGGCAGGCGTTGGCCTGCTGAATGAGGTGGGGGCATGCCTAGGTTTTGCAGTAGGGGCGCTTCATGCCACCTGCTGCATGGACGGGCCAGCCCTGACTGTGGAGCTCGGCGGCACCACGCTCTAGGCAGTGCCGGCCCTGGCTACATCATTCCCTTCGTAAGTGGATTGTTAGATTTTTAATTTAGAAGCTGGTATTTAAATAAAGTTATAATCCATTGATCTATGATTTGTTGCCAAAGAATGAACAAGCTACAATAAGAAGCCCCGAGTCCAGGTATCGGCAACATTGGCATCACAGAGGTTTTGAAATTAATTTCTCATGATGCTCAGTCAGCCTAAAAAGTGTCTTGCCATCACGGGAAACATAGTACCAAAATACACAGGGGTGGGATGTCCATCAGCACCATTAATACTTTCCTTTGTCAGAGGAATGACAATGCAATAAACATGTTCTTGCCTTACAATTTCATATGGGGGAAAAAAAATAATGCATTTTATAAAAGGTATGCAACACAAAAAAAAACAAGCGGGTACAGAAAGAAAAAGGGGTGTACTCCTCCTTCCTCCCTTAAGTGAAAATGTCCAAATTGGGCCCGAAGTGTCAATATTTTGTGTGGCCACCATTATTTTCCAGCACTGCCTTAACCCTCATGGGCATGGAATTCAGCAGAGCTTCACAGGTTGCCACTGGGGTCCTCTTTCACTCCTCCATGACATCACGGAGCTGGTGGATGTTAGAGACCTTGCGCTCCTCCACCTTCCAATTGAGGATGCTCAATAGGATTTAGGTCTGGAGACATGCTTTGCCAGTCCTTGGCCTTCAGCTTCTTTAGCAAGGCAACGGTTGTCTTGAAGGTGTGTTTGGGGTCGTTATCCTGTTGGAATACTGCCCTGTGGCCCGGTCTCCGAAGGGAGGGGATCATGCTGTGCTTCAGTATGTCACAGTACATGTTGGCATTCATGGTTTCCTCAATGAACTGTATCTCCCCAGTGCCGGCAGCACTCATGCAGCCCCAGACCATGACACTCCCACCACCATGCTTGACTGTAGGCAAGACACACTTGTCTTTGTACTCCTCACCTGGTTGCCGCCACACCCGCTTGACACCATCTGATCCAAACAAGTTTATCTTGGTCCCAGTAATCCACATCGTTAGTCTGCTCCTCTTCAGCAAACTGCTTGCAGGCTTTCTTGTGCGTCATCTTTAGAAGAGGCTAATTGGGCCCAATTTGGACATTTACACTTAGGGGTATACGTATTTTTGTTGCCAGCGGTCAAGGCTAGGGTCAAACGAACACATTTTTTTGCACCGACCGTCAAAAAGTGCGTCTGAACGCATTGACGTATTTTTTTTTTTTTTTACGGTGGACGTGAAAGTGGTCAAACGATGCGCATTTTCGTGCGTGTTTTTTTACGGATCGTCAATAAAACACTTTTTGCATCCAGACATGAGCAGCGTCTGACGTCTCCTAATCACGCACACACGCCGCTATGCGGACGCAGCGCACTCTGTACGTCAGTGCTAGCGCTTCGACGTTCTTGCAAAAATGCGTTTGTTTGCTGCTGGCGTTGCGAGGCCGTATTTCGTATATTGGCCGTCATTTGCTGCTACTACGGCCGTGATAAAGTGCGGCTCAACACACGTTCAAAATGCGTTAGTCTGACCCCAGCCTTAGACGTGTTGAGTTATTTTAAGGGGACAGCGAATTTACACTCTTATACAAGCTGTACACTCACTACTTTACATTGTAGCGAAGTGTCATTTCTTCAGTGTTGTCACATGAAAAAATATAAAATATTTACAAAAAGTGTGGTATGTACTCACTTATGTGAGATACTGTAACACAGAATCGCAACAACCTGAAAATATGCAAAGGATTCACAATGTGACTTCAAATGTATCCCAAACGAACCAATGGTCCCTCTTCCCGGGACCATTGGTTCGTGTGGGATACATTTGAAGTCAAGAAAACGAGCGCATTTTTGCAAGAACGTCGAACCGCTAGCACTGAAGTACAGAGTGCGCGGCGTGTGTGTGTGACTAGGAGACGTCACACGCTGCTCATGTCCAGATGCAAAAGGTGTTTTATTGACGATCCGTAAAAAAAAAAACCACACAAAAATGCGCATCGTTTGGCCGCTTTCACTTCCACCGTAAAAAAAAAAATACGTCAATGCGTTCAGACGCACTTTTTGACGGTCGATGCAAAAAATGTGTTCGTTTGACCCTAGCCTTAACCGCTGGCAACCCATACCCCAGGAGTCACAGACCAAGCCCAGCAACGGGACCTGATGAGTTTTCCAAAATGAAGCAACAAAAGAGGCCGCTGTGGTCAATATTTAGGAAAGGACCTTCGCCCTGAGATCGAATTAAGTTCGAGGGATAAACATGGAGGAGGAACAGGTTAGGAGTAATGTCAGTCTGTGATCCCAGGACCCTAGATCAACAGGTGCAGACAGACCTCTCACTTTATTGTGCCAACTCTGTGCGATTCAGGGGGAATTTTCGCCGGTGAAGATGACGATCTATATTTTACACACACAAGTTCTCTTCAGAGTTACACATTTTCTGGTTTTGTAGATATAGCCCAGCAATCTATCATTTTTTTGTTTAAAAAAAAATTAAATTCTCAAAGAAAGATCTAGATTTTTATAGAAAAGTGCAACGATAGGTGTTATCTATTACCTGCCAGTGTTGCAACACCAACATTTTGCAAAATGTAAAATCCAAAGAGTGACAGGAGAAGCTTCACAGTGCAGCTTCTCGTTTTTGCTGTCTGGATTCTAGTTTTGTGCAACACCAGCAGTTACTAAATAACCCCTCCTAAATGTCTATCATGAAAGTTGAACCCCCTAACTCTGTGGTATAATAAAGTGACGCATGCAAATGACATGGCCCCCCCCAAAGCCCGGCATTTATGGTTAAAAAAAAAAAAAATCAAGCCCCTCGGGAGTGAATTTTTTTTCTTAATTCTTTATTTTTCAAAAGGTATATATAAAAAAGAAAATATGTATACATTATGCAAAATAAAACATTATCGTCAACACTTCAGCATAGCAACATTATATCAACATGTTAGACACCGTGCCATGACAAACGAAAATAAAAAGACGAGCCAAAAAATAAAGAGGGGAAATAGGGTGCCCCCACCCTCAAAACAAGAATATGTCGCCTAGTGAGGCTATTACAACCTGGAAATCAACCAGGGAACACCTCTAGCCAGACCCCCAGATCTTATAGTATGTCCACATGGTACCATGTAATCTAGCAGACAACTCGTCCATCACTTGCACCTCCTCGATTATTTGCTTCACTCTCTTCCAAAGAGGAGGGTCTGTTGAGCGCCATGATTCGGCCATAGCCTTTCTAGCTGCCAAAGCAATTTTAGAAAGAAGCCCATTATGCTGTTCTGATAGCTCTGTCAAAGGGCGCGCCATAAGGAATGACCATGGGTCCAAAGGGATAGTGCGTGCCAAAACTCTAGAGGCTAAAGTGCGAACCCTCTCCCAGAACAGTTGAATGACAGGGCATTGCCACATGTGAGCATGGGTGCCCTTTTCACCACAATTCCTCCAGTAGATATCACGAACCCTATGAAGAAAGACCGGAGTCACATACCATCTCATCATTGATATGGTGTGCTATTTCCAAATCCTCTATGTCCATCCAGTTGTCGGTCTCCACATGACCTAATTCGCATTCCCAGGCTGTCATATATGGCAGTGGTTCAGATCCCCTAGAAGTTGTTATGGCCGCAGCCAGCTGGGAAATGAAGCTACGCGGATAACTTCCTTTAAAAGGCACGTCCGTTCCAGAAAAGTCAAAGGACTGTTGGCAGCAGACCATATCCGAGATGTCATAACATAAGCCCGACACTAAACATGTCAAAAAAAGTTAACCGGTCGCAAATGTGACCTGGCAGATCAGCAAATGTAAGAAGCTGGTCCCGTTGGAACATATCCCTTACCCGAAGGACCCCAGAACATCTAAGGCCCATCAGACTTCGAGTGTCCATGCAGGGGGGAAAGTCTGTGTTGCAACCCAATGGCGTCAGTGGGGAGGGCTGTTGAACCAAACCACGCCTAACAGACCACCTATTCCATAGCTTGATAGTATGAAGAAGAGGAGGGTATGAAGATGAGCAAGAAGGGCGATGGCATTTGGGGAGCCATAACCGCATGCTGGGGGTATCAGGCGCCATAGTGTCTGATTCAAAATCCGCCCATCATCTAGTGCCCCTCGGGGCATGTATTGCGACCACTTAAGCCAACTGTGCAGCCAAATAATATCCAAGATCGGGTAAGCCCAAACCACATGAGGCATGAAGGACTCTACGGGCTATTCAATGTCGTTTGTATTGCCATACAAAATTACTTACATGCCTTTGGAAATCATTCAGGTCACCTCCTGCGAGCGGAACTGGGAGAGCCTGGAACAGATACAAAAGAAGCCGCAAAATGTTAATTTTAACACTCCTACCGATCCACGAAATGCAGTCCTTGTCCCAGGATCCCAGTTCCGCTCGCAGTTCGTCGTACAATGGTCTGTAATTAATTTCATACAGTGAGTCATACGAGTGCATGAGCTTGATCCTCAAATATGTATTACTCCATTCGGCCATCCTAAAAATCATACCGGGCAGAGTCTCCAAAGTACGTTCAGGGAGCCAGAGCCATGGATTTGTCAAAATTTATCTTATAGCCTGTATGTGTAAGGAAAGAGTCTAATATAGGTTGCAGTGCAGCCAGTGAGGTGTCAGAAGTAAGAGACAACAATAGGATGTCCGCATATGCAGACAATACATAAGAGGATCCTGCCATTTCTATCCTGCTTATCCCAGGTGTAGATCTAATTTGGTTTGAGTGTCAGGGCAAAACGTATGGGGGGACAGAGGGCATCCCTGCCTCGTGCCATTTAGGATGGGAAAAGATCACGGGGAGGTCCCGGGTATCAGGATTTGAGCCGTGGGTGAAGAATACATGGCCCTTACTGCTTCCCGAAACCTCATCTCTTCCAGCAACAAAAACAAGTATGGCCACTGAACTCTCCCTTGATGCTGAAAAAGCTTTTGATAAAGAAAAAGGGAGAGATATCCCTGGGTCGAAGCGTACCAAATCAGGTCCACCGCCCGTCTCGTATGGTCATAGGCCTGGCGACCGGGGATAAAACCCACCCGATCCGTGTGAATCAAGGACAGGAGCGGGGGGGGTCAATCTATTAACTATTATCTTCGCAAATAATTTAAGATCTGTGTTAAAGATATGTCGATAATTAGCAGCAAGGGTTTTATCTTTTCCGGGTTTAGGAATGAGAACTACAGACGCAGACAGATCACGGTGATGAAATCGTGCCCCCCCCCCAGCACCCCATTAAACAAAGTGTAAACGAGATTGCAGTATTGGTAAAAAGTCTTATAATAGGCCGCGGTAAGACCGTCAGGGCCTGGCGCTTTATGAGACTTCAGGGAGAAGACGGACACTCGCAAGCTCCTCGTTCATGATGGGCGTGGCCATAGATTGGATCTGTTCTTGCACCATCTGTATACACAGCGAGTGCAGGAGCTGCCGAATGTTTTGGCAGTGATCGTTATCCGCCAGCGAATGGGCCAGGGAGTGATTCTAAAGACTTTCAAAAAACTCTGAAGATCCGCTGGACCTCCCCCAGAGAGTGTTGAAGGGTACCGGCTCTGTCTCTCAAAGGAGATGGGGCTCACTCTCCTCCCTCTAGGTCGTAGAATGCGAGCCAGAAGCGTATCCATTTTATTACATTTTTAAAAAAATAGCGCTTGAACCCCAAAAGTGATTTACAAACGTCTTCCACCAATAGTTTAGTAATATCCATTCTAACCCCCTGCAGTGTGGAAAGAGACTCAGGAGAGGGTGAAGCCTTATGTGATGTCTCTAAATGTGTCAATTGGAGTTGCAAGTCTGACAGCAACGTATACGTCGTCTTTTTGCTAAATGAAACCGGTTTAATAAAAGCCCTCCCGCACCACAGCTTTATGAGCTGACCATAGTGTGGCCATCAAAATCTCCGGAGTAGCATTAAATTCCAAGTACTGTACTGTATCTTCCCGCACCACGTCCCTAATAACCGGAGTTTTGCAAAGTGGTAGGCCCCAGTCACCAAGGCCATGTACCGTCAACCTCCGGCAAATTCAGAGTTAAACCCACCTCGGTAGGGGTCAGACCATACAAGCGAGGCAAAAGAGACAGGTAGAACATTAACTGAAATCAAAAAACGGTCAATCCGGGAATAAACTAGCATGGGGTGCCGAATAAAAAGTATAATCTTGAGTAGAAGGGTGGAGTACCCTCCACACATCAATAAGGTCTAAAGTACGGACAAAGTCTCCCAGCAACCTATCTTGTCCATTACCCAGGCTACGTGCCCCCCCCCCCGTGCGTAGATCAATAGCTGGTGAAGGTACCGCATTAAAGTCACCCCCTATCAGCGTCTGGCCCTCGGCATGCCATGAAGTCACACCATGGAGGCAAGGTCCTCCCAAAACCCCTGTTCAGGAACATTCGGGGCATAAACATTACCTATAGTGAACATACAAGGGGGAACCCACAAAAACCACAACAGAATACAAAACACCTAAACCAAGCAAAAAAAATAATAATAATAAACACTTTTCTATTTCTGCTAAATGGTCCTGTTCATCTACGTAAAACCTTTACAAACATTTTCATTTTGTTCAGCCACAATATTTGGGGAGGTAGCTATCACGGTTTAATCCTTGCACTCATTTCCCACACAAAACCCTGTGACACAGTTTAAGGATTTCTGGTGGAGTTAATCGAAAACCTTGGAAAATAAACTTTAAAATGTTATTCTGTATCAGCCAATAAGGAGTGCCCAAACACAGCAGGGATTACATGGCTGGCTTACTTTTAATTGTTGCATTGGATTGTATCATACTTTATAAGAAGCGGTTATTTGTCACAGAATTAACCCTCTATAGCCTGGCACTGCAGGTCACCATATATAAAAGGCTCTTCTGTTTAAGGGGTTAATTCTATTGCATGGTAATGAAATATAACATGTCTACAAGCCTTTTAAATGCAGGGTTTAACTAAAGATTATACGATTTTTACATATTGCACAGTGTCAAATTGTGTTCTAGGAGTTAACTTATTAGTGGAAAGAATTACTTAAAACCTTGTCAGCCGAAGGGTTAACACCCTTTATTGCACGGGATCATTTGATGTTGTGTAAAGGCTTCAACAGTCTAAGGGTTAACCTTACGTACAGTGAACTGACAGTTAATGTCTGTGCGGAGCCAACAGTCTAGAGGTGATTCAGAAATGATTCAGTGACTGAGCCTTTGTTATGACGTGCTGTTGGTCACGCACATTTCATGTAAACACATTACCCCTGCATATGCAGCATCAGTACACACGATTTTCGTGAATGGACAACCTACTTCTTCCTGCAGGATAATGGAGATGAAATCTTCCATTTTGGAGGGGTTAGAGATTTCCATTCATTTAGTATTCTGAATTTTATAATAAATTTCAAAATGGATGGATATTCTAAATAAATGTGTTATGTCATATCTCTGGTCGATATTCTGATGGACATGAAGGGAGACGCAATCCAGAAGCTACAGTAATGAATATTAAACAACTATAGCATTTCAACAACAATGCTTTGTTATGCTGGGGTGGGGGGGGGGGAGGGGAGGGGGAGGACTCCGGCTTTATTGGGTATATGAGACTTGCTGTGAAATCACAATAGGTTTGTATACAGGGAGCTATAGGAACAAGGTCTGGTGTCTGTAACTTGAGCATGACAAGTGGCTTAAACAAAAGAAAAAGGGAAGATAAGTCCTTTTCAAGCTCACCAACACCGTAAATACAGAAAAGTAACTTGTAAATAAATACTACCTAGAATCTCAATGCCTGGTGTGCCCTTCATACCTTGCAACTTTCAGATCTAAGGAGATTGTAAACGCTGCACAAAAAAAACAGGCTCTTCTGACTGCAATGAAAAACATGTCAAGGGAACCCTACACGCAAATAGCCAGGAGGCAGGAGAGGGCAGATGGGAAAGGTAAAAAAAACACAGGTGTGTGCACTTTATAAGATAATACATGGAATTTGTCAGGAACAGCAGAGGAGGCGGCCTGGATCCAGCTGGAGGATCTAGTCCAGGCATGATCCTTGGACTTGCACCAGTCTTTCTGGCAGCTGTCACATCACATTACTCCAACATCAAATAATGCATAGCTTTCCAGAACTCTTTAAGGAAATAAATAGCCATTTCTGAATTTATATAACAGTATCCTAAAAGAGCTTCAAAGGGTTCTATGGTATAAGAGATTTATGCTACAGTGCTAAGGCCAATAAATAACCATAGCTTACAGTCCAGGTCATAAAACAGAATATTCTTTATTTTAAGGGGAATTATAAAAAAAAAAGCAGATGGCAGAATTCTAGAAGAAAAATATATGTAATAAAATTATATATAAATTATAATTTCATTCAAGTCGCACGTGACATTTGTTTACGTTAGTCTCACGGTGACCCATACGCTCATCGCGCGCTTTTACGGACGTTCAAACAATACAAAGTAGAGGTGTAAAGATTCCTGCAAGTGTAAAAGGTTATTTCCAGAAATATTACAGATCGATACAGAGCATTTATGAAAGCATTTTCTGCTGTAGCAGCTCCGTTATCCATCTACAGATTGAAAGCACCTTAAGCTCCATGGAATTGCAGTGTACCTTTAATAGCCTTCAAATAACTAACTGACCAAAGTTCATAGAAAGGACCCAACCTGCGTTTTAGAGTTGGTGCTTGTTACATAGTTATCTGGGACAATAGCCCGGTCTGGTGTATTGCCCAACACTAAAATGAAGTTGCTGGTTTACTTGCTTTTTCCAACGGTGTTTATTTTTAAACAAGGTTTGCATTTAACACATGAGCACAGAAATGTCCTTCATGGGAGAAAGTAAAAAAAAAAAAAAGGTTACACCCCCCTCCCCCCGGTCTGTCTTCCTCTTTTCATAGTAGTACTGGCCCAAGCCATTCCTTTTACAGCAGATATATAAACAAACAATGCCAATAAAATAACCTGGAGAACTGGAGACGTACATCAAGTGTACAGATTTTTAAAAAATATAATCACTTGAGCTCTGTAAAGCAGTTCTCTGAATTGCTGGGATGTGCAAAGGTCTTCTACAATTATAAAACTTTATTATATATGTACATATTACAGCAAACAGCTTTGATTTGTTGTGTGTATAAACAATCTCGCTGCAGTTGAGGTTAAGGACATTAGAGGGAAAACTGCTGTCTTAACGAAAATTGACGATACTTGTACGTGTATTCTTTTCACAATCATATGCCTCTCGGTACTAACGCATCTACTGCAACCAGAGTGTATGGTTACCAAGCTAAACACTTCGTAAGACGACGATGTGTTGAAGCACATTTATTTATGGCAAGTAAACACTATTAATAGAGCGGCTTTAATTGAAATACCTGAATTAGCAAGCCCTTCTAAAATGTGTAGATACACAAGAATGTCTCTTTTCAGTGCCAACAATGCAGTAAGGGAATGGTGCAGAGAAGACAATAAACAAGAAACATTGTGACAACCATACAAACCTCAATATGTACAAGCCCTGAGGAGGGGATTGGAATTGCACCAAATCTTAGTTAAAACAAAGAGTAGAACGGTCATTTAAGGTTGGAGATAAACAATGAGTGGTGGGCTCTTTAACCTGTTATTTGTGCCGATTTGAAGAGTGGATTGTTTGTAAAAAATAAAAAGGTTTGAAAAATCAATAGAAATTCACATCTGGCCAGCAATTACTATACACCAGCCAATATTAAAACACATGTTTACACGTCATTAAATCCAAATGTAACAATGGCCTGTAAATCTTCAGCATTCAGATTTTGAACTCCGCCACATCAAAAAAATCAGATTATATACGCTGAGGATTTCTGTGACACTACTTGAATGGAGCAAGGGAAAATGTTTTAAAACATCCATACAGTACTCTGCTCTCCAATGTGTTCCCCACTACCCCCCCCCCCCGCTTCTCACATGGACGATCCAATAAATTACCAGTTAAAGATTGTCCACAGATATTGCTGGCCTTGCACACGGATCTGTCTTCCCACAATAAGTGTAGAGAGCAGAGAAAATCCAATTCTCTACCAAGAACTGAAGTTTCCAAAGCCATGAGTGACTTTTTCTTTCTTGCTGGTGGATGGAGCTGTGTCGTCATCATCGTCAGCCGAGCGTTTCCTACAGCAGTGGAGTAAAAATTAGAGGAAGAAAAAAAAAAAAAAAAAAAATGAACTCAAAGCTTGATTGGTGTAATCTGAACCATAACAATAGGTTCTTGTAGTTCCTCAACCACAGTGGTTCTCAACCCTGTCCTCAAGTACCCCTAACAGATCATATTGTAAGGATTCCGTTGGGGAAATGCAGACTGAATCCTGCAATCACTGAGCAGCAAATCATATCACCTGGCCTGTTATGGGTACTTTAGGACAGGGTTGAGGACCACTGCTCTACCACAAGCTGTGTGCCTTTTTAGGTTATTTTTGTATTGTCTTGACTGAGCACAGAGGGCAGTGTATAGAAAGGTTTTATCCAGCTTCATGGGCAGCCTGCAATATGGCAGACACTTCCTTCTCCTAGATAACTTATTATAAAAACAGATTTGAGCAATGTGCTACTTTTTTTTTTGAGAAAGGATTTTTACCAGGAAGGATACATTGAGATTTTGCTTTGCTTTTCCCGGGATTCAAACCTGTGTCTCCACAGTCACAGAGCAGTGATGTTACCTCTACTCCACCCAGCCGGTACTTGCATGACACCTTAGTGGACGAGAGATGCCGCGCTTTAATTGCCCTTAAGGATGAATAGGACAAATGCATTTGGTATAGGTGCCTTTTAATGGCTTTCTGGGAGTGTGGAAAGTAACTATAACGCGTGCCATTAGGGAAGAGCTCGTTATCCGTGTTTTCAGTTTCTGAACTCTAAATTTTATAGTCAGTCCCATGTTAAATGGAAATCCATGCATGTACTCCTTGCTCATTGTGCATTCAGGAAAATATCACCGATAGGTCACTGATAAAAGTCCAAGAAGGAAAACGTGACTAACAAGAATTGCTGTTTTTTGTGCAGAGTTGGCTTTTCTGGAATATCAGTTCTAGACTGAGATCATGGAGAAATCCCGCTACTAGGTGAGACAAGTGCTTATATTTCCTTTGGGATGTGTAAGGGACATAAAAAAAACAAACCAAACTTGCTAAAGACGTTTGTAATGCAAACCATAGGACAGGTGATTACATTGTCCTCGTATGCCATGCTTAGTATGCATTAATAGGTAATGATTATGGCTCACAGAAGAGGTTGAACAGATGGTTAGCATAGCACATGTCTCAAAATGCAGTGCTGTGTTTTGTCCTTTGGGGAGCAGGCTGTTTAAAGTTTTCTGTTAACTAGCATGCCAGAAGAAAAAAAAAAAAAAGTAGCGCCTTAATCATCTGTAGATTGGTTCAAGAACAATATCAGTGAACAAAACCAGAATATCCTGTAAATAGAAAGGGCTCTGTGACAGGAGAACCGGTCTTTAAACTAGTCAGAACATAGGCAGGAATAATCAAACTCCCTGTAGTTTAGAATTACCACCCTCAGGCTCACAGGTCAAAACAGCCCTTCAGACTACAAAGGATCAGCTGCCACATAATTACTTTAAAGTTCACCTGCCATGTGCAAAGTGCAAAACAAGTTGTGCTCATTTGACAGGGAATCGTGCTATAGAAGGTTTTAATCTTTTTGCCAACACATATTTGAGGAAAGGAAAGGGACAGGCAAGTAGGGAGGGGCTATATATTTCTGCTACAATTCATTCCCATGCAGCATGTCATGGGGAGGGGGTGGTACCAAGGGGAGGTGTCATCCTACAGGACGGCCCTTGACAATGACTAGGGGAAATCCTGCATCATAGTCAACTCCGCCCATAGAGGGGGAAACATGGCAGCACCCACAGCTCTATCAAGAGGATTACAGCCAGTGATAGATATCACTTTGGTCATAAAGATCAATCCCAAGGTGGGACATCGCAGCTAAAGTGCATCTGGTCATAACAGTTGTTAGTTAATAGCCATTTTTCAGGCTTAGAAAGGAGACAAACCTATCGATATGTGATGTTAAGAGCTGAAGCATTAGGACCTCGCCTCAGCAAGTGCACTATGCCACATTATACCAAGAAGAATTTATGGCCAGTCCTTTGATAACGATCCAAAATATATCTGGGACACACGTTTTGCCATCCAAATTTAAGCTAAAGCCCTAGGATAATGGTTATCCCACCGTTTTTAATTTTCCCTTTTGAAGTGGGAACACAAAGCACAGGTAAGACATTATCATCCTATTCCAGATGTCACTACAAAACATTCCTCTGAAATCCTTGTGCTGACGCCAGATACAGTTTGCCACCTTCCGTAGTACGTTACTAAAATGAACTAAATTAAGGAAAAAGTCATACATAATAAACTGACAGTGCTGTGCTACTCCAAAGGAGTAAGGACAAAAAGAAAAAACATTACATGCCAAGGGTGTAAATGCTAAAATACACACCATTAAACATATAAAATTCTCCAAATTCCTTAATCGTAAGATTGGGAATAATAATGCTGGAGGATCAATACCTAATCTGTTAAGTGTGTAATAGATATCCATAACTAGGGGAGAAAACTACTTTCCCTGTTTCAGCTCTCCATGGAAGCAGGAGTGTCAGAGGAAATAGCCTTCAGAAATGTCTAATGTGCAAAAGAGCCCGTCACAGTCTCTAAATTGTAAGATCCTCTGAGCAGGGCCCTTTGCAATTCTTGTTTGTTTTTAATTTCATCTCATTCCCATCGGGTATTGTAAAACACTGCGGAAATTCTTGGCGCTATATAAAAAATGATAATCAGACAATATCACCCAAAATTAATACATCCTGCTTTACTCACACTGCTGCCATGTTAATATATTTTCCAATGCCTGCCTTGTAGGTTTTTGGGGCCTTGTTCTGTTCCTTCTTTGGCAACACAGGTTGTGCCTTAATTTTTGCTTCTTCCTCTTCTTTCTTTGCCTTCTCCCGTTCTGCAGCCACCTGGCAACATTGGGATAAGAAATATTGACTCAAGAGGGAGGGTTTCGGAGATCTGGCCTGAATTGTGCCTTCATTTCCAAGTCAGTAACGCCTTGTTTAAACACTTTTGAGTTGCCTTTACATAAAAATGCTATCTACAGTATGTTTGGATATCTGTTTAAATAACAAAATGTAAATCATAGTGTGAATTAGGATAGTGAAGCTTAAACATTACTATGTGTGCCCTATGGTAAAGTCACCACCTTGTGGACGCGGATAAAAAGTTACGCAATGATCAAGTCGCTGAGTTGAAAAGGATGCTCCAAAGCGGACACTTCCAAATTTGGCACGGTGTCATTTTTCGAAAGAAATGAAAGATTTTACAATGCAATAAAATTTGAGTGTGGTTTTATTTATTTTTTTATTTTTTTTAGAAGCAATCAACCTTTAGGGTTAGGTTACCATTTGTGCTGGTTTTAGGTTACACTTAGAGTTGTGGTTATCAGTGACCCGAAGATTCTGCTCCATGGTCAGGCCACAGAATCTGCTCCTTATGTTGAATAAAAGCAACCCTAACTCCAAAAGTAACCCTAAAAACAAACATATTGATCGCTTCCAAAAAACATTCAATCGCATTTGAAAATTTTCCATTGCTCCTGAAAAATTACACGGGGTGTTGAATTTGGAAGTGTCCGAATTAAAAGGGTCTTATTTTATTGCATGACTTAGTCATCATTCTTTTACCTGACTGCAAGGTACAGCCTTTACTACAGTAAACAATTACTATCTCACAATTTACACTGGAGAATTTAACAGATAAACAAACAGTGAATAGACAATTGGGTAGATTTACACAGTGGCACCTTACAAGGTTAAAACAGTCTGTTCTGATTGCACACAATCCATTCTGTTATTGTGTACTGTCCAAAGGTGACTTGCAGTATACAATGTGAAAAATACCTGAAGATCAGCCTCCTCATATGGATCCACAAACACTGTGCAGCTCTCTAGATTAATTTCCTCCTGGGCAAAGAAACAAGTGGAAATCACATTATCATTGATTGTTGATATGTGAAATTTGTAATGGGCTCCTACCAATTTTAGCCTAGAGGTATTACTATTCTTGGAGGGAGGTTGTTGAGCGCGTTGGGAGAAAAATGTGAAAATCTCCCAAAAACAAAATGCGATTAATAGCTTTACGTAGCCAAATTGTTATATGCTAGATTAGGTGTATCAAGGAAGAACCACCAGATTCACCATCACCCACGAGTTAAAAATGAAGTCTCATTTCAACGTGAAGCCTTAATTATTTCATAAAACCTGTCCTTGAAAGGCAACATTTGTAGATTGTGGGGTCTAGATTTTAACACCAAAAAGTAGCCATTCCCATGGGTAGGTATAGATACCATTAGACAGCTTAAGTGACACTTAAACAAGGTCTAGATCAGTGGTTCCAAACCGCGGTCCTCAAATACCCCTAACAGACTGGGTTTTAAGGATTACCTTGGGGAAATGCAGACTGAATCCTGCAATCATTGATCAGCAAATCATGTCACCTGTGCTGTGCTTCACATATCTGGAAAATATGACTAGTTGGGGGTACTTGAGGACCGCGGTTGGGAACCACTGGTGTAGATCTTTCTATTCTATCAATCATGCAACCAATCCATTTAATAATAATAAAAAAAATCTTTCCCAAGTTACAGTTTAAGTGATTTGTATTCATTAACTTGTTTTAAGGTTTGTTTGCCGAGTGTATAGGATTTCCACACAGTTACAAGATTCCATACTGGAACCTTTAGCCACATATAGGCGTTGTGCCTGCATAAACAGCATACCTTCGGCCGATCGGTTTTGTGGTCAGTATCCACGTTCTCCATAGCCGTTAGAGTTTCAAATCCTCCAACCACTCTAAAAATGGCAAAAGAAACATTTTGAGATAAGAATTAAACAGTAAAATTACAGTTGAGTTTGCACCATAAGGTTTGTTGACTCTACTTACCTACCGAACACTGTGTGCTTCTTGTCCAGGTACGCACAAGAGCGGAACGTAATAAAACTACAAAATGAGACATGAACTAGTTTATTGAACTCCAACATTATTGCAGGAATTAATTGCAATTTATAAACCAAATGTATTCTGTTCACGTCAATAGATTACTTACAATTGTGATTTGTTAGTATTCGGCCCACTATTGGCCATGCTAAGGACTCCTCGTCCTGTGTGTGACAAGTTGGGTTTGATCTCATCTTTAAAGGGCTTTCCCCAGTAGGACTCTCCACCTGAGTGAAAAAGGGACCATAAAAACTAAACACCACAGGAATTTGTAGACCTAAAATTACATTGGTGAGGAATACTCAGGTAAGGAATACTTATTTGTACATGAGATGTGGGGAATTGCAGAGCGTGCTGATAAACAGTGGGAGCATTCCTAAATCCAGGCTCAGAGTGATCTTTTCCACTCCCGACATTCATAATTTCTTTTTATACTGCAGTAAAGTGGGTAAACAGTTTCTAGATCACGGGCCACTACCAACAGAAAATGAAAGGTTCTTAATTTTATTTCATGTTGCTGATATTTTACATGTACTTTGTTTTTCTGTTAAAAAAAATATTTTCTACTATATATGTATCACTGGGTGCATTCATTTTGTGATCTTGTGTTGCAAAATGCCCCCCTCCCCCCCACAATGGCAGCGGTTTTAAATGGGGTCTGTTGGTCGATGACTGGCTCCAAAATAGGCCAAGCCCATTTGTCACAACGACGCCCCTCCATTCCCTGCCTCCTTAGACCTCCCACATTCATGCCCGACAGCCTGAATAATATGACAGAGTGGATCTCCCACGTTCAGCCCCCCCCCAGCCCGAGTTGATCTCCCACGTCCAGCCCTCCCAGCCCGAGTGGATCTCCCACGTCCAGCCCGAGTGGATCTCTCACGTCCAGCCCGAGTGGATCTCTCACGTCCAGCACGTCCAGCCCGAGTGGATCTCTCACGTCCAGCCCGAGTG
The DNA here is from genome assembly GCA_009667805.1 of Leptobrachium leishanense. Classification (NCBI taxonomy): domain Eukaryota; kingdom Metazoa; phylum Chordata; class Amphibia; order Anura; family Megophryidae; genus Leptobrachium; species Leptobrachium leishanense. The sequence continues at coordinate 163,416,226 of CM019063.1, read as the reverse complement.
GATCTCTCACGTCCAGCACGTCCAGCCCGAGTGGATCTCTCACGTCCAGCACGTCCAGCCCGAGTGGATCTCCCACGTCCAGCCCGAGTGGATCTCCCACGTCCAGCCCGAGTGGATCTCCCACGTCCAGCCCGAGTGGATCTCCCACGTCCAGCCCGAGTGGATCTCCCACGTCCAGCCCGAGTGGATCTCTCACGTCCAGCCCTCCCAGCCCGAGTGGACCTCCCACGTCCAGCCCTCACATTCTGAATGTGTCCTGCCCTCTCAACCCCCCACGTCCTGCAAAGCTCAGGCTGCAGATATCACTACATACACATCATGTATGGCTGGGAGTGATAGGAGCAGCAATGTATCTGTTTGCAGGCTACAGTGACGGCTATAATCAGATACAATGCAGCTCCTATGACACACAGGAATCCATAATGTACATGTAGGCTGTACTTTCACTGATGGAACACATGTGAAGGGGGGAGGGGGGAGTCTGCTGAGCTGCCTGGCAGCATGATTTAGGTTTTTCCCCACAGCAGCAAAGTGCTTATTTTGGTAAATTATTATTCTTTATTTATAAAGCGCCAGCATATTCAACAGTGCTGTACAATGGGCACAACATAGACAGGGTTACAATACATTGAACAACATTTACAAACCAGTACAGGAGGAAACGGGGCCCTATTCCCGCGGGAACTCAATCTAGAAAAGTTGAATCATGGGAAAATATCCACAAAAATGGGACCAATTTTTACATACAATTACTTTGAACAAATAAAAAACCTCAGCATCACGTGGTTTATGAGGTGGTTTTGTTTGTAGTGCACAAGTAATCCAATTACTGCTTTTTTGGTGGTAGTGTTCCTTTAAAAGGACATGATCGCACCTAAGTCCATTTTTATCATTGTAACATTTGATTACCTGTTCCGGTTCCAGTTGGATCTCCTCCTTGTATCTATAAACATTAAGCAGAACTAAAGTCACAATATGAGGCATACAACCCTCACACTATTCTGACGTTGAAACACACAAACACGTTCCAAATCACAATGTTGAGGCACTTACCATGAAGTTCCGAATGGAGCGATGGAAGATGGTGCCATCGTAGTAATTTTTTTTACAGAGCTTGATAAAGTTCTCACAAGTCTTCGATGTCTGGCAACAAAATAGGATAGTATTCAAGAGAGCAGTATGTCCATGCGAACTACACATTTAAATTGGACCAGTCAAGTAAGGACAATTCTAGAGTGCTTTGTTCAAAAAGGTAATCTACAAACTGACCCAATAGTGTAAATCAAAAACTGGATGTGACCTTAAAACAGGCATATGCCTTAGGTTTTTCCAAAAAAATAATATAGGTATGCAGAATAGATTGTGCCAAAGGAGCGCTCTCCTATACTCATGTAATGCTCAATGGTCAGCTTTGCAGTTTTGTTTATTCCTCATTACACAATAGGACCAATATAATAAAGGAGGATGGGACGCAGGAAGTAATGAGATCTGCTTGGAGTGTCAGGAATAGTACCAGAGAGGCACCGCAGGTACAGGGTGTAAGAGCCCAATACGCAGGTGTACACACAAATGGAGTGGAGGAGGGTAAACCGATACTGGGGTGATCTAGGCAAAGGTACAAAAGGAGTATCCAGCAAGAATGGTCAGACGGTCCGAGATTCAGGGGCTGGCGGCAAGGAGGCAGAGTCAGTGGGCAAGCAGGGTCTGGCACACAATATAATACAGAGAGCATTTAACAGGTCTTCACACTAGCAGGACAAGACTAATGCTGAGCCAAAGCTGAGAGGGGCGTTTAGCTCTTTTTTTAGCAGACAGGTGGGTGTGAGCAGTGCTTAACCGTTAACCCTTTCAGTGCTGGACAGGACTGAGGGCATCACTTTACATGCACTGTTAGACTACACGATGCAGGCACGATAGTCAGCAAGGGGGATCCTGACATGGAGGCACACAAAGGAGTGCATCAGTGCGATATAAAAAAATGGGGAGGCCATCAACCGGGGGGCATACAGAGATCAAAGCAAAAAAAAATACAAAAAAAACCACCTGTAGGCAAGGAGCTTTTCTTTGTCAGAGCCAAGGAAGCTACGATTCCTTTGACACTGCTGCGCTTAAAATTGTCGCTTGTAAAGGATGTGTGTGCATCAACGCAAGGTTTTTCTTACATTAAGGGTGGCATCTGCTCCTTTTAAACTTCTTTACAGTAATACAGGGTGACAGGACTAAGATCTCAGAATTGTATTTGTCTTGAGGGAGAATAAAAACCTATACAAATGGGGCTTTGGATGCCAATTTTTGTTCTATACACAATCTTGCATTAAAACGCTAGTTATTTTGGTTAAAAAAAAAGCAAGCTGTCAAAAATAGGAATATAGAAGTTTGCTTCTAGTAAATGAATCCCTAAAATCAGAGCTTGGAGAGCACGTGGCAGCCTGCAGCTTTCAACTCTACCCCCACCCCATTTCTCAGGTCAGTTAAATAGGTCACATCATCTTTAAATATTGAAAGCGTTATGCACGTCTCTCGACTTGTTCACAGCTAGACAGATTCTGGTATGATACACCTTGTGCTGTTACCACAGGAACACGATGACGACGACGGAGAAGAGAGAAAAAAAAAAAAAAGAACAGTCAAAAGGAAACAGATTTTCTAGGATGGCTTCATGGATCCTGGTTTACTGGGCAGAGAAAGCAGTGATTACTTATCACACGGTTGTCTACTTTATTGCTATATGTAAAAATCAAAAGAAAAAAAAAGTCTATTCAGACTCAAAAGGTACACCACCATTTAACAGTCTAGGTTTTATATATTGTTGAAAATTGTATCCAATTGGACTGCCAAGTAATAAAGAGTAGCAATATTTGTACTATTTAATCCATAGTATAAAAAGATCAGTTAAACACGAATATTAAAATCGAAACGATCCAGAGACACACAAATACAATGGTGCAGACACTCAGGAAAACTAGAGCTGTTGCGCAAAATGTCTCAGTCAAGTCTGCAGTTTAGTGCTCTAAAACAGTTCTGTGTTAATTATTCAACGATAACCATCACGAAATATGCTTTATAAAAAAAACCTTTTCTCCATCTTCATTAAACAGCCAATGGAGCACTAGTCTTTGTTTTAGCACCAGCTTACCTTGTCACAATAGAGTTCTAGGTTTAGGTCGCCCTTGTTTGTGTGTAACCGGACATAGCCTTTCTTTTTCACATACTGATATCGTACGGTGTCTTCAGCAATAGCAGCTGCATAATGTTAGGAAAAGATTACAGAAGGTACATTTAGAGGTTATTTCTTGTATACACAACATACAATTGTACGTAAACCAGAATGGAAAGTAGCATATGCATACAAGTGTGCAAATTTATGTGTGTATTTTCATTCCCGCTATACTGAGGTCTGCTTATAGCCTAGCTATTCACCTCCATTAACCCTTTTGCCAGTGACTATCCCAGTTCGCCAATGTCGGTTCTCAACCTCAGTTTTCCTTCCCATGTCATTGTAGGCAGTCACTCCTTACTTGCTGACAACAGCCCATTTCCCTTTACACTTGACAGGTACCAGTACCGGCCATCACTGCTCTTCCCATTTATTATACATCCTATAACAAAAAGGAACTAAAGCAATGTCTACAATCACAAAAATGTTTTGCTTTTGACATCAAGGATTAAAGAGCAGCTCTGCAAAAATAATTTTGGGCAGCATTACTAAAATTTCAACAACTGCACACAAAGAATTATAGGCATTCAACAGGTCGTGTTAAGATAACATCGAGATGTTATCTTAACGCCAGGTTATCACTATTCCACTCTTGGCGCAAGCTGGACTTGCGCCTTAATTACAGCTTTTCCTGCACTATCCTACTGTAAGTTAATGTATCCTATAACTTGTATAAGCAGTGTTTATTTTCAACGGAGTAGAAAAAGGAGCTAATCCAAGGTAGCGTGTTCATTTGTTTGGAGTCAGTATATTTCCTAGAAATACCATCTCCTAAAAGCTGGTGTTACATGATTGTGTATTTGCAAAATCATTTATCACAACAAACTAACCCCAACCCCCCCCCCCCAAGAAAAAACCCAAAAAAGACCACCACACCTTACTTACACACAGTGGGGTGGGCAAGGCTTCCTCTCGCCAGGACTAAGAGCTGATACTTACGGTGGTGCAAATATCACTTTGTGATACTCTTCCTTCTGAGACTAGAAGCTAATAAAGCACCTACATCGAAATAGACACATTAAGGCTAGGGTCAAACGAAAGCATTTTTACACGCGAACGTAAAAAAGTGCGTCCGAACGCATTGACGTATTTTTTCACGGAATACGTGAAAACGGTCATACGATGCGCATTTTTGTGCGTGATTTTTTACGGATCCAAACCAGGAAACTTTGGGTGTCTGGACGTTATGTTGGCTGGACACGAGCAGGGTCTGACGTCTCCAAATCACGCACACACGCCGCTAGCGGACGCAGCGCACTCTGTACGTCCGTACTAGCGGTTCTGCGTTCGAAACAATGCGTTCATTTTCCACTTGCCTTGCGCAGCCAGACTTTAGTGCGACCGTACTTCGTATATTGGCCGTCATTGCCCGTCATTTGCTGCTAGTGCGGCCGTAATTAAGTGCGCCAGAAGGCACGTTAAAAGTGCGCTAGTCTGACCCCAGCCTAAAAGGTCGACCGTAAGTAAAGCTGCAGGAGCAGATATATTTTACTTGCAGCCTCTCTTTCTGCAATAGCCTTGGAATAGGGCCCTATGTGTCTTATTCTCATTACTGCATCATACGTCACACCGACAGACACATATCTTACCAGCTTCATGAGTAGTTTCAGGCGTCATGGCTGTGGATGTGAAGGATGCACTCACTGCTCCAGTAGAATAATGTGCCTAGTAGAAAAGTGCAGTAGTTTAAGTTGGCATTACATTCCACAAACAAAGCGGTAAAAAAAAGGTACGCGTCATAAAAAATACATTTCTTATTTTCAGGGAAAAGGAGAGATCAGGACTGGCACACGGAAAACCTATGAGAGTTATTCACCAACCACCATAGTTTACCACTGTTGCAAACAAACTCAAAAGTTGCCCTTGTTACAACTATGGGGGGGGGGGGGGGACGTCCAGCAGTGACTGGATAGTTTTTATCAACAAAATGCGGTTGTTCCAATCTCCTTTTTGCGGAAAGCCAAAATGTATTCTCGCTGCAGGAACAACGATATTCACCATTATTTGCAACAACCGTAAACTACTGTGGTTAGTGATTACCTCTCTAGGAGTAGAGACAATTGCAGGCAAGAAGTGCAGAAACCACATTCCAGCCGATACTCACTGCGTTAAGTTTATCGGTTTGCTTTTTCTCAGGTCCTTTCATTGTAGCGGCCAACATTTCATCCCCTTTATAGTCCTTGTACAACTCGCTCAGTGTCTCCCGGGTCTCCATATTGGCATTTTTCAAGTAGTAGGATGGGTTCTGACGGGCTTTCTCCTCCTCTAAGACATTGACGTGACATTAGAGCAGAAGATACACAACACATACTATGTCACTTTTGTCAGCCAATACCTGAAAATGCAACATCTGTGAAAATACGCTTTAAATGTGAACATGGAACTGCTAGAGAATTGTACATCTTAGAACTAGGAAGATCAGAAGTTGCGTTACAATACATATTAACGAATGAGAAGCCGAATTCCAGTAACAGATTTAGGCAGCCGTCATGCCATGCACAGAAAACTCTGCAAGTTGTACCTCCGCTTGCATACAGCCTATTATATAACCAAATAAATCCTACCGCTAATCTGTAGGCTTCTGAAACTGGGTTGGGAAGGTCTAATTCGTTACACAAAAATCCAGGGTTTCTTATCACCCTGTACTAACAGAAGTGTTTTTTAGGAAAGCACCAACCATTCCTCCATTGTGATCAAGCCCAGTAGCATTTCTAGGCACGCGAGCTATTGGTTCAATACTTCAGACCATTAGGCATGCTTCCCGTACCTTCAGAATTCTCTCATTACGATTTCAACATTGCAATAAACGTACACTTAACACTTTATGTGTGGACCAAAAGGCACAGATCGTACCGTTCCAAATGCAAGTGAATGGCTGTCACTATGTCACCTTTCCAACTTGGTGTTTAAGAGATTTTCTGGGAAGCTGCCACCCTCCCTGAATAGGCCGCTTCCCCCAGCAGTTCCCTCATCCTATAACCTCCGATCCAGGACCTGCACCTTACTTGCAATACCACAATACAAAAAGAAAGTGTCTCGATCCTCATTTTCCTACAGAGCACCACAATTATGGAATAACCTCCCAGACGCCATCAAATCTTCCCCCAGTCTAAAGTCACTCAAGAGCTCCCTATTAACATACCTCAATAAAGGAATGCACCTGTAAACATGTAACATAGTGAATATATTAATTTTCCATGTTAATCTGTATATTTGTGTTGTTTTTAATATCTTGCATTTATTACTTTGCATTTCTGTAACGACTGTAAAATTTCAATGTTCTTGAACCCAGGACAAATTTTAAAAACAAGAGAAATCTCAATGTATCTTTCCTGGTAAAACACTTTGCAAATAAATGAATGTTTGGGTATTGAAGGGCGAGAGGAATGTTCCTTGGTCACGTATTTAACCTGTCTTTACGTTTACAAACAACCAGGTATACAATAGGAATTAGGGATGCACCGATACTTTTTTTCACGTACCCCGATACCAAGTACCGATACCTTTATTGTCATGTGACCGCTTTCCAATAAATAACTTAGGATTTTTCTGAAAGCCTGTCCAATTTATGTTAATATTAAAATATATGGCCAGGCGCACCATTTACCCACAGTGGGCGCACACAAACCCTTTATAATTGTGGAAGACATTTACACATACCAGCACTGCAGAGAACGGCTTTACAGGGCTCATGTGCTACATTCTCCATATGCAAATGAAGTCTGCAATTCCCCACTTTTTGTATCCTGTGTCTGTTTTAACACAGAACCCTCCTTGCCAGTGCAATACCATACTAGATGAGAGTTGTTTTTTTTTTTTTTTTTAAGCAAAGGTCAGGTTATGCAATGAGCCACAGCTACTCCTGGACAGCCGTTTTGGGCTTATCATGCCCTCATCAGCAGCAGATAGGCTGCAACTCATTGCTATTTGATGCTTAACCCGTAGGGCATAAATAAATAAATACTCATTTAAGTTATGGTGGAGAACACACACACACACACTTTGTACAACACTCACCATGGGGTTACTGTAACATCTGTGCTTGCCCTGTGCAACGGTCTCAGAAAAGACTAGATGTAAGCTTTTATTATTTATTAAGCTTCAACACATTCCGCTGCGCTTTTATACAGACAGAATAAAGCTTTTTTTATTTAAAGAGCCCCAGAGTGCACCTCATTGCAGAGGCAAATATAGATATATCCCCCCCATCAGACACATGTATACCCCACACAGACCTCACTGCAAGCAGAACGCATTAAAAGCATTCAGCCAGCATTCCCCGCTTGTGAGATGCTGTCGCGAGATCACGGGCTAGATGCCGCGTCATAGCCCAGCAGTCCCTCGAAGGAAAAAAAACAGAGCCAGAATGCTGGGCGAATGCTTTTAATGCATTCTGACAGCTGCCCCAGCCCCTTGTATACTGGCAAGCCAGCCTGGCGCTGGCTTCCTGGTATCGGGGCATTTGCACGAATGCCAAGTACTCGTGAAATGCCGGTATCGGCTTTGATACTAGTATCGGCATTGATGCATCCCTAATTAGGTATAGTTGACTGCATTTGAAAAACATTAACAGTTTTTAAAAGACCATTGTGCTTGAACAGACATTTTTTTCTCCAGACGGACAAGTTAACTCACCAGGATCTACAACTTTCAGGTTATTCTTTACGTGGAAGAAATCGGAAACATTGAATTTGTCCAGATTGGTCGGATCCTGTGGGAACAAGAAAATATGATCAACACTGCTCACGCTTACGTTGAATTTGTCTCTTCAAGGAACTCCTTGGCCAATTCCTGTGGCTTTATATTAGTAATTGTCTAAAGCTATAGAAGATTTAAACCTCAGGAACTGTATCTGTGAAGTCTTACTGCACTGAAGTCGAGTCCTAAAGCAGATAAAAGTATTGTAGTATGAAAAATTAATTTGAATACAAACAACATAGAAGTAGACTTCAGACAATCTTGCTCCATTAAATGGATGCCATGCCGATACATGCTGTATGCCTAGGAACATATACACACTTGCAAAGTAAGGTGTAATGCAATGAGACAAAGAGTAGAAATAGCATTATATAGAATGAAGACCGAAAATAAAAAAAAGAGATTGGGTCAAGAAAAGAATAGGAGCTGGAGCAGAGTTTGTTGAAAAGGTCATAGAGATGGGAGGGTACTGCTTGTATAAACAAAAAAATATTTCTAGAATTTCAAGAGCAATATACAACGTAAAACCAAGTAACAATACAATGCGACTACGCTGCATTTCATAATCTTCAATAATGATGAGCACCTGGAGATCAACGGGGGCTAAATCTAGTGGCTCAAAATGAGAATATTCACTTATTTTACTGATGAGTATTTGAGAGTCAGTAGCAACAAAAGGTGATGGTGGTTGGGGTTCGTGATCTTGAGAGGCAGAGATAAAAGATTGAGTTTAAGGTGCAAAAGATACAGGTTTGACAGTAGCGGAGGGAAGAGAATCATGAAGGCTGAGTCCAACAGAATATGAAATATAAAGCAGTAGAAAAAAAGGGTACATAGGAAATATAAAAAAAGGACAGGTCAGTGAGTCACAGACGAGGTAGTCAAAGGCTCCAATGCATAAGTGATCAAAAAGCGAGGGCAGGGAAATACACGAAAGACTAACAATAGAAAAAAAAAAAAAAAAAAAGAGAATCCGTTCAGAGAAATTGGTTATTGTCCAGAATCTCGGCACGTGTTTTTTGATAGGATCAAGACTTTAATAGAAGCATGAGATATCTTGCAAAGGTTTCAAGATCACTTTTCCAAATCAAGGCCCAATTCCTTTAACAGAAAAGTAGCTGCTACTACAAAGATTTTATTCTAAGCATTATTTTGTTGCTCATACATCACACCTCTACAAATCAACTCAATCATCCCCAAGGAATGTGGTTGCGCTGGCTGCACATGTTGTAATGATAGGGGTGTGCTACCAAATTATTTACCTTTACTTTAAACCACTTGCTCTTAAATATTCGTGTAGAAATGAAAGAAGAGGGAAATTGATGCTCACCCAGAATAGATTCATCTTTGCTGCACACCTCAACTCTGTAATGTCTTTATTAGTATTTTTGGGGCAAGTGAATGAGGATCTGTCACTATTTGAGAAGAAACAATTCCTCTGTATTTACTTTTTTTATATTGCCTTCATCACAATTTGGTCATCTTTAAAAGCTTTTTATAGGATTAGTTAATTGGGCAATACAATTCTACCCTGCTGTTTATGATCCCCGACACACCCCTCCCCATCTATGCTCTTCCTCCCCCTGGCTATCCAAGTTCACTTGGCACCATCTTTGTGTAATCAGGAATAGGCCAATGGTTTTATAACAATTTTATAGAAAAACAATCTCCGCTACTGCACGACCATCAGAAACAAAGCCAATCTGATGCTTCTGCACTGAAAGCCACTTAATGACCAGCATTTAAAAGAATTGTAAACCTTGGTAGGTAGGTTGTTCAGGACTCAATTGATAGCCTTTCAGAGAGGAAGTGAGAACAATTTACTCAAGAGAGGCTTCATCAGGAGAGTCGGGCTGTGTATTCCCGGCATTTGTGGCAGCGAGTTGGGGGACCTGTATCCAGATGGCTTCCACTTATCCTTGATGTCGAAAAAGACAGACTGGAGTAACTGCGAGTATCGGGAGGTCTGAGCCAATGTGGCACATGAGTATATGCACATTTTCTTATGTGCTTTCTTTATTGTGAGTGTGGTTTTGTCTTTTAAATTTGTTTGGTTTTAATAAAATACAGTACTATGGTCGGTGCTATACCTCTGCTTTATTTCAGAATAAAAAGTGAAGTTGGAACCAATACTGCGGATACCAGCTGTATCTGGGAATACACATCGGTGAAATATTGATGATTTTGTATGCACGTAAATTGCGCTGTTTATTTTGGTCTCCTCAGACCACAGAACAATAAATTAACTTTATTTTGTTTGGATGGTGGCAAACAGGTGTGGCGGCAACCAGGTGAGGAGTACAAAGACAAGTGTGTCTTGCCTACAGTCAAGCATGGTGGTGGGAGTGTCATGGTCTGGGGCTGCATGAATGCTGACGGCACTGGGGAGATACAGTTCATGGAGGGAACCATGAATGCCAACATGTACTGTGACATTCTGAGGCCGAGCATGATCCCCTCCCTTTGGAGACGGAGGGGAGTATTCCAATATGATAACGTCCCCAAAACACACCTCCAAGATGACCAAAGTCATCCTAAAGAAGCCGAGGGTAAAGGTGATGGACTGGCCAAGCAGGTCTCCAGACCTAAAACCTATTGAGCATCTGTGGGGCGTCCTGAAACCGAAGGTAGAGGAGTGCAAAGTGGAAGAGGACTCCAGGGGCAACCTGTGAAGCTCTGGTGAACTCCATGCCCGAGAGGGTTAACGCAGTGCTGGGAAATATTGGTGGCCACACAAAATACTGACACTTTGGGCCCAATTTGGACATTTTCACTTCGGGGTGTACTCCCTTTTGTTGCCAGTGGTTTAGACATTAATGGCTGTGTGTTGAGTTATTTTGAGGGGACAGCAAATTTACACTGTTATACAAGCTGTACACTCACTACTTTACATTGTAGCAAAGTGTCACTTCTTCAGTGCTGTCACATGAAAAAAATAGAATATATTTACAAAAATGTGAGGGGTGTACTCACTTCTATGAGATAAATGAGATACTATATAAAAGTTATGGTGGAGGGCAGAAAATGAGCTTAAAATCCTCCACACTGCAAATAAAGGTTTATTATTGCAGAAGTTATTTACACAGCTCAGCAAGGTCTTTGAATTGCTGAGATGTATCAATGACTTCTGCAATAAAAATGATACATACATACATAAAAAAACCATAGGCCACACCAAAGTAACCAAAAAATAAATCTTTATTTAGCAAGTATGACTAAGGCCTAGAGCCGAAACGTTGTTATTTTAGCCCCCTTGGACAGTGAATAAAGATTTATTTTTCTGGTTATTTTGGTGTGGCCTATCGTTTTTATGCAAGTCTGGTACGGGACAGCAGACCCTTTGGAGGAGCAACCAGAAGAAGATTACGAAACGACAGGTTTGCTTCCACTGTGGTAGACAGACACACGCTCTCCCAGATTTAACAAATTTGTCAATACTAACAGGGCTATTCAGAGAGAGGTGAAAACCTTGAGAATTGGCAGGAGTAGAGAACAATCTAGATCAAATAGCCAATTTGGAAAGTGAGAAATGGGAAAATGTTTCTTGTTTGGCTATTTTGACCTAGAATTTTCAATTCTCCAGTCATTCTCAAGGTTTTCACCTCTCTCTGAATAGCCCTGTAAGTTTAGAATAACAGCAGTGCTTCTACAGCACCATTTCTAAAGAAACAACCAAAGATACATGCTCTCCCCATTGTTATCTGCCCCCAATTTATGCAACAATACTAATCATTTTTCCTGTATTGCATGGTTTAGTAAAATACCAAATTATATTTAATAGCATTCCCAGGGGTTTCATTTTACAGTGTGCTCTGGACAAATCCCATTTCAGAAATCGTAGTTTTCAAACCACCCCATCCTTATAAACAGTAAATACATTGTAAATTGATAAAATGTAATAATTTTGGATTAGCATGTTGACTGTCCACTAAAGCTGTATTCACAGCGTTGCTATTCATTCGCCTTCGTCGTGTGTACTTTTCACACTTTCATAAAGATGTCAGGCTGCGGCATTTGAAGCATGGGATGTGTGCCAAGCGCAAAGACCTTGAGGTAAGAAGATAAGGGAGATCTCTTGTGTACAATGAAATTCCGATTAACTACTGATTGGTCAGAATCTAAAAGAATAAACAGGATTACGGGTTCTTAAAAAGGGACATTACAGGTATATACATTTCTGGTGCAGGCTGTGGTGCATGCAGATTCCCCGTTCTCATCTCCCTATGCACAGCCTCCTATAAGTGCAGAAGAAGTATGACAAAAGGAAAGAAGTAAAATTACTTCATGCAATGCACATTGTACTAAACATGCTGTAGTAATAGACGGGTCAATTGCAAGACTATAGAAGATTAGCTATTCAGGTTTAGGAGAAAAATAATGTTCCCATGTTTCTCAAGGTATGAAAAGGTGTGATACACAAACAGGTCTATTCACTAAAAGGTGAAACTCTGGAGAATTGGCAGGAGAAGAGAAAAATCTAGGTCAAAATAGCTAAACCAGAAAAAGTCTCCCATTTATCTCACTTTTCAAATCTGCTATTTGGTCTAGATTGTTCTCTTCTGCCAATTCTCCAGAATTTCATCTTTAGTGAATAGACCTGAAAGTCTTTTGGTCTCCAGTGAACAGAAAGCTACTGTTTACAAATGCAGCCTTAACCTCCCTGACGGTATTCCCGAGTGTGGCTCGGGGTTAACGTTTTGTACCGTAAGCGGTATCCCCGAGCCACACTCGGGCTGGATACTTACATGTCCTGCGCTCCCTCGCTGATCCCGCAGTCTCCTCCAGCCGCTCGCAATGTCACACTGCCTGGATCTCTTCTCACGATGAGTGAACCAAAAAGTGTGACATCGCGATCGGCTGCAGTGTGACTGCGGGGGCAGCGAGGGAGCGCAGGACATGTAAGTATCGGCCTGAGTGTGGCTCGGGGATACCGCTTTCAGTATTGAAAGTTAACCCCCGAGCCACACTAATACCGCTAGGGGGCCAGAATAAATAGGACCGATTCTGACATCTAAAATATGTCAGCATCGGACCGTCAGGGAGGTTAAACAAAATTAGAAAACAAATTGGGTCACATTTAAGGGCGTAGTTAAAGCATGTTGTAGAAATATGAAAGAGCAACTAATCATTTTGAAACCTTGTACTCTCATTTTTATAACCGTACGTTCAATTTAACATGTTTTCTTATCTCCAACCTAGAACAAGGGCTATTTAAACACAAACATTAACGAATGTTGGAGCAAAACAAGTCTAGACTCTAGGCTGTCCTAACAGGATGATGGATCATAGCACTTCTGTATCATATACGGAAATGGAATATCCTACTCATGTAACATTAACGGGTCACAGTTAAAGTTGAGCAGTGCATATCTTGCTGGCATTTGGCAGGCAACTACAGGTAGAACGGCCCTTGCTGGCAAAGAACAACTAGGACAATCATTGCTGGTCTAGGCAAGTTTGCAGATAACCGTATGTAACCAAGACACACCAGGCTGGCATAGGGCCTTTGGTGGATAATCTTCGATAGAGGGAAGAAACGGAGTTTTTACCGGAGAGGCAAGTGCAGCCAGATAGCCCTTTTATGAATGAAATATACCGATTAAACTGGCAATGATTTTGTTATTCTCGATATTAGGCAATTTAGAAGTAATACCGTGAAAACAGGACACAACAACACAATTACATGCAGGTCTATTCACTAGAAGGTGAAACTCAGGAGAAAAGACTGGCGAAGTGAAAAATGTAGGTCAAAATGGCCAAACCAGAAAAAATCTCCCATTTATCTCACTTTCCAAGTAGGCTATTTGGTCTAGATGATTGTTCTCCAGAGTTTCACCCTATAATGAATAGACCTTTAAACTCTTAGCTAGATCTTAAATAGATCTTTAAACTACCTTATAAATTAACCCTATGTGAGCCTCTCTCCTGCAGTGCTGTGTGTATAGACAGCCCACCACTCTTCAGCTTCATTTAATCCATAGAAATATAGTGCTGGGACACCTGGGGCAGTTAGATGCTCTCCCAACCTACCTCACCAGACACCCCCTTGAGATGGAATATATATATTCATGGGCATATAATCTAAAATGTTATGCTGAGACGCCATGGTGGCTGGATGGCACCTTCTACCTCCTGAATTAGAAAAGATAGAGAGAGATATATACACATTTTCTAAATCAGGAGGTAGAAGGTGCCATCCAGCCATCATGGCGTCTCAACATAACATTTTAGATTATAAACCCATGAACCCACCTTAAAAAAAAAAAAAAGTTGATAAAGCCATTAACCCTTTCGCTGCTGAGGCATTTCCCGCCCCTGTGCTGAGGTCATTTTTACCGCTTTCGCTCATCATGTTTAACCGCATTTTGTAGCCATATTTTGATATATGACCCAGACATATTATATATCGTTCTTTCCATCATTATTATATGTATACGTTATGTCATGTCTGTATATTATAACAAAAAATGCAATAAAATTTGAATTTTCAATAATTTAGTATGTGTAAAGTGTTTTGTTTTTTTCCACATTTTAACATGCGATCCTTTGCGGTTATATTTTGTATGGGGTGCGCTTGTTAAAAAAATTAGAAATGGGGTCTCGTTACTTTTTTTGGGGGAAATTTTGCTTTTTTTAACAAACGCACCGCATACAAAAATCGTTAGTGCAGCATTATTGTGCACATTATAATTGAAATGGGAACAATATTGCTGCATTAACAAAAATACATTATTTTTTTTAATTTTTTTTTTTTAAAAAACATTTTTCATTTTCATGTTTGGTATCGTTGGAACGGCCATGCTCTGGCCGAACCAACAATATCAAATATTAACCCCTAGCTGCCACGGATCGGGAGATAGGGGGTTCATTGGAACCCCCTATCTCCACCATTGGTGGCAGCTAGGGGTTAACTCCAGGACTGGCATCATCGTGCAATGCACGATGACGCCAGTCCTCAGGGGGAGTTCCTGGAGCCTTGGCCAACATCCAAGATGTCGGCCAGCTCCAGGAGAGGATCACGATCCGGCGCTTTTCAGCGCCGATTCGTGATCCGGCTCCCCAGGGGTTAATCACAGCCACCGTTTGGAAGGGCAGGCTGTGCCCTTCCAAACGGTGCCTGTATTAACCCCCTGCTCCCCGGCGATCGGGAGGGAGAGAGGTCCGAAGGACCTCCCCCCCTCCCTTTCAGGCGCCTCCTCCGCACATATGGGGGGGCGCCTGAATTAGATGTCATCGCGCAGCCGCGATGACATCTAATTGCTCCGCCGGGGTCCCGGAGTGCTGGGCTGACATCGAGGATGTCAGCCCACACCGGGGGGGGGGGAGCAGCAATCCATAGCACAGGAGTGCGTCCATAGCAGCCAAGTGGTTAAAGTGACACTACCACTTACATAAACTGTAACTCGATTACTTGTGTATTACAACTAAATCCACAGACATTATAAAAACACATGCTGCTGCCTTTTTCTCTCTGAATTGCATGTGAAAAAGATCTAAAAGTTAGGTTTTTAGCTCCTTTCCATTTTGTGTATTTTTTCCATGATGCCAAGCGTTGCTTTTTTGGCTCTTGTTCATTTAATCTACATTATTTAACAGTTAATGAGGTGGAGGAGGGAGATCGAGAAGGCAACCGGAGGATATTGTTCGACAGGCTGAGAGAGGAGAAGGCAGCTGAATGAGATACGACAGGAAGCTTAACCCATTAAAAAGGACCAATGACGTAAATGTTTATGTTATAAATGCATTGACTTTAAAGACCCCAGTCCTTAAAGGGGTTTGAAAGATTTCTACTCTATCCCTGGTGATGTCCTTTGAATACAACCCACACAATTGAATGATTTCAAGTGAGGTAAAGATACTGGGGGACAGTTTACAACACACACAATGGATGCACCCAGTGACAGTAAACTATTTTCCTAACTAAAACGCACAAAAGCAATAAAAAAATACATGTAAGATATCAGCAACTTCAAAAACACTAAGAAAATTTCATATTTTGGTGGTCGTGTCCCTTTAACAAACGCCAGGGGAAAGAAAAGAGTGTTTTATATAGGGTATCCCTTTAAAAACTCATGGCACCAAAATTTATTTTTTAAAAAGGTGTAAAATAACAGTGCCAACCGCTTACAGGCACACATTTGAGAAATAACTGCTCTACCCCTCTAAAAGAAAAGAAGTCCCAATCTGATGTAGTGAAATTGACTTACAAATGATTTGGTTCTTAACCCTGCTTAGCCCATTAGTTTGATCCCATGGATGAAATCTATTTAAATGTATATTGAAAAGTCTGAAGTTTTTGTACTATACAGGTCACAGTCATATCTGCACACGCCTGCTATTAAAAGCTTCGGATTCAGAAGTGAAAGACTAGTAAGTGGAAGATGTCATGCTCTCAAAATACTGTAATGTGAATTTGAGTCATTAAACCATTGTTTACGGCAGCTATGCGCAAATCAAGCTCTTCTTTACTGGAGCAGTGTCAGTTTAAGGCGGTCAAGGTTGCCGCTTGTCACTCATTATGCATGAGCCATTTATTACGCTCTACTCCATAAAGGATAAGGAAACAGATATTATTGAAGGGAATCCTAGAAATTGAGAAAATTTCATGGTATGCTTCGGTTCTGTCTAGCAGTTCTTATCAAATGCAAACAGACGATCACACCACAGATTACTCGAGTTCCCATTCAAGTTCTATTAAAAGGGATTCAAATCCTGACCACTTTAAAACCAATAAAGTGGTAAGGATGAGTAGAGTGCCCCCCACCCCATATTAGGATGTGTTACTCGAATATGTGGGAAATTGTGGTGCGTTTTGGCAATTTGGAGTGGACATGACCGGCCTTTAGGGATAGGTCTATTTTAAATGAGCTTGTATGCAAATGACCACTTTGAATTTTATGTTTTATCAAACTGCATCTACAGGTTTTAGGAGCAAAATTACTTCTAGAATTGTCAATTCATGACAATCAACCCTGAAACCTAGAAGGTTTCTCCTTAATCAGTTGCTCTATTGCTCCCCCTACTGGCACATGTTTGCATACAAATCCAGAAGGATAACCAGACCTTCTAGGGCAGCGTTTCTCAAACCTGTCCTCAGGACCCACTAACAGGTCAGGTTTTCCAGATATCTGAAGCACAGCACAGGTGATATGATTTGCTGCTCAGTGATTGCAGGATTCAGTCTGCTTTTCCCCAAGGTTTTCTGCAAAATCTGGCCCGGTTGACGGTCCCGAGGACAGGTTTGGGAAACACTGCTCTAGTGGACGGGTTTCCCAAGCAAGGCAAACCTGGAAGGTGGAAAGTGTCGAGGGCCTCAAGCTTCAAGATGACAGCAATTGTATCCTTGGAATGAACTGTAGACCAGCACAAATATATCTCAATGAGAAATTACATACTTGCACTATGACATGAAAACTTCACTTTACGTACCGCATGGCTGTAAATACAGCTTCTCCAGAGGACACAAAATAAAAAACGCACAGGTAACACTGCAAAGAATTTGTTAAAAGAATACCTATAAAAAGCTTATTGCAGATGGCCATGGGGAAAATGGCTGTAAAGATTAAAGATCTCCCCCAAAAGGTTCAGGTTTGCAGTGGTGGTATGTACAGATGATGTGCGAGTCGATGGTTATTCTACCGATGCCGAGTAGCTTGGGATCTGCAGGTATACAGGCTATACGCAGCTCAATCTACTCTGATCACATTACAAATCTTACTCCATCTGAAATTCTAAAGGGAAAAATGGCCAAAAATGTTTTGTATCATGCTTGCGCTTCATATAGGATGTGCTACACCACTGTTCTCAAACTCTGGCACCATGACAGATGTTGCTGAACTACAATTCCCACGATTCTGACCACCTACTGCAAAGAAAGAATTCTGGGATTTAAGGACATCAAAATGTGGAGGGGGTAGAGCTTGAGATCAGAGTTACACTGTTGGAACAGAGAGCCGTTGCAGGTTTGCTTGCTCTTTGGCCGGTCCATCGGCTTTCCTCACGGACACGGCTGGTTAAGAATTGCACATTTTTACTACAGCTGCTGCTTAAATTTATATTTTTTATAGGCACTGCAGCAACCTTTATTCAAACATTAAAAAATAAGGACCATTTGAGAGAGTCTCCGGAAGGAAATTTCTACCTTACATAAAATCAGAATACTCTTGAAAATGATTTTAGTGCTTTAGTGCTAATGGGTTGTTGGTTTATGGAAAGTATGACTAGAGCCGCAGGATATACAAAATTACTATGCAAATATATTAATGGATTAGAGATGGCATGGCCTGGGAAAAAAAAAAAAAAGGAAAAATTGGGGGAAGGTGAGGAACCAGTTCTTTCCGTTTTTTTCCAAAAGCCATTTTTTGTTTTTTCCCGGAAAAATTGAAAAATAAACAAAACAAAAAAAGGGTGTGATATGCGCTTTCACAATGATATACAATATATCGAATATAGATTTAATACCATATCATAACATTAAGACCTTAAATGAAAGACTTCCGAGGCTTTATTTAATAATCATTACAGGTTCTCTGAGCTCAAGACGAACAAACCACGTCTCAATGCAATACTCAGACAACAAAAATATGCATTTCAGCCTCTAGGGGGCGCTGCAGGGAAAAGGCTTCAGTTTAGCTTGATTGGGAGCTCCATCTTGTACCTCCTACAGTGCTTGTTGGGATACAGTTGATAGAAACTATCTTCTCAGGCCTTAATTGACCGGTAAGAGGTTAAATGTGTCCCCATTTTATCCCGGTTAATGTTCTCTCTAGTACAGTCTAGGATTCAGAAAATCATATCCCTCCTGCAACATGGTCTCTGCACAACACGACCCCTGACACCTCCTGCATCTTCTACTGCTGCGTGTGAGAGAAATTGCTCTAAATTCGGTAATATTCATACCAAATCAAGAAACAAGCGTTTCTCCCCTTTCACAGGTTAGTTTGTTTCAATCCGTGCAAACCTTAAGTTTTTAGAAGTCAATGAGAAAAATGACAAATATGGAGGAGGGGAAGAAGAAACAGAAAATGATAGATCAGAAAATGAGATTAAATTACATGTACTGTATATGTGGTGTCTTTTGTTTCCTTTTCTCTATTTTTTTTAAAGCACCGCTTGAACGTTAAACCTCAACATGGAGCTTAAATATTGATGTATCCATATCCTACAGGCACAAATAATGCAGGAACTTCTTTTTGCTATTTGTGCCAAGGGGAAAATTTGATATATATATATATTTTTTTAGGTTGATGGTTTCTTGCTTTTATTGTTGCTCTTCAGGAAACAGAGGGCTGGATACTTGATCTCATACGATCATACACAGTCCTTGCTTGTTATTCCATTTGAAACAAAAAGATAAAATTATAAAAAGAAAATTCAAGTTACTAAATAAACTGTACTTTTATTTCAAGTGAGACAAAATAAATGTTAAATTTGTAAACCTACTCCATGGTGCATAATATTTCCAATTTTTCCGGAAGAAAGGGTTTTTTTTCTCCCATGGCTTCAAGATTTCTGGAAATTTTACATCTCTATAATGGATACACTATGCCGACTCCCTCAAATCTGTTCGTGACAGTCAAGTAAAGTAAAGTAAAAAAAACTAAAAAGATGTGCAGTGACCACATTACTTGGTTCTGGAGAACAGCAGTCTGGAGAATAACAGTCTTCGAAAAAAATTAGGGCTGCAACTAACGATTATTCTCATAATCAATTAGTTGGCCGATTATTTCGATTAATAGATTCATCGGATAAAAAAAAAAAAAAAAAAAAAGTTTTTTTTATTTAAAAAGGAATTTTATGTAAAAAAATAACCACAACCCCTCCCCCTTTTCTTCATAAGCAATTTGCATAGAGTACATAACTTTCGTGCGTACATACGCAAATTGCGTATCTTGTGTACGTTTCACACAAGGTATGCGAGTGCTTGGTCAGAGGGATGGGTTGATGCTACATGCGCAGCTTAAGCCCATGTTTGCCTTCTCAAATGAACGCGGCTACAAGCACTTGGTCATAGAGGAGGATGTCAGCATGAAAATCGGGGTTAATAAGCTAAAGTGGTCAGGCTGCGTAGAGCGTCCTTTTAAATAATTTCGTGAACAAACTGAGTGGAGGGACTGGAGGTGGAAGGGAGTGACTTTGCCGGAGTGTGAGAGGGAGTGGGTATGGACAAAAGACCGGATCTGAGTGTGGGAGTGAGTTTGGGGAAAGGAACCAGACCAAAGGGAGGGAAGGCAGTTCCCAAAGAGGGTGTGGCAGGCAGGGTGTGGTGGTGGCACAGGAGTCCAGCTTCAAGAAAGGCTAAAACACAGGCATACAGCTCCTTCACCCAGTGGCAGTATCCTATTGTTTGTGTTATAGTTCTGCTACTGTTGTAAACGGAATAAAAACAATCTGGTTGTGTCTGACATAACCCTAGAACTAAATCATTCCGAGTAAAGCAGCGGCGCGTCGTCTCCAATCAGCTCCAAAGCTGAGGTTATTTACGCTTAACTCAGACTGACTCTAAGGCTGGGGTCGGACGAGCGCACTGACTGCGCACAGTAACGGACGTACTTTTTAACTGATGAGATTGTGGTTAAATTGTATCAGTTAATTTTGACAGATGTTGAGAAAAAAGAAAAAAACAAAACTGTATGCAATTGTTTAAGTGCGTCTAGCCTTTTCACGTTGATGCCATTTTGGCGTCAGTTGAAACATGCGCTGCGCACGCGTATAAAGTGCGCAGGTGCTTCGTGTGTTGTTCTCTATTGACTCCTTTGAAAAGCTACAACGGACAGCAAACCGTGCGGTCAGACGGACGCAAAAAGTGCACTCGTCTGACAAGGGCCTAAACAGTGTGTGCTGTACACCGGACGATTAAATCGACACCGATTAATCTATAATGGAAATAGTTGACAACTATTTTAATCATCGATTAGTTGTTTCAGCCCTAAAAAAAATAAAAATAGTGTTACATCAGAGAGTCCCTTGGTTGCAACAGCGACAAACACGTTTCACAAAATAAAAACATACAGCGGCAAGAGAAGATTCACTATGAAGTCTCTCTTGCTGCTGCAGTTTTGATTTTTCTTTTTGAAACGTTGGCCCCAACAGTGTTGCTTAACCAATACTCCGTGGATTAATTGCCAAACGACTTTAGTCTTTTTTGCTGCATTACAATTTGATTTATTGCTTCTGTTTTGTTTTTTTTAAAAACTTATTTAATGATTAAGTGTTTAAGGATTTTTGATCTATCATCTGCATTTTGCAGCAAACCAAAAAGGCAGCCGTTAACGTACATCCCAAAATTGCAAGGAAGCCTATCGGTATGCCTCCCCCCCTTAAATCATTTTAGAATTAATCCCAGAAGTAGGCAAACAGCTTGTAAGTGAACATATAGAAGATAGCAATGTGCAAACATGGAATATTGTACTCAAACATTACTAAATCAATTGTCTCCCATGCAATGTCGCCAGAGAATGCAGTTCATACCTTAATATTATGAAGGGAAAAGAATAAGAAATGTAGCCAGTAGCTTGACGGTGTTCCACTACAGATAATTTAACATTAAAAAATGCAGGTCCTGCTCTGATCAATACACAGTTTAAATGCTGGGTATCACATATGCTTTGAATCATAACATTAGAACTCTCTAAATTGTATTTGTAGACCATCTCACTGTTTCCACCACATGCCAATCTGAAATTTAGTGAAGGCTAATATGATCAGTATAATCCAATTAGAGGAAGAAGTGGTTACAGATGTGGATATCAGGACAGGGGCATTTCAGAACACAACGTCAATAAACGGAGAATGCAGCACATGCGTCATCCAATGTTCATTTGTGAGATGGCACGGCTACACGTAGCAGAAGTGGACAGGCTGCACTTGTCACAATAACACTTACAAGTCTACAATACAGTTCTGCTTTATGAATTAGAGTACTCTGAATATAAAAATAAATCCCAAATGTTTATTTAGAACTTTGGAAACCTGACCAACACTCCACACACTCTAAAAATGGGAAAAACCTTCTCCGAAGCAAATTGAACAACTGTGAGATTAACCCCTGGTTTAATTGGTTTAGACCAGTGGTCAGCAACCTTGGCTCCCTGATGTTTTGGAAACTACATCTCCCATGATGCTCAGGTCACTCATTAAGCTGACTAAGCCACACGGGAAATGTAGTTCCCAAAATATCAGTGAGCCAAGGTTGCTGACCCCTGATTTAGACCAAGTCCTAGATAATAATATAATACACGAGTAACTGCAGGATTTTATTTACATATACATACATATTTATTTTAGAACTTAGAAAGTGAACAGTTGTCTGCAGCATATTATCAGAGGTTTGCATCTTGTTTGGATGAATTACAAACTCCTGGTTCTTTCCTTTGTATGCATACCCTTGGACCATAGTAATAAACTCTATGCAATGCACTTGACATGGCTGAGTTACCTTGGCAAGTAAGTTTTGTGGCAGTAAAAATAACAGATTATACACAGCTGATTTACACGGACATTGTAGGTCAATGTGATTGCTTTAAGGTTGCAAGAAAACTGGAATTTAGTTACTGCTGTATGTAGCATTTAAAATGATTGTGTGCTGATCAGGTGCACTTTTGCTACAATATCCCATTATCACAATGCTCCAACAGACATTCAGACGCAGAACCGGAAAGGCTGTCCCTTGGGATAGCTCTCTGCTCACAGCCGCCCCCCCCCCCCATGTATGCAATGCGACAGAAAAACTTTGGAAAGAATAAATATAATAAAGTTATTCCCTTCCAATTAAAGAGGTCAGCAGCATGCTGACAAATAAAAAGTAGAGATTCCCTGGTTAAAAAAGTAGTCAGACTCATTTTGGGCATGACAGAAACTAGAACCTGAATTTTATTGCCAGTGCCATATGCAAAGTTTACCTGCAGAGTCAGAATGTCCTGGCGTGTGAAGGGTTCATCTGTTAGAAGGTCCTTGTAGCTCTTTGGTTTAATATTCAGTTGTTCTACGGCCTTCCCAAAAAATAAATAGAGTCAGAAACAAACAAACCTAGGATTAAAAGGTGTACATTATACGATATAAAGTTATGAGTAACTGGAAAGCAAATGTGACACTACAACGACAGGAACTCTATTCACCTTTATTACACCATGTCAGCTCTTTGTCAATTCATAGGTGACCATTCTAACGTTACTATTTAGCAGATATGACCCGTGTTCAATGCTATCTGTTGTTCTAAATGGCAAAGGTCCAGTAGTTCAGAATGCCATTCTTCTAAAGTGTAAGGCTAGCGTCAGACGAATGCAGTCATCACGTCCGTGTCGCCGCACAGTTTAACGTCCGTTGTAGCATTGATTTGTGATCAATAAAGACCAACACACGAAGTGCGCACGTACCACGCAGGTGGCAACGGACACCATTTAGGCCTAGACGTAAAAGCACTACAACGGACGCCCAGAGTGCGCCGCATCCGCATAGCGGCCTGTGTGCTTGATGATGCGACGTCAGATGCAGCACATTTGCGACGTCCATCACGTTGACGCTCAGAAGTTTTTTTGGTCTGGCTGACTGTACCTGTCATTTAAATTTTAATTTTGTTTCACATATTTCCCTTTTTTTCTACATCCGTCAAAAAATAAAAAAAATAAAAAGGACCATGTGGTGTCTACAGTACCTTCCGTCAGTAAGTACGTACGTACGTACGTACGTACGTACGTACGTACATTATGCACGCATGCAGAGCTCAGACTGCGTTCGTCTGACATTAGCCTTAATGTGTGGAGTGCTGCAGGATGTACCCACCCTGATTCCATAGATTTTCACTGTGTGTTTAATAAATGTTTGCAATCCTACATACAGTAGTCCTTTTAGTCCAGCACCAAGTCCTGTCTGTAAGAGAGATATATATATATATCTTACAAAAAACAATTTGCTTACCTCATACGAGAAGACATTCCCAGTCTTGCTCACAGCCACAATATGAGAGTTGTTCGTAAAGACTGAGAAAAGAATTGGACAATGATACTTCCCTGCAGAGACAAACAAGAATTAATGAATAGAACACAGTATTGGTTTAGCCAGCACATCCAAATAATAATTTATTTTAAAAAAAAAAGTATATTTTTAGTCCATTACGATCCTGAACAAAATCATACACAGGCAAAATGGGTTCCAGCAGTCACACAGACTATTACACAAGAAATGCATCAATTTGGAAAAAAACATATGTCATTACACCTACATTACATACAGGGGTCTGAACGTCTGTATTTTAAGACTGTGGCAGAGACCAAAACACTATTGAAGGCTGTAGAACCAAAATACAGATACTGTACCGGCAAACTAAAAACAAAACAACTCGTGAAGAATTATGTTGGGTGAACCAAAGCCAGAAGTAACTGGAAACCTAATGCTGCCCTTTCATAATGTTTTTGTTTGAGCATCCCTGGTTAAGAAGGTATACAGCCCTGGCCTGGAAATATACACACATACGCTGATCAATGGAATCTGCCAACAACTATATGTGGCAATAGCATACCTCCTGCCATATTGATTATTGATATGTAACGTATCCCCTTTCTGCCACTATAGCACTATGAAAGCCTGCTGTCCACCTAGAGGATTCAGGGCAACATTCTGGGAAAGGGATATAGATCCAGATATCACCCCCCCCCCCCCCGTGACGATTTGCTTTATGAATGCATGCGCAAGCGAGAAAAGTTATCTTCCTCACTGCCAATTCCTCTCAATATCACTACATAGGGAGGACGTTGGGGAAGGATCGGACCCGTCCCCTCTCATCAAGCTGGCACACACATCGGTTTCCAGGTTGAGTTGTTAAGGAGGTGAAGAACAGTCAGCAGCTTAGAGATCCAAGTACACAAAGATATGTTCTTCAGTCAACATCTGCCCAAAATCTGATATACAGCACAAATGTTGGGGCAACTAAAATTCATAAACTATAGCTTTATTTCATGTGATAAGAAAGCAATACAAATTTAAACTAGATGGATTGTAAGAGGTCTCAACAGGACTTAAAAATTCAGTGTTTTCCAGTCAATACAAGAAGCCAACCTTGTTGTAGGTTGCACTGAAGGTGCTGGCGATTGTGGTATTTTTTGTGGAATCTGCTAGGTACTATGCCTTATTGCCCCATGTTGCCCCTGTGTATGCATCCCTTAAGCTGATGCAAGTTTCCTTGCAGTGAGCCAGAGCAGGTGACCAAATGGATGGTGGGGATGACCTTATTTGTTCCCTAGTCCTGGAGCCCGAAGCTCAGGTCAGCTCCCACAGATTTCAGCCTCGAGAGGGAGCAAAGATCACCAAGCGCCCCCACCAATGGGGGAGAGGGGTGAGGATGCTCAGGTCATTGTGAGCACTCAATTTACTTTGACTTACGACCTTCAGTCTTCTCTGGTTTTGTTATATGAAACAGTCGTTTCCCAACTCACCATCTTGATTCTTGGCAAAATTCAGTTTGACAAGAGATTTGGCTTCCAGTTTCTAAGGAAAGAGACAAATGAGATTTAAAAGCATAAAACGGATTCTAAAAGTTAACAAGCTACTCGGTAAGACGGTTCCTTTACCGATCCATTTGAACACACACAATACCACAGTTTATGGTAAAGTGGAGACTACACAGGAAACTCTGCACCTGCAGGTTTTCCCATACTGTCTCCTAGGGATACACCAATACATTTTTTTAGTTCTTTTTAAGACAGAGTACCGATGCGGTGTTATTACTTTTAGGCTAGTGTCAGATGAGCGTCTTTGGAGAACGGAAGGAACATCTGCGAGAGTGGACGTTCCTTCCACTCAAAACACGTCTGGACGCCTCGCTGAGTGCACTCAGCGCTGCAAAGCGAGATCCTCCTATGGAGAAGCACGCTTTGCAGCTCTATCAACACGCGTCCTAGCACTTTGCCAGAGAAGCTTGGCTAATGGACGCTTGTGCGTGTGCACAAGCGTGTGATCGGCCCTGTTGCAGCGTCATAACGCTGCGACGGACACTGGTAAGCACGTCAGTATGGGATCACATAGCGCGCACACACACACAATTAGAGGTGCCTTCCACAAGGTGCTACATGGACCCAAGTGGCTCAAACACCGCTCTTCACCGATCAAAATAAATAAATAAAAAGACCAGTCACTATGCTTTGTTCCTAGCTATACATCCATATCTGGTATGAACATGTGGTGCAGATTAAGAAACAGCTCTCTGTGTATGTGATGACTGGGAAAGAAAAGATCAGAACAGTCGTGTTCAAATACTATGGGGGGGGGATTTGATTTGAATGAATATGGATTGGTCACGCATTCCATATTAGCCATAGGCTGGGGGGGGGGGTGCCTTGGTGGAATGGAGTTCAACTCTATTCTTCGATCAAGAAAGACACTGCTCCACCCCTCTCTCTCTCTTTGAACCATCATTATCAAGCTGAACAGATGTATATACTTTTAAGTTACTTTGTATCAAGAAATATACCTTGTTTTTATAACCAAGAAGTCAGGTGTTATTTTTGGTGACCCAATAATATACTATATGAACAGCAGCAATCTACATCCGATGCCACACTGGTCCAGACAAAGTCACGAACGGACAGAAGATGTCATCTTTCTAACAGTAGGTTAGACAGAGCATCCCACAACATTTTGGCTCCTCCATTTTTGTTCTCACATCTACACAGATAACCATTTTTAAACATTCCAAAACAATTTGGTAACGGATAAGGTATAAATAGAGATCAATCTCAGGCCAGTATCTGAGCAGAGAAAAGGCTGGAGGCGGCGTGGTGTCAAGTTAGGACTTTAAGAGGTTTGCCTTGACATGGCAGGCGGGATTGAGACTTTAACAGCCATTCAAATAAAAAAACCTGTTTTTGTTTAGTGCGGATGTATGGGAGACTTGACAAATTTTTGGTATGCTTTTTACATAAACATACACAGAGTGACTCCACTACGGTCTACAGCAGTGTTTCCCAAACATGTCCTCAGGACACCCTCAACCAGGCCAGATTTTGCAGATCACCTTGGGGAAATGCAGACTGAATCCTGCAATCACTGAGCAGCAAATCACATCACCTGTGCTGTGCTTCACATATCTGGCAATCCTGGTGAGGCGGAGGGTCCTGAGGACAGGTTTGGGAAACACTGGGTCTACAGGATCATGGATTTCAGAGGGGCAAAAAGGCACTAAACACACATTTCTCATTTCTTTTTTTTATATTTAAAGTTTTTTATTTTGAATAAAAGGTCACTTATACATCAGCAGAAGGCCACGCAGGGCCAAAAGAACTGTTCAGCAGAACACAGCAAAGACATAAGCAAAGGAGAATTTAGTTTGGGGGGGGGGGTAATCAATAGCAACAAATCTTAATAGTAAAAGATGGGGGGGGGGAAAGTCGTCAGTTATAAATTAACCAAAAAGGGGGTAGAATGTCCTCGGTAAAAGCAAAACATGAGTCCTTGCAGGGGAGGGGGAGAAAAGATCAATGCAAAAAACACGCAGTTGGTGGGGGGGGGGGATGTCCACATAAAGAGAGGGGGACTCTTCCAAAAAAAATACGTCGGCAACAGGGGGTAAAGAAAAGAAAGTCATGTAGTCATCTTCATAGTGCAGGAGGGGTGGGGTCGCGCCTATTCCCCGAAGGGTTGGCTGCAACCACCAAATGCATCCAGCCTAACAACATGTGTAGAACATAACAAAGAAAAAAATGTCATCTGCGCTTACTCCAATTATACCGTGTGAAACTAAACACAATTAGAGGTTTGGTTTCTTATTAATGGCCATTAGAAGACTAGCTCGCCCGCCAACGTCACAGCACCTCTAAAAGGGCGGGTCCTAACCAAAATGAAACCACAGGCTGCTACATAGCAAACAATACCTGCTCATGCTGCTTGTCAAACATGAGGTAGACTGGTGGGCCTTTATTTATGCTCCCCAGAAACAAAATCCACTTTGGGATCAAAACAACGACACGGAGCGGAGTCTTGCTGCAGGGATGACCCGGCTGGAAGTACATTGAAACATACATAGTGCAGGAGGGGTGGGGTCGCGCCTATTCCCCGAAGGGTTGGCTGCAACTACCAAATGCATCCAGCCCCACAACATGTGGATTTGGTTTCTGGGGGAGCATAAATAAAGGCCCACCAGTCTACCTCATGTTTGACAAGCAGCAGGAGCAGGTATGGTTTGCTATGTAGCAGCCTGTGGTTTCATTTTGGTTAGGACTCGCCCTTTTAGAGGTGCCGTGACGTTGGCGGGTGAGCTAGTCTTATAATGGCCATTAATAAGAAACCAAACCTCTAATTGTGTTTAGTTTCACACGGTATAATTGGAATAAGCAGAGATGACTTTTTTTTCTTTGCTATGTTCTACACATGTTGTTGGGCTGGATGCATTTGGTGGTTGCAGCCAACCCTTCGGGGAATAGGCGCGACCCCCCCCCCCCCAGGAAAAGCGTTCCTGCCCGCTGAGAAACGGCCAGGTGGGATATGCCCACATAGGGAATCATGGGATTTCACTGTTTGAGCGTTTTACAGCGCGCAGGAGCGCGCTGTAAAACGCTTAGGTGTGAACCCAGCCTTAAAGTGTCTGGAGCTCCATCTAAACACGTCTGCTCCCTCACACAGCCGGACACGCCCCCCCCCATTTCCTATTTCTTTGCTCTTTGACATGCGTTTGTCATTAAAGAGCGGTCCAAAAAGTCTATGAAGAAAAAATGTGCTGAAGCTAGAATATAAAAAGCCGTACCTGCTAGTTATTTACCTTTTAACAAACTAAATTCAGAAAGTCCCTTTAAGGTCACTGATCAGGGTGCCTTGAGGATGTGACAGAATACCATGCTGTAGGAGCGGCTGCATGTTGAAAACACGTTTTGCTCTGGTATTAGATGAGCAAAACCCATAATAACTATCCATGGTTCTCACAGACCGGATGTTGAATACATTTCTCATTTATACCAGGTATTAATTTGTGGGTTTACATGCTGCCCACATGTCTGTAGGGTATGTATTAAACTCTTCCCGTGGAATCTGGTCACACAAACTACATACCTTCTAACACAAAGAATATTTAAGCTATGTAAACCGCTTGGGTGGAGCACCGATGGGCCATTATCAAAAAAATAGGTCACAGGGTGTTATTTCATCTGGAGTCATATTTAATTACATGAACGTCTTTAAGATCTCAAATTGCATTCCGACAAACCCAAGGAGTTATTAAAGTCAATGCGTCCCGCTAGTGACTGGTAATGTTTGTACTATGAATACGGTTATTAAAAAAGGGACCTAGAATAAATATCAACTGCTTAGAATATGAAAAAAAAGGAAAAAATTCCCCCCCACCACAAGTCAATTAGAAAAAAAAAGTGACACAAACCACCTTAGCAAAAAAAATGGACTGTATTTTAACTCGTGTAAATGTAACCAGAGCCATGAAAGTCTATGGAGTTAAAGTTTATACCAGGGTGTACATGCCACAATGTCTGTATGTAAACGGAATATTCACATAGAATATATTGACGAACAATTGAAAACCATCGAACATCTCAGGACTCTCTGAATCTGGAAAAAAGTATTGCCCTGTAGAGTAGTTTCCATTTTTTTCCCAGGAAAAAAACAGTGGATGAATGTATGTTTTATAGCAGGGCATTTTGGTCGCCTCACTATTATTATTATTATATGATGATGCGCTAACACATTCCGCAGCGCTGTACAAAAGATGCAATGGGTAAAGACCGGACAATTCTACAATACATACAGGAGGCAGGTCAGTATACCTGCCAGCAGATACAGGAGGACATGAAGACCCTATTACCAATGGAATTTACAATCTCGAGGGGTGAGGGAATGAGAAACAGGAGGGGGAGGACTGCAGTGATGAGTTAATGCAGGGAGAGGTAAGGACTGTTTCTGGGTCGGTCAGATGTTTTGTTAAGGAGTCGGGTGGTAGGCTTCCCTAAACAGAAGGGTCTTTAGGGAGTGTTTAATGAAGCCAGATTTGGGCACAGTCTGATATTGCGAGGAAGTGCATTCCATAGGGTCGACGCTGCACAAGAAAAGCCCTGCAGTCTGGCATGTGAAGAGGTAATGGAGGATGCCAGGCGCAGGTCATTGCTGGATCTTAGGTGACCAGCTGGGGTGTATCTGGTGACTAGTGAGGACAGGTAGTGAGGAGCGGCATTGGTGAGGGTTTTGAATTAGATTTTGCTGTACATGGGGAGCCAGTGCAGAGATTCACAGAGGAGCGGCAGAGAGAGAGCGAGAGGTGATAGGAAAGCCGGGCTGATGTGTTCAGGATGGACTGCAGGGGGGAGAAGCGGGAGATAGGAAGGCCAGTCAGGAGGTTGTTGCAGTAGTCCAGGAGGGAGATAACAAGCAAGTGGATAAATTGCTTGGTGGTGTTGGCAGTCAGAAATAGACAAATTTTGGCGATATTGTGGCAAGATGAGGAGAGTGGTTGGATGACTCCAAGAGAGCAGACTTCGGCCGAGGGAAGGATGGTGATACCATCCACAATTATGGAGAAGTCAGAAATTGGTGTTAGGGGGGGTGGGGAATTAGAAGGAGCTCGGTGATGGACATACTTCATAACGTACTATGACTCCTCCATCTGTGCTGTGAACATGGACGATAGTGAGCAGATAAGCAATCTGCACCACCCCAAAGGCCTCTGAATAAATGGGGTTGATTCCTCACAATGCAAAAAGAATAAGGTTACCAATTTTAATAACTGACAACACTCCTCTAGCTAAATGGCCATGCATGGCTACATGTGTCCTCTCCATCAGCTTGTGCTAATCAAGCTAACTAGGTTTAGGTCAAGAATGTACAGCTCCATGCATTCCGACCAGCCAACGTCTGTCTCAACCTAAGCCATTGGAACAATGGATACTGGAGGAAGATGGAAATTTGAACTGTGTGTTCTGGACCAGTGCCAAGGGCACCTGGTGCTGGAGTGAAGGGTTAGTAGAGGATCATCTGGAAGGGAAATAACTGGGAGCAGGTGGGGGTTAATATTTAACTCCATGGTCACACTATTTTCACCCTAGAGTGTCCTTTTAACTTTCCAAAAACAAAAATAACAAGCTCCGTACAAACGTGTTTAAGCACAACTAAATAAGATGCTCCTCCAGTGTACTGTACATGTGTTTAGAAAAACAGGGTGAAAGGTGGCCTTGCTGGGAATAACAGCAGCTTGATGAATGGCCTTGACAAAAATAGTCTCTATTATAAGCAGTGAAAGACCAAACATGCTCCCTGATTTTTAACAACTACTAAAAAAAAAAAAAAAAGAGTGAAGATCGTTGGCTGGTTAAGAGATGGTTTTAAGCACCAAAGGTGACAAATGTCAAGTTAAGTATTGCTTTGCATCAGGCTTGGGCCAAGAAGAAGGTCCAAGGTCGTAAAGGGACACCACCAACAAAAAATAAAAATGTTCTTACAGTGTTTATGTTGCTGATATCTAAGGCTGGGGTCAGACGAGCGCACTATGTGCACATGTAGGGACATGGCTTCTGTCAACGCTGCAACGGGGCCAGCCACATGCTGCTGCGCGCGCAACAGTGGCTGTACAGCAAGCCACCCCATCAAAGCACTAGGACACGCGTTGACGGGTCTGCAAAGCGCGACCCTCCATAGGAGGATCGAGCCTTGCAGTGCTGTGTCCACTAACTGCGCTCAGTGAGGCGGCCAGATGGGTGTCAAAGTGGAAGGAACGTCCACTCTCACGAACGTTCCTTCACTCTTACGAACGCTCGTCTGACCCCAGCCTTAATGTACTTTTTGATTGTAGGGAGCAAAAGAATGCAGGGGGGATATGGATCGGCAGCGATTGCAGCAGATAAAGCACTCTAGGGAAGACGTTAATCTTGAGAACGTTAATGCAACCAAATCATGTAATATGCAGGAAAGCCAGGCGAGCGAGGTCCGTTTCCGGGACCCGGAGCATGGGGAGAAAGTTGGCAGTGTAAAGATCCGATATTGCCGGGGTGAGGTAGACTCCGAGGTATTTAAGGGAGGACGTACACCAGCGAAAGGGGAACATGGACTGGATGTGGCGCAGGGCCGGCCCAAGACATTGTGCTGCCTGGAACGAAGGCTGAAATGCTGCCCCCCCCCAAAAAGCCACCCACACACCCCGAATATGTGGAGGAGCCCCTAAAAAGCCACACCCCGAATATATGGAGGAGCCCCTAAAAAGCCACACACACCCTGAATATATGGACATATTTGCTCACATGGGTATATAGATTTGCCCCCAGCTCACATGGGTATATACTGCCCCCAGCTCGCCTCTCACCTCCTCTGCTGGCCCCAGGCTCCGCCAGCGTTCTTCTCTATATGAGGCGGCGAGCGGCCGCTGACATGTCAGCGGCCGCTAGCCTCTAGGGAGAAGAACGCCGGCACCGGCGATTTTCTTGGGGGGGGATTTCCCCCCCCCTCCCTGGCTCGGCGGCGCTACGCTCTAGGCGCCCCCTAGCGGCAGTGCTGCCCTTGTGCGCCAGCAGCAAAGATGCTGCCATGGCCCAAAAAAAATATAAAAATAATTGTGCAGCGGCCGCGGATTTGGCGCTTTAAAATCCTGCCACCTGGAGCAAGTGCACCACACTGCTCCATCATCGGGCCGGCCCTGGGGTGTCGGGTACAGTGATGTTCAGACTTTCTGATTTCTGCATGTTAATTTTAAAGTTCCTGAGCGAACCATATTCACGGAGTAAGTCAGTGAGGGATGGTAGGGAGATCAGAGGTTGGACAAAAAAAAAGTCATCTGCGTAAGCCGCCACCTTATAGTCACGGTAGCCAACACAGACACAGTGAATTGAGGGGTTGAGTCTAATGGCCTGAAGAAGGGGGGCTCCAGGGACCGTGCAAACAAAAGGGGGGAAAGAGGGCAGCCCTGACAAGTACCATTTCTGATAGCAAAAGGGGAGGACAGAACACCATTTAGTTTAATTCGGGCTGTGGAGGAGTCATAAATGCAGTTATCCAGCGCAGGGCATTGGGGCCAAATCCCATGTGTCGTAAGGTCTGAAACAGGAAGGGCCAGTGCACTCTATCAAACGCCTTCTCGGCGTCGGTGGAGAGGAGCAGGGTCAGACCGGCACCAGGTCTCTGAGCGGCGTGGATTAGGTTATTGGCCAGCGTGGGATTGTCTCTTCGCTCCCTCCCTGGGATAAATCCTGTCTGGTCAGGGTGAATCAGGTGTCTCATATGTTTTGCTATGCGCAGGGCTAGGACTTTTGTGAAGAGTTTTACGTCTTGGTTCAGGAGGGAGATGGGGCGGTAGTTTGCGCAGAGAGCGTGATCCTTGTCCGCTTTAGGAATCAGTGTGATGGTGGCGGAGAGGGTTTGGGGGGCAAGGTGAGACGTGGGTGTGGTCAGGCCATTAAATGAAGCTAGATGAGTTTTTCACATGATTTATAATATTTCAGAGTAAAACCGTCAGGTCCCGGGGTCTTACCCACCGGAGTACATTGAATAGCGTTGTGTAATTCCTCTGCAGTGATAGGGCCCTCAATGGAGTCCCTCATTAGCGGCGTCAGCTTAGAGCATAAGTGGGTATTGAGGAAGCATTGTGTGTTGCCAGGGGGTCGCCTGATTGGGGGTGGGGTAGACCATACAAGATGGTGAAGTGGTCGTGAAAGAGGCCAAGCATATCTTTTGGGAGGGTGACTGGGGTTCCCTGAGGGGAGCGAAGATGGGATACATAAAGCGCTTGTCGATGTGTACGGAGGGCGTTCGCTAGGAGCCTGCCACATTTATTGCCGTGCTCGTGAAAAGTTCTCCGTACCGCCAGGAAGGCCTTCTGAGCCCTGTTATTAAAGAGGGAGCGGAGATCTAAGGTCCAGCAGTTCAGCGTAAATATTATCGTCAGAATGCAATTTATGAGACCTTTCCAGTGCCGCCATTATGCACTGCAACAAAGATTCCTGCTGCTCGGTGCGTTGTCACGATCCCTGTTGAAGGAGATAACCCCCAATTACAGCTTGGGGAGTTTCCCCAAATAATCTGCGGGGAGCAGTCGGAGGTGCCATTTTTCAGCAAAGCAATGGCGCAGCGCATTATCGAGGCGGTCTTTGATCTGAGGGTCTGCAAGAAGCGATTCATTAAGGCGCCAGAGTTTCTCTTTAGGGCAGGCCGGGGGGGGGGGGGGACGACGACAAAGATCAATAGTGGCCAATGGTCTGACCAGGTCATGGGGCCTATTGTAGCAGAATCTAAGAGGTGCAGGCTGCCGAAAGGAAGGAAGATGTAATCTAGGCAAGTGTATAGCTGGTGCGGTGCGCTGTAGTATGGTGTGTAGTCTCGCGTGGAAGGGTAGAAGAACGCCAGCAGTCCATCAGTCTTAGTGAGTGTAGCGTAAGTCGTGTGCGGCAGAGGACCGTGTGCGGCAGAGGACCGTGTGGGGGGTGCTGGCGACACCTCTAGAGGTGTCCAAGAGAGCATCAAGCGGCAGATTAAAGTCACCGCCCACCACCAGGATGCCCTCCTGAAAGTCCTGGAGTTGGCAGAGTATAGTGCGGATGGCCGATTGTTGCTTCCGGTTAGGGAGGTATACGGATGCAAATGTGTACCATTGGTCACCAACTTGGCCCTTCACAAACATATAACAACCAGCAGGGACCAGCAGCGAGGTCTGGTTACATAACGGGATTGAGCGAGATAACAGCACAGCAGTGCCACAAATTTTACCGGCTGTGGCATTACTGAAGTAACCTGTGGGGTATTTATGATTTCTAAAGAAGGGGGGCCGAGAGTGCGTAAAGTGGTTCTCCTGCACCAGTACCACATCAGCATGAAATGAGCTAAACTCCCGAAGAGTCGCGTGCCGCTTCTCAGGTATATTCAGGCCCTTGGCATTCACCGAAAGAACTGTAATATTGCGAGGGGTAGTGGCCATGGTACAGCCACAGGGAAGAGTGGGATATTAAAAGGTTGAGTGAGGGGGAGGGGGGGGGGGTAATGGAGATGTAACCTGGGACACAGGGGTACAAAAACAACAGTATGAACAATATCAACAGTACAAAAATATTATACCAGGAGTATGTACCTGAAGAGACATAGTACTGCGCCACGTAGTAAACGCGGACAAGTCTCAGGTCTCAGAGGGGAGGTGAGCACCACCAAATCCCTCTGGGAAGGCACTGACTCGGGGGGGGGGGGTACCCGGTGCAGGAGTGCCAAATAGAAAAACAGTTAAGTCAAAGTGCAATTTTAGCAACAGATCGAATAAACAGCGGAAATATGAGAAGAAAAAACACAGGAGACACCGAACGGGCAGTCCCCAAAAATCATAAGCACATGGTTAAGTGAGCAAAAAGAAACGTTAGATCAAAATGGCGGCCTTCATAGGCCAGTCAATAGGAGCAAAGGGCCGTACAATGCTCAGGGCCTCAGATGTGGAAGGGAGGGCAGGAAGGTCCGTGCTGTTCAAAGGTGCCTGTTTCAGCTAGTTTGTGGAGCCCGTGCAACAGGGCAGGCCCCATGTCCAGCTACATATAAAAAAGGATATTGCCTTTGTCGGGGACCCCGGGTCTGCAAGGCGAGGAGACAGGCAAATGGGACCATCCGAAGCTCGGGAACAAGGGCAGGAAGAAATCTTCAGACTGCAAGCCAGACGAAACTAGTATTGGCCAATTCAGGATACTGGCATCTGCGATGAGGAGGAACAGCATCGGCGGCGGGACCGTCGTGGGCACAGTCCCGTTGGCATGTAGAGCAATGGAAACCCGGCCAAGCCTGTATCGTGTCTGGCGGTAGAGAGCTCCTCCAGGAACAGCGGGAGATCCAATTCGCTGCTTAAGTTAAGAGGTGTGCCAACTTGGAGGACAAATGGGAACAGCCACTTATATTGAAGTCTCATGTCCTGCAAGGCAGCTGTGATTGCGCAGCATGCGTCTGGACTGCAGCGTGACGGGTGAGAGATCCTGATACAGTGAGACCTTGGCTCCTGTGAAATCAAAAACACGGGAGCCGCGGCCAGGATGGATTCCTTGAGCGAGTAGCATAAGAGGCAGATCACATCACACCGCGCGGGGGTGCTTCGGGGGGGGGCCTTTCGGTCTCAATGCCCTATGAAAGCGTTCCAAATCAAGTTCTGTGCCACGGTCCCTGCCCAATAGCTCATTAAACAGATTGGTAAGGGTGCATTTTAAATACTCAGATGAGCTTTTCATTTCTGGCAGGCCTCGAACCCTGATATTATTGCGGCAATTCCTATTCTCCACATCCTCTAAAATGGTGTGTCATCATCTGCAGGGCAGAGCGCTGAGCAGTCACTGCGGTGGAATGGGCAGTTATGGTGGCAGACTGCTGCTCCTGTGTCTCCTCCACGTGCTGCAGCCTGGTCTGTATGCCGCCAAGATCTGTGTGCAGCGCGCGAATCTCCGCGAGGAGGGAGGTCCCCAAGTCAGTGGTGGCAGTGACCAACTCTTTCTTGCTGGGGAGGGATTGGAGGAGTCATTTGGGGGGTCCCATACACTCAACGAGTGCACCGGTTTGCTGGAGGCCGAGGAGCATGCGGCGGCAGCCATCTTGGATTCCGAGTCGGCGGTTCCAGCAGTCGAAAAAAGTGGCTAAAAACGGCCTGATGGACCCAGATGGCTGGCTCCCAGTAGTCTCTGGGGGGCAAGGGGTGAGTGGGGGCTTCCAAACTTTGGGTGCGGATGTGCAGCGGAAAAGGGGTTAAAACGGCTCATTCGGCCAAGCCCTCTGTTGAAGCGGCCATCTTCCTGGACGTCCCGGCCACGCCCCCAAGAGACATCTTAACTAGGGATGAGCTGTTCGGGTTCGGACGGTTCGGAGTTCGACCCGAACATTGGTAGTTCGAAAGTTTGCGAATTTCGAACTTTTTTGGGTCTGTTCGGTTCGAGTTCGAAAAAAAAAAGAAATTTTGAAAAAAGTATAGAAATGCTTAAAAAAAAATACTAAAAAAAATCTAGAAATAAAGAGACTCTTTACTGCAGAATATTATAAGCAACGGTTTATTAGATATTGAATTAAAAACTAATGTGTACGTGGAAAGATTATCAACTCTAAATGACCTCTGTTCACAAACGGGCATAACACCAGGTGTTTTTAGTCTGGTAATCAATTTGATACGTTGTATACCGTACTGAGGGTGGGGTGGTGTCTGCTTCTGATTGAGATTTGAGAATTAATTTCCCTAAAACATCCTAATATGCTGCATTTAACCCTTTCGCTGCTGAGGCTTTTCACACCTCTGTGCTGAGGTCATTTTTACCGCTTTCGCTCATCATGTTTAACCGCGTTTTGTAGCCATATTTTGATATATGACCCAGACATATTATATATCGTTCTTTCAGGCAGACTTGGCAGATTCATAATATGTCATTATTATATTATATACGTTATGTCATGTCTGTATATTATAACAAAAATGCAATAAAATTTGAATTTTCAATAATTTATTATGTGTAAAGTGGTTTTTTCACATTTTAACATGCGATCCTTTGCGATTATATTTTGTATGGGGTGCGCTTGTTAAAAAAATTAGAAATGGGGTCTCGTTACATTTTGTTTTGGGGAAAATTTAGCTTTAACAAACGCACCACATACAAAAATCGTTAGTGCAGCATTATTGTTCACATTATAATTGAAATGGAAACAATATTGCTGCATTAACAAAAACAAAACAAAATCTATTTTTTTTTTGGTTATTTTTAAATATTTTTATAAAAATTTTTTTAAAAAAAAAAAGATTCATTCATTCAACGGTTTATTAGATATTGAATTAAAAACTAATGTGTACGTTCATTAGAACCCCCTATCTCCACCATTGGTGGCAGCTAGGGGTTAACTCCAGGACTGGCGTCATCGTGCTATGCATGAAGATGCCAGTCCTCAGGGGGAGTTCCTGGAGGCTTGGCCGACATCCAAGATGTCGGCCAGCTCCAGGAGAGGATCACGATCCGGCGCTTTTCAGCGCCGATTCGTGATCCGGCTCCCCAGGGGTTAATGACTGCCACCGTTTGGAAGGGCAGGCTGTGCCCTTCCAAGCGGTGCCTGGAGTAACCCTCTGCCCCCCGGCGATCGGGAGGGAGAGCGGTCCGAAGGACCTCCCCCCTCCCTTTCAGGCGCTTCCGCCGCACATGTGGGGGGGGCCCCTGAATTAGATGTCATTGCGTCGCCGCAATGACATCTAATTGCTCCGCCGGGGTCCCGGAGTGCTGGGCTGACATCCAAGATCCCGGGGGGCGGAATCCGGAAGATTGCTGCCTCCTGTGCATGGACGCGCTCAGCGCGTCCATAGCACAGGAGAACCACTTGGCTGGACGCAGCCAAGTGGTTAACTGGTCTTTGAAAAAAATTCAAAATAACATCTAAGGCTAGGGTCAGATGAGCGCATTTTGTACGGACTGTGCCTCCGTGCAGTACGGACATACTTAAAGACAAGGTAGTGGCCAAACAGTCCATTTTTTTCACTGACGTATTTTTTGACTGATGTAGCAGGGAAAATAAATTAAAATGAAAAAACATTCTGTCCGTCAAAAATGCTGGACGTATAAATGCAGTCCATCTGACCTTGTTGCATCACTCACACACAAAGCTATGCGGACGTTGTGGACGTGGCGCACTCTGCACGTCCGTTCTAGCAGTATTACGTTCTTGCCTAACCTGCGTCCGTCAGCCCCCGCACTTCTGTGCGGACGTACTTCGTGTGTGGGGCTCCATTTAACACAATTGTATGCGATCACGGACGTACTTATGTGCGGGCAACACAGACGTTAACACTGCGTTCGTCTGACCCCAGCCTTACTGTATGAGGATACTTGCTGGCCTGGTTGACCAAAGGCACAATATCTGGGTGCACTGACGCCTTAACCAGATGCATATCTTTTTAATATAGGACCGCAAGGTCCACCCCTGCACTCTTCCACCATAACAGAGGGGTTACTGTATGATGATACTTGCTGGCCTGGCACTAAAGGCACAATATCTGGGTGCACTGCCATTGACGCCTGTATCAGATTCATATCCTCAGAGGGGTTACGGTGTGACGGCACTGTTGCCGACGCTAAAAGCCCAATTTTAAAGCACCTATTGTTACTTTCATCCAACGCCTGCATAAGTTTCACAATAATTTAGCCAAAAAAAAAAAAATCACTAAACCTGTTCTGCGTGTCCGACTCCTAAAACGTCTCCTCTTTTCATACAGGCTGCCGCCCCAAGCAGTTGTTTATGGATAGATTAAAGGAAAAGCATTTACCGTCATTTGAAATGTCATTTTTTGTTTTTTACATATTTCTATACATCCTAGAAATCCGCCACTTCACGGGCAGGTTATGGGGACCTCCTAGGTACGATATTTGAAGGAATTTTTGGTTTTTATTTTTAACCCTTATTTCATGGAAAACTCACTGTCCCTTTAAAAACGTTTTTTTAAAACTTTTTGTCCTTGTTTCCTGTCCCCCAGGGCACTACCCGGACCCCCATACACCTTTTATGGCAAATATGTAGCATATATGCCCTATTGGAGGGCACTCTAAAAAAAAAACGAATTTTCAGCCCCATTGACTTGCATGGGTTCGAGTTCGGGTCCGGTCCCGAACAAATGGGAAGTTCGGGTTCGAACCGAACTCGGGGAGTGTTCGGCTCATCCCTAATCTTAACCCCTTCACTGCTGAGCCATTTCAAGTCTTAAAAAAAATTGTTTCTTTTTATTATTATTATTTTTATTATGCTTTTCTTTACTTTATATATGGTCATGTTTGATATCATTGGAAAGGCCATGCTCTGGCCTTTTCCTAATGATACCAAACATGACC
The DNA here is from genome assembly GCA_009667805.1 of Leptobrachium leishanense. Lineage (NCBI taxonomy): Eukaryota > Metazoa > Chordata > Amphibia > Anura > Megophryidae > Leptobrachium > Leptobrachium leishanense. The sequence goes on along the minus strand of CM019063.1, from coordinate 163,376,542 downwards.
CTGTTAGCTGCCAACAGTCGGGAGATATCAGGGTTCAAAAGGAACCCCACCCCCCATATCTACCCTATCTTTCCTTAGGAGTCAATGAGGACGTTCCCCCACACGTCCTCAGCAGTGAAAGGGTTAATTAGAACCAAAACATGGGCCGTTTACAGGAAGTCCCCTTATAGGCATCTGATGTGATAATTTGTGCAGCAGTCATCTGAAGGTCAAAAAGACTGTTTTGGCTTTACTGCTTTGAAGGGCGTGTCCATAAGAGTGCATTTTGATTGCTATCATGTGAAGGAGAGTATAGATGCAGGTGAGGGGAAGAAGAGTGCACATGGTTGTGAAACCATGTGACTGATTAAAATAAAAGCCTCCCTCTGCAGCTTTACATGTTCCCAACTAAACGAATTTCTGTTAGAATCTTCAGATATAGTATGAAGGACACTACCATTTAAAAAGGGCTGGGATGCAGCATGAAAGGGAGAAGAGTCTCAAAAGAGAGGACAGCAACCTTGGAATTACATCTCCCATGATGCCCAGCCATTTTTTTTCCCCTGAGCCTCTGGTGAAATGTTCTTCCAAAATATCTGACAGGCCAAAGTTGCTGACCCCTGCAGCAGACCATGGGTAATGATTGACAACAGTGAATGCCATGAGTTTCCTCTGACATGTATGTGGGCTAGATTAGTCGTCCTACTGTCACAAATCTCAACTCCATTATCAGCAATTTCCAGTGATACTCCACAGTGTTAGCAGGGTCTAAGAATCGCAGGCTTGGAATGGAATAGCTTTTATGGCACAGCACCATCTATGACACACACACACCTCAGAATTATATATTCATAAAGAACACAACGTGCGTTCTCTGAAGACAGCCAGCCTAAGGCTGGTGTCAGACGAGCGTAGTGTTCACGTCCGTGATTGCGCCTAAAAGTACGTCCGTGATAGCATGAAAGAAAGTCCATTGGAGCCTGACACATGAAGTACGTCCGCACTGAACTGCGGACGCACAACGGCCGCGGCAAACGGACGCAGGTTAGGCAAGAACGTAATACTGCTAGAACGGACGTGCGGAGTGCGCTGCGTCCACAACGTCTGCATAGCTTTGTGTGTGAGTGATGGAGCATGGTCAGACGGACTGCATTTATACGTCCAGCATTTTTGACGGACAGAATGTTTTTTCATTGTAATTTATTTTTCCCTCCTACATCCGTCAAAAATAACTTCAGTGAAAAAACGGACTGTGTGACCACTACTGCGTCATCCGTACTGACGATGTCCGTACTGCACGGACGTACAGCCCGTAGAAATCACGCTCGTCTGACCCCAGCCTAAAGTGTTAAGGAATTTTAAAAGTAATACATACACATGGCAGGGCAAGGACATGCTCAGCTCCACCTAGTGCTTACAAAAAGGCATTACAACTAGAATAGTGCAATGGAATGCATTTACCATATATGGAGTGTGGGAATATTAGCAAGATATGCATCCAACACCAAGTGGGCCAAATTTACTCATTGTAAACTCATCCGGGACAAGAAACACAAGAAAAAAAAAAAAAAAGGGGATACGAGACTCATAAGGAAAACCTTTTGGCATACAAAATGTGTTACTTTGCATCAATCTCTTGGGAAATTAATGTGTTGCTGTATGATGGGACAGTAGGCAGTAACAGAGTGTGCAATTTCTCTCCTTGTTTGGGAAACAGGACAAATGCTTACCCAAAAAAAAGGAAAAAAATTTAATACTCTGAACATACTGAAGTTTTTTTTAAATTTTTTAATAAACCACAGAATGTAATCATTAAACCTTGTGACAAAACATAAGCATGTTTGTTTTCCCACATCCACCGTAAATCTCAGTTTGAAGTAGGAAACAGTTTGATACGGGGGGGGGGAATAAATTTTAAGGCCCCGTTCACAACTGTGCGTTTTACAGCATGTTCCTGTGCGCTGTAAAACGTCCAAACACGGAAATCCCATGATTTCCTATGGGGCCCGTTCACACCTGGGCGTTTTACAGCGTGTAGGAACGAGCTGTAAAATGCTGTACACCCAAAGTAGTACAGGAGCTTCTTTGGGGCGTATTGCTGTGCGTTCACAGCCATAGACTGCAGCGTGAACGCGCTGCAATGCGCGTTCACGCATTTTTCACGTTTGCGCAATACGCGCGCCAAAAACACGCGTATTACGCGCATATGAAAAACGCTGAGGTGTCAACCCAGCCTAATCGTGACTATGATAAAAAGTAGTTTCCAAGTTTCCAGCGCTCACCTCTCCTGTGATTGGGTTGGTCCCAAACTTCTTTATCCATGGCATAATACTCCTGGGAAAGTAAAAAGAACTAGTAGTAAAAGAATATAAACAAGCCTAGTTAAGGCTTTCGAGCGCCCGCACTTCCCTGTGTCTGTGTCGTTTTGACGGGGAGGGCCAACCACCGGACGTGAAAAAGCCCTCCCCGTCAAAAAGCTAGACAGACGCTGACGGGGATACAAACCGCGATCCTCCATAGAAGGGAGACAGAGCGCACAGAGTGGAAGTAACGTCCACTCTCAGACGTTCCTTCCTCTGAGAAACGCTCATGTGCCGCCAGCCTTATGGTGAATAAAGGGAGAGTAAAAAAAAATCTATTAAATGGCCATTATAGTTATAGCAGCATAAAATTAAAAATTTGTTTAGGACTTTAAAAAAAAACAAAAAAAAAAAACGAGTAGTTTCATCTCTAATGAATATAGTTGTCAAATATTTTCATTATCGATTAAATGGCGTGTGCTGAACACAAACCGATTAGAGTCAGACTGAGTTAAATGTTAACCTCAAACACTACATTGGAGCCAGTTGGAGAAGACATGCCGCTGCGGCTTTGATTTTGTCCTAGATTTGTGTTAGATATCAGTTTTTATATACAGGGTTATTCAGAGAGCGTGAAAAGCAGGAGAATGACTGGAGAATGAAAAATTCTCGATCAAAATAGCCAAACCAGAAAAATTTTCCCTTTCATCTCACTTTCCAAATTGGCTATTTTGACCTAGAATTTTTCATTCTCCAGTCATTCTCCTGCTTTTCACGCTCTCTGAATAACCCTGTTAGGATGGCACATCCGTAGGTGTTGTATCAAACGGAGGTACCCAGAACAGATATTCCAGTTTGGCAATCCCAATCACTTTCAATCTGAATTTTCCAGGCTATTGTTTTATAGAGTGTCTGCCTTGCACTTCTCTCAGCTTCTTATACTTATTGGATCTCGTTACCTCTGTTTTTTTGACATGTATCTGATCCTTGATGCTGATTTCATACTGAATACATCTTGGCAACAAGCTAGTCATATTCTGTACAGTGGGTGCTTGGTTATACAATAATCCATTGCAGTTTTCTCAGGTGCCTGGTCCTGGTGCCGCGGTCGGAAGGAGCCAGGAGTGAGGAACTTTGCTGGTCCTGAATCCCAATGGGTGCTCCCTCATCTGCCGATGAAGTCTGTGCAGAGTCCCCTCCTCAGCAGCAGCCCAGTGCATACAGCAGGAGCGGGAGCCAGGGGTGGAAACAGGAAGAGTAGAGTTCTCAGCCCCAGCCACACATCAGCTGGAGTAGAGGAGCTCCAGCTCCTCCTGCTCTCCCTCATCATCCGGTGACTGCTGCATGCACTGGGCTGTTGCTGAGGGGACTCTGCACAGACGACTTCAGCGGCAGAGGAGGGAGGAGCCATCAGGATTGAAAATTATATATATATATATATATATAATCTCTTTCACAGTCGTGAAAGGATTAGTCAATGCTACCATGACATTTTTTACACAAGTCAATACAACATGTCAGGCTCCTTTAAGATAGGAAAGTCGTAAATAATGTTAAAAAGGAGAGGGCTTTGAAAAACTACAAAAAGTGGAGTTAATCTATGTGCTGGATACTCACAGCAGATCAAACACTATTCCATCTGGTGTACACACTGGATACTCAAAGGGCTGTAAAGACAAGCTGGAAGAACAAGATATTATTATTATTACCACTTTGCATATAACAAGAGTAAATGAGAAATTACAATATACGACACAGAAAAACAGAAAATCCAGCAATGCAGGAAAAAAAAATAATCCTGGATTGAAAAAGAAAAAAAATATATAGATGCTTATCCTGTAAATGTGACTCAAAGAGTAATGAAAATTTTACCTATGTAAATATAAAGTGTTCCCTACCATTACACCTTATGTGCTACAAAACATTAAAATTGATATTACCACCAAAGACAAAAACAAACCACATGTATGTGGAGTTAAGAAAATGTTTTACTTCTAGGGTCTATTAACAAAGCACCGAAATTGCAAGTAATTTTAGTGCTTTGTGTTTCCCTTTCTCCAAATCTCCTAAAAAGGACAAATGGTCGGACAAACAAACACGGGTTTTTGCTGAAAATGTATATAAAAAGAGATTAACAAAAGTTATCTTAACATTGAATATGACTGTTTAAACCGGTCGAAAGGAAATACTGAAAATCAGGGCATTTCACTGGAATTTTGGTGCAGTTGCGCATTCTGTGAGTTTCCCTTCTTTTAGAGAGAGACAGACACACACACACACACACCTCCCACGAAATCCTTTGCCTTCTCCCACCCAAGCTAAAAGCATGCGTTAAGATATCCGCACTGTCACGGTACCAGGCTAGCGCCGTGGTAAGGCCCTGGTACAGGTGAAAGACCCTAAATGCAGAGATACCAGTCTTGGTGGCAATAACAGAACAGAAAACACGGGGTTAACAAGAGACCTCTGCACAGCTATACTGCAGCAGCCCTGAATCTGAAAAGCTGGTCTTTAAATGAAGATCTATTCTAAATGAAAAGGTTACCTTAGAAGCAGAGTATATAGACAAACACAGGTTACAGGGTTCACTGGAGACGGTACAGATAAGGATAATCCAAAAACAATCAAAGAGAGAAGCCAGGAGGTCAGAACCAGAGAATATACCGTATACAGAAGCAGGGGTTCAGAACCAGAAGAAATATCAGACAAGCCAGAAGATATCGTAACCAGGTAATCAGTAGGGATGCACCGATACCACATTTTTAGGACCGAGTACAAGTACCGATACTTTTATTTAAGGTCATGTGACGCTTTCCAATAAATAATTTAGAATTTTGCCGAAAACCGGTGCAGTTTATGTTTATATTGAAATGTATGGCCAGAAACCCCATTTACCCCCTGCACACACACCGTCACTCAGATATAGATATATATGTACATGTATCAATCTATCATATGTATCTCAATCACGAGTATAGCAGTCTGTAGTGATACCTTTTTTATTGGACTAACGTTACATTTAAAGTACAAGCTTTCGAGAGTGATCCTCCCTTCGTAAGCTTCTATACTTGAAGGGAGGATCACTCTCGAAAGCTTGTACTTTAAATGTAACGTTAGTCCAATAAAAAAAATTATATATATATATATATATATCAGGTCCAGAAATATTGGGACAGACACAATTCTAACATCTTTGGCTCTACACACCACCACAATGGAGTTGGAATGAAACAAACACAATGTGCTTTAACTGCAGACTGTCAGCTTTAACCCCTTAGTGACCGGGCGCTTTTACACAAGTCCGTCCTTTAGTGACCGCTGCGGTTTGTCAAATTTTCCTCTTACTCGTTTATGCAACCCACACATATTCTACATCGTTTTTCCCGCCATTAAATGGACTTTCTAAAAATACCATTATTTCCATCATATCCTATAATTTACTATTATAAAAAAAATGAATTTTTTTTTTTCGTAATTTATTCCCCAAAATCTACAACCGCCAAAAAAGACCCCAGCTGAATAGTTTCAGAATTTTGCCCCGAGAATAGAAATACCCAATTTTTACATGTTTTTGCTTTTTAACCCCTTCACTGCTGAGCGAGTTCACCTATGTGCGCTGAGCTCATTCTGACAGTTTTATGCCCATTATTTTTAGATGACAGCCTAGGTCCTATTTAACTAAACCCCCCCAGACAAATTTTTTTTTAAAAAAAATATGTTTTTAACATTTTTTTGATCAGGCCTTTCCAATGATGTCCAACATGACCCTCTAGCTGCCACAAATAGGGAGATAAAGGGATCCAAAGGATCCCCCCATCTTCCCTTGGCAGCTAGGGGGTTAACTGGCCCACTGATATCCCCACCATAGGTGTGAGGATGTCAGTGGGTGGGGGGGACCAGGAGGCCTGGCTGACATCCAAGAGGTCAGCAACCTCCATGTTTAAATCGCGACTCAGTGCCGATTTGTGCCGAGTCGCGGTCTGGCAGCGAAACTGTTAACTTTATACACCGCTGAAAAGGTGAGACTCTTCCCCTTTCCAGCGGTGTAAAAAGTAAGTTTCCAGCTGCCATGGAGCCCCCCCTCCACTTCCTGGTTTTAATGCAGGCGCCGTGGGGGGGAGGCGCCTGCCGATGACGTCACCACGCAGTATGGTGACGTCATCGTGCTTGCCAGCCCCTCTAAAAGCAGAGGGTCAAGCTTCCTCCCTGCCAGAGCGCCATTGGAACCAGCAGGGAGGCAAGTATTCGGGCGGGAGGGAGGTTAGGAGCCGCTGACGTACTATGTACATCTGCGGGTCTAATGGAGATCCGTGGGTAGGACGTACATAGTACGTCTGCGGTCCTTAATGGGTTAATTTGAGGGTATTTACATCCAACTCAGGTGACGGTGTAGGACTTACAGCAGTTTGCAGATGTGCCTCCCACTTGTTAAGGGACCAAAGGTAATGGGACAATTGGCTTCTCTGCTGTTCCATGGCCAGGTGTGTGATATTCCCTCATTACCCCAATTACAATGTGCAGATAAAAGGCCCAGAGTTCATTTTAAGTGTGCTGTTTGCATTTGGAATCTGTTGCTGTTAACTCTCAAAATGAGATCCACAGAGCTGTCACTATCAGTGAAGCAAGCCATCATTAGGCCGAAGAAACAAAACAAACCCATCAGAGAGATAGCAAGAACATTAGGCGTGGCCAAAACAACTGTTTGGAACATTCTCAAAAAGAAACGCACCGGTGAGCTCAGCAACACCAAAAGACCCGGGAGACCACGGAAAACAACTGGTGGATGACCGAAGAATTCTTTCCCTGGTGAAGAAAACACCCTTCACAACAGTTGGCCAGATCAAGAACACTCTCCAGGAGGTAGGTGTACAGTTGCAAGAAAAAGTATGTGGACCCTTTGGAATTACGTGGAGTTTTTCATGAATTGGTCATAAAATGCGCTCTGATCTTCATCTAAGTCACAACAATTTGAAAAACACAGTCTGATTAAAATAATACAACACATATTTTTTCATGTGTTTATTGAACATAACATGTAAACATTCACAGTGCAGGGTGGGAAAAGTATGTGAACCCCTAGCCTGATGACTTCTCCAAGGGATAATTGGAGCCAGGAGTGAGCCAACCTTGAGCCCAAACAGTGTGATATTATTGGATGTGTTGCTGAAAGCTGTCCTGCCCTTTAAAAACACACACCAGTTTTGGGTTTACTGGTTTCAAGAAGCACTGCCTGATGTGAACCATGCCTCGCAGAAAAGAGCTCTCAGAAGACCTACGATCAAGAATTGTTGACTTGCATGAAGCTGGAAAGGGTTACAAAAGTATCTCCAAAAGCCTTGATGTTCATGTGTCCACGGTAAGACAGACTGTCTACAAATGGCGAAAGTTCAGCACTGTTGCTACTCTCCCTAGGCGTGGTCGTCCTGTAAAGATGACTGCAAGAGCACAGCGCAGAATGCTTAATGAGGTAAAGAAGAATCCTAGAGTGTCAGCTAAAGACTTACAGAAATCTCTGGCACATGCTAACATTTTTGTTGACACAGCTACAATAAGGAAAACATTAAACAAGAATGGAGTACATGGGGAGGACACCACGGAGGAAGCCATTGATGTCCAAAAAGAATATTGCAGCACGTTTGAAGTTTGCAAAAGAGCACCTGGATGTTCCACAGCACTACTGGCAAAATATTCTGTGGACAGATGAAACCAAAATTGAGTTGTTTGGAAAAAACACAAAAAACTATGGTGTGGAGAAAAAAAAGGCACAGCACACCAACATCAAAACCTCATCCCCGGGGGCGTGGCCGACTGTTCACGGGAGCGGACGTGTTTTGCTGGAGCTCCGCATGTCTGCTCCTGTTAGGGACCTCTAGCTGACGTTTAAGTGCCCGCTTTTGGTTGAATTTGGGTCCAGGACGTTGGCCACCGGTTCTGCGATGCCCGGAGGCCGTTTAGTCCCCCCCTCCGGACCAGAGACGATCCTGACCGCTGCGGCTGCTGGGCTGGAGCGAGATGCCGGCGGCCATCTTGGGGCCTTTCGTCTGAGTACAGACCTTCGACCGCATGGAGCTGACCGCACGCCCCGCACTGGACCTGCAGCGCAGATGGCCGGGATGGAGGCCCCCATCTCCTGGCCGTCTTGGATGTTGAGTATGTGGGGGCGGCGGACGGACCCGCAGGACAGGGTGCACTTCCTTCCTCCACCGGGGATATGGAAGCCGCTATTCGCGGATTAGACGCGTGCCTGCTTGTACTGGAGGGAGATGAGGACAGCCCTCTCACTAGGGGGGTTTGGCGCAAGATGCTGACCGCGCTCCGATCCTGCCGAGGGGAGACTCAGCGGCCGCTTGAGACTGGGGTTGAATCGCTGCAGCACGCGGCGGTGACCTGCCTTGCTGCTGCTACGCCCGAGGAGAAGGGCGACAAGAATAGCAGCCTAGACGGGATTCCGGTTCTACCTGCTTGCGCTAGGACCTCTACCCGCACCCCCTGGAGAGCAGTCACGTTGGCGAGTTGGATGTTGATGGTGCCCCCTTGGGGACCTGGGACAGGCGGTCCCGCTAGGTGGGCGATTCGAAAAGCACGGCCGCATACATGGCGACGTCAAGCAGCCCAACGGAGGAGATCCAGCGGAGGTGCCCACGGGCTGGCCTGGCCCTCACGACGAGTCTTGTTTCCCGGCGGACCTGGGACACTGCTTCCCCCCAAGCTGACGGTAGGGAAGGCGCAGATGCACACACCGAAGTACCGGGGAGTTCTGCCCAGGAACCTTGGAGGCGGACATTACGGAACGGCACGAGCGTTGCAAGGCCCTGATGTTTTCTCCTATGTTGAGGGTCGGGCGGCTGGGGGGTGCCGTGGCCTACTGGCGGTCGCGCTGCCTGTACCTCGCCCGACTTTATTTCTGGATGCTGGCTGAAGGGACAGTTGGACTGTGTATCTGAATCGCCCCATTTTCTGATGCAATTTTTCTTGACCCCCCCTGCTGAGACTTTGAGTTTTGCCTATGAACCCCTTCCCATCCTTCCCATTTCTTTGTTTTTCTGCATTTCTTGGAGTTTTCTTTCTGAGACACCCCCCCTTTTTCTTTACGACCCCCTCACCTGCAGATGTCTTGACCCTGCGCGTGAAGACGCCATCGCATTTTTGTTGGCTGGTCGGCCTTTTTCGCACCACACCATACCCCCCCCTTCCCCTCCCTCCTATTGATTACTATGATATGCTGAGACCCCACTATCGGGAGCTGTTTGTTATTTTCCACACGTGGTAATTCTGCTGTAGTTGGCCCTGCGTGGCCCTTGCTTACATTTGTTTGATTTTCTGCTGACTTTATTTACAAAATAAAATCTTAAATTGAAAAAAAACCTCATCCCCACTGTAAAACATGGCGGAGGGAGCATCACGGTTTGGGGCTGCTTTGCTGCCTCAGGGCCTGGACGGATTGTTGTCATTGATGGAAAAATTAATTCCAGAATTTATCAAGACATTTTGCAGGAAAACGTAAGACCATCTGTCCGCCAACTGAATCTCCGCCAAGGATGGGTGATGCAACAGGACAATGACCCAAAGCATACAAGTAATTCAACAAAAGAATGGCTTCAACAAAACAAAATACGCCTTCTGGAGTGGCCCAGAGTCCTGACCTCAACCCGATTGAAATGCTGTGGCATGACCTTAAGGCTAGGGTCAGATGAACGCAGTGCAAACGCTCGTGCAGCCGCACTTGATCACGGCCGTAGTAGCAGCAAATAACGGCCAATGATGGGCAATATACGAAGTACGGCCGCACGAAAATGCGGCTGCGCAACGCAAGCTGCAAACAAATGCATTTTTTCAAGAACGTGATACCGCTAGTACTGACGTACAGAGTGCGCTGCGTCCACTAGCGGCATGTGTGTGTGATTAGGAGACGTCAGACGCTGCTAATGTCCAGCCAACATAACGTACAGACGCAAAAAGTGTTTTATTGATGATCCGTACAAAATCACGGACGACAATGTGCATCGTATGACCGCTATCGCGTATTCCGTGAAAAAATACGTCCATTCGTTCGAACGCACTTTTTCACGGACGACGTGAAACATGCGTTCGTCTGACCCTAGCCTAAGAGACCGATTCACACCAGACATCAAGAATATTGCTACACTGAAACAGTTTTGTGAAGAAGAGTGGTCCAAAATTACTCCAGATCGTTGTGCAGGTCTGACCTGCAACTACAGGAAACTTTTGGTTGAGGTTATTGCTGCCAAAGGAGGGTCAACCAGTTATTAAGTCCAAAGGTTCACATACTTTTTCTACCCCGCACTGTGAATGTTTACATGTTCTGTTCAATAAAAACATGAAAACATATGTTTGTGTTGTATTATTTTAAGCAGACTGTATTTTAAAAATAGTTGTGACTTAGATGAAGATCAGAGCACATTTTATGACCAATTCTTGCAAAACTCCACGTAATCCCAAAGGGTTCACATACTTTGTCTTGCAACTGTATGTGTGTCAAAGTCAACAATCAAGAAAAGACTTCACCAGTTGACCATGGTGAATACAGAGGGTTCACCACAAGATGTAAACCATTGGTGAGCCTCAAAAATAGGAAGGCCAAATTAGAGTTTGCCAAACAACACCTAACAAAGCCTTCACAGTTCTGGAACAAGATCCTATGGACAGATGAGACCAAGATCAACTTGTACCAGAGTGATGAGAAGAGTATGGAGAAGGAAAGGAACTGCTCATGATCCTAAGCATAGCACCTCATCAGTGAAGCATGGTGGTGGTAGTGTCATGGCGTGGGCATGTATGGCTGCCTATGGAACTGGTTCTCTTGTATTTATTGATGATGTGACTGCTGACAAAAGCAGCAGGATGAATTCTGAAGTGTTTCGGGCAATATTATCTGCTCACATTCAGCCAAATGCTGCAGAACTCATTGGACGGCTCTTCACAGTGCAGATGGACAATGACCCAAAGCATACTGCAAAAGCAACCAAAGAGTTTTTGAAGGGACAGAAGTGGAATGTTATGCAATGGCCAAGTCAATCACCTGACCTGAATCCCATTGAGCATGCATTTCACTTGCTGAAGACAAAACTGAAGGGAAAATGCCCCAAGAACAAGCAGGAACTGAAGACAGTTGCAGTAGAGGCCCGGCAGAGCATCACCAGGGATGAAACCCAGCGTCTGGTGATGTCTATGCATTCTAGACTTCAGGCTGTGATTGACTGAAAAGGATTTGCAACCAAGTATTAAGGGAAAGTTTGATTTAGGATTATTATTCTGTCCCATTATTTTTGGTCCCTTAACAAGTGGGAGGCACATCTGCAAACTGCTGTAAGTCCTACACCATTCACCTGAGTTGGATGTACATACCCTCAAATTAAAGCTGACAGTCTGCAGTTAAAGCACATTGTGTTTGTTTCATTCCAACTCCATTGTGGTGGTGTATAGAGCCAAAGATGTTAGAATTGTGTCGCTGTCCCAATATTTCTGGACCTGACTAATACACACACACACACACACACCAGAGAGATATAGATCTATCGATCATACCAGACCTCAGACCAAACGCTGGGGAAGCTGGCCGCATGCATGAAAAGCACTTGGCCAGCGTTCCCCTCTGGCGGGCCGCATTACATACCCAGCGGCGGGTGCGGTCGCAGGGCTGTGACGTGATCACGCAGCCACCTCTGTGACGCTGCCTGACTCCAGCCGAGATTCGAGAGAGCCTCCAGCGAGATCTCAGCTGGAGGCAGGCAGCGTCACAGAGGCGCCCAGCGGCCGCGTCACAGCCCTGCGATGTGACTCGCCACTGGGTATGTAATGCGGTCCGCCGGAGGGGGAACACTGGCCAAGTGCTTTTCATGCATGCGGCCAGCTTCCCCAGCCCCGCAGATACCGGCAAGCCGGCCCAGCGCTGGCTTCCGTTATCGGGGGGGGGGGGGGGGAGGTACCAGGCCATTTGCTTAAGTACCAAGTACTTGTGCAAACGGCAGTATCGGCATCACTGCATCACTAGTAATCAGAATATAAAATGAACAGAAAAACCAAATACAGCAAGGGAAACACTATGAACTAAATACACAGGAGAACCAGAAATAAACTAAGAACCGAATAACAGAGGCAACAATAGACAGACAGGGAAACCGGACCAGAGAAATAAAGAATAAACAAACTAGAGTGGAACAATAAAACAGGGAGCTCTAAGAACGCAGAAGAACTGGAAACCAGGTAAAGCAAAATGACCCAGCAACGCACCATTGGCACATTGCTCTAATATAGGCAGGTCAATCAGGACAAGAAACAACAGGTAAGCAGGGAGCACAGAACACATTAACCCCTGGGCTGCAAACCAGGAATTAGCAACATACAAAAAACAAGGCCTGAGCAGGAATACATCTATACAGAGGACAGGGGGACAGGGCTGAAGACGCAAAACATGACAGTCACTGCACCACAGATGACAAAACTCGACGCTGAAACACTTCAGAAATGATGCCAGAAATGATGCAATAGTGTGATGACCTGACAGTAAGTAAAGCTCGTTTTTAGGTCAGATAAACGAAGAGTCTGGGCATCTCCTAAGAAAAAAAGTTATTAAAAAAAATAAAAAAAAAATGAATGCAAATTAGAGAAATACTTGTTTTAACATGCTGAATTGACGCCACATTGCAAGGCAATTTTTGTTCTGAAGAGGACAGTATTGTGGGAAGATGCCCACGTTATAGCTCAACTGTACTAGTATTCTTCAGCCAGAGAACACGGCTACAAGTGAAAATAACTTAGTTGTTTCATCTTCTCATCATGCATACGGTCTCAAAAGAAAATAATAAAAAAAATAATTTAAATTTTGCAATGAATAATGTAACATACCTGCAATGATCAAAGTTTAATCTGCGGAAATTTGACTTTGGAATTTCTGGAAAACAAATTCACAAGAAAGAATAATCGTCACCAATTGCTATTCACCTTGTATTTCTTTAAATAGGTCTATATATGGTACTTTCTGTTCCAAGAGTGTTTTAAAAAGGGACACTAACACCAAAAAATTTAATGTTCTTATTCTGTTTATGTTGATATCTCACATGTGCTTTGTTTTTCTGTTTAGTTAACATATTTTACTCTATGTGCGTCACTGAGTGTATCCAGTTTTGGGATCTTTTGTGTTAACTGCCACCCAACCCCGAACCCCCCCCCGTATCTTTCCATCACTTGCTCGTCACTCACTATGGCAACGACCCTAGAATGGAGTCTCATCACTGTCACAAATCTCTTTGTATTGGGTGGGTTGTATTCAAAAGGACATCACCAGGGGGTATGCTAGAAGTCTTTTTAAGCTCCCTGTTTTAGCTCATTCAGCTGCCATCTATTATCTCGACTAGCCTGGAGAAAGTTAGCTCCTGTAGCCTTTTCTAAAAAAACTCCCCTCCTCCTTCTCATTAACTGTTAAGCCACAGAAGTAAACAAAAACCCTTAAGTAAATATTGCCTAATAGGAAGAATTTTTTTTTTAAAAAAAAAAAAAAAAAATGGGAGATTAAAAAAACTAAAATTCTAATTTTCCTTTTTACATGCAATTACGTCAATGAAAACGAACCAGCAGCATGTGTTTTCGAACGTGGTTTTATTTGTAATGCACAAGTAATCTAGTTACAGCTTAGGCCCCTTTCACACTGTGCGATTTAGCGAGCGGATTTTGCCTGGACGTTACAGCAAAAATCGGTGCGACGTCGCACTGTGTAGCTTCTCCAATGCATTTCAAGGGAGCTGTTCAGATCTTGCCGCGCGACGTCACATGTCGCTGGTACATGACCCTTTTTATGCGATTTGCTATCAGCGATTTGTATTGGTGTTGCTTTACAAAAAAATAAATAAATAAAATCGCACAAAACAGCGATGTCGCGCGACATTATCGCACCATGTCGCGAATATGAAAATCGCGCGGAAAGTCGTGCGATTTTCAAATCGCACAGTGTGAACGGGCCTTATGTAAGTGGTACTGTCCTTTTAAGACTGGTGCAACACACATGTACTAAGTGCATCCGTTGTGACACCCCCTTCCCAGTGTTTCGATGGATCGGCTGGGAGGACCACACAATGTAACATGTACATTTATAGCACATTACAACGGACGTGGATTTTACCTTCCTGTCTAACTACTACGACAGTAGTCAGAGGTGCCTACAAAGCACAAGCCTCCATAGGAGGCTCATGCATTGGACAGCTGTGTGCACGGCAAGGTGCCTACATGGATGTTCTTTCCGCACTCCATCTGGCCCCAGTCTAATCAAAACATAAAAATTACTTGAACCTTTATAAAAAAAAAAAAAAAATTAGAAAACAATTACATGAACAATCCAAAGTTCCATGCTCTAATAGGGCAAAAGTTTACAAAAAAAAACAAAAGCCTGTTAACCAAATAAATACACTGCATGAAATATGGTGTTTTTTTTATTATGGCAAAACTGAAATGAATGCTTACAATACTACATGTATATAATGTAGAAATAACAGAACCTCTCCCCCCCCCCCTAAAAAAAACCAAAACAAAACAAAACCACAAAATATACTATTGCCATCTCATGTCGGGAAGATCTTATTTCAAGACCAAGCAAGTATGATGTGCCCTCTGCGCCACCTGTCGATGTTGGCCACCAAGGCTGGCTTCAGACGAGCGCACTGTGTGTGCCCGTACTGACGTGCCTTCTGTCGTCCGTCGCAGCATTGAGACGCTGCGACGGGGCCAGCCACACGCTGTTGTGCATGCACGAATTGCACACACAACAGCGGCTGTGCAGCAAGCCTCTCCGTCAAAGCGCTAGGGCTGCAAAGCGCGATGCTCCTATGGAGTGCGCTCGGCGAGGTGGCCAGACGGGCATCGAGTGGAAGGAACGTCCACTCTCACGGACGTTCCTTCCGCTCTTCAAATGCACTCGTCTGACGCCAGCCTAAAACTGCTCAAATTGTAGCATCAAGGAGTGGAAGTAGAGCCACAATCATATGAATGACAGTCCATCCTGTTATTACTGGAGTTATTTACAAAATTCTGGCTTTACAAATAGTGGCAAAAATCACCAGTGTTAAAGTGCTAACAAATGCAAGCATTTCACAAAGCTAAACACCAAAAGAGAGGTTTTACAGTGAAGCTTCTCCTTTTGCTCTTTGGATCTTAATTATGTGAAATGGATTTATTTATTTGCAAAGTACGAGGATTTTACCAGGAAGGATACATTGAGATTGCTCTCGTTTTCAAGTATGTCCTGGGTTCAAGAACACCAAATGCTGGCATTTGTCAGTGCTGCAATACCTGCAAACACTGTTGCTTTTTGAATAACCCCTCATGTGATCTAACTTGATTCTAACAAAGTAGTAGGGTACTGCAACTTCAAACCCGAATCCCATTAAATAGGTCCTTAAGGATTTATGACCAGCCAAGCTCAACCAAGGCACCCTGGATAAATAAAAGGCACATTTTGCCATTTGGAGTGTCTGAATTCTATCTTCGATATCACTGCAGCAATCTTATTTTCTACATTTTTTACTGTCTACGCCTTTTCTATACTTATGATAAACACTAGAATACTTATAAATCTAGATTGAGATTCTCTCCTGACAGCCACCACCTGCTAATGCATAGAATGTATATCACTCAATGATAGTCATATTGTCTACAGCATAGAAGCTCTGAATTCAATAGTTTATTAAACATTTTGTAACATAGTAACCAGGCCCAGGACCGATCTGTAACTTGCAAATCTTCACTGAATGCTGCCATTGAGGCCAGGGTCAAGCGAGCGCATGCTGTGCGGACTGTGTGTCCGTGCACAACAGACGTACTTTCTGACTGACGACAAGGTAGTGGCCACACGATCCGTTTTTGTGACTGATGGGAAATATGAAAAAACATTGTCCTTCAAAAATGCAGTCCGTCTGACTTCGTTCCATCACTCACACACAAAGCTATGCGGCCGATGTGGACGCAGCGCACTCCGCACGTCTTTTCTAGCGGTTTTATGTTCTTGCCTAACTTGCGTCCGTTTGCCGCGTCCACACTTCTGCGCGGGTATCTATTGATCAGAATTGTATGCTACCACGGACGTTATAATGTGCGGCAACACGGACGTGAACACTGCGCTCGTCTGACCTGAGCCTAATTTCAGTGCATCTCTTTTTCGCTGGAATGGCAGCCCCTAACAAATTATTCCCCAATCAAGAGGTAAATATTGAGAAGATTTAGAAAAAGGTATAGGAAGAGCGATCTAGCGTGTCTTCACTGTAATATGGCTTTGTTGGTTCTTATTCATATGCAATAAGATGATGACTGCATAAAACTAAACGTAAACATTTAAACATCTTTTTCTGCTGTAAATTCAGTTAAAGAGAGGAAATTTCTACAAATTCTCAATCCAAATCTGGTATCATTATATAGTACATGCTGGGGTATCAAGTGATCATACCTGGTTTCTTTCCTCCGTAGAAATGTGTGTATTCTGTACAGGTGATGTACCTGAAAAATAAGATACATAGGAAATTTAGGGTAGAGAAAAAAGAAAAAAAAAAACTCACCCCTAATCATGGCTAAACAGTGGTTTCTTCTGAACAATGGAAACAACTGGGATGTCAAAGATAGTCATCACTGTTGTAATATACAGTGGATAGCAAAAGTTTACACACACCCTGCTGAAATGTCAGGTTTCTGTGATTTAAAAAAAAAAAAAAAAAAAAAAAAAAAGAAGAGGAGACATGATAAATAATTTCATAACTTTATCCACCTTTAATGCGATTTATAAACTGTACAACCCAATAGAAAAACAAACAAATCTTTTAGGCGGAGGGAAACTAAAATAACATGGTTGCATAAGTATGCACACCGTTAATTTGTTGAAGCACCTTTTGATTTTATTACAGTCCTCAGTCTTTTTGGGTAGGCGTCTTTGCCAAAGCAAATCCCTGAAGAAGAAGATCTACTTACCAATACGGATTTTTGTTTT
Source organism: Leptobrachium leishanense (assembly GCA_009667805.1). Taxonomy (NCBI): domain Eukaryota; kingdom Metazoa; phylum Chordata; class Amphibia; order Anura; family Megophryidae; genus Leptobrachium; species Leptobrachium leishanense. The sequence continues at coordinate 163,359,280 of CM019063.1, read as the reverse complement.
ATTGCTGTGCAGCTCTTTGATACTCATACACACTGCACATGTCAATAACAGCACTGCACAGCAATAAAACAGTAGTGTGCATGAGCCTGAGTTTTATTGCTGTGGAGCCCTGGTACACTGTACATTACTGTATCACAGAGCTGCACAGCAATAAAACTTACAGTGCTTTGCAGTGTGTATGAGCATATCAGAGTTCCCCCAGCAATAAAAAGTAACAGTAATGTGTGGTGTGTATGAGTGTATCACAGCAGCACAGCATTAAAACAGTAAGGCTAGGGTCAGACGAAAGCATTTTTCCCCGCGAACGTGAAAAAGTGCGTCCGAACGCATTGACGTATTTTTTCACGGAATGCGCAAAAACAGTCAGACGACGTGCATTTTCGGGCGTGATTTTGTACGGATCGTCAATAAAACTCTTTGCGTCTGGACGTTATGTAGGCTGGACATTAGCAGCGTCTGACATCTCCTAATCATGCCGCTATGCCGCAGCTGCGCACTCAGTACGTCAGTACTAGCAGTTCAGCGTTCTCAGAAAAATGCGTTCAAATTCTACTTGCGTTGCACGGCCGGACTTTTGTGCGGCCGTACATCGTATATTGGCCGTCATTGCCCGTCATCTGCTTCTAGTGTGGCCCCAATTAGGTGCGCCAGAATGCACGTTAAGGCTAGGGTCAGACTAACGCATTTTTCACGTTGTCCGTGAAAAAGTGCGTTCGAACGAATGGACGTATTTTTTCACGGAATACGCAATAGCGGTCATACGATGCGCAGTTTCATCCGTGATTTTGTACGGATCATCAATAAAACACTTTTTGGGTCTGGACGTTATGTTGGCCGGACATTAGCAGCGTCTGACGTCTCCTAATCACGCACACACGCCGCTAGTGGACGCAGCGCACTCTGTACGTCAGTACTAGTGGTTTCACGTTCTCGAAAAAATGCGTTTGTTTGCCGCTTGCGTTGCACGGCCGGACTTTTGTGCGACCGTACTTCGTATATTGGCCGTCATTGCCCGGCATCTGCTGCTAGCACGGCCGTGATTATGTGCGGCTGCACGCGCGTTCGCACTGCCTCAGTCTGACCCTAGCCTAAAAGTGCGCTGGTCTGACCCCAGCCTTATATGCAGTGTGTAGGAGTTCTATAGCTCTGAAATGAGTTGGGGATTTATTCGGGATGGGGATTTCATTACTTTTTTTTTGCATAAAATTTGGTTTAGAAAACCAATTCTAGCACGATTTTCTGTGGGGTTTTTTTTTTTTAAACTTGCAAATTTTTATAGTGAACACATTAGGGAAAGTACAACACAATATAGGAAATGAGAGCAGTAGTCGGTAAAAGGAGAAGAGTCATGGTCAATAAGGACAGGCAAACAAGGTGTGAACCTTTGTGTTCACTGCAGTTTTTAATTTAGCACATTTATTTCCCTAAACCAGAACCCAGTGTATTAAACTCGCAGCTGCTCTTTTGGGTTAAATAACCCTAATCACACACACAGGACCCCCAGATTCTGCATCTTCTAATGACAGCAGTGTGAGTTTATCCACTTCACTTGAAACCCTGCAATAACATTGCAAGTGGCACATTAGCCAGAATACTACATTGTGCTGCAGCTTTTAAGCAGAACTGCGAAAAAGGAGATTACATGGAGTACTGTAAACGTGAATACACAGATAATGCATTCCCTGATACAAATTACATATGCGGTCTGCTAGGTATGGACACTGAAGTATACGCAAACTGTGCACATGGCACAGAAGGAGGGGGGGAGCAACGCTGTATACCACAATAATACATTGCACACAACTATATATTTAATGTGTATGAAGATAATGTATTTTTCCATAATACTTGTGTTCAATGCACAGCAGGTCCTTCAGTATAGGTTTTGTATACAATATATTTATAGCTTGTCACACCTCCGGCAAATGCATTTTTCCTACGTCCCCTTGTAGGATTTGTATTAAAACTCACATTTTGTCTTTCTGGTGCTGCCTTTTCCCCATTTTGGAGCTGATACAAGTCTTCCCCACACAAATTCACACTGCAACGCTGCGATTTACAAGAGAAACACGACCACTTCCGGTCTTTACGTTGAGCAGTGACGGACGTGACGCAACCGGAAACATTCCTTCTACCATATTGGTACACTCACGGAGTTTACTCATGGCGTTTTTACGCGTGTTCCAGGCGCTGTCTAGTGCTGATCCACTCCAGCGTTTTAACACCGGCTACATTGTATACCGAGCTGCTATGGCGTTTGCTGTACTAACATAACGTTAAGTCCCAGCGGGTGGAGAGCCAGTTGCGGGTTTTATTATTGCAGGTACCCGCCATGCTGGGGAGTAATGGAAATAATGACGGTGGAAGTAAGCAGAAGTGATAAACAGCTTTATTTCCAGCCTTCCTTATTAGTGTTTTGAACAACAGACAATTACTGCATCAAATACAATGCTTAGAAAATGAAGAATTCACTTTCTTGCCGTCTTCCTACAACGCGGGTTTGTGTGCGGTTTGCTACAGGTTTTTGTGTCACAATTCCTTTTACCGTATAAAAGAGAAAAGGTATCATCTGCGCTCGTTTCTATGTATTTCCAAGTACAACAGCGAGTGAGCTTATGTTGCAATGGCCATTGAAACAAACTAAAACCTCATAGTGTTTTGTTGTACATGGAAATACATAGAAACGAGTGCAGATGGCACGTTTTCTCTCGTTAGGTTTTATACATTAACTGGGCTGTTACTCCTGGCTGTTGCAGCCACTCCGGTGAGTATGGGCGCGATGCCATTTTTTCCTGTATGTATGTATATTATGCTTGTAACACCAGTTCGTCATTTTGCTGGTGTTTTTTTTCCATGTTTTTGGTTTAACCCCCAAATGGGAAGTGTTTGGTGCGTGTATAAATAAAACCCACCATCTTTCTGCCTCTACTTAGCTGAAAAGCAGCAGGAGGGGAATGGAGCTGCTCAGTAGAGCGGCTTTTGGTACATTGGTTAGGTACTCTACAAAGAGGCGCCTTGAAGGGGCGAGTGAGCTTACGTTGCAATGGCCATTGAAACAAACTAAAACCTCATAGTGTTTTGTTGTACATGGAAATACATAGAATCGAGCGCAGATGACACCTTTTCTCTCTTGTTATTTTTTATCCATTAACTGGGCTGGTACTCCTGGCTGTTGCAGCCGCTCCGGTGAGTATGGGGCAAACGCCATTTTTTCCTGTACCATATAAAAGACACTCACATGTTTTAAAATATGTGATTTTATGTATTAACTTGCCTGGAGAGGCAAATCTCTGTAGTCCAATGCTGCAGCCCCCTGTGCACGTTTAGCTAGCTTTGCCCAACCTGTTCAGATTCCTGTCAATAATTCTGCTATTCACAATATTCATAAATGATCTGCCTAACGTCTGTAAAGCCACAACTGCACACATGTACGCAGATGACACCGTAATCTATACCAGCAAACCAACTCTCCCGCAGCTGGAGGCACTGCTGCAGTTCCCTCATCCTATAACCTCAGATCCAGGACCTGCACCTTACTTGCAATACCACAATACAAAAGGAAAGTGGCTCGATCCTCATTTTCTTACATAGCACCACAATTATGGAATATCCTCCCAGACGCCATCAAATTTTCCCCCAGTCTTAAGTCACTCAAGAGCTCCCTATTAATATACCTCAATACGGAATGCACCTGTAAACATGTAACAATGACTATTTCCTACATATTTATTTTCTGTTAATCTGTATATTTGTGTTGTTTTTTTTTTTTTTATATCTTGCATTGTATTACTTTGTATTTCTGTAACGACTAACATTTCAATGTTCTTGAACCCAGGACATACTTGAAAACGAGAGAAATTTCACTGTATCCTTCCTGGTAAAATCCTTTATAAATAAATAATTCACAGGAGGTAGAAAAGTGCATCAAACACAACAAACTATTTTTAAATACTGACAAAACTAACGATGCTCTTTGGAACAGCACCTAAACTACACAAATTGCAAACTCCCCATCTATGTGTTGGGACAAAATCAAATGGCACGCTGGCCACAGTCACTTCTCTCAAATATCTAGGTATGTGGTTAGACCCAAATCTATCCTTTGGCCCCCACATAGAAAAACTCATCTAAACTTTAGCCCAAGCTAGGTGCCCTGTACAGAAACAAATCTTGCCTGAGCCCCGCGGTAAGAAAGCAGATTGAACAACAAATGCTTATGCCGGCTATTGAATACGGAGATGTATTGGATGCAGCTGCCCCACAAACACACCTTCAGAAACTTACTACATTGTATAACTCATGCTGCCACTTTGTGCAACAATGTAACTACATGGCCCACCATTATGACACGTTAAAAGAGCTAAACTGGCCGTCGCTGGAATCTAGACGCACCCTTCACCTTTCCAACCTGGTGTTTAAGAGCTTTTCTGGGAAGCTGCCACCCTACCTGAATAGGCTGCTTCCCCCAGCAGTTCCCTCATCCTATAACCTCCGATCCAGGACCAGCACCTTACTTGCAATACCACAATACAAAAAGAAAGTGGCTCGATCATCATTTTCCTACAGAGCACCGCGGTTATGGAATAACCTCCCAGACGCCATCAAAATCTTCCCCCAGTCTAAAGTCACTCAATACGGAATGCGCCTGTAAACATGTAACATAATGACTACTTCCTACATATTTATTTTCTGTATTAATCTTTGTGTTAATATCTTGCATTGTATTACTGTAACGACTGTAACATTTCAAGGTTCTTGAACCCAGGACGTACTTGAAACGAGAGAAATCGCAAATGTATCCTTCCTGGTAAAATACTTTATAAATAAATTCTGCTTCAATAGGTATCACCAGCCAATGCTTCATTAACTCCTTCACTGTCCAGTGATTTCACTGTCGGGTTATTCAGAGAGAAGTGAAAACCTAGAGAATGGCAGGAGAAGAGAACTTCTAGACCACATAGCCGATTTGGATAGTGAGATAAATGGGAAACTTTTTCTGGTTTTGCTACTTTGACCTAGAACGTTCGCTTCTCCAGTCATTCTCCTGGTTTTCACCTCTCTCTGAATAACCCTGTGTGTGTTGAGCTAATTTTCCCCAATTTTTGCTCATCGCATTTAAACGCGTTTTGAAATCATGTTTTATGGTAGAACCCTGACAAATTATATGTCCGCTGGAATAAAAATATATATCATTACTATCAGGGTTATTCAAAGAGAAACGAAACGTCATCGCACGTTCAGTGACTTTTCGTTCTCTTCAATTCGGTGCGATTTGGAAATCCCATTTAGGCGACCCTGCAGTGTATTCAGCAAGCACCACAGGGCCGCCATAATGCAGGGGAAAAGTCACCGCAAACCTGCTTAAAACTCACCGCAAAACCAGGGAGAACGCACACCGAAACCCGCAAAAACATATGGATTAACCCCGCCGAACACGCCGGAGAAACCCGAGCAGCCACTGATCACAGCGCAGAGCAGCCACCGGAAAAACCCGACACTGCAGACTAGTGGAGTGAAGAAAAAAAAAACACTGTACGCTTGAAAAGTAAAACACTGTTTGCAAAGAAACTACAGAACGAAAAGGTCTGAAATTTACATAGAAGATCCAATGAATGATAATAAAAAGGGCTGTTACAGTAGAAATAAAAACCAATTTACAAAAAAAAATGTTTGCAAAAAAAAAAAAAATAATCCAAAAATGCCTAAAAGATCCTAAGAAATCTAAAAATAAAGAGACTTTTTGCTGCAGAATATTATAATCAACGGTTTATTAGATATTGAATTAAAAACGGGAATATTTTTAACATTGAAGCCTATCTGATTCTCCTGAATAAACCTGTCGAATGAAACCGAATGGCAGGGCATTTCGGCAACCTTTCTCAGCTCTTTTGTGTTCTCTGAATAGACGAAGCATTGCTTCTCTACGGGGAATTCACTGTCCTCGAACAGGCATTGTATGTGCAGGCAATTCGCCAACATTTTGCGAACTGCCTGCTCTCTGGATAGCCGAATGGCCAGGAAAGGTAACCGTACGCTGAATTTCAGCGTCCGGTTCCCTATCAGCCCCAATTCGGAGCTCTTTGAATAACCCTGTATGTGTATACGGCATGTCAAATCAGAATGCTAGAACAAACAATGTCAAAAAAAGTGTAAATTTCCATTTGGATTTCAATAATTTACAGCACGTAATTTTATTTTTCGTCATTTTATCATCCATTCCAAACTTTGTTACATATTCTATGGGGTGTGCCTTTTAGAATTTTGAAATTGAGAACCTATTACTGCATTTTCTGAGGAAATACACAATTTTAGCCAAAAATGGAAAAAAAAAATAATTTCTCATGTACTTAGCTTTTCACAAATAACATGACTGTGCCAATGTATAAAATGTGCTCCCGTTGTGGGGAATGAGAAGGTGAGTAAAGGCAGCAGCATTGTTCACTTTATAAATGAAATCTAGACCCACTGCCTTAGAAATATATTTTTTCTATTTCTTTTTTGAAAAAGTTAGTCATGTTTGGAATCATTGGAAAGATTAGACCCTCGCCTGTCCAATAACACTTCACAAGACCTCGCTGGATGATATCGCGGAGATACAGGGGTTCAAAGTGCCCTTGCCACCTCCCATTGGTGCGGTGACTTAGGCTGGGGTCAGACCAGCGCACTTTTAACGTGCGTTCTGGCGCACATAATTACGGCCGCACTAGCAGCAGATGACAGGCAATGACGGCCAATATACGATGTACGGCCGCACAAAAGTCCAGCCGTGCAACGCAAGTGGAATTTGAACGCATTTTTCTGAGAACGCTGAACCGCTAGTACTGACGTACTGAGTGCGCAGCTGCGGCATAGCGGCGTGTGTGCGTGATTAGGAGATGTCAGACACTGCTAATGTCCAGCTTACATAACGTCCAGACGCAAAAAGAGTTTTATTGACGATCCGTACAAAATCACGCCCGAAAATGCGCGTCGTCTGACCGTTTTTGCGCATTCCGTGAAAAAAATACATTAATGCGTTCGGACGCACTTTTTCACGTTCGCGGGGAAAAATGCTTTCGTCTGACCCTAGCCTTAAGTATAAGATGATCAGTGCGTAGTTATGCATTGTGTCATCTTATCCACACTTTCTCCTGCTACATATATATATATATATATATATATATATATTACATTATGCATAGTCTGACAAAGAATTTGAAAATTTGATTTATATTTTATTCTCTCTAAAATGCATATAAAAACGAGTGGCAAAATCCACCAGGAGTAGTTTTTTTTTAGTCTGTACTGGTATTTCCGTACAGATTTCTCCCTTTAAAATTGAACGCTACAATTGCCCAGTGACAAAAACTGACCAACTGCAGACAATTTTTTTTTTTTTATTATTATTCTGAAGTTAGAAAAGGAATGAAAAAGTCCCAAAAGAAAAAAACAAAAAAGATCCTGTCTTTTACAAACATTTAAAAATTAAAAACTGAATGAGCTTTAGGGATTTTTTTTTTCTTTTTGTATGTAGCCGTGATGATGAGATCTTCTTACATCCGTGAAACATGTAGATCTTGATTGTTGGCCTAGCACAATAAAAAAGGTCTGGTGGGCAGCATATACTTGCATTCTTCTTGTATTCAACAGTTAAAGTTTGGCTGAAAAAGGACACTCCCTTTCATACAGGTGTCAAGTTTATCAAGTAGTGCAAGGTCTGCTTTAAGTATTGGGCCTTCACCATAGATGGCAATAGGTTCAGCGGGATTGACTAGAGGAGGACAAAGCTTTTCAAGTGATATCGGGATGTGCTGTGCTTTTCTTGCAAACGCTGGCCAATATACTCAGATTCAATTTACAATGGTTGAGCACAAATATCCCGGGTTCTGTATTAAAGACAGAGACAGGGCCTTGGATTGATGCTCAACAAGCTAGCAGAGGCTGTTCGATGTCCAAGACTTGTCCTGTTGATAACTCATGTCCATGCATGTATATATATTTTTTTTCAGCACCATGGCTTCTCTCAGTTGACGCAGTCTCAAGGTTCATTCAAAACCATCAGGCGTTCACTCAGAGGAGAAAAAAGAATAAAGAGGAGGAATAGTTGGTAAACCAGGTAATGCTATTTGTCCCTTAAACTGTCCAATTGTTCCTGATACTCTGTGAAAAGGCGCTGGAAACGCAGATTCTGTCCGATGAGTGGGAGAAGCTCTTTGAGCAGCTCCCGCTTTCGTAAACCCTGGAAAGAGAATTAAACACTCATCATTTCAAAAGCTGAGGATATTGAAAAACTGTTTTATATTAAAAATATTATTTATTATTTACATGTCAGTATTAATCATTAAACGGTCAATCTCTTTGTTCTCATTGGGGGCAGAATAACAATTCTGGCTGTGCAGACCAGCTCCTGCCATTGTGGCGAAACTGGACTTATTGGTGTAGGGGTGGGTTGTATACAAGTCTGACCACTCAGTCTGCAGATCAGGCACTTACAATTCTAGATGTAGAAGGTTGAACAGTGTATACATCCAGATATGAATGAATGTGTTCCATGTATTTGTAAGCGTTTGTAAGTGAATAAAAGGGTGCAGGTTTGGTGGAGAAACCAAGTAAAAAAACCAAAAAAATACATTAGGCAATGGTGGACATGAGAAAGGGATATCAAAAGTGTAGTCTCCTGAGTTTGTTAATGTTTCTCTGTGTTTACTTCATCTACTCATGAATTCGTCAGACTCATGTGACACCTTAAGGGATTTTTGCATGAACCAGCATTTGCAGGTTTTGGATGCCCTGGTGTTCCTGTAATCCTAACATTACCATGTCCTTTTAGGATTGTGTTTTTTTTGCCTTGGAGAACTCCATTTCTCATTTACTACGAGTTTGTTCTACAGTTTAATCATCTCCACAGCCATTTCCTTACAGACTTTTCTCCTTCAGTTGTTGAAGGTTTGTGATATGGAAAAATAAAGTGAGTCATTAAAGCAGACAAGGTTATTTTTTTATTTTATTATAACCAATTTACATACCAATATTCTAGATTCCCATTGACTTCCACTAGAGCGATGGACCGGACCCAACAATTCTTGACAGACCTCGCGTAATCTATGTTCACAACCTATGTAAATGTTAGAAGCATGTAAGACAGAATGCAGCATATTACATAATGTACCATTATTTTAAAGGTCCACTAAAACTTGCTAGATTTACATATAAAAAAAAATCAAGGTAAATTTCTTTCATGTTATTACACTATATCATCTTTTCTAGCATCTTACCTTCGTTTACTAGATACCGTGCATAGATAAGCAGCCAGTATCTGTATTCCTGACTGGATTGCAACATAAGGGCAGATGCAATTTGGTTCTCAAGGTGAGCCATGGTGGTTTCTTGCTGCACTTGATGAGGCAATGTGAAGAGGCGAGCAGCTTGTCTGCCTGCACTGCAAAGAGTAAACAAGTGCCTATATGATATGGCAATAGAGATGTGCATGAACAATTCCAAACTATACTTGTCCTCTTCAAGAAAATAGGTTCAAACAAATCCCAACATTTCGGAATGATTTTGATACAGACTCAAAAGGGTCGAGTGATTCACACAATTATGGGGCTAGATTCCAAGACTGATGTAAACATATACACCGAGCCCTGATAACCTTAACTTTGCCTCCCTAGGACCTGGTATGGTCCCACACCATGTGAGTGAACCCATGCTTACAATAGATCTGTACATTTGGTTTACAGTGTACACTATGGCACATGCCCTTTGTATTTAAGGTGTGGAGGACACTGTTGAATACCGGTAGGGCTGTTGGGTGGCCGACAAACAACCCAGAAGCAATCATCCCAGAGCCAGGTGGGCTCGTAAACGTGAGTGGGATTGAATATAATAAGTATATATTTATATCACACAAGGGTTACGCTATGATGGTTCTCTCTGAGAAAACATGAACTTTCTGGAATACATTTTATGTGAAGGGACACTGTAGGCACTACACTTTATTTGACCTCAGCTGCCTTTGATACAGTTGACCACTCCCTCCTCCTACAGACCCTTTTCTCTCGGTCTCTGTGATACCACTCGCTCATGGCTAAACTCTTACCTCTACAATAGATCATTTTCTGTATCGCTTGCTGGCAACTCCTCCTCTTCAATGCCTGTCAGTTGGTGTACCCCAAGGCTCAGTCCTAGGTCCTCTGCTCTTCTCCATCTATACCTCCTCACTGGGTAAACTCATCACCAGCTATGGCTTTAAGTATCACCTATACGCTGAAGACACTCAGATCTACCTCTCCACTCCCAATCTCTCTCCCTTCTGCTCTCGCTCAGGTCAGTGATTCTCTGTCTGGGATCTCTGCCTGGATGGCATCTCACTACCTGAAGATCAACATGTCTAACTAAGACCGAGCTCCTTCTAATTCCCCCCTCTAACGCTTCTCCAATTCCTGACTTCTCCATTATTGTGGATGGTATCACCATCCTTCCCTCAACCCAAGTCCGCTGTCTCGGAGTTACTCGACTCCAGTCTTTCCTTCAGCCCCTACATCCAATCACTCTCATCTTGCTGCAATCACCTCTGCAATATTGCCAAAATTCATCCATTTCTGACTGCCAACACCACCAAGCAACTTATCCACTCACTTGTTATCTCCTGCTTGGACTACTGCAACAACCTCCTGACTGGCCTTCCTATCTCCAGCCTCTGCCCCCTGCAGTCCATCCTAAACACATCAGCCCTTCTCATTGAGCTCACCCGTCTCTCTGTCTCTGCCGCTCCTCTCTGTGAATCCCTACACTGACTCCACATCCACAGCAGAATCAAATTCAAACTACTCACCATGACCTACAAAACCTTCACTAACGCTGCTCCTCACTACCTGTCCTCACTAGTCACCAGATACATCTCTGCCCGCCCCCTAAGATCCAGCAATGACCTGCTCCTGGCTTCCTCCATCATTACCTCTTCACATGCCAGACTGCAGGACTTTTCTTGTGTGGCGCCGACCCTATGGAATGCACTTCCTCACAACATCATACTGTCCCCAAACCTGGCTTCATTCAACGCTCCCTAAAGACCTTTCTGTTTAGGGAAGCCTACCACCTGACTCCATAACAAGACATCTGACCGACCCAAAAACGGTCCTTACCTCTCCCTGCATTAACTCATCACTGCAGCCCCATCCACCCACCTAGATTGTAAATTCGCACGGGAAGAGGGCCCTCATGTCCTCCTGTATCTGCTGGCAGGAATACTGACCGGCCTCCTTTATGTATCGTAGAAATGTCCTGGCTTTACCCAGTGCATTTTTTGTACAGCGCTGCGGAATGTGTTGGCACTTCATAAATAACAACAACAATAATAATAATTCGTATTTTTGGAATCTATTTGTTGTTGTTGTACGATAGGGTCAACATTATTGTGTCTAGTGACATCCCAAAAATCCTGAATACTAGCGCTGCATAGAATTGTATTTTTATTATACACAGAGCTCTGATAAACAACATTTTCATAGAATTTAATGACTCTGGCAAGTTTACTGGAGCTCTGGTTAAGTATATACCAGGCCACAATGTCAAAACAATATCTGTACTCTGCTTTCACTTAACAATCATCTTCTACGTCAGGGATCAGCAATCCTGGTCCTCCAGATGGTTTGAAACAACATGATGCTCAGCCCTGTATTAGGTTGGCTCTGCATCATGGCAAATGTAGTTCAAAAACATCTGAGGTTCAGGTTTGCGGACTCCTGTTTTAATCATATTTTGAAGGTGTAGAGCAACAACTGGTCACTTGTGAATTTTGGTTGTTCCTAGGATATGTTATATAAAATGCCACCTGGAACTGCCTGCAAAGCTGGCTTAGATTGATCTTACTTGGAAGTTTTTCCCTGGATTATGGCTAGTGGTCCGGAGCACATGACAGCATCCTGTGAGGATAAGCAATTCCGGTAATCTGCACATTGTGACAAGGTGTCCTGTTTGTCTGAAACCAGACTCCTGAAAGAAAAAAGAAAATCTAAAGTAAGGTCAAATACAAAGAAAATGTTACCACAAAAGAAGTACTGCCTTGTATGTACAGTATTACATTTTAGAATTTATACAGCCACCAAAGTTACATAATTGTAACAAAAAAAAAAAAACCCCTGTAAAACGTAAAAGCAGCTTTAAAGAACAGATATTAATAGAAACATAATGGCGACTCACCAAGCAGAGAGGGATGAATTGAAGGCATAGGCTTTCCCATTAGATAGGCTAAGCACCGGCACACCTCTGTGGGTCAGCAGAGTCTGGGAAACGGTCATGTCATTTCCTGAAACAGATCAAGTCAGTTTACAGGCTGGAAAGATCAATAACAGCAAATGTAATGTAAGTAGACCAAATATCACAGGCTAATTTCATCACAGGACTCGGAGGCTCATATTTGCCTTCTCTTTCTTTATTTTCTCTCAGCAGCAAGAGGTTTAACATGTAAAATAGAAGAAAAAAACTGTTCCCTCACAACAGGGAGTAACCACGCCCCCAATAGTCCCAATAGGTCAATCCATATAGTCCCTCCTCTGGTGTAGCTCCTCCTCTTTCTTGCTGCTTACCTCAAGGAGATAAGTACACTTGTTTTCTCTCTTGCACTATTTATATATATTATTGTATTTTACTGTATTTTTGCTCATTGTAAACTTTTCTTTCGGGACGCCGACTTTTCCCGGTGTTAGCCGCGGGGGTCGGCGTTCCCGTTTTACGTTCATTTAAACGCAGTGTTTTTACTCTACATATTTATCATACATATAATTCCCCCACTATCTACTAAATAGGAGGAAATTGGGCATTGTCTTTGTTTGCTTTTCGCCAAGAGTTTTCGCCAAGAGTTCCACCGACACCAACCTCCACCTCGCGGTTCCGCAGACACCGGATATACCCGCCCACTTCACCTCACAAGGTTTCAAACGCGCCATTTTAGAAATAAGCGCGGTCTTTCCCTCGCAACACAGAATGTCTCTCTCCAAACCGGACAGAAATTCCTCTCCCTCTCCACCCCGGGGCTCCGGGTCGGAGGGGAGTTCAATCCCACACTCCTATCTGAACAGCCGGCAGCAGCATCCCCGCAGCACCACCACCGGAAAAAATCTTCCAAACAAAGATTTGCAGCCCTTGAAGCTTCACTGAGGTCCTCCATTTCAGACACTGTGGCAGCAGCTGTAGCAAACATTCACACCTCATTCAGACACTATGCAAGACGCAGTCGCTTCCCTACAGATTCCACCTAAGGTGTCTTCCTGCGCTGCGTTCTCTCAGAGATCCCCTAATTATGCACGTGCCAGAGCTTCATCCCCAGATCAAATTGTGGAAGTCTCCCCTAGGGAGCCACCAAAAGATATTAATATGGGCCACCACATAGCTGATATCCCCAAAGGTGCTTATGGAGGGGCTGGCATCCCCGCAGTGCTGCCAATAATGGATAGCGAGTCTCATCCTCGCAAGAGAGCTCCAGACCGCGGAGCGCAGGCTGCGGCCGAGATTAAGAGACCCATTCCTGACGAGTGGAGTCTCGTCCCCGCTAAAAAAAGATCAGGACTAGTGGATCCTGAATACGGGGAAGATGAAGGGGATTACCCCCTAGAGATATACGCACCTGATGATGACGATGACCTGATGATTTGGGGAGAAGAAGAATCACCTCCCGTGCAGGTCGGGGACACAATATATGATCCTGAGGGAAACCCTCTTTTTAACCCTAAGGACATTTCGCACCCAGCATCCTCAGTGTGGATTCCACAACCACACATCGAGCGTTGGGTAGATAGCGTGATGCGCTGCCCACTAGACAAAGGCACGAGACAAACATTAAAAGCAGAGGGTCCTAGACCCACAACAACAGGCAAAACTTGCATTACGCCAGACGCAGACGAGGCATTTCAAAAAATTGCTGCGAGAAAAGGATGGTCTCCTAAAAAAGGAATAGACCTGGCTATACGCACATGCCAGGATAAGTTGCTGGATGCAACCGGACCTCTAGTCAAGGCCTAGATATAGTGGATCACGCAAAACTAGCACATATACCACTAGACCATGCTGAGATAGCCGGATGGCTACAGAGATCCCTTTGCTTTCTGGGAAATGCCAATTCTGCCCTAGCTGCGGAAAGAAGGAAAACGATCCTATTGAAGATGGATCCTAAGCTTTCACATTTAGCTACCGCTGACCTGGGGGTCAAAGCGGAAGGCCAATTATTCGGAGATCCATTCACTAAAAGACTGAATACATACGTGGGTGCTTTCTCCATGATTGACAAGGCAGAGGCAACGATTAAGAAAGTGTTCCCTAGCCGGGTCTCCCACAGGGCCGGAAGAGGCAGGGGTCGCTTTTCCGGCCGCACGGGACCCTCCCGCTCCGCAGGCCCCGCTTATAACAACCAAAGCTACACAGATAGTAGCGCCACCACTAGCTCCAGCTTCTTCCCGTCCAGAGCCAGACCTTGGCACAACAGATCTTTCCGTGGAGGCAGAAGTTCCTCCTTCAGGAAACCTACAGGTGAGCGATCTTCACATAATTCCTTTCTCTCACATGAGGATAGGAGGTCGTATTTCCCAGTTTCACCAAGCATGGACACAAATTACCACAGACACGTGGATTCTACATACTGTAAAAGGTTTCCTAATAGATTTTGTAGACACCCCTACACAACCTCGCGCTCCAGCGACATTACACTTCCAGCACACACAGTCACTACTGATACAGGAGGAGATACAAGGCCTCATACACAAAGAGGCAATAGAGCTTGCCCCCACCTCTTCGGGAGGTTTTTTGAGCAACATTTTTCTGGTGGCAAAGAAAGGCGGCGGTTCCCGCCCTGTCATAAATCTCAGAGAACTAAATTTTTTCGTTATGCACAGACACTTCAAGATGGAAGGCATGCACACGTTACAACACATCCTTCTCCAGCACGACTGGATGGTCAAACTGGATTTGAAGGATGCTTACTTGACGGTCCCGATACACGAATCCCACCGGGACTTCCTCAGATTCAATTGGCAGGGAACCACATGGCGTTTCACATGTCTCCCTTTCGGTCTCTCATCAGCTCCGTGGTGCTTCACGAAACTGTTGAAACCGGTGATTGCCTCCTTGCGAACGCGCGGCGTAAAGATAGTTATATATCTGGACGACATTCTTCTGATGTCCCAATCCCGAGACACCCTACGGACTCATCTTCAATGGACGATATCCCTGCTACAGGATCTGGGATTTCTCATCAATACAGAAAAATCTCTCCTAACCCCAACGAGAAAGATCGAATTTCTAGGTTTTCTATTGGACTCCAACCAGCTGACATTATCCCTTGCGTCCACGAAGATGCGCAACATAAGAAAGGAAGTAGCCGCTCTCCTCCAGCACTCAGTTACTACCCTGAGATCTCTGGCCAGAGTGATTGGTCTACTAGCAGCAGCGAGACTGGCGATTATTCCAGCTCCACTTCACTATCGGGCCCTCCAACGCCTGAAGGCCCGTTCCCTCCGAGCGGGTCTGGATTACCCGGACAACATCCATCTAACAGACGATGCTCGAGTAGACCTCTGCTGGTGGCACGCCCACATGTCAGAATGGAACGGGAAACGTCTGTTTCCCTTACAGCTGACCCTCACCATAGATTCAGATGCCAGCAATCTGGGCTGGGGAGCTCACTGCGAAGGGATGGAGACAGGTGGACGATGGTCACCCGAGGAACGTATCCATCACATAAATGTACTGGAGATGATGGCAGGTTTATTTGCAATCCGGTGCTTCACCAAAGACAAACTCCACTCTCAGATCCTCCTTCGCATGGACAATTTCCCAGCAGTCTGGTACATCAATGCCATGGGAGGACCAAGATCGGAACCTCTGACCCAGATGGCACAGAGGGTTGGGGGTTTTGTCTCCAGAACAATCTTTGGGTCAAGTCCCAAATTCATCCCGGATCTGTCCAACCAGATCGCAGACTGGAACTCAAGACACATGACGGACGCAGGGGACTGGAAACTCCTATCATCTATATTCAACAAGCTTCAATCTCTTTGGGGTCCTTTTCAACGGGACCTCTTTGCATCGAGACTGAACGCACAAATACCACACTTCTTCAGTTGGAAACCGGACCCAGAGGCTATAGCCACGGACGCGTTCCTCCAGGATTGGTCGGGAGACCGGCTTTATGCCTTCCCTCCATTTGTCCTCATAGCAAGAACCATAAAGCAGGTTCGACTTCACCAGGCGACGATAGTACTGTTGGTCCCCCATTGGCCGAGCCAACCGTGGTTTCCATCTCTGATGGAACTAGCAATAGACATTCCCAGGATGCTTCCACAATGTCAAGATCGATTGAAGGATCCCGACAACAATCCTCATCCTCTACTACAAGGCAACCTGGTCATGCTAGCATGGCTGATTTCAGGTTTGCCTGGCAGAGCCAAGGAATTTCGGACAGAACTGGAGAATTACTCCTGCAAGCCTGGGCCCCAGGTACTCGCAACGCATACAGATCAGCCTGGAACCGATGGACTTCTTGGTGTGCGTGGGAAGACACCAAGATCCTTTTCGGCACCTCTAACTTCCGTCCTGGACTTCCTGACTTCCATATTCGACGCCGGTCTACAATATAGAACCTTGAATGTGTACAGATCGGCCATCTCAGCAGGACATGTTGGCTTCGCAGGGGTTGCAATTGGCCAACATCCCCTGGTGTGTAGGCTATTGAGGGGCACCCGATTCGCTAGACCTCCCCTTCCGAGATATGTTTCTACCTGGGACGTCTCCCTTGTACTAAGATTCTTGGAACAATGGCCGGATAACCAAATTCTGACATTACGACAATTATCCGCTAAGCTTGTCATGTTATTCTGTTTACTCTCCTGCAAACGTGTTAGTGATGTACGGGCACTTGATTACCCTTCACGCTCTTTTCAACCGGACGGTGTCCGCTTCGATATCTCACGGAGAACCAAGACTTCAATCAATTCAGTATTCTTTCCACGATTCCAGATCATCAGTCCTTATGTCCTGTTAGATGCCTACAGACCTACGAATCTCGAACACAAGATCTACGTACGGGGTTGATTTCCCCTCTATTTCTTTCATTCCGGGCGCCACATGCCCCTGTGTCACCTGCAACCTTGGCCAGATGGATACGTTGGCTACTGGATCTGTCTGGAGTGGATACCTCCTGTTTTGGCGCGCACTCGGTTCGAGGCGCCATGGCTTCTGCAGCAGTGGCAGCTGGCTGTCGATTGTCGGATATCATGCGATCTGCCGACTGGACCAGAGAATCTACGGCTCATCTCTTCTATGTTAGACCAGTTCCTCATTGGACGACTTCAGTTGTTGCTCAGCTTTAAATAGGCAAATATGAGCCTCCGAGTCCTGTGATGAAATTTCCGAATTTTCCTATTATATAACGGAAAGTTCTAATTTCAATAAGGACTCGGAGGCGAGTATTTCCCTACCCATGAATATGCCCCCCCTTATATGATTGTTCTGCATAACTGTTTCAATAAAATGACTGTCTAAATTCAGACCTTGTTTTGGTTTTTGCTTTGGTTTTGTCTATGTGGTGCGCTGGCGATGTTATCCTTTACGCGCTCCGACTTCACGATTCTGATTAAAATCAATGTTTTTTCATGACTCAGTTCCTTGTAATTTGTTTTCGCTACCATAGTGGATATACACTCAGTTATGGCTTAAATTCTAAACACTTCTCTGTGTTTTTGCTTCCATTTCAGAACAGTGAAATCCTCCTTCCGTTGTTCGGATAATGGTCGTCTTCCGCCTAGGAATATGGGCTGCATCCTCCTCTCCCCGTTGGGATATCCTTGCTTGTTGGGTTCTGTTACCTTATGTTTTCGCAAGAAAGAGGAGGAGCTACACCAGTGGAGGGACTATATGGATTGACCTATTGGGACTATTGGGGGCGTGGTTACTCCCTGTTGTGAGGGAACAGTTTTTTTCTTCTATTTTACATGTTAAACCTCTTGCTGCTGAGAGAAAATAAAGAAAGAGAAGGCAAATACTCGCTTCCGAGTCCTTATTGAAATTAGAACTTTCCGTTATATAATAGGAAAATTCAGAAATTTCACATCACATATTCAATGTACAAGGAGAATGACCAGCACTCCTAGGACGTCTTGCTATAAACCTTGTCACTTATTCAGTGTACAAAATAAAGTTTTTCAGTATGTTCAATAACGCTTGATGTTTTTTTTTTTATTATCTGTATTAATGAACAAAGCTAAAAAATACATTATTTTCTTTCAGAGATCAAGATAACCAATAATACTCAGTATCTTTGCATGATAATGTCAAAATTCATAAAATTTTAATAGAACACTTGATATGGATGAGTGTCACATTTTTAGAAGGCTTCATGGCGTCTCTAAAGATGACCAAATATTTACATAATCACTACAAAACATTGAATATAAATTCAACATACATTAATCCATTACCTGATAGGATGGGCTGTAAAGACTCATCCTTTACTAGAATGCTCTGGTTCTGTACATCCCTGAATAAAAAACAAAAAAAAAGGATAAGGGAAATTAAGCTGAAAGTTAAAATACGAAAGAGAAGGTTGTGTACAAAACCTCACAGTTGTACCTACAGTAATACATATGATTTACAAGAAATTACCTTATACGCCATTCACAGCACACAGACTGCTGTATGCATTTTATATTAAAATGTAATGTATAGTAGACAGTGCCAGGAGCATGTTTTATTGTTTTAGCACTGACACTCACTGCACTGAATTAACTAATTAAGTGACTAATACCTGCAAGTTGGTATTTATGTTACATCTACATATAGGCAATGTCAACATGTGACTAAATAATTGGGAAAATAAGAGCTATTCCCCCATCAAAAATATATTGTCAATCCCTTCAGGTAAAATGCCAGAAGATTCATTCTAATTTACCGGTAGGTAAGCCCAGAGCCTTCCTCCAGGACAGCCCACCACTCACTACATGTATCTTATTGCAGGCTGACATTGTTGCTGTATTGTGTGATGGCCCTTGAGTGGCTCTGCCCATGATGGGGGAAGAGGGCAGCAAAGGGATGAGATATCAATGTATTCCACCACTCCCACACACGAATGCGATATCCATCCTCCTCTGATGTGATTATCACTGCAAAAGTACACCTGGCCACTACAGGTGCACTTCGTGAAAGTTTAGCTTACTGGCATGGCAATCCTACAGAGGTTTCTAATAATGAAATAACAGAATTCCTCCAGTCCATTACTGACATGGATTTCCTTAACGTTTTTCTTTTGTATTAGCGACCAATAAAAGCCAGGAATTGTCTGTGTTGTAATCTGTAATATTAATGATCACCAGCCCCCTTAGCTTCCTTAGTGCTTTCCTTTCATGGATGTCTATTACATTATGGATGTATATAACAGCATATAGAAGATTTAAAATAAGCTTATAAAAAAATCAAATTCAACAAGGCCTTGGAAGACCTACATTCCTAGAGGTTACCCTTACAGCTTTGTTATAAAATTTTCAGTTTGAAGTTTGAGTGTTTGTAATCTTCGACAGAGTTAAAAAAAAATATTTTGTAGAAAAAGGATTTGGTTAAGGCCAGTTTTCCTCATAAACGTGTAGTTATCAATATTTGTTATCCTTTCTGAGGAACAGAGATTTCATCATTATGGAAAGGTGTCCACGGATTGATATCTCATCACAGGATCAGTGAAGATCTCTATGGGCCTGGAGCTGAATATTTTGGTGGCTTTTCTTGGAACTTAGTGAAATGAAAACATATTTTCGGTTACTTAATAGTGCAGATACGGGTATATCTAACCAGGCAGTTTACTGTGTGAGGAAATTTTCATTCAGATTTCAATGTGTAAAATTATTTTTTCCCATCCAAACCTTTGTGGTTATATATTCTATAGTGAATTATTGTTAAAAGAAATTTAAAATGGGAACCTGTTAATGCATTTTTCTGAGAAAATATACAATTTAATTTTTTTTTTCTTTTCTTATATTTTCCTTGTGTTTTGGAGGATGGTGTTTTATGAATAATATGAACTTGCTCCCCTGAGTGAGAAATAAGAAGGTGAGTAATGGCAGTGGTTAGGGATGCACTGATACCACTTTTTTAAGACTGGAGTACTGATACTTTTTAAAAGTACTCACCGATACCGAGACTTTTATGTCATGTGACTGCTTTTCAATAAGAACAGACCTCATATAAAAATGCCCCCAGCTCACATGTATATTCCCCCCCCAAGATATATATATACAGAATGCCCCCAGCTCACATGGCGATTGCCCCCCAGCTCTCATGGATATTGCCCCCCAGCTCTCATGGATATTGCCCCCCAGCTCTCATGGATTTGCCCCCCAGCTCTCATGGATTTGCCCCCCAGCTCTCATGGATTTGCCCCCCAGCTCTCATGGATTTGCCCCCAGCTCTCATGGATTTGCCCCAGCTCTCATGGATACTGCCCCCAGCTCACATGGATATTGCCCTAGCTCGAACGCTGCGGAAGCTGGCCGCGTGTATGAAAAGCACGCAGCCAGCGTTCCCCTCGACGCGCTGCATACTCACCCATCCTGAAGGTCCAGTCGCATGGCAGTGATGCGATCACGTGGCCGCCGGGCGCATCTGTGACGCTGCCTCCAGCCAAGAGGCAGCGTCACAGGAGCGCCCAGTGGCCGCGTGATCGCATCACTGCCATGAGACTGGACCTTCAGGATGGGTGAGTATGCGGCGCGCCAGAGGGGGAACGCTGGCCGCGTGCTTTTCATGCACGCGGCCAGCTTCCCCAGCCCCGCGGATACCGGCAAGCCCGCTTCCGGTATCGGCGGGATGTATCGGGCCGTTTGCACGAGTACCAAGTACTCATGCAAACGGCAGTATCGGCATCGATACCGATACTAGTATCGGTGCATCCCTAGCAGTGGTATTGCTCATTTTATATGTGACAAATGGACAATGCCTGGAGCTAAAAATATAAAAAGGTGTTTTTTTTTGTTCTCTTTTAGATTTTACATGGTTACGTTTAGACTCTGACTTGTCCCATGAGGCCTCACGTGACCTTGTGAGGTGTAAAGATTAGTGACATTGGGTTCCGAAGTCCCTCCCCCCCGTGCTCTTCGCTGCAGTGTGGCATTTAGGTCTTTGATGTAACAATTTGTAATAACGGATTATGCCACCACCTCCACACTTGTTGGAGACATGAGAAATGAGATTGTGAGTTAGTGTAGCATCATTGTTCACTTTATAATTAAAAAGTGAACAATATTGCTGTGTTAGAAACAAAAAAATAAATCTTTAATATTTTATTTTTGTTGTTACAAAAAACCCGATCAGGGTTGGTATCATTGGAAAGGCCATGTTCTGGCCTTTCCACATGACCCTGTAGCTGCTATGGAGCTGGAGATACAGGGGTCCAAATGCCAATCAATGCAGACAGTTATCCTTTCTCTGGAGCTATTCTGGGGCATGGGCCTGGATCTGCTGCTCCATCAGCCCCTATGTTAATCCGGCCCTGCACAGGATCAAGCCTTGAGCTCCATTTACTTGTTGGGGACTTCAGTATTCTATCCACGACTGGTTATGTATTTTAAGGACATATTTCAGACTTCTCAGATTTAGAAATTATTTCATAATTTGTTTCCCTTACAGCAATGAAATGAATTTCTTAAATGTATAGACTATATTAAGTTCATCATCAGCATGCACATGAATAATATTGGAATATTCCTAGAACAAGTTTAGAAAAGCAACAAATTAGTTTTATATTGTTATATATTTTAGAGTCTCGTCCTGCCACTTTAAGTTTTTGGTCTCCGCAATAGAAGGTTTCTGTGTGAACAAATTACATTATCCACGTACTGTAAACCTACTTATACCATTGTTATATATTACATTGAACTCCCAAGTTTAAAATATTTTCTTTTTTTTGCACACCAAAGATATAATAACTCGATCAGAAAAAGTGAAAGCATACAACAATTTATATATTACCTGCGTGTATAAACACCTACTATTGATTTGAAAAAAAGAAAAAACACACAAAAACCACAACATTGCATAATATTGGGTACTAAACATAGAATGTCGGCAGATAAGAACGTTTCGGCTCATTTAGTCTGCCCAATTATATGGATACTTTTCCTGGATTTAGCTTTTATTTAGGATAGCCTTAGGCCTATTCCATGCCTGCTTAAACTCAGTCACTGCATATAGATACATAGAACTTCCTTAACGGTCTTCGTTTCTAGCTGTTTGACAAGTGCAAACTCACCAGACTGAAAGGGCAGCAGCAGCTGTAAGAGCCATGACATAAGAGCCTGTGCATTGTAGATTGGAGATCGGAGAGGGCAGAATGATGGGTGGAAATAATCTCCTTCCACTGCCAGAAAACATGGACAACATCTTCTTCTCACAAGCCACACACACCACATCACTGTTGAGTAAAAAGGAAAGGTGATTTGTATCTGTTATACATGACATGACAATTCCTACTTCAAGAATGACTATACAGTATAATGGGACCTATAACGGCTCAACTGGATCTGCAAGAGAGTAAAGTTAGCATGAGCTATTAACCCTTAGTG
Source organism: Leptobrachium leishanense (assembly GCA_009667805.1). Lineage (NCBI taxonomy): Eukaryota > Metazoa > Chordata > Amphibia > Anura > Megophryidae > Leptobrachium > Leptobrachium leishanense. The sequence goes on along the minus strand of CM019063.1, from coordinate 163,336,706 downwards.
CAGGGGTCTCAAACTCAAATTACCCGAGGACCACTGGACACGTTTTCATATCCCATGGGGGCCGCATGCAAAATTTCAAACTGGTTTTTTTTTTTTTTATTATTAAAAAGGTTATTCTTTTCTTTTGCAGCAAAAAGTATTTTTAGTTTCTAAGCAGTGGCATTGTCCATTTGTCATGTATAAAATGAGCAATATCACTGCCGTTACCTTCTCATTTCCCACACTGCAAGCAAGGTTAGTGGTGTTTTATACATACAGAGTTATTCAGAGAGAGGTGAAAACCATGAGAGTGACTGGAGAAGTGAAAATTCGAGGTCAAAATAGCCAAACCAGAAAAATTCTCCCATTTATCTCACTTTCCGAATCGGCTATTTGTTCTCTTCTCCTGGTTTTCACCTCTCTCTGAATAACCCCCATAGTCTTATTATTCATCGTAAAACAGAATGTGGCAAAATACAAAATACTCATTGCATCTAAAGCTGCGCCGTGGCACAGAAGGTCCCTGTGGCACACGTGGGAAGCTGTTCGCTTCTCAGGTTTACAAGAAAGTGTACCTTAGTGGTACACTTGTACACACTGCACATTACAGAGCTCCACGGCAGTAAAACTCACGCTCATACACACAGCACATTACTGTATCACAGAGCTCCACAGCAATACAACAGTAATGTGTGGTGTGTATGAGCGTATCACTGAGCTGCACACTCCAGAGAAATAATTATATTTAACTTCTTTATTAAACTAAAGTTCTTTCAAAATGCAGTGTAATAACAGACCCAGGACGCATAAAAGTGAGACAGAGGTCATTTGCATATCCTATCCAGAATTCCTTGCTGCATATGGGAAATGTGGCACAGGAGCTCTGGGATGCAGTTCTTTGAATTGCTGTGATGTGCAAGTGGCTTCTGCAATAATAAACAAACTAATTATAGCATGGAGGCTTTTTATCTCACTTTTAGTCCACCACCACAACCCTTGTAGATAAAATAATAATATAAATAAAATATTAAATGTCAATATATAAAAATATAGAAACCTCAAAAATTGAGTGGACATACTCAGGGTCTTCAATAATAAAAGCGATGCTTTATTGAAAAATTTACATTAAAAAACATGCCCATACGCATCTCCCGACGTTACGGCCCTCTCAGAGGCCTTTATCATTACCTTGATAAAGGCCCCGAGAGGGCGAAACGTCACGAGATGCGTATGGGCATGGTTTTAACCTCCCTGGCGGTATTCCCGAGTGTGACTCGGGGTTAAATTTCACTACCACGAACGGTAACCCCGAGCCATACTCGGGCTGGATGCATACTCCCCTCCTCCTGGCTCCCTTGCTGTCCCCCGCAGTGTGATCGCGGCGAGCTGCTTCCTGGTAAGGCTCCCTGCGAGTCACACGATGCAGGGGGGCGGGACCAGCAGCAAATTTAGAAAAAAATTATAAAAACCACTGTATAATCCAAAGTGCAATGTTGATGAACGGCCACTAGGTGGCACTACAGGATAAGAAACAGACCATACATCGTCTCACCCTTGTTTTCAGACAGATTTCAGTGTTTTTTGTTGTATTTTATTGAATATCATTTATTTGCATTATTTTGGATAATTATTTTTGGGATAATAAATTATTATTTTGTGTTTCAAACTTTATCGGAGTGTATTTACTATCTTTTTAAATTAATTAATTAATTTATTTATAAAGGATTTTACCAGTAAGGACTCTTGCTTGCACCGATTTCAGTGCGTGATTCCTAATTATTACAGGCTAACTATGAACAAAAACACGTTTCCTTAAAAAAAAAAAAAATTGAGACGCTTTTAGACATGAAATTTTGAAAAAATTAGACCGCCATGGAGGTTAATGTAAATTTTTCAATAAAGCATCGCTTTTATTTATTATTGAAGACCGAGTACGTCCATCCAATTTTTTAAGGTTTCTACAGGTTCATATTGGTTCCAATATATTAAATGTATATGAAAAAATAAGATTGAAAAATAAGATTGAAAAAATGAGAGTTAGTGGAGCGGTATTGTGAATTTTATAGGGGGCGGGGCAATGCCCTTGTTTTTAGAACAAAAAGTATCTAACTGCATTTAATGTTATTAATGATCTTTTTTCTTTGTTACTTAGTACATAGTGCTGTTAGATATCATTGGAAAGGCCAGATTCTGGCCTTCCCAATGACACCTCAACTGCCCTTGTAGCTCCTATGGATCCAGAGATACAGGGGACTGAAGGACCCCTACATCGCTCCTGTAGAGGGATCCTGCTGGGCGGGGGAATCCCAGAACGTGACGTCATCGCAAGCACGATGACTCCCGGGGGCCGACCCACAGCAAAGGCTGATTCCAGCCCGCGGGCTTGGAGTGTCCTGTGTACTGGGGAAGGAATCCCTGTGACGCCCCATGCACGTCCTGGGCTGCAGGGCAGCAAGGCCAATCCGGAATGGGTCACTCTGCCCCGGTCTGCGGACCATTTGTAACCGGTCCGCAGGCCACTAATTGCCTGCTTGCCGTTACTTTGAGACCCCTGCCCTAGTAGCTCTCTATGACCAGTTCAATTACAAGCAAGCCACTAGGTTAGTAGCTAGACTCTCCATTATATGGAGCCACTGGCATAGAATTGCACGAGCTGATGTAAGTGGATTTGAGCTGGGTCAACCAAAGGACAATGGGAACTATTTGTTCCCAATTTCCATCTGCATGTGGCAAGAGGAGGAGGCAGATCATGCCTGTGTTTTCCTCTCTACAGTGGAATAAGCAAGTAATTTTTTTTATACTATGTTTTGTGCGATAAGTAATAATGTCACTTATTCTCATCTTGAGACCTGATACTCTGGAGGTTAACAAAGAACTTTGGAATTGCTCGTTATTTTCCTGCTAGCCACAAATTAGCTTGAAAAGCAGGATGAAGTACAGCAGCCCCACTTATTAACACTAACAGTTTTATCAGAATAGGTTACAGTATTTGTAAATAAACAAGATGCAAAATAAATATGAGAAACAACAGTGATGTGCAATTTTCTAGAAAGGCCTGTTTAGTAGTCACAGTCACGTGTAAGAATATAGCATTAATATAGCAGATACAGTTGTATTCAAAATTATTCAACCCCCACTGAAATTGAGTGTTTTGGCCAGTTTGACATTGATTTTGATCATTCAGTCATCTTGCTTACAATGAAATCATAGAGGCACGTGTAGGTCAGACAAATATAACATTAATAATTAAATAACCACAAATGTCTTTTCTGTGCTCACATCATTATCAGTTTTATTCAACCCCCGAGTGACATTCAATCTTAGTACTTAGTACAACATCCTTTTACAGTTATAACAGCTTTTAAACGTGAAGCATAGCTTGACACAAGTGTCTTGCAGCGATCTACGGGTATCTTCGCCCATTCGTCATGGGCAAAAGCCTCCAGTTCAGTCACATTCTTAGGCTTGCGCACTGCAACTGCTTTCTTTAAGTCCCACCAGAGGTTCTCAATGGGATTTAAGTGAGGTGACTGCGATGGCCACTCCAAAATGTTCCAGCCTTTAATCTGCAACCATGCTCTAGTGGACTTGGAGGTATGCTTGGGATCATTGTCCTGTTGAAAGGTCCAACGTCTCCCAAGCCTCAGGTTTGTGACGGACTGCATCACATTGTCATCCAATATCTCCTGGTACTGAAGAGAATTCATGGTACCTTGCACACGCTGAAGCTTCCCTGTACCTGCAGAAGCAAAACAGCCCCAAAGCGTGATTGACCCCCCGCCATGCTTCACAGTAGGCAAGGTGTTCTTTTCTTCATAGGCCTTGTTCTTTCTCCTCCAAACATAGCGTTGATCCATGGGCCCAAACAGTTCTAATTTTGTTTCATCAGTCCACAGAACACTATCCCAAAACTTCTGTGGTTTGTCCACATGACTTTTGGCATACTGCAGTCGACTCTTCTTATTCTTTGGAGACAGCAAGGGGGTGCGCCTGGGAGTTCTGGAATGGAGGCCTTCATTACGCAGTGTGCGCCGTATTGTCTGAGCTGAAACTTCAGTACCCACATCTGACAAATCTTTTCTCAGTTCCTCAGCAGTCACACGGGGACTTTTCTCCACTCTACGCTTCAGGTAGCGCACAGCAGTCGAAGTCAGCATCTTCTTTCTGCCACGACCAGGTAGCGTTTCAACAGTGCCCTTTGCCTTGAATTTGCGAATGATGCTTCCTATGGTCTCTCTTGGTATGTTTAACATCTTTGAAATCTTCTTATAGCCATTGCCCTTCCTGTGAAGAGTAATCACCTCTTCTCTTGTCTTCCTGGACCATTCTCTTGACTTCACCATGTTTGTAACCACACCAGTAAATGTCTAGAAGGAGCTGAGTATCACAGTCATTTTAAAACTGCCTAATTGGTGCTTATTATGCTTTATTGCTGCTCCGTGACATCCACAGGTGTTTTCAATACCTGATTGAAAACACTTGAATGAACCTCTGTTCTTCAGAGTGGTAGTCTTTAAGGGGTTGAATAATTGTGTCAATGAAGAATTCACAAAAGAAACATTTACTACTGTATTACAAAACCAATTGATGTCATTTTAGTTGCATATGGTTCTTTAAAAAGTCCTTGTAGGATTTCATTCTGAATACAATTACAAATGTACACTAAATTCTCTAAAACCCTTTACAGCATTGGGGGTTGAATAATTTTGAACACAACTGTATATACACGCAGCTTTTATGTAATGTCTGTCAGAGGTTAGCTGCTGCCATTGAAACAGAAATGTGTGTGCCCTTTTTATCACACTATCACATTTGCAAGTAATTTGGTTATTAGTTCCCAGCTTTGACTCTTCATGAGACTAACTTGCTGCCTGCTGCGGCCATGATCCTGCCAGTAATCACCGTCTCCCATTCCTTTCCATCATGAAGACACTTTAGGCGGCTGAGTTTGGATCCAGCTAGTACTCTAATCTCATTCTCCACTTCAATATGCATTGAGGGCTCAGTGCTTATCTAGGAAAGCAAGCAAATAGGGTGAGCTATTTAAGTAGACAATATTAAAATCAAAGACATATAAATTTGGCCACAGTACAAGAAATTCTACGTGTAGTTTCATGCAGACATTAAAATCTTCTCTGGTATCCAACCTCACTCACCTGTAGTGTAAATGATTTCTGAGGTGGAGGGGTTGGCAGTCTGAGTGTTCGTAACGGCGTTGTTACACATGTCAATTCCTTCTCTGATGTTGATGCAACCTGAGACTAACAATGGGAAAAACAGAATAAAGCTTTCAATGGCAGTCATGCGGTCTTTGTAACGCCTAAATGTTCCATTAGATAATCTTTGAAAAAAAGCTGCTTGGAAAGTGGAGTTATGTACATAGATATTTAATTTGCTCAGAAATTGGTAAACATAGAGAAGGTCTTTTTACTTGCATTGGCTGTAGTCAAAAAAAAGTGTCAAGGATATTTTAATTAAAAAGGGACACTTCCACCAAAAATATGAAATGATTTTATTATTTTTTGCTGGTATATTACATGCACTTTATTCTTCTTAGGTATGTTTAGCTAAGAAAATATTTTACTCTATATGTGTCACTCTGCATCCATTTTGTGATATTTTGTGTTGCAAAAATGCTGCCCACCACAGTAATTTTACAGCACTTGCTCCTCATTGTGTGGCACCTGGCTTAGAATGGAGTGAATTGGTCAGATAGTCCAGTAAACCGACTCATAGCATTGTATGGGATGTATGCAAAGGACATCATCAGGGGATAGATTGGACTATGTTTAAAAGGATATTCTACACTCCCTGACCCCTTTAGCTTTTTAAAGTGGTCATGGTGTGTGGAGTATCCTCCCCCCTCCTCCCAGGTCCCCGAACTGTTTAAAACAGTGACAAAAATCCACTAAACTAATAGAGGTAACACCACATCTTCAAAAGATTTTTGTAAGATAAAGATTTGGTATTTAGAGTAATTGTTTCACACAATACACAAAGGTACTAAAACCTGAATTGTATAGACAGAGCTGGTCTGTTTGAACGAGTCAAACTTACCACAAGGTGTTGGTGACAAGAATTAAACAGTGAAAAACTTTATTAGGGCATAAAAGCCAAAAATTAAAAAACTGGACACAACGTGATCACTAAGGACAAACACATAGATAATAAAACATGTTCAATATATTAGGACATTAATATATATATATAAAACGTGTCTCGAACCTCGGAATTCTCCTAAAGACTCAGATGGTACTGAATTATATGAGGGGAGGAGGAGGCTCATATATAAATAGGAAGCCTAAAGAACATATAAAAGGAAATGAGAGCAGCAGAAATCTTTGGTATATTCTAATGTATATACATTTGATCCAATAAATTCTGCAGTATGGGGTACCCTATAAACCACCATAAGATCTCAGAAGTATTTTTTGTGCAATAGTGTCAATGGTGCTACCATGATTTTGGCAACAATACACCTGCTTAATTAAGCAAAAACAACAGGAGAGGTGGTAATTGAATACTCCAAAATTAGCGGTGTTAGCCAACTGATATGTCGCTAGTTGTTCTTATACACCACTACAATCATAGATAGACATATGAAACCAATTTTACACAAAGCTTTGAGCTTGTATAACCTCCAAAGGAAATGTAAAATTGGTTTCATATGTCTATCTATGATTGTAGTGGTGTATAAGAACAACTAGCGACATATCAGTTCGCTAACACCGCTAATTTTGGCGGACATATATATATATATATATACACATTTACATCTTGTTTTATAGATATTCAATTACCACCTCTCCTGTTGTTTTTGCTTAATTAAGCAGGTGTATTGTTGCCAAAATCATGGTAGCACCATTGACACTATTGCACAAAAAATACTTCTGAGATCTTATGGTGGTTTATAGGGTACCCCATACTGCAGAATTTATTGGATCAAATGTATATACATTAGAATATACCAAAGATTTCTGCTGCTCTCATTTCCTTTTATATGTACTTTAGGCTTCCTATTTATATATGAGCCTCCTCCTCCCCTCATATATATATATATAAATTCAGTACCATCTGAGTCTTTAGGAGAATTCTGAGGTTCGAGACACGATATATATATATATATATATATATATATAGTAATGTCCTAATATATTGAACAGGTTTTATTATCTGTGTGTTTGTCCTTAGTGATCACGTTGTGTCCAGTTTTTTAATTTTTGGCTTTTATGCCCTAATAAAGTTTTTCACTGTTTAATTCTTGTCACCAACACCTTGTGGTAAGTTTGACTCGTTCAAACAGACCAGCTCTCTCTGTTTAAAACAGTGGCTCTCAACCTGTGGACCCTCAGGACCCACGATTGTCCTTGGTCATTAAGTCACGACCCAAAAATAATTGAATTTCTGAAACATTATAAATTTATTCCACAAAACTACGTGTGCAATATTCTACAATGTATGCAGTTTTTAAACAATTTTGTAAACAAACGGATTCTTTCCAAAAAAGGATAGAGCAGTAATCACAGCACTAGTGAAAAGAAAGTGTTTACTGTAAAATAAACTAATTGAAACATATGAAATTAATTAGAACTTAAAGGAAAACTGGGGATGCTTTTTGCTCTTAATAAGTGTCTCAAAGTCTGGGGTGATGGTAGACAAAGCAACTCTAATTAAATTTTTTTTTTTTTTGGAAAGGATTTTACCAGGAAGGATACATTGAGATTTCTCTCGTTTTCAAGTATGTCCTGGCTGGCGAGTATGTACCGTTAGGTGTCTTGCCCAAGGACACTTACTGGAGAGGTGCTCTTGCTGGAATCAAACTCATATCTCCACAGGCTCTCTCCACGAAGAGCAGTGATGTTACTTCTACTCCACCCAGCCGGTACAATTCACTACTGAATGAATATTATAAAAAAACTTAAACTCACCTGCTCCGCGCTCCCCCACCGTCTGTCTCTGCTGCTGCGCACATAATTTTTTTGCAGCAGCCTGCCCTCCCTTAGCCTACACAATTTGCATAGCTGAATGCTACGCAAATCGCATAAGCTCAAGCTGACCAAGAGATTGAGGTCTGCAGCGCGCGTCTGGCACAGCCTACTTCCTGAATCTACGCTCTGCAGTGCCTCAGAGAGGGACCGAAGAACAATGGCTGGGCTCCCATGCATTGATTGACGCAGGACAGTCATGTGACTGTCCTCGTCTCGCACAGTCAGTGGGTGCGGGGCTGTGCTCGGGGTGTGACTGTCGCTGTGTCAGCAACTCCTCCCTGCAGGTGGAGGGGGCAGTGCGCGGCTGCCTGGAGTGGACGATGTAGATCCTGGGGAGCACTGAGAGCAGCCAGATCCTGGGGAGCACTGAGAGCAGCCAGATCCTGGGGAGCCCTGGATCTATCTAACCTGTGTATACTAGCCAGTGCCTATCCAGCCACTGACCTCACCGCACGTCCCTGGTATGCAGGGAGGCTGGGATCAGGAAGCGGTGTGGGATTCTGCTGAGAATTCTCAGTGTATCTTCTAGTTTTCTGCAGGGATTATCACATCAGGAGGAAGGCAGGAAAGGAAGAGGAATGAAAGATTTATAGAGTAAAAGGGAGAGAGTGATAGAGGGAGAAAGATTAGGAGGAATGGAGAGTAAGACATAGATCCAAGGACAGATGGAAAAATACACAGAAGGACACAAGATATACCGTATTTTTCGCTCCATAAGACGCACTTTTCTCCCCCCAAAAAGTGGGGGGAAAAGTGGGTGCGTCTTATGGAGCGAATGCCCCATGATATGCCTCAGCTCACCTGTCGCCTCCGCGTTAGGCTCCCTCTGAGCGTGCGTCCGGCGGCAAGGAGCTTGGGCAATACCTGAGGGAGCCACGTGACCGCGATCTCACGAGATCGCGGTCACGTGGCCCCCCCAGGCGAGTGCCCAAGCTTCCTGCCGCCGGACGCATGCTCAGAGGGAGCCTAACGCGGCGGCGACCGGTGAGCGGAGGCATATCCATGAGTGAGCTGGGGCATATCCATGAGTGAGCTGGGGCATATCCATGAGTGAGCTGGGGCATATCCATGAGTGAGCTGGGGCATATCCATGAGTGAGCTGGGGCATATCCATGAGTGAGCTGGGGCATATCCATGAGTGAGCTGGGGCAAATCCATGAGTGAGCTGGGGCAAATCCATGAGTGAGCTGGGGCAAATCCATGAGTGAGCTGGGGCAATCCATGAGTGAGCTGGGGCATATCCATGAGCGAGCTGGGGCATATCCATGAGTGAGCTGGGGCATATCCATGAGTGAGCTGGGGCATATCCATGAGTGAGCTGGGGCATATCCATGAGTGAGCTGGGGCATATCCATGAGTGAGCTGGGGCATATCCATGAGCTGGGGCAAATCCATGATGAGCTGGGGCAAATCCATGATGAGCTGGGGCATATCCATGAGTGAGCTGGGGCATATCAGAGCGAGCTGGGGCATATCCATGAGCGAGCTGGGGCATATCCATGAGCGAGGGGCAATATCCATGAGCTGGGGCAATATCATGAGCTGGGGCAAATCCATGTGCTGGGGCATATCCATAAATTGGGGGCAAATCCATGAGCTGGGGCAAATCCATGAGCTGGGGCAAATCCATGAGCTGGGGGGCATATCATGAGCTGGGGGCATCCATGAGCTGGGGGACAGTATCCATGAGCTGGGGCAGTATCCATGAGCTGGGGCAGTATCCATGAGCTGGGGGACAGTATCCATGAGCTGGGGGACAGTATCCATGAGCTGGGGGACAGTATCCATGAGCTGGGGGACAGTATCCATGAGCTGGGGCAGTATATCCATGAGAGGAGCTGGGGCAATATCCATTATTACACTATTTGATTTCAGAATATTTATTTTCCGGTTTTCCTCCTCTAAAAACTAGGTGCGTCTTATGGAGTGAAAAATACGGTAGATTGACAGACAGAAAACCAGATATTCAGAAAAAAGGATGCATAAAGGTAAAAGGACAGAGTACCAAAAGGGCAGAGAAAACCACAATCAAATATACATAGGGAGCCCCCCCTTACCCAACAGCCTTTTGCTTCACTGGGATGTGCATTGTGCACAGTGACTCATAGAAACATAGAAAAATGTCGGCAGATAAGAACCTTTCGGCCTATCTAGTCCGCCCAATTACATGGATACTTAACCTGGATTTATCTTTTGTTTAGGATAGCCTTATGCCTATCCCGTGCCTGCTTAAATTCAATTACTGTTTTGGCCTCTACCACTTCAACTGGAAGGCTGTTCCATGTATCCACCACCCTCCCAGTAAAACAATGCTTCCTGATGTTACTTTTAAACCTTTGCCCCTCTAAGACTATGTCCTCTTGTTTTGCTACTTTGTTTCCTTTTAAATATACTCCCTTCCTCTACCTTGTGGATTCCCTTTACGTATTTAAATGTTTCTATCATATCTCCTCTTTTTTCCAAGCTGTACATGTTAAGATCATTAAGCCTTTCCTGGTAACTTTTCTCCTTCAAGCCGTACACCATTTTAGTAGACCTTCTCTGAACTCTCTCTAAGATGTCTATATCCTTCTGGAGATACGGTCTCCAGTACTGCACACTCGTACAGTACTGCACACGGCTCATGGTGTTTGGAGTATAGAGCTGCTGCCAGTCACTGAGTTCCACACCCACACCTTTCCATTACAGATTCTCCGCCCACCCCACCTTGCAATTCCAGAGTAAGATTGATGCAGCGGGCCCCAGGTGGCACCTGGGAACATTCAGAGGTAGCCGCACCGCCCGGGACACGTTGCTGCAGGTAAGATGCATCAGCAGGTCCCAGGCATTAGAGAGGCCTGGGGGCACTTGCACGCGACCCAGTCCGCCCCTGGTCGCGAGCGACTTTTGGGTCGCGACCCACCCCTTGAGAAAACTGGTTTAAAATGTGGGATGAAGTGGAGAGATTCCCCCTCCCCCGCAGGACCAGGCAGCCAGGAGATATGAACTTCCCGGCTGTCCGTCACTAGTTCAGTCACTAGAGACGTCGGCACGCTCAAGTGTGCTGACGTCTCCTCCCCGAGACCGACTGCAAAGCCGGTGGTTGTCAGGGAGAAAGCTAATGGTTCAAATTTGCACGTGCAGTCCCTATCCATCATTGTGCACAAGCGCTACGGGACTTGCATATGCCAAGTAAGTAGGCCTGTTAACACTGCGCAATTTACGTCCCTTAGGCTATGCAATTTGCTCCTCTGCACTGGTCCAGATGTGACATACTGCTGCTTCCTCTGAAGTCGGAGAGGTCATGTGACCAGTGGAAGGCTTGAGACTACCATTTACTAATCATCATTTATATAGCGCTAACAGCTTCCACAGCGCTTTAAAATAACCAAAGGGAATAAGACACAAATAAACAAACATAAAGATGGAAACAAAAGGTGTAGAGGGCCCTGATCATAGAAGCTTACAATCTAGAAGGACTGGGGTGGAGGAAGACAAGAAGAGTTTTATTGGTTGTCAGGATCGCTAATGCCAGTGCTTCTGGAATGGTGGGGCCATACAAGCGGCTTCAATCATGATGTTTGAGTAGGTGAGCAGAGGGGTGAGTTGCATCAGTAATGTGGTATGCTAAGCTGAAGAGATGGGTTTTGAGGAATTTCTTGAAGGACTGAAGATCAGGGGAGAGTTTGATAAGGCTAGGCAAGTTATTCCACAGAAACGGCACTGCCCTTGAGAAGACTTGAAGGCAAGAGTTGGCAGTGTGGGTGTAGAAAGGGGATATGCGGAGGTCTCCCTCTGACCAATGATCTAGACGGGATGTGCTTGCAGAGTAACAAAGAGTGGTTGAGTTTTTGAGCACTAGTATTTTAAATTGTATCCGGAAGTGTACAGGAAGCCAATGGAGGGACCGGCAGAGGGGGAAGGTACGCGGAGAGCGTCAGATGAGAAAAATAAGCCTACCTGCTGCATGCATTACAGATTGCAAATGGGCAACGCAGGCATTGGGGAGGCCAATAAAGGAGAAAGGTACAGTAATCAAGTCGTGAAATGACAAGCGCATGAACCAGCACCTTCACAGTATCTTGTGACAGAAAGGGGCAGAGGCAGGTAATGTTCTTAAATTGATAGTCACAGGATTTTGTCACTGTCTAGACGTGGGGAGAAACCGTTAGGTTAGAAACAAAATTTACACCAAGGCTGTGAGCTTGCGGAGTCGGGTTAAGGAGGGTTACATTTACCCATAGAGAGATAGGCAGGGGGTTCTTCTTGGAGGCAGGAATGGTGAGAATTAAAGTTAATCTTGCCAAAACGTAAAGGAAGCAGAAAGACATCCATTTAAAGAGACATTCAGTGGCTCGATCCAGGAGAGAGAGATTAGGGGTGGAAAGGAATATTTGAGGGTCATCAGCGTATTGGTGGTACTGGAGTCCAAAAGGAGCTGATCAGTTTGCTCTCAATTGGATAAAAGAAGAGCCTGACCCTGTAGAAGAAGAGATCAGTGTTCGCTGATCCAAGCTTTTGGGCAGGAGTCATCCTCTGCACTCAAAGATGAATTAGCCTTCTCAGATCCTTCTCCAGAGGATGGAGAGGAATGAGGATGCTCAGGTCACTGATCTCTCACAGTGCCTAGAGTGCCCTTTTAAGGACAGACATTGAGAAGCTATGTAAAAAGTAAACAAAACAGGCAAAAGTGCATTTCAAAGCATTATTTCCAGTTCTATTAAATCTGTGTTTTTACATATGTACCAGTAATTAAAATATAGGTTACCTGCACAGTAAGGGAGACAGACATAAGACGGTTGTCTTTCCGAGGTCGACCTTTCTTCCTCTTTTCTCCAAGGTCGGTGTCTGTCTCTATCTTCCGTTTGGTGAGTGGTTTTGCAGCTGGAATCTTATCTTCACTGTCGCTGCTACTTTCTACCACATCTCTAGGCTTTTGGTCTTTTGGAGTGTTCGGTTCTTTTGATCTATAACGAGATAAAGAGCATCGAATGCTGAAACTCTAGAACTCAAAGACGAGTGCAAGTTTTTATTTGTGGCTGTTAATCAGAAGCTGCAGTTAAATACTTATTTTTGCAAACCTATACATATGAGGACATTAAAAGAAAATCATGCGATTTGTGAATCGCGACTACGAAATGACATTGCTGCCAAGGAAAACCCTTACAAAGAAAAACAGAAAGCTCACCTGAATGCCCCTGGACATTCTTTCCAGAGGCAGATCTGGAGAAAAGGAGGCCTCGAAAAAAAAAAAAATTTTATGTCAGAAATGCAAAAAGTAACACTATAAATTTTAGTTGAAGGCTCAAAAAGTTTTCTTGGTAGACAGCTTGAACAGTGGAATAGAAGAATGTATGTGCGTGGAATGTGAGTATGTATATAAATACAGAGGTGTATTTAAACGGAGCATTATGTGTATGTGACTGAATGCAGGTGTGAGTTAGAATGGTTTGTGCCAATAATATTTGTGTTTTGAGTGAATTCCAACATTATCTGCACGCCACAAAAATGTGATCCCCCCCCCCGGCTGGTTTATGGCCACATCTCCAAGACATGGACTAACCAAGAGCAAAGCCTGGTAAAAGAACTAGTGGAGTGAGCTGGAACAAAAACATTTTGTAGGAAGGGAAGGCCGCTTGGCTACTCTTCCATCATGTGAGGCCCAACTAGCAATGCTGCTTATTTTACCTAATTATTGGACTTCCTCCAGTCCAATTAAGATTTGAGAGAACAATCTTAGTAATTATTTAATATTAATAACATTCATTTATAAATTCAGCTGCCAGATTCTTAACCTGTGTACGTCTAAACCTTTCTGTTCTGTATCATTCCATAGAATCCTACTGTGGTTTTTATATGACAAGTTTAAATGCCGAGCAATGACAACCTCCATTGAATGTCACATATGCTACACTTTAATAAATAGAGTATAGGTGACGTACAAAAGGAGCAAAAGGATTAAAGAACCTTTTTAGTGAGTTACCTCACTCTCATAGCTTTAGTGAATCTATTACAGTGTTTAGCTGCTGAAAGTTCTAAAAGTGTATTCATGACCGAATAAACAAAAAAAACCTTACATAGAGAGGTTTCACTTCTGGAATATTGCATTGGCAACAGCTAAGACCGGGGTCAGACGAGCGTTTATAAGAGCCGAAGGAACGTCCGTGAGAGTGGACGTTTCTTCCACTCTGACGCCCGTCTGGCCACCTCGCTGAGCACAGTTAGTGTGCTCAGCGCTGCAAGGCTCGAGCCTCCTATGGAGGATCGCGCTTTTCAGCCCTGTCGAACACGTTTCATAGCGCTTCAATGGAGAGGCTTTCAAAACGTCCGCAGTGTGCGCGCTACAGCGTGTGGCCCGGCCTCAAAGCATCACAACGCTACGATGGACGCCAGGAGGCACGTCAGTACAGGCACATATTGTTCGCTCGTCTGACCCCAGCCTAAATAGGTCTTCTATCCATTTCAAAAAGGAGTATATTAGCATTTCGGCAGGGAAGTTTTTTCTCCAGTTCTTAAGATATAAAACTAAACTTTTTCAGAGTTCTTGTATCTAATATTTAACAAGTCTACCAACTGGTCTGTAAATAGTTTGGGTCAATTCATACACAGGTTGCATTGTGCTTGACAAGAAAGCATTAGATGAGCTTTTTATGTATAAAAGATGAGCAGTTGGCTGCTATCTTGATATTGCACAGCATTTATATCAGTGATCCTTTCAGGGCTGTGCAAGACCAATTCTGCAAACTTGGATCCCAATAAATGGAAAGCTGCAATGCCAAGTTTGAACAGTAATCATCAACAACTGTCAGGAAAAGCTTTCACCAATAGCTTTCCTGTAAGAGGTGTGGTGGTGTTATAATACACACAATCAATGCACTGTTCCTTCATGTCCCACCTGTCTGCGGGTGACTGGTTTAAGTGAGCAACTCCTGATGTCCCTGAGGTGGCTTTTGATCGTTCTGTAAATCGAGAGTCAAGTGCTTTCATAGGCTCTAACTTGGCTTGAGCAGACAAGCCTGTAGGGGTAGTTGGTACAACTGAAGAAACATTCCCACTGGAAAAAAAAAAGAAAGAGATAAAAAGTGCCATTAACTACACATACATCTTTCTTTATATCATCTGGAAGAATAAACAGATAGATAGTTATCAAAATATATTTAAAGGAAGAAAATTGATTTCTAGTTTTACATGAATGTGCAGGGTTCAAACCAACAAGGAATTTGTAAAAGGAACACATCATGAGAAAAGGCATCTCCATAGCAGAAACAGACAGAACATTAAAAAAACCAAACAAAAAAAACACACCCTTAAGACTTGCAGCAATGGCAATAATACAATTTAAAGGCTTAAATGAAAGTACATAAGAATACAGAGGTATTTTGAGTCAGAGATGGTGGTGGGGCAGATTGATAATCACTTTTATGGTTTATCAAGGTGAAAGATCTATGCGGTCTCTTACATTTAGCTTGAACTGATAGAGCAGAAGTCTAGATTAATAGCCGGAGGTTAAAGTTCCCTTTAAGGAGGACAAAAAGGTTCCCTCGGAAATAATCCTTAGTTTATTCCTTCCTTTTCCTACAGCGTATAAGTGTTGGTACTCCCGGATTCCTTGTTTTTTTCCAGATTCTTTTTTTTTATCTCTTAAATTTTACTACCGCCAATTTTTGATTTTTTTAATTATGCCATCTGTACAGCAATTCTCAAAGCAGCAAAACAACAAATGTGTATAGAACAACCAATATGATGTAGAAAAAATAAATCACAATGGTCAACCCAGTCTGTAAGGGGAACAAATCTTGTGAATAATCACAACAGATCAGGAAAACACACACACACACACCAAAAGAAATTGACATAAGAGGAGAGAGAGACAAAATACAATTAAAAACAGAGGTGGGGGGTATGGGTAACCACCAGATGAGTGACATACCTGGCTCACTCACACAGGTCAAACACAGTGTAGATGAGTAATCCGAACAACTATGCAGAACACAAAATGAATAAACCTAAGAACAGTAAATAAAATGAAATAAGAGAGGGACTGAAATTAAGAAAACTAGATTAAACTAAGGGATAAAGTCATTCAGCCGTGCTCCAGACTCTGAGGTCCCTGCGGTATCGCCACGATCCAAAGTTTGGAAAGAACAGCGTGTGCCTCTTCCAAGGTCGCCACCAAGTGGGTCTTGCCATCCTCGGTCACGATAAGGGATCACAAAGTCCCCCAGCGGTAGCAAACCTCGTTCTCACGGAGTAGATCAGTGACATCCCAAAACACCTTTGGGCCGCCAGTACCAGAAATGGTAAGTCTCTCACTATAGTGAGGCAGTTAGGAGCGTAGGTGACCCGATATTCTGGGGCCAGCAGCCTCAAGGATCCAGGCATGTGACCACATCCCTGCTCATCACATGGAGCCGTGGAGCAGGGGCTGCAGCAGCCTTTCTAATATGCATGGGCAATAGAACTGCTGAATCCAGAGAGTCCCCACTATTCGGTAGGAGGTGAGCCATCAAACCATTAATATAAGTGAAGAATGCCTCACTGTTCACATCTGGAGGGATTCCTCGCAATCGGAGATTCTTGCGTCAATATTGGGCTCCAAAGTCAGTACTGCTGAGCCACGGCAGGAGACCTGTAACTGGAGAACAGCAACCTGGGTATCTGTGGCAACCTGCGCAGTCGCAGTTTCCTGGAAACGATTCTGCACCTCAGCAATCTGGGATTGTAAGGTCCCCATGGCGGAAAGTATCTCTTGCAGGTATTTTCGCCAGAGGCCTCGAAAATCGTCCACGACCTTGTAAAGGTCAGCTGCAGTGAGCGACGGAGTGTGTCGCTGCCCTGAAATATCACCAATGCCCGGCTCAAAAGACGAAGGCTTGGTGGTCTCATTCAGAGTAGGATGGTGGCCCACATTGACAGCTCCGCACCCCTCCATCATGACCGACTCCCAGTGACATTCTGATGACTGGGAGGTGAGGGCCCTCCACCTCACCAGACTTCTTTCCCATACAGGTAGCTACGCTTCTCCTGGGTACTAAACAAGCCGCGAGGACGCAGGCGCAAACTGAAAGATGGGACCGCACTCGACAAGCCATGAAGAAAGGTAGCTCATAGCGTCACTCAACACCAGCCGCAGATACAAGCTAAAGTCAAGAAAGTCCTAGACCGATCAACAGTTGTTCCGAGAAGAGTGCTCCGAAATCTGATGAAACGGCCGTGGCCACCCGATTTCTGGTGGCACAGCTTGGAGCTCAGCAGGATGGTGGCTGCTCCCCTCAATGTCCGGACACGCACCCCCCCCCCTTATCTGTTTTGTACACTGTTGAATTTATAGAAGATATATATATATATGCACACACACATACACACACACACACACACACACACACACACACACAAACCCATTAAGTGATGAAGATCAGCTACAGATACAAAAACATCATCTGTATTAATGTATAAACTAGATTCCAGAATTGCTCCTTGGAAACATGGCCTTCTATTCCAAAAGATAAACGTTGTCAAGTTTTAGCTAATTCAGTTGCATTTGTTGTACCCTTCTCCACGTCAATGTATGGAGAGGTATCATAGTATTAGAAAGAATACAGCTGGAAGAATCTGTTGGCGATCTATACATAAAGTACAATAATAATGAATTACACACAAATGTATGGAATCTAAATACATACTGTGCTGAAGGTTTGATGCCATGTCATGCAACGTGGCCACTGACACTGTAGATTTCTGATTTTGTCTGGTAAAGGTATTATGCATCGTCCATTTGTCAACTGCTGTGCTCAAATATTTATTTCTTTACTTATAAACTATTTTACCAGGAAGGATACACTGAGATTTCTCTAGTTTTCAAGTATGTTAAAATAGCCATTACCTTTGATTCAGAATTCAGCTTTCTTAATAAAAATTTATTAAGAAATAAATGTAAAATTCTAGTTTACCCTTCTTTGTTGGGAGTCTCTTCTGCTGGTTTTGTGCTTCCAGCAGGCTCGGAGCTTGATTTAGGGGCACTCAGGGAGCTGTTTGTATTGGAGTCCTGGGAGATTAGCTGTTGGGATCCTGAAATTGGAATACTGTTGAAGAATGCCGTGGAGAAATCCCTGCAACAAGACACCCACGAAGACCAGGATATGAATGATAATGCATATATAATTTGGGTTTTACATTTTTGGTTGTTTTTTTTATAATTTGTTAATTATATGAAGTGAGGCAGGGTATAGACAGGTAAAGAAAAAAAATAGGAAGGGAGAGGAAGGGAATTACCAAGTGACATCATACATAGTATACTGTATATACAAATCACTGTAGATGTGCTACAGACACAGAAGTAGGATCAATATAAACCTGGCAGCAGAAAGTGCCATTATGGACAATGAAATTCAAATACCACTAGACATAAAAATATACAAGGGCATTGAAAGATCTGTGAAAGATGTATCATACAGTCAACATGGTTTGAAAGGTTTATCTCAAAATTGTATTTTGTGTTACTGTAACAAGTTGAGCAGAACATACCCAGTGTCCAGTTGAGCAATGCACAAAGGGGTAATCCTACGCCTGCCATCTGGTGTACGTGTCTCCACTTGCTTTTTTAAGAGATTCTGAAACACACAAGAGTCACAATGGTGTTTCATACAACAGACTTGTAGGATGACATAAACCAGGGCTCAAAATTTCCACTTGCCTACTAGCATTTGGCGAGTGGAAATTAAGTGAGGGCGAGTGGAAATGCACACGCAGGCAGCACAATAAATTATTTCATGCTGCGTATTCCACCAGTGCCACCATGCAGCCCCCCCCCTTCCCCAGGCTGCACGGTGGCAGGGATCAGTTGCCTAACCTGACCAAGCTCTTCTCTGTCACTGGCAGGGGGTGGAGAGGAGCTTCCCTGCCTCCTTGCTCTGCTCACACTGGGGTCTGATGACTGGGGATACATGTATCTGCGGTCTGATGTCTGGGTATACATGTATCTGGGTATTAAAGGTTTTTACAAAAATAACATTAACAGTGTAATTTCATAAGATAATTTAAGGGGGTGTGTTTAGGGGCAGAGTTAAGGGCTAGGTAGGGGTTAGGTGGATAGTAACCCTTATGTAAATAAGAGAAACACCTCACAGTGTATAGGAGCGCATATGGAGTTAAAAATAAAAAAATAAAAAGCAAAAAACAATTCTTATTATTCTTGGTGGTCCCAAATTTCTTGCTTAAAACATCAGTCTCTGAAAAGGAAGAAGAAAAACCTTATTGCGCAGCATTCAATTACACCAGGAAAAATGATAAAAAATATATAGAGGTTCCACTCACAAACAGGGAGTCTACAAGACTCTAGGTGTATGCCTTTAAGCCTCTTCAGGGGGGCTCCTCCCGTCAATGGGGACCAAGACTTTGATTACGTCAAGCCTGGATATATACTTCAGACCAGAGGGTATATTGTGATCTTGTCCATGCTATGGAGTTTTTCGGACGGATCTTGCACAGCTATTGTAACAATTCCTGACCCGAACGCCCGGTAGAAAGGCCAGTAAAGCCTAACGGATGTCCCCATGAGGTAAAGTGCAGGTGCCGAGAAGCCTTGCTGTGTAGCAGCCTCATGGGGACATCCGTTAGGCTTTACTGGCCTTTCTAAGGACCGGCAGTGAAGATGTGCTATCTACTGGGCGTTCGGGTCAGGAATTGTTACAATAGCTGTGCAAGATCCATCCGAAAAACTCCATAGCATGGACAAGATCACAATATACCCTCTGGTCTGAAGTATATATCCAGGCTTGACGTAATCAAAGTCTTGGTCCCCATTGACGGGAGGAGCCCCCATGAAGAGGCTTAAAGGCATACACCTAGAGTCTTGTAGACTCCCTGTTTGTGAGTGGAACCTCTATATATTTTTTATCATTTTTCCTGGTGTAATTGAATGCTGCGCAATAAGGTTTTTCTTCTGCCTTTTCAGAGACTGATGTTTTAAGCAAGAAATTTGGGACCACCACGAATAATAAGAATTGTTTTTTATTTTTTGATTTTGTTTAACTCCATATGCGCTCCTATACACCGTGAGGTGTTTCTCTTATTTATGTTCTATTTTTGAAGCGAAGGATACACTCCCTTAGTGAGCTGCTTTGTGGCATACCATCCTCTGTACCAATTTCTACAGCGCCTTTCACACTAAACCTTTTGGGTTTTCTTTTTTTATCTGAGTAACTCTTATGGCCTGGTTAGTAGCTTGGGACTTGAAATTTTGAGCCCTGACATAAACCATACATATATTTAATAGAAACTGGTTATACTGCAGTGTACATATTACAGAGGAATGTTCATAAGGACATAAGCCTGTTGGCAACACTGAAAGAATTGCTTGTGATCTGGTCCTGACATAACCGTAAACATTTCTACAGAGAGAAAAAAAAAACTGGTTTAAATAAATAATTTTTACAAAATAGAGATCACATATGATCTAGGACAGTGGTTCCCAACCGCGGTCCTCAAGTACCCCCAACAGGACAGATTTTTCAGATCGCCGTGGGGAAATGCAGACTGAATCCTGCAATCACTGTGCAGCAAATCATATCACCTGTGCTGTGCTTCAGCTATCTGGAAAACCTGACCTGTTGGGGGTACTTGAGGACCGCGGTTGGGAACCACTGATTTAGGACTTTAAACATTTCTACTACATGCAATATTTTTTCTGCAAAATCGTAAAATCAGGAGGATTAGTACACAAAAGGTACATTAAAAGAAAAGATAGGAAAAAGTACCCAAAACCGACAAAACTAGTGATTTGTTGCACAATAGAAACCAAGGGATTTTTAAAAATAATTTTATATAATAGCTTCAAGATTAAACTTGCACATATCATTTACCTTCCTGATGTCTTCCAAACTCTCTCCGTTTACCATGCTAGCCACTGTTGGGGTTGGAGAAGAGTCTCCCAGAGCAGCCACCCTCTGTTCTCCATCCTGCTGTTGCTTCTGACGCTGCTGAAACTTCAGCATTTCTGGATTCTCTATGACCGTTGTAGACAGCTGGGGCTCCGTTGTTATAACCAGACTCTTACCATACATGCTTTGTAGGATGCTGTTCTGTTGGTAAATTCAAAACAAGTGATAAAAGGCCTTGTAAGGTATATTCCTTAACATTGGGGAAGGGGAAAAAGCCCTGTGAATTCCAACTTAGACCTCAAGTCTTAGCGTTTAAAAATATCATCCCCCTTATAAAGCTACAGAGAAGATCTAGGAAGGCTCCGAATACCTTCTCGTCCTCACTCAACGGATCTCCTAGTTCATCCTGTGAAAAATCCAGATAAGCTACGGATCCATCCATGGAGCAAACCAAGATCCCAAGCCCGTTCAACGTCCTACAAATCAGAAGAGAGAGCAGTTAACCTTCATGGAATGAGAGTGCTTGAATGGGGTAGCTAGATTCATCACATGGCAAAGCGACAGAATAAAAGCTTCAATGAGGTCTTGCCAGAGCCTGAGCAGTAGAGAAAACCCTGAGGAGGAGTTGATGGGAAGGGAGTAAATCACTGAAGTAGCAATCATCACTGTTACACAAGATAAAGAAATAATTTATTTTCAAGAAAATGAATGTGGAGGGGAAGAGGATATGCAGAACAAAAATCAGTAATCTTTCATTCAATGTCACCTTATCATTTGGGTAAGGATTTACTGCATTCATACTATAAGATCAGGGCTAACGGATATAGGTAATTTGTTCCATCAGTTGTGAAAGAAATGGGAATGATTTGTGCACCCCAAATGGGACTTTACCAGTCCCTAAAAAGGTGTGTATGGCTTGTGTTTTTTGTATAGAACCATTCCAGTTTACAACAGGAAGACAAAAGAGGCAGAACCACATTTGTCAGAAAACTAAACAAAAGGACTATTGGGCCTGGTAGTTATATTACCGTTTCCTTCTTAACACAGATAGGTAGCCTCCTGTACTAGTTTATCAAGTGTTGCTCAGTCTGAATGTATTGTAACCCTGTCTATATTGTGCCCATTGTTCAGCGCTGCGGAATACGCTGGTGCTAAAGTATTATAATAATAATAATAAAGAAGCTATACCTGTAAGAATGTAAATATCACAACCGATGAAATTTTTAAAGATAGTAGATGTCTGAATAAATCCAGCTAATATATATTTATATAGAAATAAAAAATAAAAACATGAAATTGAGTGAGTAATTGTGCACTGTTCATAATACAAATCTGAATGAATATTATGAAAGTATATGTATGTAATGTTTTACACACACGAAAAAAAGAAAAAAAAAAGGGAAATTTTTAAATGTTGCCTTGCATAAGAAAAGTCGAAAAACTGCATCAATTTCCCATATTTACACACTGGTTAGCAGGTGCAAGGCTAGAAAGTCTCCATCTAAAAATATGAATATATACTTTTGCAAACTGTTTAACATGTCACCATTTCATAAAAAAGGGGTGCCTTAACGCATGGCTTGACACATTTTCTAAACTCTTTTGGGGTCAGTGACAAAGGTTAGGGGCTAGTCAATATTATCAATAAGTAGCCCACTGCAATATGCACATCATATGCTCAGATCCAAACTAAAGAAGTTTACGAAGATATTTTGAAGTATGCAGTTACTATCAAAATAAATAAAAATAATATTTCTTACCAGGAGATGTCCATAATGGATTTATCAAACAACTCATGAATTACCACCAGGGGTCTCTTGAGACAAGTGAGCTGTAAATCCAAAAAAACAAACGTGTGTTTAAAGTGAAAGACGCAAGTATAGTAGATTATTTGCAGGAAAAGACAAAAGATACACAGGGTTTGTCGATAAAAAGTAACAGACAGTATAGGAATTACAGCTTAAAGGGACTCTACCACTTACATAAACTGTAACTAGTTTACTTGTGCAATACAAATAAAACCACATTATAAACCACATGCTGCTGGCTTTTTTTCTTTGAAGTAATTACATGTAAAGTAAAAATAAAATAAAATATTTTATCTCTGGGTTTCATTTTCTGGATTTTTCCCATGATGCACCATTTACCAAAAGCTTTGCGGCTCTTGTTTATTTAATCTACAATATTTACCAGTTAATAAGGTGGAGGAAGGAATGTTTATATAAAACTATTGCTCTCCAGGCTACCGGAGATAAGAGATGGCAGCTGAATTAGATATGCCAGGGATTTTAAAATATTTCTAATCTAAGCCCTGGTGATGTCCTTTAAATTCATCCAACACAATACAATGATGTGAGTCAGGTGACTGACCCATAAACTCCATCATATGGCCAAAACCACACAGTGAGGACCAAGTGATGTAAAGATACTGTGGGGTGGGGGGCAGTTTGCAACACAGAAGATCACACAATAAATACAAACAGAGACACATATGGAGTAAAATATTTTCTTTGCTAAAACAAGAGAAAAACTAAGTACATGTAAGATATCAGCAACATAAAGAATTCAATAATTCGTTTGAGAATTTACAAAATTCTAACAGTAATAGCACAAAGGTGTGAAAGCGTATACCCGAAAGATATGAAAAACTGCAGTTCACAGCACTCTCCACCACAACGTGCTATAATAAGGAATATAGAAACAATAGAACATGCAGTACAATACAACCTTTTAAATGGTTGAACTCTTTTGATGAACAGAATCTTCAAAGAATTACATAGATGCTACAATAAAAGCATACAAAAATCATAGCATAATACTGTATTATGCTATGATTTTTGTATGCTTTTATTGTAGCATCTATGTACTTCTTTGAAGATTCTGTTCATCAAAAGAGTTCGACCATTTAAAAGGTTGTATTGTACTGCATGTTCTATTGTTTCTATAGAATTTTCAAAATTCACAATATTGCATTTTTAGTGTTTATACACCATACAGTATAAACACTAGACCACCAGGTAGCGCCAGAGATATACTTCACATCCATTCATAAACAAAATAAGAACATTTAATTTTTTTTGGTGGTAGTGTCCGTTTAAGGCCCAAAACAAACAAAAAAAAAAACTTAAATCTCCAGGTTTAACTTTTATTTTCACAGAACATCTTCAACTTCCTTAGAAATCTAGACAGATTCACAGCTTGGTGATTGAGGTGTTTCCAGTTAAAAAGGGTAATGGGAATAATGTATGCACAACACATACGTCATCATTACCATCTAGCTATAGAAACATCTTTAAATGTTATATATACACAGACATTTATACATCGCATAGGTTTGTATAGAGAGCTTTCCTCACCCAGACAGACAAGGAGCGATCCTTACTCCCCACAGCACAACAACAATAAGGATTACTGGTTTTGCTGGAACTCCCATTTTTCTGCTTCTTCTTTAAAATTTTTGGATTAAATTTCTGGGGAGAAAGATACATTTTTTATATTTAGTTATACAATAGAGTTCTGAAATAACTATATTTAGCTATTTTACAACTGTATTATTTATATACAATTCTGTACTACTACTGACAAAAATTATACAAACACTGTTGAATAACAAAAACGATAAGAGGATTAAAGAAGCATTCACACCAGCTGCCAAGAAGTGAATGACATGTATAAAATAGAAAAGAAAAAAAACAGTTCCCTCACCACTACAGTAACTGCTTTTCTGTGTCCCACAAAATCCATATTGGTTTTCCAGCCATCCCGTTCAATGATCTGTGCTGTCGGGCCCGAGTTGTTCATGGCATGAGCGGACACGAGATAATGACCATCAGGGGACCAGCTGAGCCTTAAAACATGGGTCGTTCCTCCACACTAGATGAGGAAAAAAAAAAGATTTATAAACTGTTGGAATTGTACTCCGTATATCTCAACCAGAGAGTTTAAAATGTGAATATTACTGGATGCCTTGCATTGAGAGGCATTCAAATGGATGAGGGTGTGCTCACTGGGTACGATCCAATAGTCAGTGGTGGGGTCTGCTCGGAAGACCACGGCACTGGAAGAAAGGTAGCGCAATGGAGATTCGTCTACTGTGCTCCCCAAACATGTTTTTAGCTTCGAGCAGGGTCAGCAGTCTTGGACCTCCAGATGTTTTGGAACTACATTTCCCAAGAGGCTCAGCTAATCTAATGAGTGCCTGAGCATCATGGGAGATATAAGTTCAAAACCTTTGGAGAGTCAAGGTTGCTGACCCTGGCTTAGAGTATTCATTTAACAATTTACAAGCAAAGTTTAAAGAAAATGAATAACTGATTCTAAGCTTAGGGAAGAAAACCAAAAAAAGCACAAAACATGTGTAAGGGAGTATATATATTGGTAAGTAAACAGCGTCTACCTCATCGAAGGGTTTGGTGATACTGGTTTCTAATTGCCAGTCCATGGTCCGCCAGACTTTTAAGCTGCGATCATCAGCTTGAGAGGCAATGTATTTTCCCACCGGATCCCAAGTCAGTCCCTTCACCAGGCCAGAGTGACCCTTCAGCGTGGCAATGATCTCTGAAATTAAATAGTTTACATTAAAATTAACTGCTACAGTAATGATTGATTGGATTGAAATATCTGGCCATTGCTTCTTTAGTAGCAATTTAAATACACGCTTAGAATCTCAACATAGAACCTAGTAGTCAATGGATTCAGTCCCAAAATATATAGATTACTAGTACTAGTATTCCCTGACCACTGTAGTTTACCATTGTTGCAAAAATGACATACCTTGGTATTGCACAAAGGAAAATTCAAACAACGACAGGAGAAGATTCATTAATGAAGCTTCTCCTGCTGTTGTGACTTGCTGCCCAAAGTATAGGAAGTGATTCCCTGTTAAGTAACATGGCCCTCTTCTCTTTTCTGTATATATTGCATCTGTTGTAAAACTTATCAGTTCCTTTGTATTTCAACATAGAAACATAGAAAAATGTCAGTAGATAAGAACCTGTCGGCCCATCTAGTCTGCCCAATTACATGGATACTTTACCTGGATTTATCTTTTGTTTAGGATAGCCTTATGCCTATCCCATGCTTGCTTAAATTCAATTACTGTTTTGACCTCTACCACTTCTACTGGAAGGCTGTTCCATGTATCCACCACCCTCTCAGTAAAATAATGCTTCCTGATGTTACTTTTAAACCTTTGCCCCTCTAATCTAAGACTATGTCCTCTTGTTTTGCTACTTTGTTTCCTTTTAAATATACTCCCTTCCTCTACCTTGTGGATTCCCTTTACGTATTTAAATGTTTCTATCATATCTCCTCTGTCTCGTCTTCTTTCCAAGCTGTACATGTTAAGATCATTAAGCCTTTCCTGGTAACTTTTCTCCTTCAAGCCGTACACCATTTTAGTAGCCCTTCTCTGAACTCTCTCTAAGATGTCTATATCCTTCTGGAGATACGGTCTCCAGTACTGCACACAGTACTCCAGTACTCACCAGTGCTCTGTACAGTGGCATGAGCACTTCCCTTTTCCTACTGCTAATACCTCTCCCTACACAATCAAGCATTCTGCTAGCATTTCCTGCTGCTCTATTACATTGACTACTTACCCTTAGATCCTCTGAAATAATGACCCCTAAATCCCTTTCCTCAGATGTTGAGGTTAGGACTGTATCAAATATTCTATATTCAGCCCTTGGGTTTTTACGTCCCAGGTGCATTATCTTGCACTTATCCACATTAAAACTCAATTGCCACAACTCCGACCATTTTTTTAGTTTACCTAAATCATTTGTCATTTGGCTGATCCCTCCAGGAACGTCAACCCTGTTGCAAATCTTTGTGTCATCAGCAAAAAGACATACTTTTCCATTAATACCTTCTGCAATATCACTAATAAAAATATTAAAGAGAATGGGTCCAAGTACTGACCCCTGAGGTACCCCACTGGTAACAAGACCTTGCGCCGAATAAACTCATTTACCACAACCCTCTGTTGTCTGTCACTCAGCCACTGCCTAATCCATTCAACAATATTGGAATCCAAGCTCAAAGATTGCAATTTATTGATAAGCCTTCTATGCGGAACAGTATCAAAAGCCTTACTGAAATCTAAATAAGCAATGTCTACTGCACCACCTGTGTCTATTATTTTTGTTACCCAATCAAAAAAATCAATAAGATTAGTTTGGCATGAT
Source organism: Leptobrachium leishanense (assembly GCA_009667805.1). Lineage (NCBI taxonomy): Eukaryota > Metazoa > Chordata > Amphibia > Anura > Megophryidae > Leptobrachium > Leptobrachium leishanense. Next base: position 163,309,694 of record CM019063.1, on the reverse strand, counting down.
CTCCCTGAGGTAAACCCATGTTGTTTCTGATCCTGTAATCTATGTGTTTTTAGATGTTCAACAATCCTTTCCTTTAACATGGTTTCCATTAATTTCCCCACTACTGACGTAAGACTAACTGGCCTATAGTTCCCCGATTCCTCCCTACTACCCTTCTTGTGAATGGGCACAACATTTGCTAATTTCCAGTCTTCTGGGACGACTCCCGTTAACAGATTTATTTAACCAATCCTTGCTAACGGTTTTGCTATTACATCACTGAGCTCTTTTGATAATTTAGGGTCGATCCCATCAGGCCCCATTGACTTATTTGTCTTTACTTTAGACAGCTGCTGTAGAACCTCCTCCTCTGTAAACTGATATGTAAATGTCTCGTTAGGGTTTCCTCCTAACGGAGGTCCCTTTCCTTCCTTTTCTTCTGCAAAGACTGAACAAAAATATTCATTGAGGCAGTCAGCGAGACTTTTATCCTCTTCTACACACCTTCCTTCGTTTTTAATCTAACTAATCCTTGTTTTACTTTTCTTTTCTCGTTTATGTATCTAAAAAATGTTTTGTCCCCTTTTTTACTGACTGAGCTATTTTCTCTTCTGCGTGTGCTTTGGAAGCCCTTATAAATTGCTTTGCCTCTTTCTGCCTAATCTTATAGGTTTGCCTATCTTCTACACTCTGAGTTGTTTTATAATTATTGAATGCTGTATTTTTGTTCTTCACTATTTTGGCCACTTCTGCAGAGTACCACAGTGGTTTCTTCCCTTTTTTGTTTTTGCTAACAAGTCGAATGCAATTGCCTGTGGCCTTCAATAATGCTTCCTTTAAATAATCCCATTTCTCCTATATGAGTTAACATCCCCTATATGAGTTAAACACACAAATATACTTTTCCTCTCCAGATCGATCTCATTTAATCGAGTCACTATTAGGATCAAGAAATGCAGAAACAATGTTAGGCACTAGAGACAAAAAGGTGTAGAGGGCCCTGTCCACAGAAGCTTAGAAAGTAGGGGAGTAGTGATGGGGGAACGCAAAAGCAGTTGCCATCGTATTAGTGGAGAGTCGAACAGGTGAGGAGGGGGACAAGTCAGGAATGTGAAACGCTAATGTGAAGAGATGTGTTTTGATGGATTTTTGAAGGACCAAAGATTAAGGCTGGCGTCAGACGAGCGTAGTGTTCACGTCCGTGATTGCGCCTAAAAGTACGTCCGTGATAGCATGAAAGAAAGCCCATCGGAGCCCGACACATGAAGTACGTCCGCACTGAACTGCGGACGCACAACGGCCGCGGCCCACGGACGCAAGGCAGGCAAGAACGTACAACCCCTAGAACGGCCGCACAAAGTGCGCTGCGTCCGCAACGTCTGCATAGCTTTGTGTGTGAGTGATGGAACGTGGTCAGACGGACTGCATTTATACGTCCAGCATTTTTCACGGACAAAATAGTTTTGCTTTTTAATTTATTTTCCCTCCTACATCCGTCAAAATATACGCCAGTGAAAAAACGGACTGTCTGGCCACTACTGCGTCTTCCGTACTAACGTACGTCCGTGTGCACGGAAGCACAGTCCGTAGAAATCACGTTCGTCTGACCCTAGCCTAAAAGGTAGAGTCTGATAGGTGAGGTAGGTCATTCCAAAGACTAGTGCTGCTTTCAGTAAGCATTGGAGGCGCGAGCTAGCGAGCGGTACGGATGGAAACAGGAGGACAGGCAGACTGGAGTATCTAGAAGGAGTGTGCTTGGGGAGTAGGGAAGACATACGGAGGGTTAGAGTTATTAAGAGCTTTGAACGTGATAGTCGGAACTTTAGGGTACAGGAAGGCGATGGAGGGACCAGGAGAGGGGGGGGGGGAGGTATGTGAGGAGCATTGGGTGAGAAATATAAGCCTGGCAGCTGCATTCTTTATAGATTGTAAGGGGACAATGCGAGCGTTAGGGAGACCAATAAAGAGGGAGATACATTAATCAAGTCGTGATATAAAAACCACATCAACGTGCACAGAAGTTGTATCATGCAACAGAAAGAAGCGGGTACAGGAAATGGTTTTAAGGTGGAAATTACACGATTCGGTCACTGTCTGGATGTAAGGTCAGAGTCAAAAGGGACTCCAAGGCAATGGAGCTTCAGGTGTTGGGCTGATTGATGGTAAGTTATGCAGTTTGGCAAGAAGAAGATGAGAAATTCAGTTGTGTCAAAATTTAGTTTTTAGAAGCGTGAAGACATACAGTTCAAAATGGAGGACAGGTAATGCTTATTGTAAATCACTGCAGAAACTCTTCATGGCCATAAAGATGAGGATAATAAAATGGACCCAACTTCCTGTGGCCATGACAGGTGCACTTGCATTATGGAATGTCAGCAGGTATCACAATGTTATATACAAACATGTAATACCAGATTTCCATATTGCAAAGGCAGTCGGCAAACCGACATTCTCAAACGTCAAATTCAACCGCTAATCTGTTATTAGGCCACATGTAAATGTCTGTGTTGCTTCTCTCAGCAATTCCTTTCAACTTTTGAAGTGAATGGAATATTCTGCCAGTGACTGAACTATAAAGTTATAGTTAGGAAAGTGCTGGAACATTATATTTTATTTATATATTTCAGTTTAGCTATAGGATTAAAAAAAAAACTAATACTAACATGATCTTCAAATTTGCTTCATCTGTAAAAACACTAATAATGGCGTAAATCGAGCCTCAAAATTTCCACTAGCCTGCTCGAATTTGGCGAGTGGAAATTAAGTGAGGGCAAGTGGGAATGCAGATGCAGGATAAATTATTTTGTGCAGCCTGCGCTGCATATTCTTTCGGCAGCTGTGGTCTTTTTAGGCCTGGCCGTCGGCCAAGGAATCTAAGATTGATGTCATAGAGGGCGTGCCAGACATCTGTCACCCATGCTCGCGCTGTCCTCATCTGGTCCCTCGCTCTGCTCACAATGGGGTCTGATGTTTGGGTATACATGTATCTGGGGTCTGTGTCTGGTTATACATGTATCTGGGGGTCTGACGTGTCTGGGAATACATGTATCTGGAATGATTGAGGAGATTAAATGCACTAAGTTTATAAAAAGCCGAGCAGTTACACTTAATATTTTGTTTGCATCCCCATTGATGTAAAGAACTTATTTTCCTTTACATTTACATTGCTTTATATTAAGGTTTCTTATTTTTATAACTTTATTCTGAATAAAACATTTAACAGTTTAAATTTCATAAGATAATTAAAAAAAAAGTGTGTTTGAGGTGGAGTTAAGGGCAGGGTAGGGATTAGGTGGGGCAACTGTTGGCGAGTAACTCTTAAGGCCTGGCTAGTAGCTCAGGATTTGAAATTTTGAGCCCTGGCGTAAATTATTAGATGTTTTGGTACTGCAACTAAAATTAACGAAAAGAGTAGTGGTTTTGCCATGACTATAAAACAGTGTTAAACTTCATTAGTCCTTGACTTAGATAACGTCAAGACTCATCAATAAGGTTGAAGTTCCCAAAAGATGAAAAATTAACCTGTTGGGCAAAATGGTTTCGAAAGAAGACATTGAGAATTCAACCAATAAAGGCCACATCTTTCCACATTAAATGACAACCCAATGGATTTAAGACTCTGGTAAATAATATTTAACAGCAACAAAATCATCCTAAAACCTATTATAAAGCCACTTTAATCACCTACCTGGGAATTTCAAGGCATTCCAGATTACCACTGTGTTATCCACACTGCAGGATGCAAGCCAAGCATCGTGAGGAGACCACGAAACATCCATTACATCTAGATATCAATGTGTTAAACCATGTTAGGAAAGAAAACAAACATAACAAAAAAGAAAAATAAACGGTTAAAGATATTAAACCTGGTGTCAAACTGGCCAGAAGAAAATGGGTACTGAATTATAATTTACAGTGAATCTAGGAAGTATTCAGACCCTTCCATTTTTTATCCTGCACATGCCAAAATGGTTTAAAATAAAATTATTTTCACATCAATAACACAGAAAAAAAATCCAATATTATTGAAAACCTATTAAAAAAAAATAACTTAATGTAGTACATTCTTAAAAATTATTTGGCAGGGATTGCAGCCTAAAATCTCTGACGATGATGTGACAAGCTTTACACATGTGGATTTGGGTAATTTCTGACATTCGACTCAGTAGGTATTCTTAAACTCTATCACTTTGGATAGGAGCCATCAGTGGACAGGCTTTTCCATTTCTCTTTAGGGATCCTTGAATTGGCTCAGGGTGGACCAAAGACATTCACAGAATTGCCCCTAAGCCACCCTTGCATTGTTTTGGCTGAGTGCTTAGGGTCATCATCATCTTTGTGAAAGGTGAACCTTTGACCCAATGTGAGGTGCTAACCACACTAGACCAGGTTTCCATTAAGGAATAATCTCTCTGTATTTTGCAGTGTTCAGCTTTCCTCAACTCTGACCAGTCTGCCAGCACCAGCACCAGCCACTGAAAAGCCACCAAAACAACTTTATGTTGCTGATATCTTACATGTACTTTGTTCTTCACATATTTGTTTAGCGAAGAAAATATTTTACTATATGTTGGTGTTACTGGGTGCATCTATTTTGTGTTGTAAACTGCCCCTAGCGGTGGGCAGTATTACAAATTTGATGGAACGTAACCAGAGCGGTTGTAAACTGAACAACTCCATAGACCATAATGGCTCTGGTAAGTTTACAACAGCTCTGGTTAAGATATCACCAACTTTGTATGATTGCCCAATATCTTTACATCACTTGGTCCTCATTGTGTGGCATTGAGCATAGAACCAAGTGAATTGGTCAGAGAGTCCACTAAACTGACTCACATCATTGTATTGTGTGGGATGTATGCATAGGACATCACTAGGGGTAGATTAGAAGTCTTTTAACCCCTTCCCTGCTGAGCCATTTCACGCCTGTGTGCTGAGCTCATTTTTACCTCTTTTGCTCATCATGTTTAGAAGCCATGTTTTATTATATGACTCAGAAATATTATTTATTTATTTTTTCGGTAGACTCAGCAGAATATATCATTTTTATATGTATACGTCATGTCCTGCCTATATATATATTATAACAAAAAAATGCAATAAAATTAGAATTTTAAGGCAGGACACGGAGGCTCATATTTGCAGTCTCTTTCTCACTTTATTAAACAGCAGCAAGAAATAGAAAAGTATATAGTTTTGACAAGAAAAAATGATGGTACGTCCTGAACACCCCTCCCATAACGCAGTATGGACTGTCCTGAGTTAACATAAGTTCCCCCTTGACGTCCATTAACCCTCTTTCTTGCTGCTCAGCGGACAGTTAAGTATAAAATTCTCTTACCCTAGCCTCCCTGCGCTTTAGGGAGTCTGGGGCGCTGTATTTATAATGGTTAATTTACTGTATTGATTTTATGTGTGTTAGCGTTTTGGCCGCTGGGTTTGGGATCTGTAACTGGGTGTTACAATCCTGTCTTAACACATCCCACGGCCTGCGCTGTTTGTTTCCGAGCATTTGCCTCATGCGTTAGGCTCCGCCCGCTATCTCGCGGCGCTTTTGCGAGCTTTAGGTGGCAGCCATTTCAAACGGGGAAAAGACTTTCCTTCAAACATGTCGCTCTCTAAGCACAACTGCGATTCCGACTCCGAGGGTGAGATGATGCACATCTCTACCCTCGCTGATCGGCATGGATTACCCCTGCACCCCCAGCGGGAGGACCCAGAGATACGGCTGGAGGCTCTGATCACCCGAATGCAGTCAGCAGTCATCTGTATGTCGGAGTCCTTCTCCCACGCCTGGGCTGACCGTAATGTACCTGCCACATCATATGCTCCCCATTGCTGTAAATCCCTGCCCAACTGTGTCCTCGGGAACTCTTACCCCTGCACACTCCATGTGTTCCCATGGCCCTCGTTTTAATTTAAATTTAGCTGAGGAGGATGAGGGGTTAAACTCCCAGACCCTAAATCGATCCCTGACCCCTCATGCTCTGAAGAGACCCCAGAGCTTTCATGCTCACAATGAGACCGCGCCTGACGATCCGAGCGCCAGAGGGGCTGGCATCCCCATTCAACTGCCTGAACCCCAAAATATCCCCAGTAAAAATGAGCCCTTGACCACGGGGCATGTAAAGCGGTATGTTTACCCAAACAACTAAAAACGAGCACCTCTCTGTTACCGGCTTATCCGCTTTCAGACGAGGATGATGGGGATAAAGCTTATGACTATGAAGAGCCTTTTGAAATCCACGCGCCCGCTTATGATGCGCAATTGGAGGAGGATGCGATACCACCTATTTTCCCTGGGGCCACTCTGAAAAAAATCATATAAGACCCTCAGGATAACCCCCTCTTTCATCTGCAAACAATTTCCCACCCACGCTCCACAGATTGGTACCCCTTGCCACATGTAGCCAAGTGGATCGACCAAAATTTTAGGGCTCCCCTAGACCGTCCCTCCAGAGCAACTATGAGGGCTGAGTGTCCCCGATCTACCACCGTGGGCAAAGTCTGCCTTACCCCGGTGGTAGACAAATATTTTGAAACATTTCTGGGAGGGAAAGGATGGACAGTAAAAAATGGTATTGATAATGCCCTGCGCATGATACAAGACTAAGTCTTCTATATGTCAGGGCCCTTGGCACGCCTTTTTGAAATGGTGGAAGACGCCAAGCTTACTGGGAACCCCCTGGAACCTGAGGAAGTTGGGGGATGGTTACAGCGCACTATGTGCTTATTTGGAAACGCCAATGCGGTAGTAGCAGCAGAACGCCGAAAAGCGATCCTGATAAAAATTGACCCGCAGTTCACCACCCTAGCCCCCAAAGACCTAGGTATTGAAGCGCAGGGTTTTCTGTTCGGGGACCGTTTCATTAAGGAGATGGGAACGTATGCGAATACCTTTTCCAATATGGAGAAGACAGAGGCCACGATGAAGAAAGTCTTCAATAACACCCGAGTTTTTGGAAGGGCCAGCAGATTCAGATTGCCGGCCGTGGACCCACTCCTTACGCCGTTTCCCGTGCAGGAAGCCTGCCCTCACTATCAGCTCCAAAGTCCAGAGCATCAGGATTTACGGGATCCTTTTACCCATCAATAGCACGACCCTGGCAGGGACACGGCTTTAGAGGGACGAGAGGCAGAGGATACCTCCGTCGTCCAGCAGGTACTTCCTCTACCTATACCACATCCCAATCGCAGGGCGCTTGAGTCATTTCATACACAAATGGGACACGCTCACGCAAGACACATGGGTTCAAAACACTGTACAGGGGTTCACGGTAGATTTCACAGACACCCCGTACCAGTCGTCACTTCCACACCCACTGTCACTTTCATCGATACTTCACGAGCTAGTACACGCGGAGGTCCTGAGCCTCCAACAGAAAGGGGCCATAGAATCATCTCCTACTCATACTCCAATTTTTGTAAGCAACCTCTTCGTAGTTGCAAAGAAAGGGGGCGGTTACCGCCCAGTCATCAACCTGAAAGATTTGAACGGTTGGGTGGTATACCGCCATTTCAAAATGGAAGGAATACATACGATGAAAGAGTTGTTGATTCCAGGGGACTGGCTTGTCAAATTGGATCTCAAGGATGCCTATTTGACAGTCATGATTCGAGAAGACTTCAGGGATTTTCTCGCATTCCCCTGGGATGGCCAAATGTGGAGGTTCACATGCCTCCCATTCGGCCTATCATCAGCGGCTTGGTGTTTCACGAAAATCATGAAACCAGTGGTGGCTCAATTGCGAGCGAAAGGGGTGCGATTAGTGATCTAGACGATATCCTCATCATGTCGCAGTCGCACTACACCATACAACTACATCCGCAATGGACCATTCAGCTGTTACAGGATCTCGGGTTCCTGATCAACATGGAAAAATCTATACTGGTTCCGTCCCTAAAACTAGAGTTTCTGGGCTTCATTCTCGACTCTGTATCCCAGACTCTGAGCCTCCCGAACTCGAAGGTCCTTTCTATCCGGAAGGAAGTCCGCACGCTACTTCGCCATCGCTCCACTTCCCTGAGGCAGATTGCACGTGTCATAGGACTTATGTCCGCCACACGTCATGCAGTATTTCCAGCCCCTCTGTTCTTCAGAGCCCTCCAGAGATTGAAGGCCCGTTTTCTCCGGTTCGGCTCTTCATACAACAGGATAATGAGGATCACGGAGGATGCGATCACCGATCGCCAATGGTGGATCACGGATCTGCATCTTTGGAACGGGCGTCCTCTTCATTTCCCGGCTCACTCCCTCACAATAGAATCGGACGCCAGTCGTCTGGGTTGGGGAGCTCGATGCAATCAACTGGAGGACGTTGGTCCTTGGTCCATCACTGCATATCAACTTCCTGGAACTGCTAGCAGCATTCTTTGCTCCGGTGCCTTGTGAAAGGAACCGACCATCAATCCGTTCTCCTTAGTCTGGACAACTTCCCGGCTGTACGCTACATCAACAGCCTGGGTGAACCTCGCTCAGTTCAGTTGACGTTCATGGCACATCAACTCTGGGATTTTTGCTTTCAACATCACCTCCATGTGACGGCGCAGTTCATTCCAGGGCTCTCGAATGTGGTCGTGGACTGGAACTCACGGCATTGGCACGACGCAGGAGACTGGTCGCTCCACTGTTCAGTCTTCTCAACGCTCTCTCGGCTGTGGGGTCCCTTCCACTCGGATTTATTTGCCTCCCGGCTGACTGCAAAGCTGCCGACGTACTTCAGCTGGCGTCCAGACCCAGATGCAGCGGCAACGGATGCGTTCCTTCAGGATTGGAGTCAGAGGCGCCCCTATGAGTTCCCTCCATTTGCCTTGGTTCAGAGAGTATTGAACGTTGTGAGGACGCAGCACATCACCTTGGTGCTGGTGACCCTGTTCTGGCCGTCTCAAGCGTGGCGCTCATCCATCCTGGATCTGGTGATAGACGACCCCTGCTTGATTCCGCCCCTCCAGGATGTTCTACTGGACCCGGAGCACAGGCCCCACCAGTTGATCTTGTCAGGTCAACTACAACTCATGGCCTGGTTGCTTTCGGGATCAGTGGATCAACAAGCGGCATATCAAGCTCTACTGCCTCGTTCCTCCAACACTCCTTGGCTCCAGGAACTAGAGGGGTATACGCCTACTGTTGGGCAAGATGGTCTGGCTGGTGTCTTGAACGGGCTCAGATCCCTTTTCGGCCCCTGTGACGCAGGTCCTCAACTTCTTGTCCTCGGGCACAGCTTACCGTTCCCTCAACGTGTTGAGATCAGCTATGTCTGTAGGACATATCGGATATGATGGTGTTCCTCTTGGACGTCATCCCTTAGTATGTCAGCTCCTACGGGGTGCCCGTTTTGCTCGTTCACCTCGCCCTCGATATGTAGTAACATGGGATGTTACTGTGGTGTTGCGTTTCCTCCTTGCTTGGCTGGATAATCATGACTTATCCTTGCGCCGACTTTCAGCTAAGTTGTTGATGCTGTTGTGTTTGGTCTCGTGTAAACGAGTGGGAGATGTGAGAGCTCCGGACTTCGGAGTCTGCTCTTTTCTGCCGGAAGGCGTACGGTTTGAGATTTCTCGTCGTACCAAGACTTATATCTCACAGGCGTTTTTTCCGTCATTTCCCTCACAACCATGGTAATGTCCGGTTAGAGGTTTACAGGAATACGAAGAACGTACTCTTCCCTTTCGACGTATGGAGGAAGTGGCTCCTTTGTTTATCTCTTTTAAGCCCCCCTTCCTCCCGGTTACCTCACCGACTCTGGCTAGGTGGATTCGTTGGCTGTTGGAATTAGCTGGGATTGACACCTCCCAGTATGGGGCGCACTCGGTTAGGAGTGCTATTGCTTCCAAAGTGGTTTCCTCTGGCTGTCGTTTGGAGGATTTGTTATGTTCCGCCGACTGGTCGCGGGAATCCACTTTTCGGGAGTTTTACTTTAAGCCTGTATTACATTGGTCGTCAGGTGTTTGAGGTTTAGATTTCCTCTAGCTTCGAACTTGCAAATATGAGCCTCCGTGTCCTGCCTTAAAATTACAAAATTTTCCTATTTCATAACGGAAAGTTTGAATTTTATTAAGGACACGGAGGTGAGTATTTGCAGTCTTAACTAACTTAACTAATACTTAACTTTGATAGTGAGAAAGACTGCAAATACTCGGAACCGTGTCCTTAATAAAATTCAAACTTTCCGTTAGGAAAATGTTGTCATTTTTAATCATCTACAGCATGTAAAGGTTTTTTTTTTTTTTACATTTCATCACATGAGTGTTTGCGTTTATATTTTCTATGGGGTGCGCTTGTACAAAAATTAGAAATGGGGACTCGATACATGATTTTTAGCAAACGAACTCCATAGAAAAAAAATCATTAGTGCAGCATCATTGTTCGCATTATAATTGATATGTGAACAATATTGCTGCATTAATAAAAAAACACACACAAAAAAAAAAAAAAAAAATATTTAATTCAAAGGAACTCCTATCTCCACCAGGGGATTTCCTTGGGAAATCCCTGGGCAGCTAGGGGTTCCCTGGCTCTGACATCATCAGGCTATGCGCGATGACGTCCGGCAGCGAGGGAGGACCCTGAGGTAGAGCCGCCATCCAAGATGGCGGCCCCCATCGGAGCTAGGCCGCGATTCGGCGCCGCAAGGCGCCGAATCGCAACACGGTGTCTGAGGGGTTAAAGCCAGGCACCGCTTAAAAAGGGGAGACTCTCCCCTTTTAAGCAGTACCTGGCTTGTGGCGCTGCTCCTTCCCGATTGGGAGGGAGAGGGATCCGAACGGATCACCCCCTCCCTTTCAGGCAATCTCCCGGCATTCCGGGGGGGGGGGGGTCGCCTGGAAATTACGTCATTGCGCATGGCATCATTGACGTCGGGAGGCGCTTAACTTCAGCGTCTGAGGACGCTGAAGCCAGAACGCCGCGAGACCCCAGACAGAGAGGTGAGTATCTCCGTGGGGGCTCCCGCAAGCGGAGGACATGTGGGGAACGTCCCCCGCATATAGCGGAAGTCAATTAGGACGTTCCCCACACGTCCTCTGCAGTGAAAGGGTTAAGTTCCCTGTCATATCTCATTCAGCTGCCATCTCTTATCTAAGGTAGCATACACCGCAGAATAGCCCCCTGCAGCCTTATCTAAACTTTCATCCTCCACTCATTGCCTCTTCAATACTGTACAAGATACAATACAGCTGTAGAGTGAAACCTTTCCACAGATTTTGGTAAATGTTGTATCATGGGAAAATGACTCTGCAGGGTGTTCCTTTGAACTCTTGGTTTGTTATTTTGCTCTGTTATGTAGTTAAACTGTGAGATCTAATATAGACGGATGAGTGCCTTTTTCAAATCATGTCCAATCAGTTGAAAACTGCCACAGGTTGATTCCAGATTAAATTGTAGACATAGCGCAAAGATAAGTCAGAGGAAAGAAATGCATCGGAGCTAAATTTCCTGTGTCATAGCAAAGGTTGGAAATACTTGTGTTAATGTGTCATTTCTATTTTTTTCGTTTTTATAAATTTGCAATTTCCTCAATACAGTAATGTGTTTTTTGCTTTGTCATTATAGGGTATTGAGTGTAGACTGATGTGAAGACGCAAAAAGTAATTCAGCATAAGTCTGCAACATAAAAAAGGAATGGGTCTGAATTCTTTCTGAATACATTAACAGGGTTATTCAGAGAAAGGTGAAAACCAGGAGAATTAGCAGGTGAAGAGAACAATCTAGACCAAATAGCATATTTGGAAAGTGATGTAAATGGGAGAATTTTTCTGGTTTGGCTATTTTGACCTAGAATTTTCACTTCTCCAGTCATTCTCCTGAGGTTCATCTTTCTTTGAATAGACCTGTAAGTAAATATGGTGCCTCTATTGACATATCATGGCTTGGACACTCACCTCCTGTATGACTCCGGAGGATGTTAAGGCATCGCCACTGCTCTACATTGGTTAGTTTACTGCTGGAGCCGAAAACTGTGCTTGGTCCAATGTACCTAAAAAACATTGGGGAAAAAAAACAAAAATCCACTAAAACAGGCTGTTGTAATCTACTGTAAGCAGCAGTTACTGTGGGCTCTCCACACATAATTCCATATACAGTGTGACAGAACACGGTGTCACTGTGCAACTTGGAGGGGGCTGGGCGCTAGCCTCCTGCCCAGAGACTATGGCCCGTGAAACAGACTATTGGGGGAACTGGTGGGCCTTTTAAATAGATTTGGTTTTCACTATTTTATATATCTGCCAGTTAACTAAAGATTTCTGATGTCTGTGGGTTATTCCCTTGTGTATTTATTGTATAGTCTCTTGTTGCGTATTTTGCGTACATTCCCTCAATTATCTAACCTTTCCCTGTATAGTGTAGATCTCTATATTAGTACCTGCTCTCGCTATTGTGTAAATTCTCTCTAAGAAAATACTTTTGTTTTCCCCCGCTTTCTCCTTCCCCCATTCTCCATTGTTTGAAGGTCCTGTGTAGTTATCTGATCTGTGCAGCTATCTGCTTGATTGTATGCAAATAAGATGGTGGTTGAGTGTATCTCTGTGCATGTGTAATAATAAACCAGTTCTATTCTGACCAAGCTTGAAGTCACGACTCATGATTTGGGGTACCAGCAATCTTCTGCCCGCTGTGCCAAGGAAAGGCTCCAGGTCTACAGCTATGGCATATTTCTGGGGGTGCTAGCCATAGCGCTCTACATGCACCGGGCCTTAAGCTGCAGCTAAGGTAATAGAGAAATGTGTGAGTCACGAAGAGAATCTGGGTGTCCAGTGAGGAAGCAGCATTTGGCAGATGTGACCCTGTCTGGGCACAGATCTGTTACATACGGTAACAACCAGGAGGTCATCCAAGAAATCCAACAGAGGCATCATCGCCATCAGGGCCAAATGAATCACAGCTACACTAAAAAATTCAACACTAATGCAACGTGGGGGGAAAAAAACATTCTATTGTTACATGTCTTGGCCTAGCATTCTGATAAAAGAAAGTGGGGCGATTCAGAAAATGCCGGTGTTTACAGAGGTTGCAAACCCTGGTAAAAAGCAATTTTATTCCGCAACAGCTAAAAATGCCTGCACTTCACAATCGAGAAATCCAAACAGCTGTATGAGAAGCTTCACAGTGAAGCTCCCCTGCTGCTTTATGAATGTTTCTTTTGTGAAGAGCTGACATTTGTTCAACATTGGCAAACACTAGACCTTTCTGAATAACCCCCTAAATTAAAAAGGTGGGGGGGGGGTATGGCTGCACACAAGGGTGCACGTGGAGAGTACACATTTCTGCTACCTCGGAAGTAGAATGACACTACATTGTTGCTTATGAAGTCAAATATTTTGACACATTATTGACCAGAAAGAGACAATGTTTCAAAGCCAGGTCAAAATTCAGTGCTAAAAATACAACCTGACACCAGGAAAGTCTCAACCTCCACTTTGAATTCTGACAAACTGCAGCAGCGAACACATTACATTACAGAATCTCTCTGATGTGGAAATATCAAGAAACGCCAAACCACTACCAATGTTTCTCAGCGAGGATCAGCTGTAGTTTCATTTGGATCTAACCACTTTGACTTCTATTTTATACTTCTTTTTCTTTAAGAACTTAAAAAAATTTAATGCCCTTTTGAGATTTTAAGTGATGATCTCACCCTGATCGCTTCCACACCATGATGAGTTTGTCGTCCCCTCCAGATGCTAAATAAGTCCCGTTGTTGGACCATCGCACACAGTTCACGCAGGCTGAAACAGAGCAAACACAAAGATTAGTTACATTCAAATGGGAAAGCACATGGGAAGATAATGGACTGCTTCTATGGTGTTCCTTTCTTCAGAAGACTATTCTCCCATTCCAGTTTCCTGTTAGCTTGAATTGGAGGCACAGACCACTAGAGCAGTGATGACGAATCTTGGCACCCCAGATGTTTCTGAACTACATGTTCCGCGTTACTCAGCCAGCCTTATGCGTCACTAAGCATCATGGAACATGTAGTTCCGAAACAACTGGGCCACCAAGGTTCACTGTCACTGCCCTAGAACAGCCATTTACTTTGCTTTCTGGTACCTAAGTGGTTGTCCATCTGACACAGCATCTTTGGGATATTTTCATTCTTCTCATCTTCCTCCTTAAGGACAGGTGGCATATTCCAGATGACGACTTTTCCGGAATCTTCCCCTGAGAAAACAATGATGCTTTCAAAGTCTCACAATAGACTGTATCTGTGGTAAAATTATATTTATTCATCATTCGATCAGAAATAAAACACCATTATAAATATTTTCACATGGAATAGCAATGCTATGACTGGGATTTGAGGGTCAAGCGTGCCGTGTGAGTGGCTGTGTCACAGACATATTACTAATGAAGCTTTATTTATAGTGATTTAGCTTGTGCATGTTTTGTGCGTGCCTCAGTGCATGTGTAGTTCTTTCATATGGAATAAACACATATAAGCAGGAGTAATCTTAAATCCATGTTTGTTTAAATCCTAAAACAATTTAACATTGTATGAAAATCATCTGAACTCACCTTGACCTCCTGTTGCAAACTTTGTGCCATCTGGGTGAATATCCACGGAAAAGATAGGCTTGCCTGGGATTAGTGGGGGGAAGAAAAGATATTAAAAACATTACTACTTTACACTTGCTTGAACTCAAGTATAGTTTGAAGGAAAATAATTAAAATTGGAATTAGATGTAATGTTTCACACGTGTAACATTTCGTCATAATTACGAATAAGTCTATTTTTTTGGCTTATTCCTACGGTCATATGCAACACATGCAAATGCTTGGTTGATGTTGACGACATCTGCCCAGCATCTAAAAAGTTCCTGTACGAAGTTCAGTTGGATAATTGGCTTTTTTTTTGAGAAAGTATTTTACCATTTTACCAATGTATTATTTATACATTGAGATTTCTCTCGTTTTCAAGTATGTCCTGGGTGGCGAGTATGTACCGTTAGGTGTCTTGCCCAAGGACACTTACTGGAGAGGTGCTCATCGGGATCGAACCCATGTCTCCACAGGCTCTCTCCATGCAGAGCAGTGATGTTACCTCTACCCCACCCAGCCGGTTGCCAAAGAGGGCTTCACGATGGCTGCACACACTGCGAGGGGACGTCCTGACATGCACTGAAAAGAGTTACTTATACATACACATTGTAACATAATAAACATGGAATATATATTTAACACAAAAAGTTTGACTTTTTATAAAAATAGTTAAGATGCAGAAAAACCACATCAATGGCGTATATAACCATCTGATGAAAGGGCTTACAATAAACGTGTAAATACAAACACCATATGGTTTACACTTCCAGTGCTGGCAAATCCCATACACTACAGTGTGAGCCACATTGTACTTCTCTCCAGTACCGCGGTATGGGATAATGGGAAGCGGACAACATGGTACGGTGAGATCTTGTTAACACAAACACAACCTCATATCGAGCCATTAGATTGCAATTGTGATTTGTTTGTAGATTTTGCTTCCCAAATAACTTTTCACAGGTCAATAACCTTGGTTCTCTAGATGTTTTGGACCTACAATTTCCATGAGGCTCACCCAATCTAATGAGTACCTGAACATCATGGAATATGCAGGGCCCTATTCCAAAGTTGGTAACAACGTAACCAGAGCGGTTATAATCTTAACAACTCTATACAGGTCTATTCACTAAAAGGTGACACTCAGGAGAATGGCAGAAGAAGAGAACAATTTAGAGCAAATAGCAGATTTGGAAAGTGAGATGAATGGGAGAATATTTCAGGTTTGGCTATTTTGAACTGGATTTTTCACTTCACCTGCCAATTGTCCTGAGTTTCACCTTTATTGAATAGCCCTGTATAGACTTCAAGGGATATGGTAAGATTAAAATGGCCATGGATAAAATTGACACCAATCATGGAAGGGCCCGTAATTTCCAAATATCTGGAGAGGCAACATTGCTTATCCCGGCTTACATTATTATGGTGCACTATTTTTGTGTGCTTTCTCCCTATAGGTTTATCACCGTTGTGGGGTCTGGCACTTTTGTTAGTGATTTATAAAGCAAAATATATCCTGCAGCGCTATACGATGGGTAGGACAAAACAAAAATACAATTAAAACACATCAGACACGCGTAGACAAATAGAAAAAGAAGACCGTGCTCAAGACCTAAATATTACCAGTAAACCAACCACACTACAGACCGTAACGAATAGATGTCAAACAGAAGCCTTATTCAAATTGACCCATTAACAGCAGCTTGCACCATGATAAATAGTAAGTAAGCCCTTATCCATTTACGGATCACTACGAGTGGCTCTTTTCCAGCTGGCTGCCGTATTATAAATATTTGTTAGTCATTCATTCATCGATACCGGCAACTGTGCAGGGAGCAGCTGCTGGTATCGAATCCACAGAGAGTGCATGCGACGCTGAGCAAGTTCTGAGCGAGGTCACATGGAAGGCCACTGGGAACTATTTGTGTACAGAGAAAAGAAGCAGCTGATTGCACCACCCTCTGCCTCGCGGGATCGGGTTGTTATTAATTTTTTTTTCTTTCTTTTCCACTAATTTTAAAGCATTACGCGATTTTGCAAAAAAATCATTTAACACCAGGGTCTGAGAGACTGTATGCTTTGCAGAATACAGACTCGAACGAGTTATATTGGAATAATCCATTCTCCCCCATCTAGTCACAAACTAATGACACCTACCAAGTAACCAACTGCAGCATCAGGGTTGTATGCAAAGCTTGTGGCTTGGATGGAATAGCTGCTGGAGCCGTAAGCTTAACAGTCTGGTTGGAACGGAGGCCAGTGTTTTTTGGGAGCCAAGGTTTTTGGTATGAATGAATTTGTATAACGACCAAAATATTTAGCAGCCAAAAGTAGTATTCTAGGAGCCATTGACTACCTCAACCACAGATTTCTAATGCAATCTACATCAGTTGCACGTTTATCATTTACACTTTTATAGCATTGACATTTTGATATTCCATTAAATACCAGTTTTCCATATGACATGGGTCAGCACCCTTGGCCCTCCAGATGTCTTGGAACTGCATTTCCCATGTGGCTCAGCCAACTGAAAGAGTGGCAGAGCATCATGGATGATAGATTTCATAAACATCTGGGAGGGCCAAGGTTGCTGACCATGCCATAAGACGTCGTAGCACATTCGAATGAAAGGAAATCAGTTTATATAAAAAGGGACTCGATGAATAACCTACTTTCCTCTTGCATTTTCTTAATACATTCAGAACCAAAACATTGAAAGTGGAACTAATCAGCTGGTGTAGAAAACTAGCAGTAAATAAGATACAAAGTGAAATCTGGATTTAAAGTAAAGAATAAAAGGAGGCAATGTGTCAGACAGTCTGCCATGGTGCATTCACTCAGATCACAAATGTCGCATCATCTGTTAGCAGTGACAGACCAACCAGGAGGGGGAGGGGGCTCAGCCCCAGGGAGCAGTACTGACGCTGGCACAAAATAACAGGTCTGATTTAGGTGTGAGACACCTGGGAGAGCCATACTGCAGGCTAGGCGCTTCTGCACATTTCTAAGGGCTCCTAAAACTCATGGATCTGCAGGGAGAGTAAACTCCCCACACCTGTCCCCCTGCACCTAGTGGCCCCAGGATGGAGGGGGCCTTTGTGACCTCGCCTTACTTTTGGGGCCTCCCCCAGACCACAGGCTCCAAATGTAAAGGTACTTAAGATGCAAGTGACCCTAAAATGCATTTTTCTAAAGCAAAATAAAGCGAATTGAAAAAATAAAATGTTCTGAAACTCTCGTGGCCCCCCCGGGGAGGGGACTTTGCTCCGCCCAGTTCTCCCTCACCATTGTGATTAACCCAGGTGGGTTTCAGGAGCTTCATTGTCCCTCTTTTCCTGCAGAGGAGGTGTCAGCTCCGGTTGCCCATTGAGCCTGGAGGTGGCCCTGTGTGCAGGATTCTACCCGCCTCGGAGCCGCCTATCAGCGCCTCTCCATCCCGCTCCGGCACCCGCACCAAGACCGGAAACCCGCGGGATGCTCAGTTCAAAACTGTCCTACCGGAAACATGCAGAACGCACCATGCGTTCCACGCCTAGCGGGCAGGATAGGGCACTGAAAGCAGGGGGGTCATCATTAGCCTGGGGACATGAACTCTGAGGAGGTTAGCCAGGAAACATGAACTCCGAGGAGAGGGTTAATCATAGAATGACTGCTGGAGGTCACTCAGCATCAGCAATCACCTCCCCACTCAGGCCCATGAATGTGCATCTAACACATACATGGCAGCTTTGAAAAGGAATACGATGTGTTCCCAGAACACTAGCTTTATATTCTGCTGCACACCACAATAACACTTCGTTTAATATCACTTTATCTGTAAAAATATGATGTTACATTATGCATTATACAGAGTGGCTGGGACAGTACAGACACAGCATTGAGAGTCCCAGTGTCTCCCTCCTCTAGTCGTTGTATTACCCCGGCTAAACGCTTGGTGTCGCTATGTGCACTTCGCTCCTCTGGAACGTACCGCCAGGCTCCGTGTTTCCGCACGGACTGCCTGTCAGCACGGACGCAGCAGGGGAGGTTAAAGAGCGGTGAGGACAGGTCTGGCAGAGGCTCAGGCCTGGGAGAGGGTGATGAATCCCGCTGCTTGTAACACCCTGCTGCATGTGTGCAGGCAGAGCACCAGGAGCTGGTGAGTGTGACCTCCCTGTCCAGTTAATAAATGGTTTGGGAGCGCTGCCATCCCTCTCATTGGCCGGGGGGGTGTAAAGCAGTGGTCCCCATCCCTGGTCCTCAGGGCCAGTGGCGACTCTAGGAACAATATTTAGGGGGAGCACAGAAGATACCGCAGTCAAAACTGGGGGGGCACTAATAATTTTCACCACTAAATAATATCACTGAATAAAACTAAGGGCCTAACACCTGGTGTGAGCTAAAACCCCATCACAAAAGGAAAAATTTAGTGCGAGTTGCTAAAATTTACAGGGTTATTCAGAGAGCGTGAAAAGCAGGAGAATGACTGGAGAATGAAAACTTCTAGGTCAAAATAGCCAAACCAGAAACAAGGTCGTTTGGCGCACGCTAGGGAAACTCTAAGACCCGGGTTGAGACCCGGCGCTAATGCGGTTGTGTACAGAACTGTTTTTCTTTTCCATACCTATCCCCCGCCCTCACAAGCTTGAATATGAACACATCCAGTGAATAACCTCACACCCCTGCATTATTAAAATCTTCCACGGTGGCCGTATCATCCATATATTAAGGCTGATGGGCATTGCATGATAAATGCCACCCAACAGCATGTAGAATCATTACACTGCATTTAATAGATCCAAAAAGAAGGCCAGGTGAGCGACAACAATTTCCCTGCTGCAGCATAGCAATAATACATGTTTCAGGGCAAAACTTATTCACGTGTCCCTTTAAACATGGTCCACACAATCAACTGCTTACATACTATGAATAACCCCCAGCATAAAATGTTTAAAATTAGGCAATATATTAGAATTAGGATATATGTGCATAAAGGATACATTTATATTAGAGCTTACTGCAACAGCAGCGACATTGCTGACCATATCCATTACTATGGCGTATGGGGCCAAGAGAACACCTGTGCTGCATTCCTTTCAATTGCCTATTAATTTTGGACGAGGACCTGGTTTTTCTGTTTTTTTGGAGTTAGCACCAGGGTTGAGCAGTAGGTAAAATGTTGCAATTAGTGCACCTCAAAAAATTTAGCGCTGGCACCAAGTGATCTGTTAGCTGCAAAAGCGTTAGAGATCTCTAGTGCTCCCCGTGGTAAGTATAGGACGCGGAAAGTACATTAAGCTCGCGGTACAAATCGCTAATAGCAACGCGCTAAGTGATTTTTCCCATTTGTAGCGGGAAGCAAACGATCTGTTGGTCAGGCGTTAGACTCAATTAACCTGGCGCTAACGGAAAATCACGCCGACGCAAGGGTTAGCTCACACCAGGTAATAGTGCCCTAAATAAGTATATATATATATATATATAAATAAGATTTCAAAACCCCAGAGTAATGTGATGCAATGATGCCTTTTTTGTTGTACTATAACCTGATACTTAAATTCAATATTTTATTTGCTGCAATTCGGCGGTTTTCGCTGAATGTCTGATAGCTGCTTCAGCGACTCCACTTTTAGCAAATTACAGTGACCATTCGCTAAAAAGGGAATTCACCTTATTTTCGGAAAAATGAATTCCCCGAAATGTGACGGAAAGCAGAGGATCTGAAGATCATTAGACCCTTTAGATTCTAACTTCCATAATAACCCAGAAAATGCCATAAACCCAGGGAAATACAATAAAAATAATAAAGAATGTGACATTTAGCCTACCCCTTAGGCTGGGGTCAGACCAGCGCACTTTTAACGTGCGTTCTGTCGCACATAATTACGGCCGCACTAGCAGCAGATGACGGGCAATGACGGACAATATACGATGTACGGCGCACAAAAGTCCGGCCGTGCAACGCAAGTGGAATTTGAACGCATTTTTTTGAGAACGCTGAACCGCTAGTACTGACGTACTGAGTGCGCAGCTGCGGCATAGCAGCGTGTGTGCGTGATTAGGAGATGTCAGACACTGCTAATGTCCAGCCTACATAACGTCCAGACGCAAAAAGAGTTTTATTGACGATCCGTACAAAATCATGCCCGAAAATGCGCGTCGTCTGACCGTTTATGCGCATTCCATGAAAAAATACGTCAATGCGTTCGGACGCACTTTTTCACGTTCGCGGGGAAAAATGCTTTCGTCTGACCCTAGCCTTAACCCGTAAAATGCCATTCATCAAGGGAAAACATGAAATGAATACAATGAGGCATGTAGTTTACCCATCAACCCGTAAAATGCCTTTAATCAAGGAAAAAACAAATGTATACTGTAAGGGATGAAGCCTACACATTAACCCTTAATACACAACTAAAACCAAGGCAAAAACTAACGTAATACACAATGTAATGTATAGTCTGAACATTAACCACTTCACTGCTGAGCCATTTCAACCCTGTGAAAATGTTTAAGTACACGTTTTTATTTAATGTTTTATGACTTATACTTCACACTGAATATGGTCATGTTGGGAATCATTGGAACGGCCAGATTCTGCCCTTTCGAATGACGCCTAGTTCTTCCATATACGATGCATAGCGACGGAGATATGTTGGTCCGAAGAAGTATGGGAAGCTGGATGCTAATTTTTGGTGGGGGGCACATGGAGGGGCAAGGAATAACCTAGGGGGGGCAATTGCCCCCCCTTGCCCCCCTGTAGAGTCGCCTATGGTACTGACGTACGTCCGTGTGCACGGACGTAGAGTCCGTAGAAATCACGCTCGTCTGACCCTAGCCTAAGAAGGCGAGCAATTAGTCTCAGACGGATTACTGTATGCTCTATCGTTGCATAGATTCAGTCTTAGACTATAGGATAATTTCTCAATTAGATAATGTTCAGACAACTAAATTCTGCTGAGAAACGAAACTCCACTATGAATCAACAGATGGTGTTTGCCAACGTTAATGTTAAAAACCTCATTGGTTACTGAATATTTATAACAATCCTGATATATTGTAACCCTGTCTATACTGTGCTTATTGTACAGCGCTGCGGAATATGCTGGCGCTTTATAAATAAAGAATAATAATAATTCTCAACACTTAGTTTTAAAATCGAAGTTTCTTGGCAACAAGAAAAATAGTTTTTCTTTCTGGTTACAATTTGCACACATTAATAAGGTGGACACATGTATTATCCATTATGTCAATCCCAACACGTGTGCAGTAACCTTAAGAATCTTTGAACAATTGCCTGATAAAGTTCGACCGAGACATTAAACAAAATAGTCACAAGCAGATTGTAAAAAAAAAAAAAAAAAATCGACCTTAGGGCTTTGGAAATAACTCTGTGTATATATTCACACAATCAAAGGTTACTTGGCATTCATAATGAACTCCCCCATTTTTAAAGCATTTAACCAACAAATTTTTTCTGCCCCACAAGTTGCATTCATCCCTCTTAGATTTATATGAAAGAGGAACTTGATGAAACAAGTCATCTTAGATTGTAAGCTCACGTGAGCAGGGTCCTTTTTTTCCTATTCTCCATGTGTCAACTTTTATGTTTGGTTTTGTCCTAACCCTTGTACATCGCTGTGGCATCTATTGGTGTGATAACTGTAATTGTATATAATGACTTACCTGTTGCTTGTTGTTACTGTCTCGCAGTCCACCATGGGTATTCAGACGAGAGAGTCACTGGCAGACGTCTCTGCTGACCCTCCGATCAACTCTTCCGATGAGGTAAGTGATACTACATACCTAACACTGTGCAATACTTTATCATTGGCACACTTCCATGTAACATTGTGTGTGTGTGTGTGTGTGTGTGTGTGTATTTTATAGTTTTTTTTGCCATACCTTTTTATAATGTAGTAACAAGATCAAGGGACTTGTTATCTTTTCCTCAAAACCCTTTGAATTTACTGCAGAGTTGGACATTTGCATATTGAACAGGATGTTTAATGTTACAAGTCACGTTTTACTACAACTAAAAATCACGCAGATGTGTGTAACATAAATACAAATAATCTGAAACAAGCCAATCTGCCCCCCCATACCCAAAAAATAAAACTGTTATGATCTCCCTTGTTCATGGGATTGGTCAAAATAACTTCAGAAGATTTTTCCTGGAGGAAATGTGATTTTCTCAACTCCCAAGGAAAGGTATTATTTATTATAATAAAACAAATCTAGAATTATCTTCCTAATCATGTTGTTTTATTCAATTAAATTCTTGGTTTAAAAAAAAAAAACCTGGATACTTTTCTGGTAGAAGATAAGCACAGATATATAAGAATTAAAATTGTAATATACTTTTTGTTGATCCAGGGAGAAATCAAGAA
Source organism: Leptobrachium leishanense (assembly GCA_009667805.1). Classification (NCBI taxonomy): domain Eukaryota; kingdom Metazoa; phylum Chordata; class Amphibia; order Anura; family Megophryidae; genus Leptobrachium; species Leptobrachium leishanense. The sequence continues at coordinate 163,286,813 of CM019063.1, read as the reverse complement.
GATCCTTTTTTTTTTTTTTTCCCTTTTTGGGCACAATTGGAAGATGTGCCAATATGGGTTTTTTCCTTTCTTCTGGACCAACCGCAGACCTAAGGAGATGTGGAAATTTCCACATGAACGCTATTAGTCTATTATCAACCAATATTCTATGTAACTCTGTATCAGTGCTGACAAGCAAATGTCAGGTTATGTAACGAGTCACAGCCAATCCAGGATAGTTGTTTCTGTGTTTATATAGTATCAAACCGCAACTAGTCACAGCCTAAACCCGAAATAGCTGTCCAGGAGTGGCTGTGGCTCGTTGCATAACCTGACCTTTGCTGAAAAGCAATCTAGTATGGCATGGCACTGGCAAGGAGGCTGCTGTATTAAAACAGACCCAAGATGCAAAAAAGAGAGCGATTGGAGACTTCATTTGCATGTCCTACACAGAATGCCTTGCTGCATATTAGGGCTGTGCAATATTGACAAAATAATCATATTGCGATTTCTTGAATGAATATTGCGATTGCGATTTTATTTGCGATTTAGCCAATTGTTTTTGCTTTTTCAAACATGCTACATACATTCTAAATGTATTCAGTATTCAGCACATGGATACTGCCCCAGCTCATGGATATACTGCCCAGCACATGGAAATGCTGCCCAGCACATGGAAATACTGCCCAGCTCGTGGATATACTGCCCCAGCTCGTGATATACTGCCCCAGCTCGTGGATATACTGCCCCAGCTCGTGGATATACTGCCCCAGCTCGTGGATATACTGCCCCAGCTCATGGATATACTGCCCCAGCACATGGATATACTGCCCAAGCACATGGATATCTGCCCCACACATGGATATACTGCCCCAGCACATGGATATACTGCCCCAGCACATGGATTACTGCCCCAGCACGGATATACTGCCCCAGCTCATGGATATACTGCCCAGCTCATGGATATACTGCCCAGCTCATGGTATACTGCCCCAGCTCATGGATATACTGCCCCAGCTCATGGATATACTGCCCCAGCTCACCTCTGTGCGCCACGTGTTCGGCTCCCTGTTACTTCTGGCGGCATGGAGCTTGGGCGCTCGCCTGGGGGAACCATGTGACGAGCCGCGAGAACGTGGCTCGTCACGTGGTTCCCCCTGCGAGCGCCCAAAGCACCATGCCGCCGAAAGTTAACAGGGAGCCAAAATTGCAGCCTTATGCGATTTAGAAATTGCATGGTCGGAAATCGCGATTCGATTGCGATTGCAATTAATTGCACAGCCCTACTGCATATGGGGAATGTAGCACATGAGCTCTGTAAAGCAGTTCTCTGAATTTCTGGGATGTGTAAATGTCTACATTTATAAACTTTATTTGCTTTGTGGAGGCTTTTAATCTCACTGTTTACCCATCACCATAACTTAAATGTGATCTAGATCTCTTTCAACGTTCTGCCACTCAGAGACTTGTCAATGGTCTTGAGAAAAGTCCGGTTGGGACTGAAACGTTGACCTTAATACTTTTTACATTGACATGTCTGAGTGGCGGAACATCGAAAGCTATTTATTGAATTTACCAGGTTCCAGCATCAGAGCAAGTGCTTTGACCAGGGCTATGCGGGAATCTAGGTTCATATATATTTATAATTATGCCTGTTTTCTCTTTGCTATCCCTCTAGGGCAGAGCCTAGGAAAAAGAAAAAGGTGGATCCAAAACGAGACCAGGCAATTAAGGAACGCATGAAGAAGAAACTAAAGAAAATGGAGCGAATCCCCCCTCAGCTGATCCCCATTGAGGATTTTACAAGACCCGCAATGCTGTTCGACGAGACCAGGTGCAAATTAAATGACTCTATTCACAGACTAATCATTTTAAAACACACTTCATGCATTCTTTAGAATGGGGGAACTAAATGATTTTAGTTTTGTGATGACGTTCTGGTTTTTGCAACATAGTAAATTGAACATTTCAGGCAAAGTGTGTTTGAAACCTACAAAACTTTCCAAAACGTTCTTATTCCTGGTGTGTAGTTTGTGTGGCATACAACAGTAACTGCCAGTGGCCACTAGAGGGTGCTTGCTGCATTGTTTCAGGAGATAGAAACATCCCACAAGGTACCTAAGCGATCGGATGTCCTTAGAAAGGTTATCTGTATGAGCAGGACTCCTAGAGGCCTCTGGTTCCTTCCCCATGCTATAGGACATTTGGTTGCTGTGGCACTGTGTCATAGCCATTGGTTGGCAGCGGCAGCCTTTCAGGAGCTGTACATGATAAAAATGTACATGCCCACACGCCGTTCTCTATAGACCTTGGGTGCCTGCCTAAAATCCCCTTTTTAAAACTACATTTTTCACGGGTTGCTGGGATTACGGAGTGGTGACTCAAACGATGAGTAAACCGTTATAGGTTACTCTGTCCTCTCCCTCACTAGATTTGTCTGTTTAAAGCCTACAACAAATGGATTTTGAGACTCAAAAAATTGTCGCACATGCAATGGTGTGGAAATAAGTTAGATTTCTGCAACTTTAAATGACTTTTGAAAAATAATCAGTCTATGTATTCTTTTACATCTGTGTTTACCACTGAATGTAGACACATTTGCTCACCCCTAAAGGTGAACAGTTAGTGTGCCACTACAGAAGATACACTGCAATGGTCTGTATAGCTAAATATATCAAGACCTGCTCCCTAGTATTCACCCTGTCTGTCATATGCTAGCCAGCAAGACCCCCAAAAGAAGCGATCGAAAGAAAAAGCCTATTTTATTGCATTCATTTATTAAGATGTTTATTTACGACAGAGTCCGCTCACCATTGCAACTGCCTGTGGAAGAGGAAGAGCGGAGAGCTTTGCTGATGAAGAAATGGGCACTGAGCAAGCAGCAAGAACATGAAGCAGAGCTTAGAGGTGTGGAGTCACTCTTGGAAGCTCAACGTGCAGCTCTCCAGGAGCTACGCCTGGAATCGGAAGAGCTTTATAATGCAGCCATGCTATGTGACCCAGGCCTTCTCCCACTGCAGCATCAGGGACCATGTCATACTCCCCCTATACCACAGTATAGCGCTCCAGAAGGCAAATTCAATGATATCACAAAAGTGTACAACCAATAAGATATATGTGCTGTGTTTTTTTGTATTTGGGACCGAACAAACTGCAACTGCTATAGATGTTAATGTACAAATACTGTTCTATTGTTTTCAAATAAAATCTGTAATGTATACAGCAGAGATGGTAGGCTTATATGTGGGTATGTAACCTCATTAAAATATGAGGACTTCTTATGGCGTACTGGAGTGGTCTGATAAAGTTTCTCCATGAGCGCATCAATGCACTTTTGATTTGTCTTTTATTCAGAGGCATGTTTTTAGTTGTCAAAAATAATCCACTGGTCAACACACTTTTTCTGGCATAAGGTATTCCAACGGTTTTAAGGTAATTTTGGGGTGCTGATTCCAAATCTGGCATCAGTTTTTGTCTATCACATCAGGTTTTTGAGATATCAAATATTGCATTTTCAATAAAAAAACAGCAAATTGATCCTGCAAAGTGAAGCTGCCACATACTCGCCAGCCAGGACATACTTGAAAACGAGAGACATCTCAATGTATCCTTTCTGGTAAAATCCTTTCTCAAAACAAAAAAAAACCCAGGACATGCTGCTACATCCTCAGCCCTTGCTAGGGGGGGGGGGGGGGGGGTCTGGGCATGGTTCTGTGCCACGGGCTGGTCGAGTGCCAGCACCATGTACCGGCCGAGGGGTGGGGCCTGGCGTGGTCACGAGGAGCTGCCGGGTTTAAAGCAGGGCGCGAGGAGTTGCCTCATCCCCCTGGCGTGGAGTTCATTCCCGCATCGCTTCCTATTGATTCTCATTGCGGTTTACGTTGCCGACCCATTTACGTCTACGAAAAATGTAGCAGAAGATATCTGGGTCATTACTGCATTTCCTTCTTTCGGATGTTGTAGCCATTGCTAGATCTCGCCCTGCAGAAGTAAAATATTAACCCCTTCCCGACTGCTGACGTACCATGTATATCCGATCGGGAAGTCTCCCTTAGACCTGTGGACGTACATGGTACGTCAGGGGTCTCCTAACCTCCCTCCCGCCGCGGTCTGGCAGGCTGGAAGCCTGCCCCGCCTTTTCAGGGGGGCCAGCAGACACAATTACGTCATCCCGCTGCGTGATGATGTCATCGGCAGGCACCCACCGGTGCCTGCAGTAAAAATCGGGGAGAGGGCTCCAATAGAGTCCCCCTATCTCCCCAACCATACATCGTAGGAAAAATACACTGCTGATTTATTTAGTCCTAACAGTTATCAGGGTTGTTCAGAGAGCACCGAAATGTCAGACATTTCAGTGCTCTCTGGTTCACCTCACTACAGCGAGTTAAATTTGCCGACCCTGTGGTGAATTCAGCATTCACTGCAGGGTCCCTGACGTGCGGGGAGTCAACCTGCCGAACGCAGCCGTAACCCACAGAGCAAACCGTTGTACGCACTTGCCGAGCGCAGCCGCCGAAGAGACTGCCAAACGCACCCGCAAGCCGCCGAACATCCCACCGAACGCAGCCACAAAAAGATGACCAGCGGTTAAACACATAAAAAAAAAAAAAAAAAATCATGCAACTTTTAGGCCGGGTGCACACTAGCGTTTTCTTCTGCGCACTAGCGTGCGATAAAAAGGACGCACTTTATGACGGAAGAGATTGGTAGACGCCAGACGATGCGTTAATTTTGACGCATGTCGTAAAAACGGAATTTCTTGTCACTGTCACAGCTGCAGAGACACACACTGGCCTACCCAACGTGACTGCTGTTAGTGCGCAGATTTGACGTTCGCATGCGGCGTCAATTCTAGCGCAAAAGCCTTGGTGTTTCCATGACAGACATCTTCAGCGCGTGTTATGCGTTGCGCGCGTACTACATGTGTTCTTCTCTATCTGCGTAATTATATGCTACAACGGACGTCATAAAGAGCGGCATAACGCGCGCTAATGCGCAGAAGAAAACGCTAGTGTGCACCCGGCCTTAAAAGGTGTTTGCAAAAAACTGCTACATGAAAATGCCTTGAAATAATAAAGTCCCATGAATAATAATAAAAAGGTCTGTTACAGAAAAACAAAAAGCCAATTAAATAAATTCACTGGTAAAGTGGCTGGAAAAAGACATGCGTCCATCGGGTTCAGCCTCTCCCACATCACCTACTACTGTTGATCCAAAAGAAGGCAAAAAACCCAGTCTGAAATGCCAATATGCAACATACTGGGAAAAAATTCCTTCTTGACCCCTGAATGGCAGTCAGATTTCTCCTTGGATCAAGAAGCTTTTACCTACATATTAAATATAACCCTTAATATTCTGTGTCTGCAGGAAGTCATCGTCACTTTTTAAAAGTCTGTACAGTCTGACCCAACCACCTCAACAGACAGAGAATTCCACAGTTTTATTGTTCTCACCGTAAAATAACCCTTCCTATGCTTTAGGCTGAATTTTCTTTCTTCCAGTCTAAATGGGTGACTTTGTGTCCTGTGTATAGTCCTGTTAATGAATAGGTTATCACAGGGCTCAAAATTTCAAGTTCCAAGCTACTAGCCAGGTCTTAAGAGTTACTCGCCACTAGTTGCCCCACCTAACCTGCCCTTAACTCCACCCCTAATCACACCCTCTTAAATTATCTTACGAAATGACACTGTTAATTATATAGCCCCAGCATATTCCGCAGCACTGTTAAAGGTCTTATTCAGAATAAAGTTACAAAAATAAATTCGATTAGATTGGCACAGGTCCCCCTTTCTTAGATTGGCACAGGTCCCACTTCATTAGATTGGCACAGGCCCCAGAGTAGATACCAATACTCCCAGGCAGCAGATCAGTCTCGTCTGCTCTTACTTCGTTTTTGCCTGGCTCTGCTGTCTTCTGTGCTCTCACCTCCTCTTCAGCGTGGAGAACGCTGTGACACAACACGTGGGTGAGTCAAGTGACCCGCCGAATGTGACCCTAGCAGTTCGCGCGGAAGGGAGCGGCGCCAAAGCAGCGTGCCTGCCCAGACTCATGTTAGGAGTGTAAGAGGCACGCTGCCGCGCAGCTGATATGACTGCTCTGATGGATCAACAAGGCGGCGGCACCCGACTGCAGAATGCGAGTGGAAATTTTGAGGGCTGCTATAGGACAAATGCGTCCTTGTCCTCATCTTTTCTTAGAAAATATGGGACAGGGGTTCTGTTGTTACATTATATATATAAAATCAAAATTTTACATTTGCAATAAAAAAAATTCCTTCCTTTAAACATTTGTAGCAAAATAATAATTTTATCTTGTATGTAAGACGTAGCTTTCACTGTTGCGTATTAAAACATACGGAAACAACTGCAAATGTCAAGAAAGAAAGTTAATGTACACACATATAAAATATGGGATAGAGCCAGTAATACAGGATAACATTCCCATGGTGATGTTAATGTAGTGGTGAAGATCTGACTCTTAATTAGGGATGTGCGTTTCGGAATTTTCACGAAATTTCCCGATTCGTGTCTTCGGATTCGGCCGAATTTCCGAATCGGGTCGGACCCGAAAACCGATAGATCCAAAAAGTTTTCCGAGCCGAAACGAAAAATTTTCGGATTTTTCGAATGGACTTGAAATGTGTCAAATCGAAATTTATTTTTGCTCTATTCATGATTTCGGTTCCATTCGTGATTTCGGTTCCATTTCAGTAATTCTGGAAATCGTATATTTAACTATTATCGGTTATATCGCTGATTCTGTAAATTTTGTATTTGTAAATGCGTATCACTTGTTTCTTGTGGCATTCGGGTCAGTTTAGCGTTTTTTAAATCGTTTTGTTCATTTTTTTTGTTCCTTGGCTTTCATACCATTTTAATATGATTAAATAAAGTTGTGAAATGTATATTCAATTATTCATAAGAAAAAAAGGATCTTTATTTAATAAAAAAAAACACGATAGAATCGCCAGAATTATCGTAGACACTTTGAAACGAGGAGAGCAGACGTTCCGAAAAAACGAAAATTTCCGAAATTTCCGAAAAGTTGATACAAAAAACAAGCAAAGTGACCCGAAAACACGAAAAATGGTCGATATTCCGAAAAAAAATGTACACGAAAAACGAGCCGAACCGAACCGAATCGAAACAGAAATTGGTCGAAACGAGCCGAATCGAAAAGTTTAAACATCCGAACAAATCGAACCGAATCAAACCGAAAAAAAAATCGGTGCACAAGCCTACTCTTAATCTGCATCCACCATTAATAAGATACAGTTGTGTTCAAAATTATTCAACCCCCAATGCTGTAAAGGGTTTTAGGGAATTTAGTGTACATTTGTAATTGTATTCAGAATGAAATCTTACAAGGACTTTTTAAAGAACCATATGCAACTAAAATGACATCAATTGGTTTTGTAATACAGTAGTAAATGTTTCTTTTGTGAATTCTTCATTGACACAATTATTCAACCCCTTAAAGACTACCACTCTGAAGAACAGAGGTTCATTCAAGTGTTTTCAATCAGGTATTGAAAACACCTGTGGATGTCACGGAGCAGCAATAAAGCACCAATTAGGCAGCTTTAAAATGACTGTGATACTCAGCTCCTTCTAGACATTTACTGGTGTGGTTACAAACATGGTGAAGTCAAGAGAATGGTCCAGGAAGACAAGAGAAGAGGTGATTACTTTTCACAGGAAGGGCAATGGCTATAAGAAGATTGCAAAGATGTTAAACATACCAAGAGAGACCATAGGAAGCATCATTCGCAAATTCAAGACAAAGGGCACTGTTGAAACGCTACCTGGTCGTGGCAGAAAGAAGATGCTGACTTCGACTGCTGTGCGCTACCTGAAGCGTAGAGTGGAGAAAAGTCCCAGTGTGACTGCTGAGGAACTGAGAAAAGATTTGTCAGATGTGGGTACTGAAGTTTCAGCTCAGACAATACGGCGCACACTGCGTAATGAAGGCCTCCATTCCATAACTCCCAGGCGCACCCCCTTGCTGTCTCCAAAGAATAAGAAGAGTCGACTGCAGTATGCCAAAAGTCATGTGGACAAACCACAGAAGTTTTGGGATAGTGTTCTGTGGACTGATGAAACAAAATTAGAACTGTTTGGGCCCATGGATCAACGCTATGTTTGGAGGAGAAAGAACAAGGCCTATGAAGAAAAGAACACCTTGCCTACTGTGAAGCATGGCGGGGGGTCAATCACGCTTTGGGGCTGTTTTGCTTCTGCAGGTACAGGGAAGCTTCAGCGTGTGCAAGGTACCATGAATTCTCTTCAGTACCAGGAGATATTGGATGACAATGTGATGCAGTCCGTCACAAACCTGAGGCTTGGGAGACGTTGGACCTTTCAACAGGACAATGATCCCAAGCATACCTCCAAGTCCACTAGAGCATGGTTGCAGATTAAAGGCTGGAACATTTTGGAGTGGCCATCGCAGTCACCTGACTTAAATTCGATTGAGAACCTCTGGTGGGACTTAAAGAAAGCAGTTGCAGTGCGCAAGCCTAAGAATGTGACTGAACTGGAGGCTTTTACCCATGACGAATGGGCGAAGATACCCGTAGATCGCTGGAAGACACTTGTGTCAAGCTATGCTTCACGTTTAAAAGCTGTTATAACTGTAAAAGGATGTTGTACTAAGTACTAAGATTGAATGTCACTTGGGGGTTGAATAAAACTGATAATGATGTGAGCACAGAAAAGACATTTGTGGTTATTTCATTATAAATGTTATGTTATATTTGTCTGACCTACACGTGCCTCTTTGATTTAATTGTAAGCAAGATGACTGAATGATCAAAATCAATGTCAAACTGGCCAAAACACTCAATTTCAGTGGGGGTTGAATAATTTTGAACACAACTGTATATACCAGTATACACATGATAACATGACAGAACACAGAAAATGTTAAATGCTGTACTCTCTTACAACAAAAAAAGCCCCTGGTTGGATGCACTCACTGGTCTCTGACGTCCCTGAATGCAATGTGCTCTGAGCCCCCTGTGACTCTTCCCTGTCACTCACTGGCAGGGGGGTGACGTCATCATGGGAGCAGTGTTGTGAAGGGGGGGAAGCCCGCTATCTCTGCAGAGATGTTATCTGCACTCTGTGAGTAAGAGCAGCCACAAATTTCACCTTGTGACAGGGAGATGCAATGTTTGGCAGAAAGTCCGATCAGCTCCAATGGACTGAGAGGAAAGGGGGGGTAGTAGCTGCAAGGTGAAAATTCCTCCTTCTTAATAAACCTTCCCCCTCTCCTTTTCTATAGTAAGTTGCTGCCCCCTTCCTCTTATCTAGGACTCAGTTTTTGGAGGGTTTTTTTGTTTCCTTACCTGCTGTATAACTCCCAGCATGCACTTTTAAACCTCCCGCCACACTAGCAGCCCAATCTCAATTTGCTAATATGGCAAGGTGCCAATCAGCAGCCGGGGGCGTGGACTAGCAGCTTCCTCCCGATAGAACACAGACAGAACGCGAGAGATGTGAGCTCTGCCGTGCCCCGACAGCAGCAGCACTGATTGCTGCAACATCACTCTATTTGTCCGCGGGGCTAAGTATTCTACTTCTCCCACACGGATCAACTTGCCAGGGGCATCCGGCTATTCACATTACCCATCCCTGGGGCGGGCCGGATCTCATTCAGCAACAGAGCAGAGCTGCTGATTGAGAACTGGTCCGCCCACATGCACCTTAATGCTGCTCTCGCTCTCCTCCCACGCTGGGTTGGCGCCAAAGCAGCGTGCCTGCCCAGACTCGTGTTACGAGCGTGGGAGGCACGCTGCCGCACAGCTGATATGACCGCTCCGATGGATCAACAGCATGACGGCACCCGACGGGTCAGTCTGCCCCACTCACCTGCATGTAATTTCCCCTCGCAGAATGCGAGTAGGCAAGTGGAAATTTTGAGGGCTGGGTTATCAAACAATGGTTGATAATGGCCCCGTATATATTTATATAAGGTTATCAGATCCCCTCTAAGGCGCCGTTTCTCTAAACTAAACAGGTTTAAGCTTGTTAGTCTTTCCTCATAACTTAACCCTTCCATTCCCTTTATTAATTTAGTCGCCCGTCTCTGCACTTTTTCTAGCGCTATAATATCCTTTTTCAAGACAGGTGCCCAAAATTGCACGGCATATTCAAGGTGCGGTTTGACCATTGATTTATACAGAGGCAAAATTATCAGGGTTATTCAAAGAGAATCGAAAAGTCACCGCATGTTTGGTGACTTTTCGTTCTCTTCAATTCGGGCCGATTCGGCAATCCCATTTCGGCGACCCTGCCGGTGTATTCAGCAAGCACCACAGGGCGTCGAAAAACCCAGCGAATGCACACTGAAACCCGCAAAAACATCTGGATTAACCCCGCCGAAGACGCCGGAAAAACCCGAGCAGGAGCCGATCACAGGCAGCCGCCGGAAAAAGCCGACACCGCAGACGAGTGAAGTGAATAAATTAGCAAAACAGTTTGCTTGAATGTTTGAAAAGTGAAACGCTGTTTGCAAAGAAACTACTGAGCGAAAATGTATGAAATTTACATATGAGGTCCAGGGAATGATAATAAAAAGGGCTGTTACAGAAAAAATAAGTAAACTTTAAAAAAAAAAAAGGGACTTTTTGGAAAAAAACTAAAAATCCAGAAAAATGCTTAAAATATCCAAAAAAATCTATAAATAAAGAGACTCTTTATTTTATAATGAACGGTTTATTAGATATTGAAATAAAACGGGAATATTTTTAACATTGAAGTCTAGGGGATTCTCCTGAATAAACCTGTCGAATGAAACCACCGAATGGCAGGGCATTTCGGGAACCTTTCACTGCTGGTTTGTGTTCTCTGAATAGCCGAAGCATTGCTTCTCTATGGGGATTTCACTGCCCTCTAACAGGCCCCGAACAGGCACCGTATGTGCAGGCAATTCGCCAGGATTTGGCATATTGCCTGCTCTCTGGGTAGCCGAATGTCCAAGAAAGGTAACCGAACGCTGATTTTCAGAGTTCGGTTACCTTTCTCCAGCCATTCGGATCTCTTTGAATAACCCTGTATGTTTTCATCCCGAGAGTGAACTCCCCTTTTAATGCATGCCAATACTTTGCTGGCCTTGGCGGCTGCTGTTTGACATTGCACATTGTTACTTAGTTTGAAGTCTATGATTATTCCCAAATCCTTCTCCTGCTTGGATTTCCCTAACTCCGTACCATTTAGGGTATAAGTTGATTGTGTGTACTTTACTAAAAGGGCATAACTTTGCATTTATCTACATTAAATTTCATCTGCCATTTAAGTGCCCAGTCCCCCAATCTATCTAAATCTTTCTGCAGCGAAGTAACATCCTGCTCACATTGTATTACTTTTCCTAGTTTTGTGTCATCTGCAAACACTGATACATGACTTTCAATGCCTATTTCAAGGTAATTTATAAATAAATTGAATAGTATTGGTCCTATAACAGTCCCCTGAGGGACATCGCTTACCACTGATGTCCATCTTGAAAATGTACCATTTATGACTACTCTCTGTACCCTATCTTTTAGCCAGTTTTCTATCCAAGAACAAGTATTTTCATCTAGACCAATTTTTCTTAATTTATATAGTAACCTTTTGTTTGGAACTGTGTCGAAAGCTTTGGCAAAATCCAAGTAAATCACATCCACTGCAACCCCCTGATCTATACTTCTACTTCCTCATAGAACGTTATTAGGTTAGTCTGACATGATCTGTGTTTCATGAAACCATGCTGATTTTTGCCAATTACATTATACCTCCCAATAAATTCCTGAATATTATCCCTTAGTAACCCCTCAAACACTTTCCCAGCCACAGATGTTAAGCTCACAGGTCTATAATTCCCAGGCACAAATTTTAAACCTTTCTTAAATATAGGGACCACGTCCGCTTTTCTCCAATCCTCTGGTACGATTCCTGAAAGAAAAGAATCTTGAAAGATTAAGAACAGAGGTTTACATATTTCAACACATAACTCCCTCAGTACTCACAGGTGAATTCCATCTGGCCCTGGGGCTTTAGTCACATTGTTTAATTGCTGCAAAACCTTGTCCTGAGTCAACCAGTTACTTTGTATTAGTAAGTTTTTATTAATGAATTTCATGTCTCCTGTTATAGGTTTCTCTTTGATAAATACTGAAGAAAAATAATCATTCAAAATTTCTGCCTTATCTTGATCTTCAGTTAGCAATACCCCCAACTCAGATTTTAGTGAACCTACATTTTCACTCTTGGGTTTTTTAGAATTTATGTACCTAAAGAATCTTTTAGGGTTGCTCTCTTTGGCTATTTCTTTTTCATTTTCTAGTTTAGTCCATCTAATCGCTTTTTTACATGCTTTATTGGCTGCCCTATATGCTTTATAGGATGCCTCAGATTTATCAAAGTTAAAAGCTTTAAATGCCTTCTTTTTATTTTTCATAGAATAGAGCCTTTTTGCTGCAAATTTAAAGATTAAACAGTTTATTGGATTAAAACGGGAATATTTTTAACATTGAAGTCTATGGGATTCTCCTGAATAAACCGGTTGAATGAAACCACTGAACAGCAGGGCATTTCACTGACATTTCTCTGCTGTTCATTGCTGTGAATAGATTCAGCCAGCCTTGCTGCCCCTGCACTGTGTGGACGTGTGTGGATCGTCCTGGGGATTCCCTCTTCATTGCGGAGGACGCTCCACGCATGTCCTGCTGTGTCCCTGTGACATCCTGTGTCAGAGGATCTAAGGGTAAGTAGTCAATGTAATAGAGCAGCAGGAAATGCTAGCAGAATGCTTGGTTGTGTAGGGAGAGGTATTAGCAGTAGGAAAAGGGAAGTGGCTCATGCCACTGTACAGAGCACTGGTGAGACCTCACTTGGAGTACTGTGTGCAGTACTGGAGACCGTATCTCCAGAAGGATATAGACATCTTAGAGAGAGTTCAGAGAAGGGCTACTAAAATGGTGTACGGCTTGAAGGAGAAAAGTTACCAGGAAAGGCTTACTGATCTTAACATGTACAGCTTGGAAAAAAGACGAGACAGAGGAGATATGATAGATACATTTAAATACGTAAAGGGAATCCACAAGGTAGAGGAAGGGAGTATATTTAAAAGGAAACAAAGTAGCAAAACAAGAGGACATAGTCTTAGATTAGAGGGGCAAAGGTTTAAACGTAACATCAGGAAGCATTATTTTACTGAGAGGGTGGTGGATACATGGAACAGCCTTCCAGTAGAAGTGGTAGAGGCCAAAACAGTGATTGGATTTAAGTAAGCATGGGATAGGCATAAGGCTATCCTAAACAAAAGATAAATCAAGGTAAAGTATCCATGAAATTGGGCAGACTAGATGGGCCGAAAGGTTCTTATCTGACAACATTTTTGTATGTTTTGTTTTGGAAATTAATCTACTATCAATTCCCTAATGTAGTTTGATCCGCTGCACTTACAAGCAGCTCTCTGCCATCCCTGCCATACGTACCTGCACGCGCCCAGTAAAGAGACCCAGAGACTGCTGTGGCCTATTGCATCCTCACCCAAATAAAGCCACACACACGCTGCTTCCAGCTGGAGTTCATCTGACCAAGTCCCAGTCCCAAGTCCCCAGTGAGCTCCTGGCCTCTGGTCAGATTAATTTATTACACAAATAGAACAACGCCCAGTGGCTGGCTGTATAACAGAAAACAAGTTTGTCCAGTAAATACATTTACATATCAAAAGGACAGAGGTGTGGACTAGAATGACGGACCGGCCCTCTGAGGTGTGGCTTGGATTTAAAACCACATTCAAATCCAACACAGGGAGACAGATGACAACTTATAAAACACACACATCCTAGACTATAATGTCCACATAATAAAATTTCCACAACAGACCCTCCTCTTTGTCATTTGCTCCCCAGTGTCCCTCGATGAATCTCGATCTTCCTTGGAAAGAAACAGTTCCTCTTGTAAAGTTCTGAATGCAAAAAGCCAAACACATGATAGAAAACAACAGACAGTCCATCTTGACACGCCGAATCTTAAAGCAAGTGTTAAAACAAATCTTGACACGTGGATCATAAAGCAAAAACAAATCTTGACACGTGGATAAACCAATCTAAAACCAAATCTTGACACGCCGATTTTTTTGACAAATCTTTAAACAAATCTTGACACGTAGAACTTGACACGTAGAATCTCCTTTAGGGGAGGTGACTCAGAGGGAGGACATGAGGTGGTGGGTTGCGTCGATCGTTGGTCGGTCTGAAATCCTCTGTATCCGGTCCATGGGTTGATCTTCTGAGCGTCTCATCTGTTCAGGCTCTGGTAACTTGGTCGGTCTGAAATCCTCTGTATCCGGTCCATGGGTTGGTCCCCTGGGCATCTCATCTGTTCAGGCTCTGGTAACTCGGTCGGTCTGAAATCCTCTGTATCCGGTACATGGGTTGGTCCTCTGGGCGTCTCATCTGTTCGGGCTTCGGTAACTCGGTCGATTAGACATCAGGAACATCTCACTCCGGCATATAGAAGGAATAGAGACAGAAACACCATAAGTATTTATACTCCCATTACCCTTAGCCAGGATCCAATAGAAAACAAGAAATCCCCCGAAGCTTCCCAAAGCTTTAAAAAATATTCCAACCCTCACTAGCTATAGCTCCGCTTCTGCCCTGCTCCCATCAGTGTGGACCTGACCCTTGTAAATCCCCCCCTTTGGACACTCTACTGTCATTGTTTCTTGGTGATCTCCCTCACTACAACACCGCACAAGAATTTAAACAAGTGAACGACAGGAGCCAGAGTTACTATTACAAATGTCTCCTTGTGGCCCTTGCTAGTCTTAGGTACATTTCCCTCGCTAAAACCTAAACTAAACAAATAAAGAAAATGATACTCTTCACTCTTTGACGTATTTGAGAAACTTCTTGAAGTGACCGGCGTGGATCCAGTTGTCTCGTCCCTCGAACTTTAGGGAGGTTGGCGTCGTCTGCAGCACCTGGAATGGCCCACGATATCTCGCCTCTAGTCCCGTCCTCAGATGTTTCTTTAGCATGATCCAATCACCTGGTTGACTAGAATGAACACTGGTTATTGAGTTTGGGTCTGGGAGAGACTGCCGGACCTGGTGGACTTTTTGGAGCTCATCAAGGAAAAGCAATCATGATGGTCCTCAAAGTGTTTCCCTACTAGGTTGGAGAATTGAGAGGTTGAGAGGTTAGAATGGTTAGTAAAAGTTGGAAAATTTACTTTTTTTCACACCATTATCTCCCCCCTTCTCTTCCTCCTTCATAACAGGAAGAAGAGACGCTGTGTTCAAAAATGGTGCATCGTCTTAGAGTCAGTTTAGTGGGTGTTAGAGCCACTTAATGTCTTTACTCTCTGGGTGATTAATGTCGGGTACCCTGAGAGATACAATGTCCTAAAAAGATAACCTTTTCCTTGAAAAACTGTACTTTCTCCTTGTTAGCCTTATTACCTGTGGGCACCAGATGGTTAAGAAATGATACAGTATGCCGATAACAAACCTCCCGTGTGGGACATCAAAGTACCAAGTCATCCACATACCACCCCTGGATCGATTGGGGCCCACTAATCTAACACGATCTTCAGCTTGCAACTGTATTCCGAGGGACTAGTCACCGACCCCTGATGAAGACGTGTCCATGTTAGGTGTTAACCTTGGAATGTAAAAACACAAAAAACTGGAGAGAGCAGAGTTAGTTACATTGGTGACAACAGAAACATCAGAGGAAACTACAACAGATCCAGTGTTAGTGGATCCAGCCTGCCTTAGCAGAGTTAGCCCAGTAAGAGCCTCTTCCACTCCCATCATTGGATTACCAATCGCGGCTATCCCCTCTGGCCAGGTGTACATAATGCGGTTCTTCCGGATTGAAACCGCCTTCTGTATACCCTGTCAGTTTACCTTAAAAGACTTCTGAAGCTACATCTGAGCTACACCTAAGGTCTTTGTCGTCCAGAGTCTGGGTTTAAACTCAGTTATGAATTTCTCCCATCTCCAGGTGTCAAATGTCCCCTCCAGAGGGATACCCCAAGCGGTACCCTTGGACCATCTATGCCATTCTTTAAATGGGGTTTCATGGCCTTCGCCCCAAACCTAGGATTTTCGTGTGCTGCGCAGCCGTCTGACTGTGGGAAGCCTCGCTTTCCTTCCCTTGCATGGACGGCACATTGCCCATGGCGATTCGAATCGGCTTATCGTTTTACCCCTGCGTCCAGGGAAACCCTGCACCAATTTAGGAGAGCACCGTCTGCTGTCCTCTTTCACGGTAGATTGTCAGACTATATCCACTATAGTCCCCCAACTAGAGACCCTAACCGAGGCAACGTGTAACTCTATGGCTTGTTGTCCCAACAGGCTTGGTACAGAACTATGCCCCAAACGATTAGTCAACAACCACAGATTACCCCCCTTGAATTATGTCTCTACACCTCACAGTGTATGCATACACAAACGTATACGCTGTACGCCCGTACACTGTGTCGCCAGACTAAACCGCACAGCTCAATGACTATCCTCTTTCTCTACAGAACAATGTGGCTTCTCTCAGTATACATTTGTTAAATGGGGATAGCCTTCTGCTGTCTATTTCCTAGTTGTACGATGTCTCAGTACAGTACATGAATCACTGTCACCAAATGAAAAAACTTCTCAAAAAAACCTAACAGTCTGAACTTAAAACCGAAATGACCTACTTGCTGCGCAAAGCAACTCTAAACCAATAAAAGCGTGTTATTCTCTCTTGCACAATCCGCTTTGACGTAGTAAATATAAAAAGAAAGTTTTAAAACCAAATCCTTTCTTTTTCTACCGCAAATCCAACCGTAATGCGATACTATGCAAAACGCAGCAAAGTTCTAAAACTCAAAACAATAACATAAAAAACACAACTGAAGTACATTCTCTACCAAAACTTCAGTTACAGGACGTCTTGCTATATACATTGAGATTCAGTAAAAAGTAACTTTTAACTTAAAACCAAAACTCAATGCAAACACCAAGAACAAAACAAAAAACCCTTAGAACAAACAATTGTATAGGACTGAATTAACACATCAATGCCTGAAACAGTCCAGTCCCCGGCCACCTTTATATTACCATAGAAACAGGATTTAACATTACAATAAGGTCCCTAAACAGGTTTCCAGCGAAAGGAAAAAGTCAATTTGAATTACATTTGAATTAAGTTTAAAAGTTAAATTTTCTTCCTTTTTTTTTCCTGCAAAGATACAAACAGTAAAATAGTTTAGAAAGACCTCAATAACATTTCTTCATTTCCCCTTTTCTGGAACCCAAAATTAGGAACTCTGCTGAATTCCCAGAGGCGATCTCTTTCCTCTCTAAGCTTCACATTTTCACATTTCAGCCGTTCATATTGGGATTTTAAATCTGTTTCCTGGATCCATGACCTTGGCTGTCCCTGGCTTCTATGACTTTGCAAAGATCCATGTCTGGGACCATTACCCCACCTTCCTGAATAAACCGCTTTACTTCTAGCCGTGTTTCTGGGATACTTAGAATCTCTGTGTCTGTTGCCATTAGTTACCACACAATACCTGGCAATATGTGAACATCCCCCGCACGCAAAGCAACGAATAGCTTGTCTCCCTGCACAAAACCTTCTCTGGGCACATGGTGATCGGCCTTGCTGCCCAACACTAGCCATCCTAGCATGACTAGATCCCACACCACTATCTGAATGGAGTACTTTTACCACACACTCACCTGAAGTATCCTCCGCCATTGCACCAACATTCCCAACTCCAGGGTCAGACAAATTGTCCATCTCCATCCCTGAGTCGGTTTCAGTATCTGACCCAAAGTCCTCAGACTTCTCCATACTTACAGCACAATGTTCAGCTTCTGTCCTGCTGCAGGGACCAGACAATTCCCTTACAGCCTCCTGTGCATGCGTCGAGCTTTGAGACAAACATTCATTCTCCTTGCATAGCTCAGTATTAGACCTCACAGTACATTCATAATCTGTGCTGGCTTCAGCTGCCTGCTGGACAACAAGAGCTCTCAATTTATCCATTTCTACTTTTAAATCTTCCATCTCTCCTTCCAAACTCAGCTTCAGCCTACAAGACTCCTGAAATTTATCAGCTATCCAACCAGCAGCAAAAATCAGAGCATGCTTTCCTTTCCGTTTGCGGAACTTTCCGTTACCTATCAGGTTTGCTACACAATTCTTGGCCTCCCACCAAGGGTCAATAGATCCCTGCATAGCTTGAACAATGGCCGCCGTGTGTTGTACCTTAGCTACTTCCTTAAAAATGCTTTCCATTGTACAGGAATACAAACACTACAATGCTTACTACGAAAAAGACACTGCTATCAATCTCTATGAGTTGTCCGAATACTTTTGGCACAGAACTACAAAGCACCACCCTCCTACACTGTATTACCTGTATTAACTATTACCAAACAATTCTACAATTCAGTGTAACAGCCACAGATATACAAACGTTAAACAGAATCATTAACCATCACACAATGATTCCCCTATCAGGCTGGTCACTGGGCTATAACATAACCGAACACTGAAAACAAAATCAAGCCGTACATAGAAAAGTTACAAAAGAGACAAAAATAACTTCAGGACAAAAACTAACATTTGAGGCAAAAACAAACTTATCGCTTTCCATAGACACCAAAACTAAAAGTGAATCAGCTCCATCTAAAACTGAATTCCTTGTTAAAAAAAACTGCAGCACCAAACTAACCAAGATGGCTGCCAAAGCACATTTTTTCACACAAAGGTAAGATGGCTGCCAAAGCACATTTTTTTTTCACACAAAGGAAATCAAAGATGGCTGCCAAGCCGCATGGTTTTTTCACACAAAGGAAGACCAAGATGGTGTCTCCAAAATCCAGCAATAGTGAAACCAAATTAAACAAAACAGTTTCTCTATTCCCTGTGCCCCACCCCCGAAACCAGAGTAAAAACCTCCTCTGATTTACAGGCTAACAGTATAAAAAATCCTCTAAATGCCGTTTCTCCTGTACAAACATTAAAACAAAATTCTGCCTCTACAAACCAAAATCACCTCTTACAAACATAAAAGTTACACAAATAGAAGTTACAACAAAAACGATATCCTGTACTGGTCAGCACACACGTCACAATCTCACCTACAGTCTCTGTACAATCAGCTCAGATCCACCAAAAACTACACCAGAAAATTACTTATCTCGTTCTTTTATCAAGCAGAAATTTCCTCAATGCAGGAGACAAAATTACACTTTACTTTCTCTCCTTTTTTCTTCTGTGCAGAGGAAAAATCTGTTGGTTCCTTGTTTAGCTGACTCGCCATATGTTTTGGAAATGAATCTACTATCAATTCCCTAATGTAGTTTGATCCGCTGCACTTACAAGCAGCTCTCTGCCATCCCTGCCATACGTACCTGCACGCGCGCAGTAAAGAGACCCAGAGACTGCTGTGGTCTATTGCATCCTCACCCAAATAAAGCCACACACACGCTGCTTCCAGCTGGAGTTCATCTGACCAAGTCCAAGTCCCAAGTCCCAAGTCCCCAGTGAGCTCCTGGCCTCTGGTCAGATTAATTTATTACACAAATAGAACAACGCCCAGTGGCTGGCTGTATAACAGAAAACAAGTTTGTCCAGTAAATACATTTACATATCAAAAGGACAGAGGTGTGGACTAGAATGACGGACCGGCCCTCTGAGGTGTGGCTTGGATTTAAAACCACATTCAAATCCAACACAGGGAGACAGATGACAATTTATAAAAACACACACATCCTAGACTATAATGTCCACATAATAAAATTTCCACAACAGTTTCTATGTCCCTGCTCGGTGCTGATCTGGCTCCGTGTAGGGACTTCGTAGTTGGGGTAATGCACAAACCCCTGAATTTCACTGAATAATGAATTTCACCATTTGGGGTGTGGATATGGTAAGGGGTGTGGCTACTGTGGGGCGCTGTGAGGATTTCTCGCACGGGCACCCAGAGGCCTAAGGCCGGCCCTGATCATACGCTGTGGTTTCAATGTGCCGTTTCGAACAAAGATTTTAATGACTCAGGCTCACTTCCAACACCCCAATGAGCTTCTAAGGCTAGGGTCAGACGAACGCATTTTTCACGTCCACCGTCAAAAAGTGCGTTGATGCGTCCAAACGCATTTTTTCACGGAAGACGCAATAGCGGTCATACGATGCGCAATTTCGGACGTGATTTTTTACGGATCCAAACCAGGAAACTTTGGGTGTCTGGCCGTTATGTTGGCCGGACATGAGCAGCGTCTGACGTCCCCTAATCACGCACACACGCCACTATGTGGACGCAGCGCACTCTATACGTCAGTACTAGCGGTTCTACGTTCTCGAAAAAATGCGTTCCTTTGCCGCTTGCGTTGCGCAGCCAAACATTCGTGTGGCCGTACTTCGTATATTGGCCGTCATTGGACGTCATTTGCTGCTACTGCGGCCGTAATAAAGTGCGGCTGCATGCGCGTTCGCACTGCGTTCGTCTGACCCCAGCCTTAATCGTACATTAGTTTAACAAAAATAATTATTTCAATCTACATTCAAAATTTAATTTCTAAGAACATCTGTTGTTCCTTTCTGGTTATAATTTGCGCACAGTGAGATGGACATACATGTTATCCATAGTTCTAAACCAATGTGTGCAGTAACCCTTAAGGTCTATGTTTAAGCCAGTGCTTGACAAATTTGCTTTGAATCTAGGAGCCAGCTGCAAAAGTTAGGCCGGTGTCAGACGAGTGCACAAGATGCGCCCATACTGACATGCCTACTGGCGTTCATTGCAGCATTGTGACGCTGCAACGGGGCTGGTCACACGCACAAAACCTTCCCGTCGAAATGCTAGACACACATTGAAGGGACCAGAGGCGGCTCTAGACTTGCTGAGGCCTTAGGCGAAGGCAAGATATGAGGCCCCGATTAAACACAGGACCATAGCCGAGGCCATATGCTAAGGTAATGACATAACCTAGCAGGGCCATTTATATCAATAATAACTGTGATTTTAAACAAAAGCAAAGAATCTTATTTACAGGGAGCAATTTCTAACATTGATTATAGATTACAGACTCATTGCTTGTTGCAATGCAACTCTGTCATACACAGAGGACACCATGAACATATGGAGGGCTCCAAAAAAGAGGATCATTATACAAAGATGGGCAAAGTAGTTTGGGCCCAAAATAGGGATTACACACACACTAACAGTAAATGATACAGTTGTGTTCAAAGTTATTCAACCCCCAATGCTGTAAAGGGTTTTAGGGAATTTAGTGTACATTTGTAATTGTATTCAGAATGAAATCCTACAAGGACTTTTTAGAGAACCATTTGCAACTAAAATAACATCAATTGGTTTTGTAATACAGTAGTAAATGTTTCTTTTGTGAATTCTTCATTGACACAATTATTCAACCCCTTAAAGACTACCACTCTGAAGAACAGAGGTTCATTCAAGTGTTTTCAATCAGGTATTGAAAACACCTGTGGATGTCACGGAGCAGCAATAAAGCATAATAAGCACCAATTAGGCAGCTTTAAAATGACTGTGATACTCAGCTCCTTCTAGACATTTACTGGTGTGGTTACAAACATGGTGAAGTCAAGAGAATGGTCCAGGAAGACAAGAGAAGAGGTGATTACTCTTCACAGGAAGGGCAATGGCTATAAGAAGATTGCAAAGATGTTAAACATACCAAGAGAGACCATAGGAAGCATCATTCGCAAATTCAAGGCAAAGGGCACTGTTGAAATGCTACCTGGTCGTGGCAGAAAGAAGATGCTGACTTCGACTGCTGTGCGCTACCTGAAGCGTAGAGTGGAGAAAAGTCCCCGTGTGACTGCTGAGGAACTGAGAAAAGATTTGTCAGATGTGGGTACTGAGGTTTCAGCTCAGACAATACGGCGCACACTGCGTAATGAAGGCCTCCATGCAAGAACTCCCAGGCGCACCCCCTTGCTGTCTCCAAAGAATAAGAAGAGTCGACTGCAGTATGCCAAATTTCATGTGGACAAACCACAAAAGTTTTGGGATAGTGTTCTGTGGACTGATGAAACAAAATTAGAACTGTTTGGGCCCATGGATCAACGCTATGTTTGGAGGAGGAAGAACAAGGCCTATGAAGAAAAGAACACCTTGCCTACTGTGAAGCATGGCGGGGGGTCAATCATGCTTTGGGGCTGTTTTGCTTCTGCAGGTACAGGGAAGCTTCAGCGTGTGCAAGGTACCATGAATTCTCTTCAGTACCAGGAGATATTGGATGACAATGTGATGCAGTCCGTCACAAACCTGAGGCTTGGGAGACGTTGGACCTTTCAACAGGACAATGATCCCAAGCATACCTCCAAGTCCACTAGAGCATGGTTGCAGATTAAAGGCTGGAACATTTTGGAGTGGCCATCGCAGTCACCTGACTTAAATCTGATTGAGAACCTCTGGTGGGACTTAAAGAAAGCAGTTGCAGTGCGCAAGCCTAAGAATGTGACTGAACTGGAGGCTTTTGCCCATGACGAATGGGCGAAGATACCCGTAGATCGCTGCAAGACACTTGTGTCAAGCTATGCTTCACGTTTAAAAGCTGTTATAACTGTAAAAGGATGTTGTACTAAGTACTAAGATTGAATGTCACTTGGGGGTTGAATAAAACTGATAATGATGTGAGCACAGAAAAGACATTTGTGGTTATTTCATTATAAATGTTATGTTATATTTGTCTGACCTACACGTGCCTCTTTGATTTAATTGTAAGCAAGATGACTGAATGATCAAAATCAATGTCAAACTGGCCAAAACACTCAATTTCAGTGGGGGTTGAATAATTTTGAACACAACTGTATTTTACAAGAGATTGCATTTCATACACATCTATACAGTTCTTAAGAAACACATAGAGACCATGGGCCCTATCACCTCCTTAACACTAGTGCTCACATAAATAAAGAAAAAATGGCGTCGCGCCCATACTCACCGGAGCGGCAGCAACTGCCAGGAGTAACAGCCCAGGTAATGTACTGTATAAAACATAACAAGGAAAAAGAGTGTCATCTGCGCTCGTTTCTATGTGTTCCATGTACAACAAAAATGAGGTTTTTGTTTGTTTCAATGGCCATTGCAACGTAAGCCCACTCGCCACTTCAAGGCACCTCTTTAGAGTGGGTACCTAACAAATGTACCAAAAGGCCGCTCTACTGAGCAGCTCCAAGCCCCTCCAGCTTTTCAGCCAAGGAGAGGCAGAGATGGTGGGTTTTATTTATACACGCACCAAACACTTCCCATTTGGGATCAAAAACAAAAACATGGAAAGAGGAACAGCTGCAGAACGACGGACTGGTGTTACAAGCATGATATACATAAATACAGAAAAAATGGCGTCGCGCCCATACTCACCGGAGCGGCAGCAACTGCCAGGAGTAACAGCCCAGTTAATGTATAAAACATAACAAGGAAAAAGAGTGTCATCTGCGCTCGTTTCTATGTGTTCCATGTACAACAAAAATTAGGTTTTTGTTTGTTTCAATGGCCATTGCAACGTAAGCCCATTTGCCACTTCAAGGCACCTCTTTATGCTCACATAAATGAAGGTTAGCGCTAGGTTAAAAGAGGTGATAGCGCATCGGGATGTGATACGAGCGTAACGCTAACGGGTTAAAAAATCCATTAGCGCATCGGTATTAGCACTTTATATTGCCAGCTTACTGTACTTTGCGCTCCCTATACTTAACATGGAGAGCACAAAGTGTAAACAGAGAGTAATTAGTGTTAGGATCACTTAGCTAGATCACAAAGCTAATTACTCACCCCTGCAGCTAACTGACAAGTTGGCACCAGCTCAAACTGGTGCCAAGTGATTGTGTTTCTGTGGAATCGGCTATCACCAGCTTGAACCCCCCCCCAAAAAAAATCAGATACTCACCTCTTATCCCACAGCGAGAACGGCGGCCCAATCCGCCACTTCTGGCCACCAGGACCAGAATGAGACTTGGGACAAATAGTCCCCAGTCTCCCTCCACGATATCTCCGTGGCCATGCACGATCTCGCGAGATTACATTGCTTGAATCAACTCACCCTGGAGCTCCCCAGCAGGCTCTAGGCCTTTAAGGTGTGGCTGTCTATAAAGGCCTAGAGCCTGCTGGGGAGCTCCAGGGTGAGTTGTTCCTGTAAATGCAGATTCGGTCAAGTTAGATAGGACCTGTCAATGATGGGGTACATTGGCGTTTGTGACTAGCTTAAGCAAACTATGATCATACTTTGTGAACTGAATCCCCATAATTTATTCCCTCAGTCAGGTTTTAGGAACTTTTTTAAAACTGTGCTTTTTTTTGCCACAGAAAATGATGGAAGAAGGTGGTCATTGATATGGAGTGCTCTTTCCTGGTGATATATATATATATATAATTTTTTTTAATCAACAGTAGATGGGGAACTAAGAACTGAGCACCGTGTCAATTAACATGGACTACAATACAATTTAAGCTGAGAGTGAGGATTGAAAGTGTGATATATATATATATCTATGTATTCCACCACACTTACAGGAAACATACAAAACTATTTCAGGACAACAAAGGGGATGGTTAAAAACATTTGTGCTGCTCAGATCAATGGCCTTGCAGGGGTTAAAGACCACAGGGGATGAAAATTGTCCTTTCCAGCATGGGTTGTAATATGGCAGGAATGTCTGCTCCTGGACACAGGAGACCCCTTACACA
Source organism: Leptobrachium leishanense (assembly GCA_009667805.1). NCBI lineage: Eukaryota > Metazoa > Chordata > Amphibia > Anura > Megophryidae > Leptobrachium > Leptobrachium leishanense. The sequence goes on along the minus strand of CM019063.1, from coordinate 163,262,109 downwards.
TTACAGCTTACACTGGGGGGGGGGTCTCTGTAGGGGGGGGGTGCTGAGATATGAGAGTTTACAGTGCAAAGAGCAGATAGTTTCTCACCTGGCAGCCTGGTGGAATGGAATCTCTGCTCCTCACTCAGCACATGTGGGACAAGAGGACAGGATGCCATGTTCCCGCTGCTCTGTAACAGCCTGCAGCTTCTGGAGCTCATCAGCAGCTGAGAGCAGCCACTCACTGGGTGCTGTGTGTGCACTACTATTCTGACAGTGCAGGAGCAGGGCCCCAGGAAGACGCTGCCTGGAGGGACTGGGAGGAGTAACTCTGGCGGCATCAGCTCCTTTCACTGCCTGGAGCTGCTGACATGAGCTTGACCAGTGAGTCTGAGGTCATTGTGGGGGAAAGCAACCTTGCGAGGCCCCAGGGAGGGTGAGGCCTTAGGCGGCCGCTTTAACTGCCTAATTGGAGAGCCGCTTCTGGAAGGGACTGCAAAGCACGATCCTCCCGAGGAGGATCGCGCCTTGCAGTGCTGAGTGCACTAACTGCGCTCAGCGAGGCGGCCAGACGGGCGTCAGAGTGGAAGGAACGTCTATTCTCACGGACATTCCTTCCTCTCTGCAAAATGCTCGCCTGACCCCGGCGTAACAACTAAAGATTTTGAACTTTGTATTTCTGTGACAACTGTAAAATTTCAATGTTCTTGAATATTCTAACCGGCTGGGTGGAGTAGAGGTAACAGCACTGCTCTGCGTGGAGAGAGCCTGTGGAGACATGGGTTCGATCCCAGCAAGAGCACCTCTCCAGTAAGTGTCCTTGGGCAAGACACCTAACGGTACATACTCGCCACCCATGACATACTTGAAAATGAGAGAAATCTCAATGTATCCTTCCTGGTAAAATCCTTTCTCAAAAAAAAAACAACCCAGGACATACTGTTACATCCTCAGCCCCTGCTGGGGGGTCTGCGCATGGTTCGGTGCCACGGGCTGGTCAAGTGCCAGCACCATGTAATGGCTGAGTGGCGTCCGAGGGGGTGGGGCCTGGTGTGGTCACGAGGAGCTGCCGGGTTTAAAGCCGGGCGCGAGGAGTTGCCTCATCCCCTGACGTGGAGTTCATTCCCGCATCGCTTCCTATTGATTCTCATTGCTGTTTACGTTGCCGACCCATTTACGTCTATGATTCCTGCTCATGATTTTGACCCGGCTTGTATTTGACCATTCTCATGTTTTTTGCTATAGCGGTTGCTAGTGCAGTACGTTGTTGGTTTAACCCTATGCAGGCTGTTTGGGGTTTTACTCGCCTCTTGGGTAATTTCCCATCTTGCTCTGGTGCATCATATATATACCTCACACTAAAGGTATGGAGGCAGTTAAACAACAATTGGTGGAAAACAATACTATAAAAATGGAACAAATAGATTACATTATAAAAAGTATATCTTTTATATTGAATAATAATTTTTTTAAATATGATCAACAATTCTACATACAAAAAAATGGTACGGCCATGGGGACTAAATTTGCGCCCAGCTATGCGAACCTATTTATGACGGACTGGGAAACCAGGTTCGTCTATGGTTCGCATAGCTGGGCGCTCGGTAGAATACCTGTTTTCGTCAGATATATTGACAACATCTTTTTAGTTTGGGATGGTGAAGAACCAGAATTAGTCTCCTTCCTAAAAGAGTTGGAAAATCCAGAATGGGGAATAAGTTTAGAAAATAACTGGAGTAAAGAGAAAGTATCCTTTTTGGACCTTAATATTTTCATAGAGGAAATTAACATTAGAACAAATACGCACTTTAAGGAGGTAGATACCAATACATTCATAGAAAAGAATAGTTGCCATAATCCTGTATGGCTTGACAGTATACCAAAGAGCCAATTTCTCAGAATAAAAAGAAACTGTTCTGATGTAGAGACTTTTAATGAACAGGCCGAATTATTAAAGATAAACTTCATAGAAAAAGGGTATAATATATTAGAATTGGAAAAAACAATAGACAATATAAGAAAAAAAGATCGAAAAACACTATTGAAGTATAAAGTCAAAAGAAATATAAATGACTCAACACAAGTGCCCTTTATATGTGACTATAATACGGAAGCCAATAGGATTAAAAAAAATATTAAAAAACATTGACACATTCTTATATAGGATAAAGAGTTGAAAGACATTTTGGATGTCCAACCCAAAATAATATTTTGAGGTGGTCAAAGTCTAAAAACAAAATTGGTCAAAAACAAAAAACAAGAGAAAACCAATAAAAACATGTTCAATTTAGAGAACGTTTTTTACGCCTGTGGACCATGTTTAGCTTGCCGTTCAGTAGGTAGAAAGAAATCGCTAACAAGAAAGTATTTTAATAAAAAAAATGGAAAGGATTATACTATTAATGAAGTTTTAACATGTTGTTCTAAAAATATAGTCTATATCTTAGAGTGCCCTTGTGGCCTACAATATATAGGCAGGACCAGTAGAGCACTAAATGTACGTATTTCAGAACATGTAAGAAATATTAAAAATAAATTTGAGAAACACTCAGTTCCGGAACGTTTTAATGAAAAACATGATAGTTGCCCTAAAGGATTAAAGTTCACAGCTCTAAAAAGGATAGTGAATAATAACAAAGGGGAAAGTATGATTACATTATTGGGTAAAGAGGAAATGCGGTTTATTTATGAGTGGGGTACTATGTCACCAGGTGGTTTGAACACCAATTTTGAAATTGTTCACTTCATATAGATTACCATGGAGATCTGTGCAATATGGGGTGTTGTTAATAGAGGACGGGAGGGAGGAAAAAATGTGGGTGGTGAAGAGAGGGGTACACTATAAGACAACAAGGGAGTGTCTTAGGATAAGAGTAATGTCACCCTCGAACATATATGACATGTTATATCTATATAATAAAACAGTTTTAAAGTCCGTCGCCGTCAAGCGCTGAGTGCGCATGCGCGACGGACATTTAAAAACTGTTAGAAAAAAAAAAGCGGAGCCGTTGGAGAGGCTCCCTGTCTCACCTCCTCACAGCTCAGTCACTGAGGAGGTGAGAGAGGCGCTTTGCGCGCGCCTCTCCAAGGGCTCCGCTTTCTTTTGTTTTGCCTACCGCCGGGGCCTCAGCCCTGACTGCCGTCGTCCATCCCTGCTCGCCGAGGCTAGGCCCATGTGTGCCCACTGGCGAGCAGGGACTTGAAGTTAGCCGCCGACGGGCCCCCTCTGATGATGTCAGAGGAAGCCCGCCGGCAGCCATCTTGAAGTCCCTGCACGCCGATGGGCTCAGCCTCCGGCGAGCAGGGACTTCAAGATGGCTGCTGGCAGGCCCCCTCTGATGATGTCAGAGGAAGCCCGCCGGCGGCCATCTTGAAGTCCCTGCTCGCCGATGGGCTCAGCCTCCGGCGAGCAGGGACTTCAAGATGGCTGCTGGCGGGCTTCCTCTGACATCATCAGAGGGGGCCTGCCAGCAGCCATCTTGAAGTCCCTGCTCGCCGGTGGGCTCATCCATGTGAGATGGGCACAAATATATACATGTGAGCAAGGGGGAAATATACCCATGTGAGCAGGGGGAAAATATATCCATGTGAGCTGGGGGAAAATATACCCAGGTGAGCAGGGGGCAAATATATCCATGTGAGCAGGGGGAAAATATACCCATGTGAGCAGGGGCAATTATACCTGTGTGTGCTGGGGCAAATATATCCATGTGACCAGGGGGCAATTATACCCATGTGAGCAGGGGGCAATTATACCCATGTGTGCTGGGGAAAATATATCCATGTGAGCTGGGGGAAAATATACCCATGTGAGCAGGGGGCAAATACATTCATGTGAGCTGGGGGAAAATATACCCATGTGAGCAGGGGGCAATTATACCTATGTGTGCTGGGGCAAATATATCCATGTGAGCTGGGGGAAAATATACCCATGTGAGCAGGGGGCAAATATATCCATGTGAGCTGGGGGAAAATATACCCATGTGAGCAGGGGGCAATTATACCCATGTGAGCTGGGGGAAAATATATCCAGGTGAGCAGGGGGCAATTATACCCATGTGAGCTGGGGGCAATTATACGCAGGGGGCAATTATACCCATGTGAGCTGGGGGCAATTATACCCATGTGAGCAGGGGCAATTATACCCATGTGCACTGGGGCAATTATACCCATGGGAGCTGGGGGCAAATAAATCCATGTGAGTTGGGGCAAATATACCCATGTGAGCTGGTGCCAACATATCCATGTGAGCTTGGGCCAAATATACCCATGAGAGCTGGGGAAATATACCCATGTGAGCTGGGGGCAATATATATACCCATGTGAGCCGGGGGAAAATATACCCATGTGAGTTGGGGGCAAATATACCCATGTGAGCTGGGCGCAAATATACCCATGTGAGCTGGGGGTAAATATACCCATGTGAGCTGGGGGAAAATATTCCCATGTGAGCTGGGGGAAAATATATACCCATGTGAGCTAGGGGCAATATATACCCATATGAGCTGAGGGCAATATATAACCATATGACCAAAAAAATTGTCTTTCCTTGGTGTTGCTGTGCTTTCATTTCAGCGAACATTCATGCACACCTCACTTAACAATAGACTAACCTCTGGGCAGGCTTTCCACCTAGTATAATATAAAAATAAAAACAAAAAACATTTTTTATAAAACACATATGGTACGCATCATAATCGCTAGTACACATAATATTGTGGATTAAAGACAACAAGGGAGTGTCTTAAAATAAGAGTAATGTCACTCTCGAATATATATGACATTTTATAGATAAAAAAAACAAAAAAAACAAAACACTTTTATAAAACAAATATGGTACTCATCATAATCACTTGTACACATAATATTGTGGATTAAAGACAACAAGGGAGTGTCTTAAAATAAGAGTAATGTCACTCAAATATATATGACATTTTATAGATAAAAAAAAAAACAAAAAAAAAAAACACTTTTTATAAAACACATATGGTACCAGCATGGTACTCATTATAATCACTAGTACACATAATATTGTGGATTAATGAAGTTCACTTAGTTTGTATTAAAATAGTTTTATTAACACATACGTAATGTTTACCAATATAAATTATATATAACTGTATGGAATACATGTAAACACACCACCAAGTGTATAATAATTAATGAAGATTCAAAGATAACAGAATTCACAGCATTTTAGTGATAAAATATTGGTCCGCACTTATTAACATATATGTCAAATTAATAGAGGTACTATTTTTAAAGTCTATGTAAATTTGGGCATATTTAGACCCATGTTGGTGGATCACCATGATATTCTATGAAGAGATTTTCTTGATGTGAAAAATAACCAGTTAATATATTGTATTGAGATAGCATCTACTGGGATTTAATTTAGAACTATACTAATCTAGTGATCTGCCATTTCGATGTTCATCCAATTCGTGTTTTAAAAATACACTTGCTGTCCTTGAGTGCTCTTGAGATTCTATTTTCAATCTGCATGCTTAACCCTTTCGCTGCTGAGGCTTTTCACACCTCTGTGCTGAGGTCATTTTTACCGGTTTTGCTCATCATGTTTAAACGTGTTTTGAAGGCTTATTTTAGTATATTACCCAGACATATTATATATCGTTCTTTCCGTCAGACTCGGTAGATTCATAATATGTCATTATTATATGTATACGTTATGTCATGTCTGTATATTATAACAAAAAATGCAATAAAATATGTATTTTCAATAATTTACAACGTGTAAAGTGTTTTTTTTCACATTTTAACATGCGAGCAATTGCGGTTATATTTTGTATGGGGTGCGCTTGTTAAAAAAATTAGAGATGGGGTCTCGTTACATTTTTTTTTGGGGAAAATTACGCGATTTTTAACAAACGCACCGCATACAAAAATCGTTAGTGCAGCATCATTGTTCACATTATAATTTAAATGGGAACAATATTGCTGCATTAACGAACCAAAAAAAAGAAAAAAAAATGTTTATTTTTTTTTATAATTTGTTTTTTAAATATATTTTTATTTTTAATTTTTATTTTTTTTTAAAAACTTTTTTCACATTCGAGTTTGGTATCGTTGGAACGGCCATGCTCTGGCCGATCCAACCATACCAAACGTTAACCCCTAGCTGTTCATTGGAACTCCCTATCTCCACCGTTGGTGGCAGTTAGGGGTTAACTCTAGGACTGGCGTCATCGTGCTATGCATGATGACGCCAGTCCTCAGGGGGAGTTCCCGGAGGCTTGGCCGACATCCAAGATGTCGGCCAGCTCCGGGAAAGGATCACGAACCGGCGCTTTTCAGCGCCGATTCGCGATCCAGCTCCCCAGGGGTTAATGCCAGGCACCATTTGGAAGGGCAGGCTTTGCCCTTCCAAATGGTGCCTGGGTTAACCCCCGCAACGCCGCCGATCGGGAGGGACAGAGGTCCGAAGGACCTCCCCCTCCCTTTCAGGCGCCTCCTCCGCACATGCGGGGGGGGGCGCCTGAATTAGGTGTCATCGCGCTGCCGCGATGACACCTAATTTCAGCGGCTGCGGTTCCGGATGCTGGGCTGACATCGAGGATGTCAGCCCGCACCGGGGGGGCCAGCGATCGGCCGGAACCCGGCCGAACGCTGACCCCAAAGGGAGGACGCGCTGAGCGCGTCCTCCGCATACCAGCAGCCATGCGGAGGACGCGCTGAGCGCGTCCTCCGCATTGAAGTGGTTAAAGAATTCAGTTTGTCAGCAAAGCCGAGAAGGAAGTGCTGACAATTGCAGAACTATGAAGACAGCTGGAAACCTAAAAAAAAGGAGAATGAAGGGGAAAGATGACATCGTGTGTAAAATTAGGTCCTAACTCAGACATATGGTAACTGTCACGTGACAATCTGGGTATGTTGGGAGGAGAGCAGGGGAGGAAAACTGTATTTTTCGAACATTGTATAAAAGCAAGCTGAGTTTGTTATTCTGGCCACTCAAGCTTTTGAACAGATAAGATCTGTTTCTTGAGTCCAGCAGGTGCCAGCTGAATAAACGCCATTTTGTTTTGAAACAAAGGCCTCCGTCTGCTTTCCTTCGTCAAACCATCACCCACGATTTCCCGGTCAGCTGTCTATAACAATTCTGGGGGCTCATCTGGGATCGGGCCTTGGTTCGACAAGGAGGCTTGAACGGCAGTATTTACTGCATTTTCAGTGGAATCCAGCAGGTGCCAGCTCCAAGTATGTTGATCTCCTCCTAAAAAAGGCGCCAAGCGAGAGTTCTCGCCCTGTGGACTATCAACCTGCTGGGGGCACGCTCCTGACCGAGAATCCATGAAAAGGAACTGGCCGAGGAAACTGGTGACGCCACTAAACAAATTGTATTTTTGTGTGTTGAATAACGTCATAGATTTGTCTGCGCTGCGAAGGAAGTGGATCCAGACTTCTGTATCTGTATGTGATAACAGAAGAAGCTGGGGATAGACTGCCCTCTAGCAAGAAATAGAGAGGTCTGTAGAGCCTCAAGAGAGCTTGTAATACTCTCTAAAGCCAGTCCAGATTAACTAAAGAAAGTGTTAATATTCCCGACAAGGGGACAGGCCACCCCCTAGTGCTAAAACAAACCTTTTTGATTGAGAGCTAGCTGTCTGCAACAAAATAACTGTTTTTTTTAATATAGTGTCTGTATTTTATATCTAGTGTTGAGTGTGCAGGAGAGTGGACTTGTTCCCTCTGAGGAGAAGTTACCTGGAAGAATAGAACTATTTATGTACTGTTTTGTGGTGGATGTATCTGATACAGTACGTGCTGTGATTGCTGAGAGTGTTGTGAGTGGGTGTGCGCCTACTTGCTTACCAAGGAAGCAAATCTGAGAATGGACTCTGGAGGTACGTTTCCGTCTCAGGCGACTGCAGACGGCTACTGAAGGAGGAAGTGAAAGACGATACGAGAGAATTGTTGCATGAAGTATCAGACAAATGATTTTTAAAGTGTACTGCACTGCACTGTAAAAAAAAAAAATTAAAATAAAAATAGCTATGGGTAATGGGTCTTTTAAACCAAAAAAAACAGGGGAGGGTGAAACACCCCTGGAATATATGATACGCAATTTTGAGACTCTGTATGCAGTTCACCAGTATGGAAAGAAACTGCACAAGAGCAAGTTGCGAACACTGTGTGAAACTGAATGGCCTATATTGAATCCTTCATGGCCCCCGGAGGGATCAATGGACCCCGTAATCATACAGGGTGTCCATTTAGCAGTCACAGGGAGTCCTGGACATCCAGATCAATATCCCTATATAGATATATGGAGGTATTGTGTGAAGGATAAAAGCGCATTAGTAATGCTGGCAGTAGGACACGCGTGGCGCAGCGCAGCCCCTAAACTATTAAATGTGTTGCAAGATCAGCCGGAGGAGTTCCTGTACCCCCTCCTTGTCCATCATATTTTGCAGCAGTAGCAGATGCCCCAGCTGCATATGAACCTGCAGCGCGCCCCCCCTCTGTGTTGTCCCAACACCCTCAGCCAGGACCCATGGGTGCTGATACCCCCCTTGCAATGGGTCCAGCGACTGGAGGAGAGGGGCATGATATCAGAGAACCAAATAATGTTAAAATGTATTCTGCTGCGCAACCTGCTATGTCACCCCGATTAGTAGATAGAGGGATTTCCCACAAGACAGCCCTGGCTCCCAAGTTTGAGAAATCCACTACACGAGGAGATCATGGGATAAGTGTGCCCAAACTAGTCTACTCCTGCCCCTTGAGGTCAGTCCCCGGTCCTGTAATTGATGGACAAGCAGGCCCAAATGTCCTCACGTATATTCCATTCACCACCACTGATCTATTTAACTGGCGCACTCACACCCCCCCTACACAGAGAAGCCTGCGGCTATGGCCAGCTTGATGGAATCCATCATGGCCACCCATAACCCGACATGGACAGATTGCCAGCAGCTCTTACTAACTCTATTTAGCACTGAAGAGCGTAGCAGAATTAATGCGTTAGCACGTAAGTATTTAGAGAAGAAGGGACAAGAGGATCAGCAGCAGGATGCGGCAGCATGGGCAGCCCAGGCTTATCCTGCAGTTGACCCGCGGTGGGACTATACAGGTGCAGATATGTTGAGCCTCCAGCTGTATAGATCCGCTGTCCTAGCGGGTGTAAGAGAAGGCGCAAAGAAACCTGTGAATATTAGCAAAGTGGCGGAGGTGACGCAGGGAATTAACGAAACCCCTGCCTCATTTCTAGAGCGATTAATGGAGGCGTAGAGAGTGTACAGCCCAATTGATCCCTAAGCCACTGAAAACCAGCGGATGATAAATAGTTCTTTTGTAAGCCAGGCGCAGCGAGATATTAGATGTAAACTCCAGAGGCAAGAAGGGTTCATTGGTTATGAACCTAACCCAGCTCTTGGAAATTGCAAATAGGGTTTTTCAGAATAGGGACCTTACTGAAAAGCGCAGTGAGACCAGAAAGATGAAGGAACAAGCGGGATTTTTAGCCGTAGCATTGAGGGGGGAGGTTGCTAGATCAAAGGGATGGGAAAGGGCGCGATGCTGATAGAGGAAGAGGACGAGGAAGAGGGCGTGGAAGGGGGAGAGAAGACAGTTGGGCGGGAGACAATAGAAGGGAATACGAGCCTATAGGCAGAAACCAGTGTGGGTATTGCAAAGGGAAGGGTCACTGGTGGAGACAGTGTCCCAAGCGGCAGGCAGAAGAACAACAGCCCCAAAATCAGAATAGCGCGCATGGGCAGGTAGCAGATAGCAGATACCAAAGAACCGACAGAGTAGTGGGGGATTTTATTGGGCTGGTGGGTACCACCTTTCCAGAACCAGCACACTATTGACATAAGAACGGCCCCCTCCCACTGGGTAAAGAGGAGCCCATGATTTCTATAATGGTGGGAGGGGAGCCCAGTAATTTTATGATTGACACTGGAGCTATACTCTCAGTAATGACCCACCCTATTGCCCGCTGTCAGGTGAGACGGCAACGATAATAGATGCTACAGGGGCAGAAGCAGTCTGCCCCTTCTTGAGTCCTCGTGTCTGCTCCTTAGGCGGACATCAGGTCTCACACCAATTCTTATATATGCCAGATTGCCCAATACAGTTAATAGGCAGGGATCTACTTAGCAAAATGCAAGCCCACATAACTTTCCTGCCCGAGGGCCAAACTGTATTAACTTTACCTGAATTTAAGGACAGAACCCCACACACTCAGGAGAATTCTAGCCTAGGAAAGGCAAGTGTTCTGGCCCTGGTTGTCCCCCAGAGGGAAGAATGGCACATAATCCCAACACAGACACCCTTGAGTTCTGATCCAATGTCATCTTGTATGGGTACACCAGGAGTATGGGCCGAGGATAACCCACCGGGATTGGCCTTGAACATTCCACCGGTATATGTTGATCTCAAACCTGACACACAGCCCATTGCTCTGCGTCAGTACCACATCCCACAGAAGGCAAAGCAGAGTATCCAAATTCATTTTGAACGTCTACTGAAATACGGGATTTTAAAGTTTTGTGTTTCTCCCTGGAATACTCCACTGCTGCCGGTACAGAAAGAGAATACCCAAGAGTACAGACCTGTCCAAGACTTAAGAGCAGTTAATTCTGCTACAGTGACTTTACACACTGTGGTGCCAAACCCCTACAATTTGTTGGCCCTTATTCCTGCAGATACTAAGTTCTACACTGTTCTGGATTTAAAAGATGCGTTCTTTTGTATCCGCCTAGCCCCAGCAAGTCAAGCATTGTTTGCTTTTCAGTGTGAAGATGCCAAAACAGGAGCAAAGCATCAAATGGCTTGGACACGCCTTCCTCAAGGATTTAAAAATTCCCCTACCATTTTTGGCAGCGCATTAAGTTAAGACCTCCTCCAATTCAATTCCCAAACAGGAAGAGCCATTTTGTTACAATATGTCGATGATTTATTGCTTGCCTCTCCCACAGAAAAAGATTGCATAAATGCCACAAAAGAACTATTGCACATTCTATGGCAAGCTGGCTACAAAGTCTCAAGACGCAAGGCACAGATTTGCAGACACAGTGTCAAGTATCTAGGTTTCCATCTTACAGGAACTGAACGTGCAATGGGTCCAGAACATAAGGAAGCAGTCTGCCGTATTCTACAGCCTCGTACTCGAAGACAAGTCCGAGAGTTCCTAGGTGCGGCCGGCTTTTGTCGTTTATGGATACCAAACTTCGCCATCATTGCCAAACCCCTGTATCAGGCCACAAAAGGTGCAGAACCTGATCCTTTTATATGGGGTGAAGAACAAACTGCTGCATTTACCCAATTGAAGACTTTATTGCTAGAAGCCCCTGCCCTGGGGCTACCTGATCACAGCAAACCCTTTTATCTTTATGTGCATGAACATCTCCAGACGGCAGCAGGAGTATTGGTTCAATACCTTGGCTCATGGCAAAGGCCTGTTGCCTACCTGTCCAAACAACTGGATACTGTGGCCTGCGGCCTACCATCATGTGTCACGTCCTGGGTCTCTGGCGCCCCCTCTGGCTTCCATGGAAGTTGTATTTAGTTCTGGACATTTGGTTCACGTCCAAGGCTGGACCTCACCTGGACCTATTGTTCTCATTTAGACATGGCCTATATAGGCAGGCATCGCCCTAAGAAGGGCGCTGCCTCATTCTGATGTTTCAGTCTGCTTTGTTCCAAGCCTTGATCTCCTTGATCCTTATTCACATACTTTGCAGTTCTGGTAGGGATCTGTTACTCAGGTTCTCCTGTATGTGTTCAAGTTACCCTTTATTACTTTACTTTCAGGTTTTGGGTTTACTCCTCCGCCAGTTCTGTGTTTACATCTGTTTAATATCTCCCAGGTCCTTGGTTATCCATACCTGAGCTCCTTGTACCTGACTGCTATATTGAATTAACCCGTTATTGACCTCTGCTTGTTTCTGACTATTCTGCCTTCTGTTGCCCTAGACCATTTTCTTGTACTACGCCACTGCTCTGATCGGGTCGATACCCGGCTATTCCATTTGACCATTCTGAACTCTGTATTCCTGATTCTGGCTCGGCTGACTACTCCCCGTGTTGTTAACCCTTTCTGTCTAGCTAGTTTACCGGGCCAATTCTAAGGACCAGACAGTTAGAGATCTTTCACGGCTACTCTGTTGGTAGCTTCTGGGCTCTGTGGAGTGTTGGGCGTTAAGTACTGCGTGGTGGGATCTGGGAACCGTGACATCATGTCTCAAAGCTGTGGCAACCACTGCCCTCCTGGTTGCTGAAGCGGACAAGCTTACACTAGGCCAAGAACTCTTTGTGAAAGTCCCTCATGCAGTCCAGACTCTTCTAGACTATAAAGGCAATTACTGGTTCAGCAATGCAAGAATGACCAAGTATCAAGCTATGCTGTGTGAAAACCCAAGAGTTCATTTGGAACTAATCTCCACCCTGAATCCTGCTACATTGCTTCCAGATGCTCCAGAAGATCAGGAACATGAGTGCCTTCAAGTTATGGATGAAGTATATAGCAGCAGACCTGACCTCAAAGACATACCCCTAGACAAATACGACATGCAACTGTTCACTGATGGAAGCAGTTTTGTAGAAAATGGAAAAAGATTTGCTGGGTACGCAGTAGTCACTCTTGACGAAACAATTGAAGCTAAATCACTGCCCAATGGCACTTCTGCTCAACTGGCTGAAATTATTGCCCTTACCAGAGGTCTAGAACTATCTGAAAACAAAAGGGTGAACATATACACCGATTCCAAGTATGCCTTCATGACAATTCATGCTCATGGAGCACTCTACAAAGAACGTGGCCTCCTAACATCTGCAGGCAAACAAGTCAAATATGCCCTTGAAATATTGAATCTACTGGATGCAGTATGGAAACCGTCTGCAGTTGGTGTTATTCATTGTCGTGGCCACCAAAAAGGCAAGGAAGAAGTTCCCAGAGGAAACCGGAAAGCAGATCTGGCGGCAAAGGAAGCAGCCAGACAAACACAAGCCCTTGAGCGTGGCTGTGATTGGGAAGAAACCAAGGCTATGAGCACTCAACAGCAGCAGGTGCAGCAGCAGGAGAAAATTCACTTGAAACTAAACTGGAGAGGATACCCAGTTCAAGATGAAGATCCCCTGGAAAGTGTTCGGGAAGGAAACCCCGATCGCCAGAGAGGATACCCGGTAAATGCTGAAAATCACTTGAAAAGCTTCCGGAATGGAAATCCGGAACACCGAAATGACACTTCGGTTCCCCAGAGAGGACTGGTTCGAGATGACTCACCTGTCAAGATTCTAGTATGTGAACCCGAATCCCCGCAAATGAAAGTCGAAACTCTGCTCTGTCTGAACGCTGTTTTTCAAGCTCAGCCAAATGTTGACTTCTACATGAATAAAAGAAGATTTGCACCTCATGGAGAATTTATTGAAGATGTTCTTTGCCACTGGTACGGTGAATATGAACTTCTGGAGAAGCACCACAGCTACAGTATATCCAATGGTTGTTTTCTCTACGTGAACAAGGCCGAAATGAACATGCAAAGCCTTTGACTATTTCTGAAATTGAAATTATGAAAAACACCGCTGAAATCCAACATAGGCTACGTAGAGCCTATAAACTGATGCTGAATTTCTTCGGCATAAAATTAGTGGGGGAAGAGGAGATAGAAGTGATACGAGACTCAAATTTTTCAACACGCTTCTCCAATTTGAATACCAACACCCATAATAACCTGAGAATTACCCGAATTGTGAAAAGCATGGGAGAGCTGGGAGCTGCACAATACCAAGCTCCGCTGGTGAAGTTCTTCCTGAAAGAAATACTGGTTGAAGATCAGCTGCAAAATATGAAAGAAAGTGCCCTGAAGTATTTCTTGCCGGCGGTAAAGAATGATCATGAAAGAGATGCACTGTCTGAATATGTTTTGAAGCACAGAATATCCAAGAATGCCGAGAGGCTTCTCCCAGTGGTGACGTCCCTGTTACCAACACCCATTACTCACTGGACTCCGGCCTACTCTGAAAAAGAGAAGAAATGGCTCTCCGAAGAGCCAGGAGAATACAGAGAAGACGGATGGTACCAGTTGGAGAATGAAAGAATTGTCTTACCAGCCACTCTGGCACCTGAATTTGTCCGGGCCTTGCATTCCAGGACTCATGGAGGAAAGACAGCCATGGAGCAACAACTAGAACCGTATTTCTATGTTCCTGGACTCACCGCCATTTGCAAAGCAATTGCCCATCAGCGTGTCACTTGTGCTAAGAACAACCCAAGGCAAGGGATAGTACGACCACCAGGAATATTATCTGTTGGATTATCTCCAATGTCCTCCCTACAAATTGACTTTACTGTTCTCCCTCCATGCAAAGGATATAAATATCTACTGGTGCTAGTATGCACATTAACGGGATGGGTTGAGGCCTACCCAACTCGAACAGAAAAGACTGCTGAAGTAGTGAGATGCTTGATGAGAGAAATTATTCCAAGGTATGGACTGCCTCTTGAAATTGGGTCAGACAATGGTCCAGCCTTCGTACAAAATTGTTTACAGCAACTTGCCCGCCTGCTGAGAATTTCGTGGAAGCTACATACCGCATACAGACCTCAAAGCTCTGGAAAAGTGGAAAGAATGAATAGAACTCTCAAGACATTGATGGCTAAAATATGCCAAGAAACGTCATTGAAATGGCTGGATGTGTTGCCAATCGTACTGCTGCATGTCCGAAGCAATCCTACCTCACTCCTAAAATTGAGCCCATACGAGATGATGTTCGTTCGTCCTACCCCTTTGATAACTGGGTTGAGGGGGGATCCCCGAGTATTAGGAGAAACTGATTTAGGTCAGCAGGTGATCAAATTAGGTCAGACAATGCAGAACATATACACATGGGAGAGCGAGCACATACCCAATTTTCTGTTCCCACCCCTACACAAGTACTGTCCAGGGGACATGGTATGGGTTAAGGAAAGGAAGATAGACCCGTTAGGGGCTAAATGGAGGGGTCCTTATGTTGTCTTGTTATCCACTCCTACAGCAGTGAAAGTGGTCGAGGTGGTGCCGTGGATACATCACTCCCGACTGAAACCAGCAGCAGAGGTTACGGACAAGGCATGGAAAGTGATAGCCAGTGAATCCGATCCGCTGAAGCTACGTTTCCACTGTATCCAAGCAGCTGCACAGACCGGAGAGGAATAGGAGAGATCCAAGTCTAGATCTCTCCAAACTCCAGTCTTTGTACTTGTTGTTATTGAAAGACCATTAAGTTCACCGCCTAACCAACCAATGGAAGCTCCAGAGATACCCCAGGAGGCCCATGAGCCTCTGCTTCCAGATACCCTTTTTACAAGACTACAGAGACCATTTGAGCAGTACCAAAGGATCCTGATATGTATTGGGATTATTGTTTTCTTTTTGACTTTATTGACAATTGTTGCTGGACTATTTTTTCCAATCCAGCTCCCTAACGGAGTGAGGTCAGCCCCTATTGGGTTGACACCAGAACATGACATGACTGTCCCATCGGTACAGGACAGACGGAAGCGGGAGCTGACAAGGCCAGAAGATAATTTGTTTATTAAATTTACGTATGCTTATGCAAAGAAGTCAGGATATGAATCATGTTGGGTGTGTAATAAATTGAACCAAGGGTCATCAGTTATTCCCACTTTAGCTGTACCTCTTAATTTGTCTGACTACCCTGTGAATAAAAGTATAGTGGCCCCTAGTGTACTTAAACTGACTAAGAGTCTAGATATGCCAAAGACAAACCACACTATTTGCATTACTAATTTGGCCTATTTCCCTCTCTGATGTTTTAAACTAGAGAAGATCCAGGTTCCACCTAGTTCAATGTGTAAAGAATCTTTGTTCATTGCAGCACTAGATATATCTGACCCAGAAGCACTAGGAGATAGTCTCCAAGTAATGGTAGATACGATTGATAATTACAAACAGACTGATGATAAAAGTCCGGAGGCACTTGCATACACCCACACGTCACTATCCTTAATTTTTTCCCACCTTGGCTCAGAACCATTTTATCTGATGCCAGGGGATGGCATACATATTTGTTGTGGAACTCTATGCCACCTTTGGATTAATACTGAAATAAAAACTTGGTGTTATTTGGCCTGTGTGGTTCCCCTGCAGCGCATCCAAGGGGACACCTTGGACCTAGGAATACCACATCCCCGATATTCTCTAAATTTCGTTAAACGAGAGTTGTTTTCTAAAAGTGATATGGTTTGGTCTTGTTTCCTTCTTCCACAGGATGGGGCATTGAAATGATGAAAAGACTTAACAAATATGTTGTTCTGATGGATGAAATTGTAAACATTACCAGTACTGATATCCAGTTGTTAAATGTTGAATTAAGAGAGATTCGTAAAGTACAGCTGTTCCAGAAACTAGCCATAGAACAAATCCAGGCTGTACTAAATGGAATTTGTGAGATGACAATGAAATATGAATGTTGTACCTTTATTAAGAATACTACTGAAGATGCTCCTGACTACTATGACATAATTCAGAAACATCAAGAAAAGGTTTCCCATTTGCAGGACCAAGCTCGTCGGATAGTTGAGGAGGGCTGGAACCCTTTTAAAGGGCTTGGTGCATTCGGGGCGTTGTTCGGATCGATTTTGTCTGTTATAAGTAATATAGGATCTCTGATTATCACAGGTGCCTTAATTCTCCTTGTTTGTTTTTTCTAGTTTATAAATTAACTATTTGTTTATGGTCAGAAACAACCCCTTGATCCAAATCCTGACAAAGGTTCATTAAGCTTAAATCCCCGGAAGAATACAAAGCTTTAATGATTTAGTTAGGTGGCTGGGAGAGGTCATTCTAGACTCTCCGCCAAGAGGAGGGAATGAGATAGCATCTACTGGGATTTAATTTAGAACTATACTAATCTAGTGATCTGCCATTTCGATGTTCATCCAATTCGTGTTTTAAAAATACACTTGCTGTCCTTGAGTGCTCTTGAGATTCTATTTTCAATCTGCATGCTTAAAGAATTCAGTTTGTCATCAAAGCCGAAAAGGAAGTGCTGACAATTGCAGAACTATGAATACAGCTGGAAACCTAAAATAAAGGAGAATGAAGGGGAAAGATGACATCGTGTGTAAAATTAGGTCCTAACTCAGACATATGGTAACTGTCACGTGACAATCTGGGTATGTTGGGAGGAGAGCAGGGGAGGAAAACTGTATTTTTCGAACATTGTATAAAAGCAAGCTGAGTTTGTTATTCTGGCCACTCAAGCTTTTGAACAGATAAGATCTGTTTCTTGAGTCCAGCAGGTGCCAGCTGAATAAACACCATTTTCTTTTGAAACAAAGGCCTCCGTCTGCTTTCCTTCGTCGAACCATCACCCACGATTTCCCGGTCAGCTGTCTATAACAGTATGATTATGTCCTTTTGTTGAGGGGAGCAAAAGGAAGAATGGAGGCGTTAGAAAATCACGCAAAACAAAACAAGAATTTCTCTCTGGGGACTGAAAGGGAGGAACGCAGATGTGGGGCTTCACAATTGTTATAACAAGGAAGTAGAGATATTCCAGGGTGAAGCGCACACAATGCATATGCGCAGAAGAAAGCCCCGTGTGCTCCAAGGTGAAACTCAGCTCTATACAAATATGTGGTGTTTAGAACTCTAAGAACACAAATTAAGTGGTTCTTCACATGTGGACACTATCTGGACTAATGAGAAGACTATATAAACAGCAGGGGATGGGGATATTCATTCATATGTATTGTTCCAGCTGATGAAGTCGGTTCACACCGACGAAACGCGTCCTGGTTTAACATTGTTTTAATAAAATAATTTTTTAATCCATCCTGCTGTTCCTGTATCGTTGTGAAGAGGGTTTTTTGAGTTTTTCCCTAAATAACTCATAGGCGAATACTCCAAGAGCCTGGAGGCTCCACCAAGAGAGTACAAAATTGGCAAATTTCTGCATATTAAGGCCAGTTTTTTGCAGTATTACACTAGGCTCGATTTGGGTCTGTTGTTTTCTCTCACCCACTTATGCAAGAGATTGGGAAAACAGATATCTATCTGGCTCCTGTGAATACCAGAAGAAATCCAACCAGCTAAAGCTTGAATAAAGCCCAGTGGATTTGGCTTGGCTATTCCCATATATGATATGTGGAGATGAAGATACTACTATAACAAGAATTTAAGTGTATGTGGTATTTACCCAAAAATCTTGAGTGCGCTGTACCCTTACCTTGTATTGTGATTTTTTGACTTTGTCAAAACTGTTTTTTTTGGGGAAACCACCATTGGGGTACTTGGCGACTGACATCGCAAGGTGTGAAGGGGACATTCTGGTGTGGCGCTCCACTGATCCTGGTTGTATATATATATATATATATAGCCTTATCGGGGTTCTGCTCCAGGACCAAGGTTCCTGATATACGATCGTGCACGCTTGTACAATCCACAATAACGAAATACCGCTTGTTTTCTACTTATGTTCATCTTGCTCAATCTGCCAAGTGTACCCGGGCTTGTACTATCCTTACGCCGTTATGTGAATCCCTGGTGATTATAAGGTACAACATACCCGTTTTGGTTTCATAGAAAATAGTTATGCCCAGAGTAGACTCAGAGTGTATGCCGATTATACCCTGCACTGACTCAGAATGTATATCGAACCTGCATAACGCTGACTTACCAAAATACTGATCCTGCCTGTTGCCAAACCAGAGTGTATGAGAACCCTGCCTGTTGCCAATCTGGACTGTTTATATGACCACGCTTATTCTGATCCCTTGTGTATGAACATACTGAAAAAGCCTTACTCTGGTTGCTCACCAACTATTGGTGAAGTTAACCCTTTTAGCCCCAGTACACGCTCTGTCTTGAACCTGCTATTACTAGGTTACACTCATTGTTGCTGTGTGTCTGTTCTCCCTGGCTGGGAGTGATAGGGTTAGCGGTACCGACCATTCAAGGATCGGAGGGCTTAGAGGTTTGTCCAAAAGGATCCCCACCACGGTTGTCAAGGGTGAGCGGGACAGCGAACGTGACAGAAGGCTTGATGAGATAATTCGTAGGTCATTTTAAAAACAAAGGATAGCATCCGACGCGCGTTTTGCATATGTGCTCTTCTGGAATGCTGGGTTTAAAAACCATGGCCAGTTCACCTATGTGCGCTGAGCTCATTCTGACTGTTTTATGCTCATTATTTTTAGAGGACAGCCTAGGTCCTATTTAACCCCCAGACAAAAATATATATATATATATTTTTTTTTTTTTATAAAAAAAAAATTGTTTTTAATTTCTTTATTTTTAGCTTTTTTTTTTTTACAACAAACCTAGTGATGTTTGGTATCATTGGAAAGGCCATGATCAGGCCTTTCCAATGATGACCCTCTAGCTGCCACGGATCGGGAGATAACGGGATTCAAAGGATCCCCCCATCTCCCCTTGGCAGCTAGGGGGTTAACTGGCCCACTGACATCCCCACACATATGGTGGGGATGTCAGTGGGTGGGGGATGACCTGGAGGCTTGGCTGACATCCACGATGTCAGCCCCCTCCATGTTTGAATCACGATTTGGCGCAAATTTGTGCTGAATCGCGATCCGGCAGTGACAATAGTTAATGCTGCACACCGCTGAAAAGAGGAGACTCTCCCCTTTCCAGCAGTGCAACTTGTAGCACTCTAGCTTCAATGGTTGGGGAGATAGAGCTCTCTGAATGAGCGTGGTGATGTCATCGAGCTCACCGGCCAATTTTAATCACGGGGGCAGGCTTCCTCCCTGCCAGATATGCGAGGGATCCAGCGAGCGAGGTAAGTTTTGGGCAGGGAAGTTAGGAGCCGCTGACGTACTATGTACGTCCGCGGGTCTAAGGGAGACCTGTGGGCAGGACGTACATAGTACGTCAGTGGTCATTAAGGGGTTAAAGCACAATTCCCTGCATTATTCCACTTTTTGGCATTACCACAGCAGATGACTCTGTATATTGATACCCCACCCCCCACATCGCTTTATTTTGAGAAAGGATTTTACCAGGAAGGCTACATTGAGATTTCTCTCGTTTTCAAGTATGTCCTGGGTGGCGAGTATGTACCGTTTGGTGTCTTGCCCAAGGACACTTACTTCAGAGGTGCTCTTGCCGGGATCGAACCGGTGTCTCCACAGTTATAGAGCGGTGATGTTGCCTCCACTCAGCCGGCATTGAATGGTTATATGCCAATCACCACTGAGGGTGATATTTGGGGTTATATCTCTCTGGGTATATGGTTATGTCGCCTTTTTTTGATTGAATGTCATAGATACTGCGGTATACTTGCCAGAGAAATCACTTGAGCGACTCTCCAGATGAGTTTAGATACAGTTGCTATCATCCTTTAATCATTAGCAGAGTTTTCTCTGCCGTTGCTCTCATGTGCACATGATATTCTGTCCTATCCTTTTTCAGTTCACATTATATTTTTTTTTATACTGTATTGTCAGTTTGGTACTAATAAAATTTACGATTAGGGACCTAGATCCCTTGGCATCTGGTTGTCCAGGTGGATTGTTATTAGGTGGGTTAGGCCCTTTGGGATCTGGTGTCTAGCACCACCCTGTGGTGGGACTACAACAGTGTTTGTTTGTGTACTATTAAGTTGTAAAATAAAAAAGGTTTACTGGTTTAATTAAGCTACAACAAACCACATATCAAAAATCTCTAACAGAAAGCAGGTACACTTTATCAATGAAAAACTTGCTTTTTTATAGTGAAGGGAGTCGTACTGTAATACATTATGGACTGAGGTGAAATCTATCAATGCTGGCTTTGTTGAGTGTTATGATAAAGCACTCTGGCTTCTGTATTGCATGTTAACGCTCAGAAAAACTGCATTTCCTCACAACAATAATGATTGCGTAAATCGGATTCACATGTTTTGGAGCGCAAGGACTGGCTAAAGGATGCATGGAAGCGGTCGTAGAAAAAAAAAAAAAGGTATGGCTTAGAAAGGAGTGCAATTTAAAAGGTACTGGAACAAGAGTAGTGACAGGAAGAGATTTGATGAATAAGATTTACGCCACATTCAATCCTACCGGAAAGCCAGGACACAGATTTCTACCTGTGATGATAGTTTAAAGCAATCCTGACAAAATCGTGATATCGATTTAAGCACTCCTGACGAGCCTTGATGGTCAAAATGCGCGTCAGGTGCACTTAAGAGCTAGAAACGAATGTAGAAATCATTGCTTTAGCAGCTTAGAATACCGCTTTATGACGATTGCTTATTATGAGTGCGGGGCTGGCATTGATTGATGTTAAATATTGCTGGTCATGCTGTTGAACCTATAAGCCTTGAATACATAAACATTTATTTAGAAAAAGATTTTGGTCTCTTTGTTCCTACCTCTTCTCTCCCTATGCTATATTATGGTGGTCTGTTTAAGTAAAAATTTCCTAGACACCTGGGGCCACAAGTGATCTTACCATCAGTATTAGGAAATGGGAAAATCATTGCTATGAATACACAGATGTTTGTTTTAAATATGTGATGGTTTTGGTGTGGAACGGTTTTTAATTAGGAATTGAGTTCTAATAAAAAGTTGTTTTATGATCATCACAGGTAAAAATCTGTGTCCTTCTGGTTTTAAGATTGGATAGAATATTGATTTGGTCTATGAGGGTTAACCCCTGAATCTCCTGTGATTACGTTTACACTCAATATATACATTTTGTTCTCTTCGATATAGCGGAGTTACGTCTAACTGCTGCGGTAGTATTAAGCAATAGGATTTAAGGGTGCATGAATTGGTGGAGAATAACTACTAGTACTGGATAGTACCCTAGAACACAACCTTTGAAGATCTGTTACCATTTTATATATGTTGACACTTCCAAAATGAATTAAAATTCTCAATGCTTTATTATGAGGCAGACAAGAAAAAAAATAATAAACCAACCATTTTATCAGTAATTACCAATCTTTCCATTAAGTTGATCTGATAAAAATGTAAAATAAACTATAAATGCAGGTGTTAAAATTCCATATCAGCTTTGGATCTCTTTTTGGGTTGAGGTAGATGTTAGACATTACATAGGATTCAATGTATTTTTTTTTTTTATTGTCCCTTTTACTCATCTATGGAGAGAATGCGGTGTCAAACACCGGTTTAATCAAGTCAAGGGACAACCAGACAGAAATTGAAGATCACAGCGGTTTTGTCAGTTGCCATCAGAATACAATCATGAAACTGTATTTGATCTCCTTGTTTGTAGAACAGGGCAGCGCTTCTCCCACTTCTCATGGTTTAGATTTATGTGCATCAAGTGGCAAGTGCCAATCCGGGGGTGGCTTCTTCCTCAATGCCCACACAGGAGGGTAACGTTGCTGTTCCTCAAGCCTATTTTTTTCACTCTGTTGCAAAGCATCCTGAAAAACAGGTCAGTACAAATTGTGTCTCATGTATTAAGCAGCGTTTTTTTTTTTTAAATCTTAAAAACACATTTTCCAGGATTCTGACGTTTCTGGCTGCCAGTCACTAAATCTGTCACCGCTGATGTCAGTATGCTTTGTGTGCGGACATCAGCCGCTCTCATAATGCCCGCAGTAGGGAGCCTCCTGACAGAACCAATCCTATCGGCTGCCTTCTGCACGTGTAGACGCAGCTTCAATCCATTGTTCTAAGACGGTACAGGAACTTGCATACAAAAAGTATGCAAGTTCTGAATGATGTACAATTTACACATCACATCATACCGCTGTCACCACAAAACAACTCATACACGCCCTGGTAATCTCCCGACTCGACTATTGCAATAATCTCTTATCTGGCCTCCCTCTGTCCCGCCTCTCCCCCCTACAATCCATCCTGAACGCCTCCGCCAGGCTAATTCACCTCACCCGCCGCTCTGCCTCTGCCGCTCCCCTCTGCGAGTCCCTTCACTGGCTCCCCATCCACTGCAGAATTAAGTTCAAAATCCTTATCCTTACCTACAAAATCCTCACTAACTCAGCTCCCCACTACCTGTCCTCATTAATCACCAAATACACCCCAGCCCGCTCCCTAAGGTCAAACAGTGACCTGCGCCTAGCTTCTCCCCGCATCACCTCTTCCCATGATAGACTGCAGGACTTCACACGCGCAGCCCCCACTCACTGGAACGCTCTCCCTCGTACTGTCAGACTTTCCCCTAACTTCTCTTCCTTCAAACGCTCCCTTAAAACGTTCCTATTTAGGGAAGCCTACCACCCAACTCACTGACGCAACCATCAATCACTCTCACCTTACAGTCCTCTCCTCCTGTTTCCAACCCCAACCCTCCCAGATTGTGAGTTCCTACGGGAATAGGGCCCTCATCTCCTCCTGTACTGTTTGTCAAATGTTGTTCAATGTATTGTAACCCTGTCTATACTGTGCTTATTGTACAGCGCTGCGGAATATGCTGGCGCTTTATAAATAAGGGTTATTATTATTATTATATGCAAATTGAATAAATATGCTGCAGGGACATTCACATTTCAAAAGCCCCAAGGTGAAGGGGAGGAGTAACACTTGCCTAGAGAGAAAAGGTGAGCATCTTTACACCCAAAATAAGATATTAAAAAAAAATATATATATATATTTAACCCTTTCCCGTTGCAAGGTGTACTATGGCGTCCCTGCAGCGGATGGGCCTTGAAGTCACGGGGTGTACTAGTACACCCCACTGACTTCAATGGGCCTCGTATGTCCTGCCCAGAAGTCGGCAAGTGCCGCTGGACAGTCTGGACTCATGCCGGAGGAGGGGCCCGCCGCAGTAGCCAGCAAGCATGGCATACTAGTACACCCCGCCGGCTTTAAAGCCCCACCACCAAGTACGACCCGCCCAGCAGCTAAAGGTTAATGGCATAAAAAGAGGGGGAGGGGGTATAATTGCATTACAGTGCCCCCTTTAATGAATGTTTCTTATATGCAGAAGCCATACCTTGGCCTGTGTGCTTGCCGTTTCCTCCCACTCTCTGCATGCCTTATAGTCTAGTTTCCACTGCTGGCACTCAGGCGCTGTCCCGTGGGTGTAGTAGTTGTGAAAGCGGTTTCTCAGGCTTCTGCAATGCTTCCATTCGGCCCAGTAATCACTGCACTCCCTGGGTGTCTGACGGAGAGACAACAAATAAAGTTGAAGGGACTTTCCAGTGCTTTTTTTAACGAAATCAGTTCATGTTAGAACATCTTCCCAACTTACATCCATTATTCGTGACATACCTAAATACAGTCAGGTCCAGAAATATTGGGACAGCGACACAATTCTAACATCTTTGGCTCTATACACCACCACAATGGAGTTGGAATGAAAAACACAATGTGCTTTAACTGCAGACTGTCAGCTTTAATTTGAGGGTATGTACATCCAACTCAGGTGAACGGTGTAGGACTTACAGCAGTTTGCATATGTGCCTCCCACTTGTTAAGGGACCAAAAGTAATGGGACAATTGGCTTCTCAGCTGTTCCATGGCCAGGTGAGTGATATTCTCTCATTACCCCAATTACAATGTGCAGATAAAAGGCAGAGTTCATTTCAAGTGTGCTATTTGCATTTGGAATCTGTTGCTGTCAACTCTCAAGATGAGATCCAAAGAGCTGTCACTATCAGTGATGCAAGCCATCATTAGGCTGAAGAAACAAAACAAACCCATCAGAGAGATAGCAAGAACATTAGGCGTGGCCAAAACAACTGTTTGGAACATTCTCAAAAAGAAACGCACCGGTGAGCTCAGCAACGGCAAAAGACCCAGGAGACCACGGAAAACAACTGTGGTGGATGACCGAAGAATTCTTTCCCTGGTGAAGAAAGCACCCTTCACAACAGTTGACCAGATCAAGAACACTCTCCAGGAGGTAGGTGTATGTGTGTCAAAGTCAACAATCAAGAGAAGACTTCACCAGAGTGAATACAGAGGGTTCACCACAAGATGTAAACCATTGGTGAGCCTCAAAAACAGGAAGGCCAGATTAGAGTTTGCCAAACAACACCTAACAAAGCCTTTACAGTTCTGGAACAAGATCCTATGGACAGATGAGACCAAGATCAACTTGTACCAGAGTGATGGGAAGAGTATGGAGAAGGAAAGGAACTGCTCATGATCTTAAGCATACCACCTCATCAGTGAAGCATGGTGGTGGTAGTGTCATGGCGTGGGCATGTATGGCTGCCAATGGAACTGGTTCTCTTTTATTTATGGATGATGTGACTGCTGACAAAAGCAGCAGGATGAATTCTGAAGTGTTTCGGGCAATATTATCTGCTCACATTCAGCCAAATGCTGCAGAACTCATTGGACGGCACTTCACAGTGCAGATGGACAATGACCAAAGCATACTGCAAAAGCAACCAAAGAGTTTTTGAAGGGACAGAAGTGGAATGTTATGCAATGGCCAAGTCAATCACCTGACCTGAATCCCATTGAGTATGCATTTCACTTGCTGAAGACAAAACTGAAGGGAAAATGCCCCAAGAACAAGCAGGAACTGAAGACCGTTGCAGTAGAGGCCCGGCAGAGCATCACCAGGGATGAAACCCAGCGTCTGGTGATGTCTATGCGTTCCAGACTTCAGGCTGTGATTGACTGCAAAGGATTTGCAACCAAGTATTAAGAAGGGAAAGTTTGATTTATGATTATTATTCTGTCCCATTACTTTTGGTCCCTTAACAAGTGGGAGGCACATCTGCAAACTGCTGTAAGTCCTACACCATTCACCTGAGTTGGATGTACATACCCTCAAATTAAAGCTGACAGTCTGCGGTTAAAGCACATTGTGTTTGTTTCATTCCAACTCCATTGTGGTGGTGTATAGAGCCAAAGATGTCAGAATTGTGTCCATGTCCCAATATTTCTGCACCTGACTGTAAATAAAAAGTAAAGACAAGGGGTGGGAGACAAACGGGTCAAATATTAACCAATCCAGCCCCCTAATGTAAAAGGGAAAACTCTCCTTTAAACGCAGGGTTTCCCCTCTCTGGCAGCTTGTTTATTCCTTGTAACTGGTAAGTGTTCAGCCCAGTCAGATGTTGCTCAATGCAAATGCACTGAGAGGCATTGACTGGCCAGCAATGTACAGAGCTGTATACATAGCTGACAAGAATAAAAAGCAGGGATCTCAAACACTGCCTGCCCCCCCCCCCCCATAAGGTCTGCAATACCCAGACGTCTTTGAAATAAACAGAATCATGGGAGGTTGCAGCGCAGAAGCATCTGGGGAAAGGGAGTGGAGCAGAGTTTGGCAGGTCACTGGAACACACCGGCAGAGTGCAGGGCATGGACATAGTGTGTGTAGAATGTCTTTTTTAACCCCTTCACTAGATAGTGTAGACATAATTAGCAGTAGCAGACAGCAGCCCAAGATCATGAGAACACAACCACTTGTGGATATATAGTATAATTGCAAATTAAATTAAATTTGTTGCAAACTCATTTTTGTTTGCTTTTGGGCTCCAGAAGGTGTCATTAACCCTATAACGTCAAACGGTGCTAAACGGTTTAAAATTGGCTACATAATGTCCTGACACATGGGGCTTTCCCCAGCCCGAGCCACAGGTTCTCTTTTTTTTTTTTGGAGAAATTATTTTAACCAAGAAGGATAGAGATCACTCTCATTTTCAAGTATGTCCTGGGTGGCGAGTATGTACCGTTAGGTATCTTGCCCAAGAACACTTACTGGAGAGGTGCTCTTGCCGGGATCGAACCTGTGTCACCACAGTCATAGAGCAGTGATGTTACCTCTACTCCAGCCAGCTCTATCTACAGTAACCATTTGGCCAGTTCATGGGAAAATTCTCAAATATCTTGCTGTATAATTAAAAAGGACTTTCCAGAAAACCCCTAGTTCCTGGCAGTGGATTTTCGAAAAAAGAGGAAAAAAAAAAAATCACTTGGTAGTGAAGGGGTTAAACGTTGAGTCTGCAGAATTCTCCCTCCACATCTGAATGTATACACATCACTTACCAGCACAATGCACCAACATGCAGCCTCCATAGTAGTATACTGCAGAAGTAGGTGGTGATGTTGGGGAAAGTGCGTGTTTTATGTCTAAGAACACTTTAGGTAGGAATAAATAATGTTAAGAAATTATCCTCTTTGATCATAGGGTCCTCTAGATGTTTGTAACTACAGTTCCCATGAGGCTCTGCCAATCCAATGAGCATCATGGGAGGTGTAGTTCCAAAACCTCTGGAAAGCCAAGGTTGCTGACCCCTGTCTTAGATCCTTGAACTCCATTCTCCCGTATCGGCAGTATATTTTTATTATACCTTCACACGGTTAAACACACCGCAGGATCACTCACCCTCCAAGTGTCCCTGCCAGCCATGCCGCACCGCTTCCTCAACACTGCACAAAGCGCCGCCCACTCACCACGCACACCTATAGCAAAACGCAGTCTTTGTAGGCTCGCCCAATAGCTGCCGTTGTAGAGGAAACGGGGCGTGCATGGACGGCTTTGCTCTAGAAGTCGTTACTGACAGCTCTCTGGACGGAATTTTGCGTCATCATTACACGACGAGCCGGCTACTTCCAGGTTCCGTGCAACTTGTCATGTATGGATAAAATGACGCGATTCCCACGATTTAGCTCATATTCACTACATTATAGCGGGGCAATGCCTCTGTGCTGTTATTGAGAGTCATTGAGTGTGCTCAGGGCCTGTATGAAGGGAGCACCACCTGACAGCTTGTTTTACGCACCTTCCAAGTGGACTGCAGATTCTATAAAACAGCATCCTCAGCGTGGGCTAAATGTCTGTTCAGGTCAGGGGTCAGCAGCCTTGGCTCCCTGATGTTTTGGGAACTACATTTCCCTTGTGGCTCAGTCACCTATTAGGCTGATTGAGCCACATGGGAAATGTAGTTCCCAAAATATCAGGGAGCCAAGGTTGCTGACCCCTGGTTCAGGTGAATGACAGGATTACCCAATAATATTAAAACGTCATTTATATATATGCAACAAAAGGTAAAATAGAAGTAACAGACCTGTAGATTATAAGCTCTTCTGAGCAGGGCCCTCTACAATTCTTGTTTGTCTGTAATGTCTCACTTCAAAACACTTCCCATTGGTTATTGTAAAGCGCTGCAACAACTGTTGGTGCTATAAAAATAACAGTGGCAAGTAGCCCCTTCTCCAATACATTACATACCAGCTCCAGAAATCAGTAGTCAGAATAGTGATCCTATGTTCATATACCTATTTCTAATATGGAGTGTGGTCATTCAGAAATACATCTCCCATAGGAGGTCTGAAGAGAATAATGGTCTCCAATTGTCCGTCCTTTAACCCCTAAGACCCTGTCTTAGGCACACCTTGAGTTAACTCTCCTTCTGCGCAGGGAGAGAGAAATCCGTTAAAAAAACACACGAGGCATGTAATTTTGTCTGGCAATTTCTCTCTGCCTTCCAACGTTTTTTGACGCATATTTATGCTTCTAACAAAAACGTTGTCTCTTTATTTCATTGGTTAACATTTCAAAACATAACATCGTTCATTGGCCAGTTTCAATACAGGTCTGGTGACACATTTCTAGACAGTCCCGTGGCCTGTGATTTCTTGAGATATCAGCATTTCTTAAGACATCAGTATTTTTTTAAGACATCAGCACTTTTTTATCACTTGAAAGAAACTTGCAAACATCAGCATCCTTGCCTTTCTAAAAACATTTGCAAACATCAGTATCCTTGTCATTCTAAAGACATTTGCAAACATCTTGAGAAGTGAACCTTAGTCCTATAATACTGCTGATTATCAATTTATCTTAAAACTATTTCTTATATTTTAAACCTTAATTTATCTATTAATATTATAATTCCTGGGGTGTTATTTAACTACTTATAGGGTCCTTCTTATAGGTTAGCAGATGGTGGTCTGAGGATTCCTTTTCCTTCAATCCCCTCTTAGAATCATAGTATGATCATACTATATGATTCTTTCTTTGTTTCATCTATCTACTGTAAGTTAGTATGGGTTGGGGAGCGAGACCCTCAATACCCATGTGGATCAATATAGAACCAGGGGGGCTGTACCTGCCACGGAACAGGTAACACATGGCAGTCTCCCAGTGCCTATTTATCTTCCTAACCTACAGTATATTTTACTTCCTATTAGCTATTCGGCGGAGTTGGACATATTCTGCATAATCATTTGGAGTGGACGGTAGAGGTGTACTGTACATCATGGTGGTGGGGTTACCCTTGGCCATTTGGGCCTACATTATCAGGGATGTAGGTACAGCATGTACCTGTCCCCTCTATCATTTTGCATACACCTCCTTTTTCAGCCAATATTTATTTATTTATTTATAAAGGATTTTACCAGGATTTACCAGGATTTTGTCCAGAGCCATCCGGTTCTGGAACGTCATAATGGATGTGGATTGTAGTTGGTCAGCGAGACCCTGTAAAGCTTCGCGAGTATAATTAACAAATCTCTGCTGGTTATAATATGAATAGTTAATCCAATCTACATTCTTATTAATAGTAACAAGAGGTGCTAGGAATGACTCAAACCCTGCCTTTACCTGATCCCTTGCTTTAAATTCATCAGGGACCCCTCTTGGTACCCCTATAACATCAATATAGACATGCGGATCAAGACTACCTTGTGGGCTTGGGACGTCCCTTTTCCTGCGACGTGAGCTAATATTTGGAATTTCCTCAGGATCCGAAACAATATGAAATCCCATTATGGCCTTAGCTAGGGCACATTCACCTGACCATTGAAGGGGCAGACGCGCCCTAATCTTGAGGTCTCCACATATCCAGTAGAGATCCCCAATCAGAAAAACTTGATTCTGTAACTTAATACTGTTGATATTGCTATAATTGGCACAATAACCCTCGGGAAGAAGGTGAGGTTCCTACCTTTTTCTGCTGACCTATAGCAGGTATAGTTCCCTGGGTAAACATGTATCCCTTCTCCTGGTTGTGGGAGGCGTGTTAGTATGGGGTAGCTATTCTTCCAATATTCACATAAACTCTGGCTATCAGTGGTGTTAGTATATAAACTAAGAAAACATTCTTCTACATCTTGCGGAATATTAAAAGGTACGGTGCCTAGATGTGCCTAGCAGCACCACACACATAACAATTTGTACAGTTATTGTTTAGGGCACTAAATTTTACCCATTCTAGCCAAACATTTACATCTGAAAATCCTGTTTCCATTACTATGCTGTCTTCATAGGTGGGATTGGCTATTGATTTGGTGTTAGGTAGGAGAGGAGGAGGTCTCACTACCTCTCCATATTTCCTGGGTAGGAATGGGTCTCTTCCTTCTTATAAATGGCCATATCTTGGAGTTTGAACTTGTATCGAGGGAATTTGGTTGTGGCAGTTGCGTATATTCCCATCTGTTAACTACCGCATCAGAGGTACCAAATCCCATATTGCCCGTGTCCCACCCCACTGCGCCCCAATAATCACAATTATGTCCCCAGTACTCATCGGTTACACATATATATACAGTTGCCTTGTACAGTATCATACTGCAGTAATGGTGGACAATAAAAAAACAACAGTGGCCAGACAGTGATGGTTTGGGTTGGGGTTCTTTCTGGTAGGGGGTGTGGACAATAGGGGTTGTGACATATGTTCCGAAGGGGGGGGTAAATATTATTTCAGTCTTTTTCTTCCCCCACATGCATCTCCATACTCTTCGTAAAGGATCCTTGGTTGTCATCTTCTCCTTGTTGGAAGCCAGGGCTATCTGCCCTCGTGAGTGTCTCTTGTTGAGTCCTTTGTTGAATCGCTTGACTCGAGAGGGTCCCTTGTTGAATCCGCTTGACTCGAGAGGGTCCCTTGTTGAATCCGCTTGACTCGAGAGGCGTGAATCCAGACTGGGCTGTCCTCTGTCAGTATAGCTGTGCGGGTTACGGCTACCACCGTGGTCTCTGGTCCATAGGCGAAATCCTCTGGTCTTTTTTCTTTCTGTAGCCGCTTTACCAGCACCTTGTCTCCTGGATTAAATAGGTGGGTAGATTTGTCTGAAAGAAAGGGGAACTTAAATATAACTTCGTCTCTGGTTGTCTCGAGGGTTGAGATCAGCTGCCTAACATATTCATCCCTTATCTGCTCTAAGTCCCCTGTCTCCACTGTTAGCCTACCTGTAGACCATGGTAATGGAAAGGGTCTGCCCATAAATATCTCGAAGGGGGAGTAGCCTGTGTTCCTATTAACCGCCATTCTGATTTCAGCCAGAATGATGGGGAGTACCAATTTCCAATTCTTTAGCTCTTCTGTGGTTGCATATTTTTGTAAGGTACAAAATAATTGGTCCCTATCCATTGTGGGAGGTCGCAAAACCCGGCATTACTAGTTTAGCTATGTCCTGTTGTGCTGCTCGTTTAGCTGCTTGGTCAGCCAGATGATTCCCTTTTGCAATAGGATCTGAGGCTCTGGTGTGTGCTCTACAATGTAACACCACTATCTGAGAGGGCATAAGAATGCCTGCCAGGAGGTCCGTGACCAGGGTCGAATGGGAAATCTTCTTGCCATCTGCGGCCACAAATCCCCTCTTTTCCCATATCGTCCCATGGTCATGGACCACACCAGAAACATTTGGAGTCAGTGTATATCGTGACAGGTCTACCCGCATAGAGCCTGCATGCTCGTGTTAATGCAATCAGTTCTGCTGCCTGGGCAGACTGGTAGGGTACAGGCCCTGATTCTAGAACAGTGTCAGGGAGTTGAACCACTGCATAGCCTGCATGATAAGTGTTGTCATCGGGGCGGGTACAGGAGCCGTCAACAAAGACGACATCTGCGTCCGGAACAGGTGTGGACATGAGATCAGGGCGGGGTGCAGTTTCAGACTCAATGGAGAGAGCACAGTCATGTTCGAGTGGGATGGTATCTGAGGGATTAAGACCCAGTAAAGCGTTTAGGATTGGTGCTGGACCAGAGACACTTGAACTGTATTCTATGTACAGTGCAGGGTTGCTTAGCAGTGTGACTTCATATCCACTAAAGCGCTGTGATGACATGTGCTGTGTATGTATGCCCTTAAGTAAAAATAAAACATCATGGGTTGTGGGTAGGTGAAGTTCGTACCCTAATGTGTATTGGCTCGCCATACTAACGGCCATTGCACATGCTGCCAGGGCACGCAAACAGGCCGGCATCCCTTGTACCGTTACTGGCAAAATCTTTGAAAAAGAAAAAAAAAAAATGCTATGGGGCGCAACCGGCCCCCATGTTCTTGCGTCAGTACCGCGGCCATGGTTTTACAATTGTCCCTTGCAAACAGATGAAATGAAAGTACATAATCAGGGAGGCCAAGCGCGGGGCTTATTAACATCATTGCATTCTGAGAACCCTAAAGGCATTTAACATTTCATTAGACCACGTTATCACATTGGATTGACCCAACAGGGTGGCTTGTCTCAGAATGTTATCGTAGTAGGAGCAGTCAGGGATCCACTGTCTGCAATAGTTTATCATGCCTAAGAATGACAGCATGTCCTTCTTAGTTTTCGGGTTGACCAGGCCCGTGACAGACTGGACTCTCTTCTGACTGATGCTCCGTTCCCCCTGTCTGAGAACAAACCCTAAATATTCAACTTGCGTTTGACACCACTGCATTTTTTTTAAGGGAAACCTTGTGCCTACATTCCTGTAACCAACTAAAAAGTGTTTTACCATCCTCCCGGCAGGCCTCCTCTGATGGACTGCATACGAGGAGATCATCCACGTATTGCAGCAGGACAGAACCATGGCTGGGGTGCCAGAATTTCAGAGTGGCCTGCAGTACAATACTGTAGACCACCGGGGCGTCAACGTACCCCTGAGATAACCTTTTCCATGTAAATTGGGTGCCTTCAAATGAAAATGCAAAAAGCAATGCCGTTTCCGGATGTACAGGGATGCTAAAAAATGCATTCTTCAGGTCAATTACAGAAAAATGTGTATGTGTCGCTGATATTGATGACAGAAGTGACGTGACATCTGGGACAATTGGCGCAATTAGAATCACTAGGGAATTAACTGCGCGCAAGTCTTGAACGAACCTGACAGTCCCGTCAGCTTTGTTCACGGGTTAATTGGGGTACTGAAGGGGAAGACTACAGGTTCCAGGATACCATCCTGTAGAAACTGGTCAATCATAGGACATAGTCCGTCCTCTTTCTCTTTTTGACAATGTTTAAAAATTCTATTAATATCTTCTATTTCTAAGTAACTTATTCCCCACGGTCATAAATGGAAAATGGGTTTTGTTGGTGTTATTCTCATATCTTAGGGCTTATTAATGGCGATCCTTTGTTATATGCGAGTGGCCATAATAACGAAAGGCAGTATATATTCTTCTGCTTTTTTTTTTTCTATTTTCTCTTTTACTTCCTCTTTTTTCTTTTTCCCGTCTTTGGATGTGGATGGGGCCGAAGGTTTCAAATCCTCCATTGCCCCTACCGCACCCAAGACCTCTGTCTCAGTAAAGGGACGGATATATGGATTGTCTATAAGACGGAGGGGGTCGTGGTTGCCAACTGGCACGGGGTATTTCTTGTTTATTCCGTGGTATACTCTGTTCTATTTTATGCAGTCTGGCGCTGTCAGAGGACCATGAGGTCCCTCTTCTACATTGTTTCACCATTAATCATTGTCGTCCCCCCCCAATTTCATATACTGCATGTCCCACTGAGGGTCTCCCTGATAATAGGGCCATGCCTCGGTGTCGTCGAGACATAATCCTTTCACTATATCCATATAGAATGGGCTGTGGTCTCCCTGTCTGAGGAAAGGATCACAACTCCCACTGCTTCTGTCCATCCCGCTAGATTATCTATCCATGGGTTAATTAAATAGCAATCTGTGCCCCCTACTCGTGCTACATAATCTTTACAAAACTCTCCTATTTTCAGTAAGGGATATTCTTTAACCTTGCTACTTTAAATACCCATGGTTAGTTGTACAATTGAATAATCAGGCAGGTAAAATAGAGAAAGAAAGAAAAAAGAGAGGCTCTTCACAGTGCTCGAAAAGAAAAACAATTTAAATTCTTACTATATATATATATATATATATATATACCACATGGATCAACAAAAGATGAGCTAATTTAAGGATAAGTAATAAAAACTTATTTAGTGAATCCTCCCCTAATCTCGAGAATCAAATTTCTAATCTTTTGCTTTTTATTTTGTAGTTATATAATTCCTTCATATCATAAACAAAAATTTATAAACCACAATCCAATAGTATATAAAAACTAGCTTCACAATATATGTATCTCCGGTTAGTAACTGCATACATGACCAACATCATCCACCCCATCAGTCAGCAACTAACACACAAATGGCCAACAAACACCTCTGCTTAATACAACATGCACCTCACAGCAAACAATGTCCAACCAGTCAGCTCTTATATATACATATATATATATATATATACACAGTACCATCAGTATACAATGGGGCAAAAGTCTGCCCTACCTTACAGATTTTCCTGCCACCCAATTAACTTATCACTCTAATAATATATACTTTAACAATATATACATGTAATTAAACCGGTAATACAGGAATGACGAGCGTCCGTCTTACCTTACAGACCACTCGGCACCTTAACTTATACCTCTACAATTTATATAATTTACTCTATTATCACAACTGAGGGACGTCTGTCTTACCTTACAGATCGTTCAACAGTAAAGCTTAACACTCTAATATTCTTATACGCTAATATTCTTACACTCTATTATTCTTATACTCTATTATTCTTATACTCTATACATTTTATGAGGGTTAACGCAAGGTGTGATCAATTGGACATATAATGTCCCTTCTATTGAGTGTGGTCCCTGACCCACTCCATCTTTAAATAAACGGCCCCTGGCAACGTTTTCTTTTAATTTGTAATAAACGGCCCCTGGCAACGTTTCCTTTTAATAAACGGCCCCTGGCAACGTTTCCTTTTACACTATAGGACATGGACAACTAACTTTAGTTCGAGATAAACGTTGTCATTGCCCTCGTCCAGACAAGACAATATACTCACCAGGACGAGGGGTGACCGTTCATGTCGGCAGTGCCTCCAGATTGAAGAGAATAATGGTCTCCAATTGTCCGTCCTTTAACCCCTAAGACCCTGTCTTAGGCACACCTTGAGTTAACTCTCCTTCTGCGCAGGGAGAGAGAAATCCGTTAAAAAAACACACGAGGCATGTAATTTTGTCTGGCAATTTCTCTCTGCCTTCCAACGTTTTTTGACGCATATTTATGCTTCTAACAAAAACGTTGTCTCTTTATTTCATTGGTTAACATTTCAAAACATAACATAGTTCATTGGCCAGTTTCAATACAGGTCTGGTGACACATTTCTAGACAGTCCCGTGGCCTGTGATTTCTTGAGATATCAGCATTTCTTAAGACATCAGTATTTTTTTTAAGACATCAGCACTTTTTTATCACTTGAAAGAAACTTGCAAACATCAGCATCCTTGCCTTTCTAAAAACATTTGCAAACATCAGTATCCTTGTCATTCTAAAGACATTTGCAAACATCTTGAGAAGTGAACCTTAGTCCTATAATACTGCTGATTATCAATTTATCTTAAAACTATTTCTTATATTTTAAACCTTAATTTATCTATTAATATTATAATTCCTGGGGTGTTATTTAACTACTTATAGGGTCCTTCTTATAGGTTAGCAGATGGTGGTCTGAGGATTCCTTTTCCTTCAAGGTCCATTGAAATTACAAAAGGTCAGCCGCACAAGCAAGTCAGTACATCAGAAATGTGGCTCCTGATGGTTTCATCCTCCAAAAACCTGATGATAGATGGCAAGGAAACATGTCATCGCAAAGGACAGAGAGCTGTTTGGCGCAGGATAAAGTCAAACTGTTATAGTGAACCTGGAGCGGGTCCTTGCTAGCAGCGGAGAAATGTAACCAGGACTCAGGATTCTTCACAAAGTCAGACGTTTATTCACCTGGGCTCAGGGGTGCTATGCGGACCACTGTCGCTGAGTGCCCAGTACCTCGTGTTACAGGTCTTTATATCATTGTCCGTCTTTTAACATACATGGCCCCCCCCTCATCCCTGTTATTTTACCCTCACCCTCCTTGTCACCAAGCACAGGTTTTACAGGTCCTTTTGTCATGACATATATCCTCGGGACATGGCTCGGTTATCACACAAACAGGCTAAAATTAGACACCATGTGCAGAACTGCAGGTTTCGTCAAGGCGTATAAAAGGGATGACCAAGACACAGAGTGCTTGATTAAACTTTGTTGCAGTTACATGAGTACAGGTACGGTATTTAGGTTATCCTACCCTTTGATTCCTAAGGGCTTCCCTTTCAAAACGATCAATAAAATGAGTTCAGAGCACTTGAAAGACATACAAACGGTCAGATTTAGCTAAGAGACAAATCTGCAATGTAACAAAGGGGAAAAACTTAATAAATTTGCATTAAAGACATAAAAATATATAAAGAGGAAAGTGGGTTGATAAAGATCGATATGTATGCAGTGACGTAGCGTGGGTTGTCAGCGCCTGGGGCAAGGCAAGAATTGCGCCCCCAGCCTGTGAAAACGTTAGTGTGACAGATTAGATCTGTATATCTATCGTGATATGTACAGTTGTGTTCAAAATTATTCAACCCCCACTGAAATTGAGTGTTTTGGCCAGTTTGACATTGATTTTGATCATTCAGTCATCTTGCTTACAATTAAATCAAAGAGGCACGTGTAGGTCAGACAAATATAACATAACATTTATAATGAAATACCCACAAATGTCTTTTCTGTGCTCACATCATTATCAGTTTTATTCAACCCCCAAGTGACATTCAATCTTAGTACTTAGTACAACATCCTTTTACAGTTATAACAGCTTTTAAACGTGAAGCATAGCTTGACACAAGTGTCTTGCAGCGATCTACGGGTATCTTCGCCCATTCGTCATGGGCAAAAGCCTCCAGTTCAGTCACATTCTTAGGCT
This sequence comes from Leptobrachium leishanense, assembly GCA_009667805.1. Taxonomy (NCBI): domain Eukaryota; kingdom Metazoa; phylum Chordata; class Amphibia; order Anura; family Megophryidae; genus Leptobrachium; species Leptobrachium leishanense. The sequence goes on along the minus strand of CM019063.1, from coordinate 163,225,233 downwards.
TGCGCACTGCAACTGCTTTCTTTAAGTCCCACCAGAGGTTCTCAATGGGATTTAAGTCAGGTGACTGCGATGGCCACTCCAAAATGTTCCAGCCTTTAATCTGCAACCATGCTCTAGTGGACTTGGAGGTATGCTTGGGATCATTGTCCTGTTGAAAGGTCCAGCGTCTCCAAGCCTCAGGTTTGTGACGGACTGCATCACATTGTCATCCAATATCTCCTGGTACTGAAGAGAATTCATGGTACCTTGCACACGCTGAAGCTTCCCAGTACCTGCAGAAGCAAAACAGCCCCAAAGCATGATTGACCCCCCGCCATGCTTCACAGTAGGCAAGGTGTTCTTTTCTTCATAGGCCTTGTTCTTCCTCCTCCAAACATAGCGTTGATCCATGGGCCCAAACAGTTCTAATTTTGTTTCATCAGTCCACAGAACACTATCCCAAAACTTCTGTGGTTTGTCCACATGACTTTTGGCATACTGCAGTCGACTCTTCTTATTCTTTGGAGACAGCAAGGGGGTGCGCCTGGGAGTTCTGGCATGGAGGCCTTCATTACGCAGTGTGCGCCGTATTGTCTGAGCTGAAACTTCAGTACCCACATATGACAAATCTTTTCTCAGTTCCTCAGCAGTCACACGGGGACTTTTCTCCACTCTACGCTTCAGGTAGCGCACAGCAGTCGAAGTCAGCATCTTCTTTCTGCCACGACCAGGTAGCGTTTCAACAGTGCCCTTTGTCTTGAATTTGCGAATGATGCTTCCTATGGTCTCTCTTGGTATGTTTAACATCTTTGCAATCTTCTTATAGCCATTGCCCTTCCTGTGAAAAGTAATCACCTCTTCTCTTGTCTTCCTGGACCATTCTCTTGACTTCACCATGTTTGTAACCACACCAGTAAATGTCTAGAAGGAGCTGAGTATCACAGTCATTTTAAAGCTGCCTAATTGGTGCTTATTATGCTTTATTGCTGCTCCGTGACATCCACAGGTGTTTTCAATACCTGATTGAAAACACTTGAATGAACCTCTGTTCTTCAGAGTGGTAGTCTTTAAGGGGTTGAATAATTGTGTCAATGAAGAATTCACAAAAGAAACATTTACTACTGTATTACAAAACCAATTGATGTCATTTTAGTTGCATATGGTTCTTTAAAAAGTCCTTGTAGGATTTCATTCTGAATACAATTACAAATGTACTCTAAATTCCCTAAAACCCTTTACAGCATTGGGGGTTGAATAATTTTGAACACAACTGTATATAAGTATCTATCTGTATATAATATATATATATATATATACACATATATGTATATATATACACATATGTATATATATCACTGAAGAGATGGAAGCACTCTGGGTCTTGGGTAAATGAAAAAAGTTTATTTGAACATCTAATAAAAAGGGACCGACGTTTCGGCTCCTGAAAACCTTTGTCAAGGTATGTCCCAACATACATAGTAGCAAAGTATAAGTAATAAAAATATCAACTCACCCCCCCAATCGTGTGCCGCTGCGTCCGTGGCCACGCCGATGGGCTCGATAGCTGGCGCGCCTATTCTGGATGCCTTGCGTGTGACATAAGAGCTGTCACGTCATGGTGTGCGACGGGGGAATTTCATTGTCATAGAAACCTACCGACAATGAAAAACACCATGATGGCCCCAAGTGGGCTAAAAACAATAAGGCTACAAGAGCTCAGGCTGGAATATCATGGAGAGAATGGCAGAGATAACCTCATCTCATATATATAGTGATTATAATCTCAAGGCTTAATATAAGTAATAGCTATGAACTGGTACTACAGCGTGTATTGTAAAAATATAAGCATAGTTGACTATAGTGCCTATAACGTGTTACGTGTATAAGGACTAAGTGACTAAGCATGATAGGGGGCTGGTAACCCATATGTTATAAGATATAAATAATGCAAAAAAGTGAAAAATGTCTAAAAAAATGTATAAGAGTGGAAATGAAAAAAGGTGTAGGGTGGCTAATGAATACAAAAATGGGTGAAGGAGTGTGGTAATATAGGTGAATTGCCCTTAAGCAAATCAATGTGAATATGGAGAACATAAAGGGCTTCATGGAAAAAATGCGTCTTGGAAAAAAATATGTGTGTGCTGGATTAACGTTCATATAAAAATGAAGTAAAAGAGATGTATTCGTTTAATCCTTGAGGAGAGACTTTGTAACAGGAGTTGGGATCGATTGCCCCCTCTATCCAACTGCGAGACGTGGTCTATGGCGATAAATTTCAATGATGGAAGTCTATGTCCTGCTTGCAAAAAGTGTTTTGCGACTGGTTTGTCCGTTCGTTGATGGCAGTATGCTGTAGTATTTGCTGACCGATGCCCTTGCATCCTCTCTCGCAAAGTTAGATCCGCCTTGCCAACATAACCCATGCCACGTGGGCATGTAATCAGGTAAACAACATGGTCCGAGGTACAGGTGATGCGCTGCCGGATCTTGAATCTGCTACCCGTAGAAGGGTGAACAAACGAATTGCCTGGAAGCATGTGATGACAGGTCACACACCCTGTGCATCTGAAACATCCCAATTTCTGGAATTGCCTCTGTGGGTCGTAAGCAGAGCGTAGATCTGTTTTAACTAGCAAGTCTTTGAGATTTTTGGTTCTCTTGTAGCAAATTCGGGGTGGTTGGTGGAATTGGGCCGGTAGCTTTGGATCATATTAAAAGAGTTGCCAATGTTGGCGTGTGTTTAACCACAGTTTCACTCCCCTGATGGTATGTCAATGGTATGGTAATGCGCGGTACATTCTGCTGATCACTTTGATTGACTGTTAGAAATCTTTGAATGGGCCAGCTGGGTGGAGTAGAGCTAACATCACTGCTCTGCTTGGAGAGAGCCTGTGGAGTCATGGGTTCGATCCCGGCAAGAGCACCTCTCCAGTAAGTGTCCTTGGGCAAGACACCTAATGGTACATACTCGCCACCCAGGACATACTTGAAAATGAGAGAAATTTCAATGTATCCTTCCTAATAAAATCCTTTCACCAAAAAATAAAAAATAAAAATAAATGCTTGAGATAGTGCCCTTTGCAGTACAGATTGTGAATACCCTCTTTGCAAAAACCGTGCTGTCATCTGATGAATCTACTGGGTCCTGCGTGCTGGTTGGCTATTATATCGGAAAGACGAGAAGAAAAGGGATAAACCCTCCGAGAAACAAGAAGTGCTAACTTAAAACGTAACTTTTATTAATTACAAAATAACACATACAGTAACCAACAAATTAAAATACATATAGACACCTACGATATGACCGGCACATTGAAGGACATATATAGTTGCCGAATTGGCAAGCCTAGAGACCAGATTACTGATTATTCGTGGATAATTGGGCTACCAGATGGAATAATTAATGTCTCAGGACTCGAATAGCATTGGATCTGTATACAGGCAGTATAGATAGGCGATATATCAAATTACCAGACAGTATATTCAGAAAGGTAGATTATGGTGCAGGTATAGCCATCAGAAGGAGACCCGAGAATGTTGGTTTGTATGCCAGAATATCGACACCAATGTTGGATATATAATGGACTGGCAACCCTAGATAGAACACAATGGGTCGCTTAGGGTCACAGGATACTCCAGCAGCCGACTTCCCAGAAAGATACCACTAGCCACCTAAAGGTAAACAGCATCGCCATCATAATTATAGTTGCAAGCTTCCCATAAGGCTATTGATAGTGGCGAGATAAGTAAAGTCTTACCCTTAATCAGGTCCCTGTATTGCTCCAAATGCACGACTGAATGTGAAATGAACGTATAAATACGATGGACAGCAGTACAGGAAAAGCGTATGTACTTTGCCAATTTGTGCAATCAAAAAGAAAGGCAATTAGATAACGCATTAAGACACCACATGATTGTAGCTTAAGTACGATGGTTGCTAAACGCTAAGTACAAATTGCATTATAGACACATCGGGTGGCATGATGAATATGGCGAATTGCTCATGCTGCCCAAATAAACATAAGGGCTTTTGAATACACTCCCAGGCGATACTATGTAGCAAGGAGATACCACCAATGAAAACGTTCTATATGCAGCTTAGCTACCTTGCGGCAGTGTCTGGAGGCCGGTCCACTCAGAGCCTCGGGTATTCAAACCAATTAAGCACAGCCACACTCCGGGGCCAGCCACATTGCTGCCAGAATAAAGATTCACAATTTGCCAAATAACATTGAGTAGCCAGAGTAGACCATAGATTCCACCATACACATTACTGTCCCTAGGCACTTGTATCAGATTCTAACCTTGCCCTACCAAGTCATATCGCACGACAATTTAAAATAAAACAGGACTCTTTGAGTCCTGTTTGATTTTAAATTGTCGTGCGATATGACTTGGTAGGGCAAGGTTAGAATCTGATACAAGTGCCTAGGGACAGTAATGTGTATGGTGGAATCTATGGTCTACTCCCTATGGTCTACTCCCTAGGCACTTGTATCAGATTCTAACCTTGCCCTACCAAGTCATATCGCACGACAATTTAAAATAAAACAGGACTCTTTGAGTCCTGTTTGATTTTAAATTGTCGTGCGATATGACTTGGTAGGGCAAGGTTAGAATCTGATACAAGTGCCTAGGGACAGTAATGTGTATGGTGGAATCTATGGTCTACTCTGGCTACTCAATGTTATTTGGCAAATTGTGAATCTTTATTCTGGCAGCAATGTGGCTGGCCCCGGAGTGTGGCTGTGCTTAATTGGTTTGAATACCCGAGGCTCTGAGTGGACCGGCCTCCAGACACTGCCGCAAGGTAGCTAAGCTGCATATAGAACGTTTTCATTGGTGGTATCTCCTTGCTACATAGTATCGCCTGGGAGTGTATTCAAAAGCCCTTATGTTTATTTGGGCAGCATGGGCAATTCGCCATATTCATCATGCCACCCGATGTGTCTATAATGCAATTTGTACTTAGCGTTTAGCAACCATCGTACTTAAGCTACAATCATGTGGTGTCTTAATGCGTTATCTAATTGCCTTTCTTTTTGATTGCACAAATTGGCAAAGTACATACGCTTTTCCCTGTACTGCTGTCCATCGTATTTATACGTTCATTTCACATTCAGTCGTGCATTTGGAGCAATACAGGGACCTGATTAAGGGTAAGACTTTACTTATCTCGCCACTATCAATAGCCTTATGGGAAGCTTGCAACTATAATTATGATGGCGATGCTGTTTACCTTTAGGCGGCTAGTGGTATCTTTCTGGGAAGTCGGCTGCTGGAGTATCCTGTGACCCTAAGCGACCCATTGTGTTCTATCTAGGGTTGCCAGTTCATTATATATCCAACATTGGTGTCGATATTCTGGCATACAAACCAACATTCTCGGGTCTCCTTCTGATGGCTATACCTGCACCATAATCTACCTTTTTGAATATACTGTCTGGTAATTTGATATATCGCCAATCTATACTGCCTGTACACAGATCCAATGCTATTCGAGTCCTGAGACATTAATTATTCCATCTGGTAGCCCAATTATCCACGAATAATCAGTAATCTGGTCTCTAGGCTTGCCAATTCGGCAACTATATATGTCCTTCAATGTGCCGGTCATATCGTAGGTGTCTATATGTATTTTAATTTGTTGGTTACTGTATGTGTTATTTTGTAATTAATAAAAGTTACGTTTTAAGTTAGCACTTCTTGTTTCTCGGAGGGTTTATCCCTTTTCTTCTCGTCTTTCCAAGATTTAGCAGGTTTAATCCTATATGGAAGTGTCCATACCCTGAATGATTTTCCATTGCGGGTCTGGGGTGATTGTTTACCTCCCTTGTGGAGGTTCTGTCTTCTTTTCATGAATTGGCTATTATATCGTAGAACCGTTAAGTACTGAGAGATAGGAAGTCCACGTTTCAAGTGCAAAGGGTGAAAGCTGTCAGCCATTAGCAAAGTGTTCCTATCAGTGGGCTTCCTAAAAAGTGTAAAATCCAAGCAAGTGCCATCACGTATTGTTTCCACATCTAAGAAATGAATGTGGGTGGCATGAACAGTGGGTGTCAATTTAATAGAGGAGGGAAGAAGGTTAATCTCTTCTACCACGGAGAGGAAGGCGTTAGCATTACCATGCCAAATGATGAAGATGTCATCGACAAAGCGCATAATCCAGCATACACATTTTTTTCCATGAAGCCCTTTATGTTCTCCATATTCACATTGATTTGCTTAAGGGCAATTCACCTATATTACCACACTCCTTCACCCATTTTTGTATTCATTAGCCACCCTACACCTTTTTTCATTTCCACTCTTATACATTTTTTTTAGACATTTTTCACTTTTTTGCATTATTTATATCTTATAACATATGGGTTACCAGCCCCCTATCATGCTTAAAGTCACTTAGTCCTTATACACATAACACGTTATAGGCACTATGGTCAACTATGCTTATATTTTTACAATACACGCTGTAGTACCAGTTCATAGCTATTACTTATATTATGCCTTGAGATTATAATAACTATATATATGAGATGAGGTTATCTCTGCCATTCTCTCCATGATATTCCAGCCTGAGCTCTTGTAGCCTTATTGTTTTTAGCCCATTTGGGGCCATCATGGTGTTTTTCGTTGCCGGTAGGCTTCTATGACAACGGAATTCCCCCGTCACACGCAAGGCATCCAGAATAGGTGTGCCGGCTATCAAGCCCATCGGCGTGGCCACGGACGCAGCGGCACACGATTGGGGGGTGAGTTGTTATTTTTATTACTTATACTTTGCTACTATGTATGTTGGGACATACCTTGACAAAGGCTTTCAGGAGCCGAAAAATCGGTCCCTTTTTATTAGATGTTCAAATAAACTTTTTTCATTTACCCAAGACCCAGAGTGCTTCCATCTCTTCGGTGATATATTTACAAAATTTTGGCAGCACCTGGGCATCATCATCACGCAGACGGAGTGCTCTCTCCCCACTGGATTTCATATATATATTATATATATATATATAGCAGATATTGAAATGAAAGGCGGCACTCCAGGACGATAAACAGACAAAAGTTTATTCCAAAATCGTCAACGTTTCAGCCCTAACCCAGAGATTTCTTCAGGACATAAATACAATAAAAAACGCACAAAGTTTATAGACGCTCCTGTACTCACCACTCCCTCTGACCGGCGTTCTCATCCACCCAGTGCGCATGCGCCAAGTGCCGACACCGCAAGATGATTTGGCGTGTAACCCCGGCAACCCACAACGCATATTCATTCATACACACCAGAGTGACAAGAAGGAAGAAAAAAGAGAGAAAAAAATAAATATAAAAATGAGAGCACCTATGCATCAGGATGACCTATCTTAGCATATACTTTTACAATATCAAGGCGGCAGAACGATAGTAATAGCCCCATTACTGAAGGGTAGAAATCAATCAGGTTCAAAACCCCCCATATATATAGGCAACAAAAGATAGATCACTTTAGGATAGGCTCCAAGCTAGTCTCGAAGAGGCCATTCAAACAAAGTATAAAAAATAAAGCGTAAAAAACCTCCTCCTTTTCAAAACATCGAGAATGTCAGTTTCTCATTCAGACCATCTGGATACACAGTTCTCAAATGATGGATCCAAAAAGTCTCTTTCTGCAAGAGCACTCTGCACGATCCCCCCCCTCTCCTGGGGGGCGGTATGTGGTCAAAAGCTACAAATTTCAAAGAAGTCAGAAGTCAGAGGGTGACCAAGGTCCAGGAAGTGCCGGGCCACCGGTTTGTCCGAACGACCATCCCGATACGCTATGCGAATGTTCGAACGATGGTTGCGGATCCGTTCGCATAGTGGTGTCTCCGTCTTGCCAACATAGGCTAACCCACAGGGACACGTAATTTTGTAGACTACGAAGTCGGTTTTACAGGAGATATTATAGCGGATTTAGAAACATAGAAACATAGAAAAATGTCGGCAGATAAGAACCTTTCGGCCCATCTAGTCTGCCCAATTACATGGATACTTTACCTGGATTTATCTTTTGTTTAGGATAGCCTTATGCCTATCCCATGCCTGCTTAAATTCAATTACTGTTTTGGCCTCTACCACTTCAACTGGAAGACTGTTCCATGTATCCACCACCCTCTCAGTAAAATAATGCTTCCTGATGTTACTTTTAAACCTTTGCCCCTCTAATCTAAGACTATGTCCTCTTGTTTTGCTATTTTGTTTCCTTTTAAATATACTCCCTTCCTCTACCTTGTGGATTCCCTTTACGTATTTAAATGTTTCTATCATATCTCCTCTGTCTCGTCTTTTTTCCAAGCTGTACATGTTAAAGTTAAAGTTAAAGTTTTAAAGACTTTACCAGTGTGCGGATGAGAGAACGTTTTGGAAGGTAACATATGTCCGCAGGTGACACATCCTAAACATCTCTTGCAACCAGCATTGGAGAATAGCCTGGACCCCCGGGAATAGCTGTATACTGGGTCCGTTCGAACCAGCAAGTCCCTCAGGTTCTTGCCTCTCTTATAACAAAACATTGGTCTCTGTTGGAAAATTACCGGTAATGAAGAGTCCTGTTCTAAAATATGCCAATTCCTTTTAACCGATGCTGTGAGTTTAGGGGTCGCAGTGTGATACTGCATAGGGAACCTAAGGCGAGGCTGCAACTCTATTGGTGTCTCCCGCATCGAGTTGGCCTTCATCAGGGCCAAATCCAAGACCTTAGTTGAGTAGCCTCGAGTCCTGAATTTTCCATACATGGATTGCATCTGTTTCTCACAGTTCTCTGGTTCGGAGTTGTTCCTAGCCACCCTTAAAAATTGTGCATATGGAAGTGATTTCAAGACGTGCTGAGGATGAGCATTAGACGCATGCAGCAGTGTATTACGGTCAGTAGGCTTTGAATACAGGCAGTAATGTAAGCTGTCATTCTTGAGGTAGACCTCAATATCCAAAAATTGTATCCTTGTATTGTTCACTCTCCCCACTGGATTTTATATATATATATATATATATTACATATATATGCTCTATGGCTATCTATATAGCCGAAGTGTCCATTTGCCACAGCTGCCTGGTGAAGACCTCCGCTCTGAGTAGGTGCTAGAAAGTAATTAAAATGGTTATCTTTTTGCCCCTGGGAGGGATAGAACACGTGGCTGCAAAATGGGATTTCTTTTGATACAGGGCCAGGGTGGAAATAACCCATTTGGGGCACTGGAAGGTCCTGTATCCTCTATTCACACATTGGAGTCCTTGCTACAGACGGCGCGGCACCAAGCTGCAAGGGGCCATGCCTTTCAAAGAAGTAATCACATCCTTTGATCACTAGAGGGGGTCTTGGTAGATGATTATCTTTGGGCAATTAGAATTAACGAAGAAGCGCACTGGGCGTGCCCAGGAAAGGGGATCCCTGGGACATGTAGTGCAGGGGGCTGTCCCATGTATAGTTTTTTTTGAATGACCAGGAAACCCTATATATTCTGGAGCACACCATGTGGGTTTTACTGATCAAAGGGGGTTCACACTGCGTGATGGTCTGTCCATGCTTTAATCTCCAGCCCCCCGGAGTCACCGATGCTAGCTTGCTGACATGTGAGTAGGGTCTGTGTTTTGCTCGTTTTATTTTCTTGCTGTTTTGTGTAATGTGTAATCCTTGATTTATCATATCCATCCATTTTTAACAAATGCACTGTGGTTTTTTATCATAATAAATACAATTTATTAAGTTCTGTGTTCTGACGGATATTCGCTACACGATAACTGAAGGGACTGGATTATTGTTTTTTATTTTAAGCTCGAGTATCTACTAAATTGTGAGTTGCGGTGGCTGGGGACGGTTGGGTAAGCGCGCGGGGATTGTTGTCCGCGTAGTCATTATTTGGGTCTAGGATAGACAGATAGTGGATTGCTTAACCCTGCGTCTTTCGCTGCAGCGCGCTTAGTGTTCGTGAGAACTGGTGGCAGCATAACGAATAGAGTAAGAAAGTGGGTGTAAGGACTGTGGGAAACGTAGTCGCTACCCCAGGTCGAGAGAAGACAGGTATGGCATTGCAGTCCTGGGACCACTTTATCACGCTCTGCGTGTCTGTTGTGGGCAGAGGCGTTGCCGGAACGGTTGGGTCAGCACGCGCGGGGGATTGTTGTCCACGTAGTCATTATCTGGCTCTAGGATAGACAGATAGTGAGTTGCTTAACTCTGCTCCTTTCGCTGTGGTGCACGTAGTTGTCGTGACAACTGCTGGCAAGCAGTGGGATATCAGGTTAGTATTTGGATCTGTGAAGCAACATAAGAAAATTGGTTTTCCAATTTCCAGAGCAGAACTCAGTGCATTTATTAGAATTTACACACAGTAATTCCCCCCTCCTTTTTTTTTCTTTTGTATCTTTTATTTGGCTGGAGTGAGAATGGCGCAACAACCATAGAAAAAGAAAGGTGCTGGAACAGTTCTGTAAAGAAAAAAGTATTTTGACGAAAGGCAAACGTAAAGACGAACTTTTGCAAGCCCTCGAGGATTATGAGGTGCGGCAAGCAGTCCAGGACGCAGCAGGGCAGGGTACCACGCTTAACCCAGCTGAAGGAAGCTCAAGCCCAGTGGAAAGGACAGTGTCAAGTGCTTCGCCCAAGGGTGAGACAGCCCTGGATGTTTACTTGCAGACTGTTTTAAAACATGTGGACTCCGCGGACTCTCAGATGCAGCTTCAGCTCATCCTGCAGTACCAAGAGCGAGAGGAGCGCAGAGCCGAGAAAGAGACAGAAGCGGCAGAGTGGCAAGCTGAACGCGAAGCGCAGAGCTGAGCAAGAGGCGGTAGCGCGCCAAGAAGAACGAGAAGCGGCAGCATGCCAAGCTGAGCGAGAAGCGGCAGAGCGCCAAGCTGAGCGCAAGCTGCGGAGCGCAGGGCTGCGGGTGAGCGAGAAGCGGCAGAGCGCCAAGCCGAACGGGCACATCAGCTCGCTCTGGCGCAGGCAGAACGCCATTATCTCCTGCCCCTGCGGGCACTGCAGATCTCACTACGCCCAGAACCCGTGCCAAGAAGTTTCCCACTCTGGACAAAGATGAGGACCTAGATGTGTTTTTTGCGAAGTTTTGAAAAGACTTGTCGACAGTACCAGCTGCCCAAGGAGCAATGGGCCAGGTACCTCACTCCTGGATAAAAAGGTCCAGCGCTCGAAGCGTTTGCGGAATTACCAGCTGAGAGTGACCAGGACTAGGAGGCGACTAAAGCTGTGCTGCAGAGGCGGTATAACCTCACGCCAGAGGTATATCGCAAAAAGTTCAGGTCCTTGCAGAAGCGGGCCGCGGAGAGCTAATCTGCAGTCGTGAGCCACCTGACCACCCTATTTCGACAATGGGTCAGGGGGCTGAAGATTGACACCTTGGATGCCCTGGAAGACCTGTTAATCAAGGAGCAGTTCGTGCAGCTGTGCCCACCTGAGATCCAGGAATGGCTTCAGGATCGAAAACCCAAGACAGCCCTGGAAGCTGGCGAGCTGGCCGATTTCCATGCGGCCAACAGAGCGTCTGTGGACCGGAGCAGAGGTTTCACCAAAGGGTCGTCTGGATGGAAACCCAACTCACCCCGACCTCCATGCGGCAGCGCCCCCCCTCTGTGCCAGTCTCTGCTGGGGAGGGGGGGGAACGAGTCCTTCGTCTCCTGGAAGAAGTGTGAGCCGGCGATGTTTTATTTGTAACAGTGTCAACCATCTCCTGGCAGCGTGCCCAGAGAGGAAGAAACCTGCATCCACAGCTGGGGGAGGACACCCCTCAGCATCACCCTCTGTCCGGTTTGTGACCAGATCGGAGGGCAGTGCCAACGTAAACTAGCAAGCAGTCATTGTCGGAACTCACGTATCTGTGGGTTTAAGAGATACGGCGGCTGAAGTAACTTTGGTACGTCCAGGGTTAGTCAGCCCTGCAGCCTTTATTCCTGGCAGGACTCTAGCGTTAAAGGGTTGTTGGTGGGGTACGTCCTGCGGTGCCGATGGCACGGATTTATTTGGACTGGGGAGCGGGGAGAGGTCTGCGGGAGGTGGGGGTGTCTGAAAATATTCCTACAGATGTGTTAATGGGCACGGAGTTGGGTAAATTGGTGACACAGTATGTACTGGAAAGGGATGCTGGGGATTTACCCAGGCCCACTAGTGGCTCTACAGTGGGGAGGGCTGTGTGTGGGGGTGCACAACAGGATTCCTGGATGGGAGGGCAGGGGATGGCAGTGAGTCAGTCTGCGCCTGCGCCAGGTGTGCCCAAGGTGTTGTGTGGTAGCACGAGGGGGCAGTGTGACTGGGAAGAAGGGCAGGGGGTGAGTGAACGCCCACCTGCACCTGAGTCAGCTGGTTCCCCGGACCCCATGTGCGGGGAGGCCGCGGTGCCCATGGTAGAAGTGGGTACCTGCTGGCAGTCTGCGGGGAGTAGGACACAAGGCCCGTCTCTGCCGTGTGATGGTGGGGATCAGAATGCCTGGGAAGGGTGGCAGGATACTGCGGTATGCCTACCAAGACCAGACTCGGGTGTGTCTGTGACGCCATATGGTTGGGAGCAAGGGCAAGGGATGACTGCGGGTCTGCTTGCGCCTAAACCAACCAGGACTCTAGTGCCTCGTGAGAATGGTGTGGATCAGAATGCCTGGGGGGGATGGCAGGATACTGCGGTGTGCCTGCCTAGACCAGACTCAGGTGTGTCTGTGATGCCATGCAGTTGGGAAGGAGAACAAAGGACCACGGTAGGTTCCTTTGTGGCAGAACCAACTGTGTCAGTGGTGCTGGAGGGGAAGTGTATGAACCGGAATGCCTGGGATGAGCAGGACACTGTGGTATGCCAGTCTGTGTCGCGTGTGTCTGAGGCTGCGGGTGGCAACGAGCGCATGCTGTGTGGTCAGGAGGAAGAGCCTGGGGTGGACGCGTGTTGCCCTGGGGGAAAGCCAACCAGATTCCCGGTACCACAGGAAACTGGTACTGAGCAACCACCTGTCAGGCAGGCACACGTATCCGAGGGTTGCTACAGTCAGCCCTGTACGTAATAATAGGAGACTCTAAACTTCGTTGCGATACCAGTCCTTGAGGTGGCTGGATTTCGCAATAGCCAAAAGGTGAACCTATAAGGCAGGGATAGTAGGCAAGGAGGACAGAAACCAGTCCTTAGAGTGGCTGGTATGGAGACAGGAAAGTACGGAGTACCAGAGGGGTCTAACACAATCCTAGGTCGTAGGAATACAGCAGTATACAAAGTCAAAATTCAAATGCCGAGTCAAAGGAGTATAGAGGTACACAGGTCGATATCCAGAAGCCAGGTCATACACAGAAAGTCAATCATAGGTTAAAGAAGCAAGCACTTAGGGTTAGACAAGCAAAACCACGAAAGGGCAATGAGAAAAGGCAAAAAGCACTTTTAAATATCGCGCCCTGCAATCTGATTGGCCATCAGGGTCACATGATGCAGGGAGACCCACTGTGGAGGCGTGATGACGTCACGCGCGGCCGGTAGCTTAGAGCTGTTGGGGCCGGCGGCACGCGAGGAAGGGCTGCGGGGAAGACGCAGACCCCGAGACCGCAGGGAGGGACGCCGGAGCCGTGCCAGCCTCCGAGGACTGACACCTCCCTGTGGAGGAGAGTGGCATACAGCTGTTTGCTCGTCGGTTACGAAGCAAGTCGTGCTTGATAAACTGTGTGATACAGTGGGGAAACTGTGTGCAATGGGGGGCGGGAGGAGCGTGAGCGTGGAGAATCCTGTAACCCAACTGTATGGTTCCCCAAATTCTGAATGTGCGGGGACAGTGAGAAGGGGAGGCAGCGGGTCCTGATGTGGCCCCTGTGACCTCCCAATGAACAAAAAAAAGTTGATCTGCACACTTAGGAGTGCACCTCTGCGTTTTTAACACAAGGCTTCCCAAAAAGCCTCCAAGAATATGAAACAACAAAAGATAAGGATGCACTCAAACTCAATTAATACAAAACCATAATAAAATATGACATACAGTTGTGTTCAAAACTATTCAACCCCCAATGCTGTAAAGGGTTTTAGGGAATTTAGTGTACATTTGTAATTGTATTCAGAATGAAATCCTACAAGGACTTTTTAAAGAACCATATGCAACTAAAATGACATCAATTGGTTTTGTAATACAGTAGTAAATGTTTCTTTTGTGAATTCTTCATTGACACAATTATTCAACCCCTTAAAGACTACCACTCTGAAGAACAGAGGTTCATTCAAGTGTTTTCAATCAGGTATTGAAAACACCTGTGGATGTCACGGAGCAGCAATAAAGCATAATAAGCACCAATTAGGCAGCTTTAAAATGACTGTGATACTCAGCTCCTTCTAGACATTTACTGGTGTGGTTACAAACATGGTGAAGTCAAGAGAATGGTCCAGGAAGACAAGAGAAGAGGTGATTGCAATCTTCTTATAGCCATTGCCCTTCCTGTGAAGAGTAAAGATGTTAAACATACCAAGAGAGACCATAGGAAGCATCATTCGCAAATTCAAGGCAAAGGGCACTGTTGAAACGCTACCTGGTCGTGGCAGAAAGAAGATGCTGACTTCGACTGCTGTGCGCTACCTGAAGCGTAGAGTGGACAAAAGTGCCCGTGTGACTGCTGAGGAACTGAGAAAAGATTTGTCAGATGTGGGTACTGAAGTTTCAGCTCAGACAATACGGCGCACACTGCGTAATGAAGGCCTCCATGCCAGAACTCCCAGGCGCACCCCCTTGCTGTCTCCAAAGAATAAGAAGAGTCGACTGCAGTATGCCAAAAGTCATGTGGACAAACCACAGAAGTTTTGGGATAGTGTTCTGTGGACTGATGAAACAAAATTAGAACTGTTTGGGCCCATGGATCAACGCTATGTTTGGAGGAGGAAGAACAAGGCCTATGAAGAAAAGAACACCTTGCCTACTGTGAAGCATGGCGGGGGGTCAATCATGCTTTGGGGCTGTTTTGCTTCTGCAGCTACAGGGAAGCTTCAGCGTGTGCAAGGTACCATGAATTCTCTTCAGTACCAGGAGATATTGGATGACAATGTGATGCAGTCCGTCACAAACCTGAGGCTTGGGAGACGTTGGACCTTTCAACAGGACAATGATCCCAAGCATACCTCCAAGTCCACTAGAGCATGGTTGCAGATTAAAGGCTGGAACATTTTGGAGTGGCCATCGCAGTCACCTGACTTAAATCCGATTGAGAACCTCTGGTGGGACTTAAAGAAAGCAGTTGCAGTGCGCAAGCCTAAGAATGTGACTGAACTGGAGGCTTTTGCCCATGACGAATGGGCGAAGATACCCGTAGATCGTTGCAAGACACTTGTGTCAAGCTGTGCTTCACGTTTAAAAGCTGTTATAACTGTAAAAGGATGTTGTACTAAGTACTAAGATTGAATGTCACTTGGGGGTTGAATAAAACTGATAATGATGTGAGCACAGAAAAGACATTTGTGGTTATTTCATTATAAATGTTATGTTATATTTGTCTGACCTACACGTGCCTCTTTGATTTAATTGTAAGCAAGATGACTGAATGATCAAAATCAATGTCAAACTGGCCAAAACACTCAATTTCAGTGGGGGTTGAATAATTTTGAACACAACTGTATATAGTAATAGTAAACTTAACAAAGAAACAAACACAACAAGGTATTAAGCTCAAAATACTTCAATGTAATAAATAAAGCAACAATTACCCGGCACTATAGAAAACAGCAAGTATAGAGAGCGGAGACAGGGATCCCAACGTTTCGACTAAACGTCGTCTTTATCCCTTGATAAAGACGTTTAGTCGAAACGTTGGGATCCCTGGCTCCGCTCTCTATACTTGCTGTTTTCTATAGTGCCGGGTAATTGTTGCTTTATTTATTACATTGAAGTATTTTGAGCTTAATACCTTGTTGTGTTTGTTTCTTTGTTAAGTTTACTATTACTATACAGTTGTGTTCAAAATTATTCAACCCCCACTGAAATTGAGTGTTTTGGCCAGTTTGACATTGATTTTGATCATTCAGTCATCTTGCTTACAATTAAATCAAAGAGGCACGTGTAGGTCAGACAAATATAACATAACCACAAATGTCTTTTCTGTGCTCACATCATTATCAGTTTTATTCAACCCCCAAGTGACATTCAATCTTAGTACTTAGTACAACATCCTTTTACAGTTATAACAGCTTTTAAACGTGAAGCATAGCTTGACACAAGTGTCTTGCAGCGATCTACGGGTATCTTCTTAGGCTTGCGCACTGCAACTGCTTTCTTTAAGTCCCACCAGAGGTTCTCAATCGGATTTAAGTCAGGTGACTGCGATGGCCACTCCAAAATGTTCCAGCCTTTAATCTGCAACCATGCTCTAGTGGACTTGGAGGTATGCTTGGGATCATTGTCCTGTTGAAAGTTCCAACGTCTCCCAAGCCTCAGGTTTGTGACGGACTGCATCACATTGTCATCCAATATCTCCTGGTACTGAAGAGAATTCATGGTACCTTGCACACGCTGAAGCTTCCCTGTAGCTGCAGAAGCAAAACAGCCCCAAAGCATGATTGACCCCCCGCCATGCTTCACAGTAGGCAAGGTGTTCTTTTCTTCATAGGCCTTGTTCTTCCTCCTGCAAACATAGCATTGATCCATGGGCCCAAACAGTTCTAATTTTGTTTCATCAGTCCACAGAACACTATCCCAAAACCTCTGTGGTTTGTCCACATGACTTTTGGCATACTGCAGTCGACTTTTCTTTTTCTTTGGAGACAGCAAGGGGGTGCGCCTGGGAGTTCTGGCATGGAGGCCTTCATTACGCAGTGTGCGCCGTATTGTCTGAGCTGAAACTTCAGTACCCACATCTGACAAATCTTTTCTCAGTTCCTCAGCAGTCACACGGGGACTTTTCTCCACTCTACGCTTCAGGTAGCGCACAGCAGTCGAAGTCAGCATCTTCTTTCTGCCACGACCAGGTAGCGTTTCAACAGTGCCCATTGCCTTGAATTTGCGAATGATGCTTCCTATGGTCTCTCTTGGTATGTTTAACATCTTTGCAATCTTCTTATAGCCGTTGCCCTTCCTGTGAAGAGTAATCACCTCTTCTCTTGTCTTCCTGGACCATTCTCTTGACTTCACCAGGTTTGTAACCACACAAGTAAATGTCTAGAAGGAGCGGAGTATCACAGTCATTTTAAAGCTGCCTAATTGGTGCTTATTATGCTTTATTGATGCTCCGTGACATCCACAGGTGTTTTCAATACCTGATTGAAGAACAGAGGTTCATTCAAGTGTTTTCAGAGTGGTAGTCTTTAAGGGGTTGAATAATTGTGTCAATGAAGAATTCACAAAAGAAACATTTACTACTGTATTACAAAACCAATTGATGTCATTTTAGTTGCATATGGTTCTTTAAAAAGTCCTTGTAGGATTTCATTCTGAATACAATTACAAATGTACACTAAATTCCCTAAAACCCTTTACAGCATTGGGGGTTGAATAATTTTGAACACAACTGTATATGTCATATTTTATTATGGTTTTGTATTAATAAATTGAGTTTATTTGAGTGCATCCTTATCTTTTGTTGTTCCCTGTGACCTCCCAGCCATCTGCCCAGAGCCAGGTGCAATGCCTGACTCCGTTGGCAGATGCAGGGAGGACATTTACCGGGGAGTGGGGTGCTCCACCCGGTTTTCCCAGACCCCCTGCTGTAAGAATGGCTCCAGAGCAGGCGACTGGTTATGAGGAGGTTGCTGTCTGCAAGACTGAGGTGCAAGGTGAGAGAGTGAGCCACACATGCTGCACCCCCAAAAGGTGTACCAGGAGGGGCTGCAGAAGCACAGGGGCTTCTCCGAGTCTGTGTCATGCTGTGAGCGCGGCGCGAGTGACCCCCTCCCCCAGGCTTGGGAGAGGTGGGGTAGAATGGTGGAGTCGCCAAAGGCCTTCATGGGGGAGTGTGTGATGTGGTTGCGAGATGGAGTGCCAGCTAGTCGAGGCACCCTTGTGACCCGTCGGCCCACTTCGCTTAGTACACTACTGGTCTCTTGCCAACCTAATGAGTAGATGAGAATCAAGGGAGATTCATCATAATCATGACAAATCACGGCTTGAACTATCTCATATATTAGTTTCACCTTTTAAGTTGCATTACTGAAATAAATGAACTTTTGCACGATATTCTAATTCTTCGAGTTTCACCTGTATAGTCGGCGGCAAGTGATGCAGTATGCCAGGGAGGGTCTGGCTGCTGCTTGCTTGGGTTAGAGTTCCCTGAGATCATCTCAATTAGGGACCCAAATTTCTTTTTGAATTTTGCGCCCCTAAGAAAATTGCGCCGGGGCCATGCCCCCCCCCCCACATACACACTACACCACTGTTAGTAAGTCAGCGAGTAGAAGGTGTCGCTGTTGTGGCTAGGTCTCTGCTTTTTAGCCAAGACTAATTCGTACTTCTGGTCAATTTAATCTTTAGATTACCAAATGCAAGGTGGAGGCAAATAAATCCAGGATCATATCAGACCACTCTAATATGCCAGAACAGGCACCAATTCATAATTCTATGCACACGCACAAAGCTTAATTATCAAATTATAGCAACTAAAAGGAAACTGTAGCGACAAGTTGTAGCAAGTAATAATAATTCCACAATGTGGCAAAGAATTACACAAGGTAAAAGTCATGCTCTCCTTGACTGGGAGCTAGCAAACCAGGGACTGGCAATTGGTTACTGTTCCCAAAAATGAGAACTGCATAAAATTTTACAATGTAGCAAGGAGCTACTGAAGGTTTATTACCCTGCTCTCCTTGAATGGGAGCTGACAATCAAAAAGTGTTAGCAGTTAAAGTAATGCCACCACTGGACAATCTAAAGCCAAGTGTATCGCAGCTGCATCTGTTAAAACGTGATGAGGGATGCCAGGTGTGGCTCTGTGAAATTCTGTAACTAGACTTGTGCACCGATTTTTTTTTCGGTTCGATTCGTTTCGTTTGGATTTTGTAAATTTTCGTTTCGACTTTTTTTTCAGATTTCGGAAATTTTACAGGGTTATCCAAAGAGATTCGAATTGCTTGAGAAAGGTAACCGAACGCTGAAAATCAGCGTTCGGTTACCTTTCCTGGCCATTCGACTATCCAGAAAGCAGGCAATTCGCCAATTCCTGGTGAATTGCCTACACATACGGTGCCTGTTCGAGGGCAGTGAAATCCCCATGAAAAAGCACTGCTTCGGCTATTCAGAGAACACAAACCAGCAGTGAAAGGTTCCCCTAATGCCCTGCCATTCGGTGGTTTAAATTCGGCAAGTTTATTCAGGCGAATCCCATAGGCTTCAATGTTAAAAATATTCCCGTTTTAATTCAATATCTAATAAACCGTTCATTATAAAATTCTGCAGCAAAAAGTCTCTTTAAGCATTTTTCTGAACTTTTTAAAAAAAAATTAAAAGTCCGATTTTTTTTTTTTTTTTTTTTCAGTTTGCTTATTTTTTCTGTAACAGCCCTCTTTATTATCATTCCCTGGACCTCCTGTGAAAATTTCAGACATTTTCGCTCAGTAGTTTCTTTGCAAACAGCGTTTCATTTTCCCAGATTCATACAAATGGTTTTTCTAATTTATTCACTGCCTCCACTACTTCACAGCTGCTTCGGCTCTGTGTGATTCGGCTCCTGTTCGGCTTCTTCGAAGGTTAATCCAGATGTTTTTGCTTGTTTTCAGCGTGCATTCGGTTAGTTTTCGTCGGGTTTGCGGCAGCTTTTCCCTGCAATTCGGGGACCCTGTGCTGTTTGCTGAATACACCGCAGGGTCACCGAAATGCAATCGGCAAAAGGAACCGAATTGAAGAGAACGAAAAGTCACCGAACATGCGGTGACTTTTCGAATCTCTTTGGATAACCCTGTTAGTGTTTTTCGGAACGTCTATTCGTTTTGACGTAAACTAATGTTTTTTTCGTATCCGATATTTCTGTCGATTCGATAATTCTGCCATTGAGATTTCTCATGTTTCCCAGGAAGGATACATTGAGATTGACATTTCTCTGGTTTCCCAGGAAGGATACATTGAGATTTCTCTGGATTTCCAGGACGGATACATTGAGATTTCTCATGTTTTACAAGAAGGATACATGGAGATGGGAATGATACAAAATTACAGAATCAGCGATATAACCGAAAAATACGTTGTCCGAAATTACTGAAATGGAAGCGAAATCATGAATGGAGCCGAAATCATGAATGGAACGAAAATGATTTTCGATTTTACACATTTCTAGTCCATTCGAAAATTCCGAAAAGTTTTCGTTTCGGTTCGGAAATTTGTTCGGATCTGCCGTTTTCGGATCTGAAAATTTTCGGGAAACAAAAAACGGCCGAATCCGAATGCACAAATCGGGAAATTTTGTGAAAATTCCGAAACCCACATCCCTACTGTAACGGTGTTTTGAGTGCGGGACCGCATAATCCCTGGCATTCTATTTCCTATTTACATGCCTTGCTGTGATGTACAGTTGTGTTCAAAATTATTCAACCCCCAATGCTGTAAAGGGTTTTAGGGAATTTAGTGTACATCTGTAATTGTATTCAGAATGAAATCCTACAAGGACTTTTTAAAGAACCATATGCAACTAAAATGACATCAATTGGTTTTGTAATACAGTAGTAAATGTTTCTTTTGTGAATTCTTCATTGACACAATTATTCAACCCCTTAAAGACTACCACTCTGAAAACACTTGAATGAACCTCTGTTCTTCAATCAGGTATTGAAAACACCTGTGGATGTCACGGAGCAGCAATAAAGCATAATAAGCAACAATTAGGCAGCTTTAAAATGAAGTGATACTCAGCTCCTTCTAGACATTTACTGGTGTGGTTACAAACATGGTGAAGTCAAGAGAATGGTCCAGGAAGACAAGAGAAGAGGTGATTACTCTTCACAGGAAGGGCAATGGCTATAAGAAGATTGCAAAGATGTTAAACATACCAAGAGAGTCCATAGGAAGCATCATTCGCAAATTCAAGGCAAAGGGCACTGTTGAAACGCTACCTGGTCGTGGCAGAAAGAAGATGCTGACTTCGACTGCTGTGCGCTACCTGAAGCGTAGAGTGGAGAAAAGTCCCCGTGTGACTGCTGAGGAACTGAGAAAAGATTTGTCAGATGTGGGTACTGAAGTTTCAGCTTAGACAATACGGCGCACACTGCGTAATGAAGGCCTCCATGCCAGAAATCCCAGGCGCACCCCCTTGCTGTCTCCAAAGAATAAGAAGAGTCGACTGCAGTATGCCAAAAGTCATGTGGACAAACCACAGAAGTTTTGGGATAGTGTTCTGTGGACTGATGAAACAAAATTAGAACTGTTTGGGCCCATGGATCAACGCTATGTTTGGAGGAGGAAGAACAAGGCCTATGAAGAAAAGAACACCTTGCCTACTGTGAAGCATGGTGGGGGGTCAATCATGCTTTGGGGCTGTTTTGCTTCTGCAGGTACAGGGAAGCTTCAGCGTGTGCAAGGTACCATGAATTCTCTTCAGTACCAGGAGATATTGGATGACAATGTGATGCAGTCGGTCACAAACCTGAGGCTTGGGAGACGTTGGACCTTTCAACAGGACAATGATCCCAAGCATACCTCCAAGTCCACTAGAGCATGGTTGCAGATTAAAGGCTGGAACATTTTGGAGTGGCCATCGCAGTCACCTGACTTAAATCCCATTGAGAACCTCTGGTGGGACTTAAAGAAAGCAGTTGCAGTGCGCAAGCCTAAGAATGTGACTGAACTGGAGGCTTTTGCCCATGACGAATGGGCGAAGATACCCGTAGATCTCTGCAAGACATTTGTGTCAAGCTATGCTTCACGTTTAAAAGCTGTTATAACTGTAAAAGGATGTTGTACTAAGTACTAAGATTGAATGAACCTTGGGGGTTGAATAAAACTGATAATGATGTGAGCACAGAAAAGACATTTGTGGTTATTTCATTACAAATGTTATGTTATATTTGTCTGACCTACACGTGCCTCTTTGATTTAATTGTAAGCAAGATGACTGAATGATCAAAATCAATGTCAAACTGGCCAAAACACTCAATTTCAGTGGGGGTTGAATAATTTTGAACACAACTGTAGGTCTCTGTATGTGACTATTCTTGCAATAAAAAAATGTATTTCTAAAAAATAAAAAGATCAAACAGTGACCTGCGCCTAGCTTCTCCATGCATCCCCTCTTCCCATGATACACTGCAGGATTTCTCTCGCGCAGCCCCTATCCTCTGGAACTGTCACGGTGTGCGATAGGTGTCGAGCCAATATGCAGCGAACACAAAAGGAGGAAAGTCAAGTAAGGGAAATGATAAAGTTTATTTAGAATAAAACAACAAGATAAAGAAATCCGGGTAATCTGAATACAATAAGAGAAGGGCACAGGAGGCTGGAGGCAGAGAAGGGTACAGGAGGCAGAGAAGGGCACAGGAGGCAGAGAAGGGCACAGGAGGCTGGAGGCAGAGAAGGGCACAGGAGGCTGGAGGCAGAGAAGGGCACAGGAGGCTGGAAGCAGAGAAGGGCACAGGAGGCTGGAAGCAGAGAAGGGCACAGGAGGCTGGAAGCAGAGAAGGGCACAGGAGGCTGAAGCAGAGAAGGGCACAAGAGATAAACAAATTAATGATAGGAGTCCTTGGCAGTAGTTGAATCTTTGGGTGGAAGGTAAGTCTTTAGTAAAAGGGTAAACTTGTTATAAAGGTGGATTCCTGAAGTTGCAGGGTAGACTTGATATTAAAGGTGGATTCCTTAAGTTGCAGGGTAGACTTGATATTAAAGGTGGATTCCTGAAGTTGCAGGGTAGACTTGAGATAAGTACAGACCTGGATAAATAGGATGCCGGCCTAGCAGGAGATGAAGCCTGGCAAGTGTCACGGTCTGAGGTTCTGGTCGTAGCCGTTAGATCTGGGAGAGCTTCCTGGTACACACCTTGGCTGAAGAATGGTCTTGTAATAATGAAGCAAGGATAGATGGGAGAGTAATCATTATAAAGGAATTCAGGCTTGCTTCATTACAGGTGTGGTAGAAGTTGATTAGGATCAAGGGCAGCAAGAGAAGGGGACTCCCAGAGGCCAGAGGTGGAATTTGTAGTGATATGTATGAATACATATGTTGATGTTAGTAGGTCAATGGTTCTTACCAGCTCGGGCACGGTGTCTATGGCGCCGTTTAGGAGGGCTACGGGTTGGCATATGACAGTTCCCCCCCGCAAAGGACGCTCTCTGAGCGGACAAGACTTGTTCTTCAATTTCGGGAATTACGGCGCTATGTGACGTTTCCATGCAATCCAGAGTGGTTGAACCAGAGTCGATATTAGTCTGTAGAACATCCGATGACAGTTCAGAGTAGATTAGACAGGGACTAATGGAATCCCCATCGGAATCTGACATCGGAGGCAATATGGATGTATGTCCCGGTTTAGATTTTTGTAAATTCCCACAAGGTAAGTGAAGATTGCGGATATTGACGATTGGAGAGTCTGTCTTCGATATTAGGAGTCTTCTGGACGAACTCACAGTGCAGGATGACTGACCAGTGTCAATAGGGGTGATATAGATAGCAGGGTTCAAAGGAGTTGCTGTGGAGTCTTTCAGGAGAACAGATAGGTTATTTGCTTTTATCTCCAATTCTGTATGACGACTCCGGATGGTTTGAACAGCTTGGGTTAGGGTCATAACTTGTCCTAGAATGCACTGCAGGGTAGACGGAAGATCCAAGACTTGCTCTTCTGGAAGGTTGGCACCTGCGAGGGTTTTTGGTAGTGGCATTTCTATAGCCTTTTCAGCTATTAGCGCCTGAGGTGTAGACTTGGCTGTGGGAGTAATACCGGAACCAGCAACCGTTTCAATGGCGGAACCGGCAAGGTTGTCAATGGCGGAACCGGCAATGTTGTCAATGGCGGAACCGACAATGTTGTCAATGGCGGAACCGACAATGTTGTCAATGGCGGAACCGACAATGTTGTCAATGGCGGAACCGGCAATGTTGTCAATGGCGGAACCGGCAAAGTTGTCAATGGCGGAACCGGCAAAGTTTTCAATGGCGGAACCGGCAAAGTTTTCAATGGCGGAACCGGCAAGGTTTTCAATGGCGGAACCGGCAAAGTTTTCAATGGCGGAACCGGCAATGTTTTCAATGGAGGACTCAGCAGTCATTTCAATGGAGGACTCAGCA
The DNA here is from genome assembly GCA_009667805.1 of Leptobrachium leishanense. Classification (NCBI taxonomy): domain Eukaryota; kingdom Metazoa; phylum Chordata; class Amphibia; order Anura; family Megophryidae; genus Leptobrachium; species Leptobrachium leishanense. Next base: position 163,201,101 of record CM019063.1, on the reverse strand, counting down.
GTCATTTCAATAAAGGACTCAGCAGTCATTTCAATAGAGGATTCATTAGTCATTTCAATAAAGGACTCAGCAGTCATTTCAATAAAGGACTCAGCAGTCATTTCAATAGAGGATTCATTAGTCATTTCAATAAAGGACTCAGTCCTCTATTGAAATGACTGCTGAGTATTCATTTCAATAGAGGGTTCAGTAGACTGAGTAGTCATTTCAATAAAGGACTCAGCAGACTCACGAGTAGGGAACCGGCAGCAGCATCACGAGTAGGGAACCCGGCAACAGCATCCCGAGTAGGGAACCCGGCAACAGCATCACGAGTAGGGAACCCGGCAACAGCATCACGAGTAGGGAACCCGGCAACAGCATCACGAGTAGGGAACCCGGCAACAGCATCACGAGTAGGGAACCCGGCAGCAGCATCACGAGTAGGGAACCCGGCAGCAGCATCACGAGTAGGAACCCGGCAGCAGCATCACGAGTAGGGAACCCGGCAGCAGCATCACGAGTAGGGAACCCGGCAGCAGCATCACGAGTAGGGAACCCGGCAGCAGCATCACGAGTAGGGAACCCGGCAGCAGCATCACGAGTAGGGAACCCGGCAGCAGCATCACTAGGCAGGGTAGAAGACGAGACTTCTCGCTTGCTTTGGGTATCAGAGACTTCTCGTTTGCTTTGGGTATCAGAGACTTCTCGCTTGCTTTGGGTATCAGAGACTTCTCGCTTGCTTTGGGTATCAGAGACTTCTCGCTTGCTTTGGGTATCAGAGACTTCTCGCTTGCTTTGGGTATCAGAGACTTCTCGCTTGCTTTGGGTATCAGAGACTTCTCGCTTGCTTTGGGTATCAGAGACTCCTCGCTTGCTTTGGGTATCAGAGACTTCTCGCTTGCTTTGGGTATCAGAGACTTCTCGCTTGCTTTGGGTATCAGAGACTTCTCGCTTGCTTTGGGTATCAGAGACTTCTCGCTTGCTTTGGGTATCAGAGACTTCTCGCTTGCTTTGGGTATCAGAGACTTCTCGCTTGCTTTGGGTATCAGAGACTTCTCGCTTGCTTTGGGTATCAGAGACTTCTCGCTTGCTTTGGGTATCAGAGACTTCTCGGCTGGGATTAATGAGAGGTAAAGTCCAGGATTTTTGCAAGTGCTGGGAGAAGTTTCCAGGAAGGAGGGTTAATGACAAGGTCTTGCAATAGAGGTGAGGGTTTCATTTTCTCAGAATTAACCTGCAGAGGGAGTATAGATGGAGTTAACCCTTGGTTGTTTTTCAGCTTCGCTCCAGTCTGTGTTTTAGCCATATAGCCACAATTTTCTTTTCGAATATCAGAAGGATCTTTGTTTCTGAGGGGTCGTATCTTACAGTCCATAGCATAATGTGAACTGGCTCCACAATAATAACATAAGTCAAAGTGTCTCCTTCTTATTCGCTCTTCAGGAGTTAAAGGTTGGCGGTAGATCTTGGGTTTAGTAGCAGGCATCTCTTTTGACTGGTCTTTCAAGCATTGTATTTCTTTAGTCACGAGGCTGATTAAGTTGGAAGAAAATGTATTGATCATACAGGTTACTTGATTCAGAAAGGCTTGTGTTACTGCGGGCTCAGTCAATGGCTTCATTATTCTGTCACGGTGTGCGAGGGGTGTCGAGCCAATATGCAGCGAACAAAAAGGAGGAAAGTCAAGTAAGGGAATGATAAAGTTTATTTAGAATAAAACAACAAGATAAAGAAATCCGGGTAATCTGAATATAATAAGAGAAGGGCACAGGAGGCTGGAGGCAGAGAAGGCACAGGAGGCAGAGAAGGGCACAGGAGGCAGAGAAGGGCACAGGAGGCAGAGAAGGGCACAGGAGGCTGGAGGCAGAGAGGGCACAGGAGGCTGGAAGCAGAGAAGGGCACAGGAGGCTGGAAGCAGAGAAGGGCACAGGAGGCTGGAAGCAGAGAAGGGCACAGGAGGCTGGAAGCAGAGAAGGGCACAAGAGATAAACAAATTAATGATAGGAGTCTCTTGGCAGTAGTTGAATCTTTGGGTGGAAGGTAAGTCTTTAGTAAAAGGGTAAACTTGTTATAAAGGTGGATTCCTGAAGTTGCAGGGTAGACTTGATATTAAAGGTGGATTCCTGAAGTTGCAGGGTAGACTTGATATTAAAAGGTGGATTCCTGAAGTTGCAGGGTAGACTTGATATAAAGGTGGATTCCTGAAGTTGCAGGGTAGAATTGATATTAAAAGGTGGATTCCTGAAGTTGCAGGGTAGACTTGAGATAAGTACAGACCTGGATAAATAGGATGCCGGCCTAGCAGGAGATGAAGCCTGGCAAGTGTCACGGTCTGAGGTTCTGGTCGTAGCCGTTAGATCTGGGAGAGCTTCCTGGTACACACCTTGGCTGAAGAATGGTCTTGTAATAATGAAGCAAGGATAGATGGGAGAGTAATCATTATAAAGGAATTCAGGCTTGCTTCATTACAGGTGTGGTAGAAGTTGATTAGGATCAAGGGCAGCAAGAGAAGGGGACTCCCAGAGGCCAGAGGTGGAATTTGTAGTGATATGTATGAATACATATGTTGATGTTAGTAGGTCAATGGTTCTTACCAGCTCGGGCACGGTGTCTATGGCGCCGTTTAGGAGGGCTACGGGTTGGCACATGACAGGAACGCTCTACCTCCTACTGTCAGACTTTCCCCTATTTTCTTCTCTTTCAAACGCTCTCTTAAGACATTCCTATTCAGGGAAGCCTACCACCCGACTCACTAATACACCTCACTGCCCCAACCAGTCCATCACTCTCACATTGCAGTCCTCTCCTCCTGTTTCCAACCAGTCCATCACTCTCACATTGCAGTCCCCTCCTCCTGTTTCCGCCCCCAAACCTTCTAGATTGTGAGTTCCCACGGGAATAGGGCTCTCTTTTTCTCCTGTACATGTTTGTCAAAATGTTGTTCAGTTTCAGTGTATTGTAACCCTGTCTATATTGTGCCAATTGTTCAGCGCTTCGGAATATGCTGGCGCTATGTACATAAAAGAATAATAATAAATAAATAAATGCAACAAATCAACGGAAAGGAGTCAAGGAATATGGTCCTTGTACAGCAGGGGTCAGCAAACCCTACATCTCCCTTGAGTCTCAGCTACTCATTAGGTTGGCAGAGACCAGTAGTGTACTAAGCGAAGTGGGCCGACAGGTCACAGGGGTGCCTCGACTAGCAGCCACCTGGGCCTCTGCTAAACTGTTCAGGGTGTGTGTATATGTGTGGCAGGGTATGTGACTGTGTGGGCTCTGTGATACGCTCCTACCCAGCGTACATTACTGTATCACAGAGCTCCACAGCAATAAAACTTACGATAATGTGCGCTGTGTATGCATGTAAGTTTTATTGCTGTGGAGCTCTGTGAAACAGTACTGCGGCGGTGTATGAGTGTATCACAGAGCTCCACAGCAATTAAACTAACAGTAATGTGCACTGTGTGTGAGCGTAAGTCTTATTGCTGTGCAGCTTCAATACAGTCTGACACTTTCAGGCATTCTGAGAGTATATGGAGGACTGCCTGATAGGAGTTGTAGGCAGTGTCAGACAATATATATATGGTGTTACATGGGCGATGTTTTATTTTGAATGGGTTATGGTCCTTAAGGAAGAGTCTAACAGAGCGATGCTCTTAAAAGACAGTGTAAAATATTGAGTGCCTCTGTCAGTGAGACCCCTCCAGGACCCATTAAACTCCACCTGTGCAGTCTCTAAGAGGTCTGGAGGTGTCTCTTTCTAGTAGAGAGTGTCTTAAAAGGACACCAAGAGCGCCTCTGTTACTGAAACTTTTTTGCTGGGGGTGCAAAAGGGAGTATCTGCCCCTGGTGCCAAATAGCCCAAGTACGCCTCTGGCAGAAACTCATGGGAAATGTAGTTCCAAAACATGTGGAGGGCCAAAGTTGCTGAACCCCGATGTAAAGGTCATTGTGTCACATGAGGTTGTCAGTTTGGTCATCACGCTGTACACCAACACCTCCTAGTGTTTGGATCAGATATTGACCCAGATATTGTGACCACTGGACTTTTGACAAAAAACACCAAGGTGTCTCTGAATGCATATTTTACGAATTCCTCTTACATTCTTAAGTACGAGGGAGCCAGTTATTCCATCAACAACAAAAAGCAGAAACGGCAGGTGGAAATCCGGTTGCTTTATTATACAAATGTACTGTGTTTTACCAGGGAGTCTCGAACAAAATTGGATAAGCTTTAAATAAATGAATTATTGCCCGTGTCTGTTTATGAAATGTAGCTCACGCAATACAAAATGTGTGAGTCGTATAAAATAAAGTACCAGAGTATTTCTCATGCTCTGAATAGTAATAAATAAAACTTGTGGGTTTTGTGTATTCCAAATAGTGTTTATACAAGTCGTATCATTGTTACGTAGTATGTACTTTGACATTCTGTGGATTTATGAATTTGGCTTTGTCGCATCCTCGTGTTCATCACTTCCGCAGAGAGTTTTATCAGACAAGGGTGTGAAGTCCCCAAGGGCCCTAAGGCAACACATGACATTGCAAAATTATGCAATTTACACAAATCTCCACGAAGAGTTGCTCAGTATGTTCTGCTATACCTCAAATCAAGAGATTTAAAATGAAAACCAAAAAACACATGTGCTGCAAGCAGCTTTTATTTCCCCGTTCATCGAATCTTATGGTTTTCTGCCTTTCTTCCTGAGGGACTGTCCTTCACCAGAAAATGCTATGAATCGGTTTAAAGCTTCATCCTGCCAAGACAGAATTAGTCTGTTAGCACCATGCTGATTTTGTAATGCATATCTTTCAGTGTCATCAGAAGTGAAGGATTTGATCCCTCAGTTTATCACCAAAAATACACCTACATGTAGATACTCAAGTATAACGCGAGAGGTAGAGATTCATTATGGAAATGAGAACATTACTCAAGACTCGAATATAACGCTAAGAGCAAAATTATAAAAAGGTATACATTTTAAAAAAAATTACAAGGCTGTGAACCTATGCACATACACTACAAAAAAAATACATATTTTGAAACTGATAACATTGTTTATATGAAGCAGAGTAAATGTATTATAAAAGGGGTTAATGTTACTGGTTTTATTGCAAAGGTTAATGTAGGTTGTTGGAGGCGTTTGTACAAGGGTACTTGAGGGCTGCAGTCATTAAAGGTTAATGGATAAGTCAGGGCTGCAGGGTGCATATTTAAATTGGGATTGCATTGTGAAGGGTTAATGGGCGCTACATACACACACACACATTAAGGTGGAGGAGGAGACAGTCTCTCAGCAGGGCAAGCTTTCTGCTGAATGTCCAGCCCCTGCCGAACATGCTTGTCTGCCAGAGCCCGGGAGAGCAAGTGGATTTCTACTCCCCCGCAGAGGTCCCGAGTATAACACAACACCGAAGGTATTGAGGTTAAAACTCGAGTAGCTACGGTAACTGTAATACAGGCTTTGCTGAAGCACAAGTAACCCCAATTCTCACAGGTTTTCCGTTAAATTACCTCCCAGGCAAAGTAGAACTTAAAAATCTAAATTTTAGTTTACTTTTAAAAGGAGTTTCAATGCTAAAACTGGAAGCGTTCCCAGGCTTAATGTACATAATTTGTGAACTAGACACAAACCAACAAAATAAAGAGGAGACGGATTACCTTGCAAAGTGCATGTGGTTACTGGGGACGTCCAGTGGAATCAGTGATGCAGGAGCCGATAATTCGAGACCGAGAATGTTTGATAGATTCATTTAAACTACCTGCTCAGCTTGGAAGGCAGGTTTTAACCTCCTGCAGCAGCACCATTCAAACGTCGATTGTAGACTCGCTGTGGCTGTTACAGCTCGCACAACACCACAGCAATTTCAGATGTACAGTACAGTGGCAAGAAAAAGTATGTGAACCCTTTGGGATTACGTGGAGTCTTGCATGAATTGATCATAAAATGTTCTCTGATCTTCATCTAAGTCACAACAATTTGAAAAACACAGTCTGCTTAAAATAATACAACACAAACATTATATGTTTTTATTGAACAGAACATGAAAAGTATGTGAACCTTTTGGACTTAACTGGTTGACCCTCCTTTGGCAGCATTAACCTCAACCAAACGTTTCTTGTAGTTGCAGATCAGACATGCACAACGATCTGGAGTAATTTTGGACCACTCCTCTTCACAAAACTGTTTCAGTGTAGCAATATTCTTGGGATGTCTGGTGTGAATCGCTCTCTTAAGGTCATGCCACAGCATTTCAAGTGGGTTGAGGTCAAGAGTCTGACTGGGCCACTCCAGAAAGCGTATTTTGTTTTGTCGAAGCCATTCTTTTGTTGAATTACATGTATGCTTTGGGTCATTGTCCTGTTGCATCACCCATCCTCTGCGGAGCTTCAGTTGGCGGACAGATGGTCTTACGTTTTCTTGCAAAATGTCTTGATAAACTCTGGAATTAATTTTTCCATCAAATCACAATAATCCGTCCAGGCCCTGAGGCAGCAAAGCAGCCCCAAACCATGATGCTCCCTCCGCCATGTTTTACAGTGGGGATGAGGTTTTGATGTGCCTTTTTTTCTCCACACATAGTGTTGTGTGTTTTTTCCAAACAACAAAATTTTGGTTTCATCTGTCCACAGAATATTTTGCCAGTAGTGCTGTGGAACATCCAGGTGCTCTTTTGCAAACTTCAAATGTGCTGCAATATTCTTTTTGGACAGCAATGGCTTCCTCCGTGGTGTCCTCCCATGTACTCCATTCTTGTTTAAGGTTTTCCTTATTGTAGATGTATCAACAAAAATGTTAGCATATGCCAGAGATTTCTGTAAGTCTTTAGCTGACACTCTAGGATTCTTCTTTATCTAATTAAGCATTCTGCGCTGTGCTCTTGCAGTCATCTTTACAGGACGACCACGCCTAGGGAGAGTAGCAACAGTGCTGAACTTTCTCCATTTGTAGACAGTCTGTCTTAACGTGGACACATGAACATCAAAGCTTTTGGAGATACTTTTGTAACCCTTTCCAGCTTCATGCAAGTCAACAATTCTTGATCGTAGGTCTTCTGAGAGCTCTTTTCTGCGATGTTTGGTTCACATCAGGCAGTGCTTCTTGAAACCAGTAAACCCAAAACTGGTGTGTGTTTTTAAAGGGCAGAACAGCTTTCAGCAACACATCCAATAAGATCACACTGATTGGACTCAAGGTTGGCTCACTCCTGGCTCCAATTAGCTCTTGGAGAAGTCATTAGGCTAGGGGTTCACATACTTTTTCCACCCTGCACTGTGAATGTTTATATGTTTATTGAACATAACATGTTATGTTTGTGTTGTATTATTTTAAGCAGACTTTGTTTTTCAAATTGTTGTGACTTAGATGAAGATCAGAGCACATTTTATGACCAATTCATGCAAAACTCCACGTAATCCCAAAGGGTTCACATACTTTTTCTTGCCACTGTATATGCGATTAGGATCTCTAATCTGCTAGAGGTCAGGCAATAGACTATCTGAATTCTTTAGGTGGCCAAGACAAACAGGGCTAGTCAGAAAAAGGTGAAACTCAGAAGAACTGTCAGGAGAAGAGAACAATCTAGACCGAATAGCCGATTTGGAAAGGGAAACAAATGGGGGAATTTTTCTGGTTTGGCTATTTTGACCTAGAATTTTCACTTCTCCAGTCATTCTCCTGAGTTTAACCTTTCTTTGAATAGACCTGAAAGTCTCATGTTGCGCCTGGTTACCTTACATTAAGGTCTCCTTCTACTTTGTCTGGGAGCTGTTAATATGCCCCTAGCAGACGGACAACAAGCTATTCCAACCAGCTCGTTCTCCAGCTGTTGTGATCTACACAACTGTGCTTAATGATTAATTTCTTCATCCTACATTGCTTAAAAAGAACAATGTAAGGATAGGAAGTTGCATGAAGAGGTATTTATGTAAAGCAGAGATGCTCAACTTCAGCCCTCCAGATGTTTTGGAACTACATCACCCACGATACTCAGTCTCTTATTAGATTGACATGGCCTTGTGGGAGATGTAGTTCCAAAAGACCTGGAGGGCTGTGGTTGTGCATGGTGTAACACATCCAAAATAGCCAAGATAAAGTCATGTCACAGGACACTTACCTCTTCCACTTTCTTGGTTTGTGGTCGAGAGTTCCTTATGAAGGTGATTGTTCCAATTTTAAACTCGTAGTTGGGAATTCCTCTTCAAAGCAAACAAAGTAGTCATTAAATAAACCATCATCAGAATAAGCAGTATAGATAGATGCTACGATTATGTGCCAATGTATATTATGTGTTATTTCAGAGATGATTCTATATAGTTCCATCAGTCTCCTACTGTGGAAAATCCACATTTCAAAAGCCTACCAAGAATGTAAATTGCGGGATTATTTATTTCTATTACTAGACTATTATTAGTTCAGAATCAACGACGCAAAGAAAATCTAGAGCAAATTTAAAAAGGAATCCTAGAGCTTTGATTTAGACAGTGGCCATTTTTATATTGTTAGGTGTATCAGCGGAGAATCCTATTCATATAAAATATATATAAAAAGCATGAGCAATTTTAATACAAACCTCCGAATATCACCTGGCTTTAAGGGGCAAGGACTAGGATCAATTCCTTTCTTCTTTCCGTCCAGTCTATTTCCAGAACCCGTGAAGGCCTACAGGAATATCAGGTAAAGAATACAGTACTTGTGATAAACCAAAAGGAAACCAGTGGAGACCAAGAGCCATCCCCCGTTAAGACCATTTCAAGTAAACACTCTAAAACGCAGCATTCTTCATGATCTAAGAGCAAGTACTGGCTGGGTGCAGTATAGGTACCATCACTGCTCTATAACTGTGGAGACACAGGTTTGAATCCTGGCAAGAGCACCTCTCCAGTAAGTGTCCTTTGGCAAGACACCTAACAGGACATACTTGAAAACGAGAGAAATCACAATGTATCCTTCCTGGTATGCTTTCTCAAAAAAATAAAAAAAAAATAAAAAGTGCTTTACCCAGCCCTCAAATGTCAAGAACGGTCCATGGAAAAAACAAGTTGTACCAAACCATTCCCTGCATAACTAGAAGTGTTAATGATTATTCTGAACACAATAATGGTTGAATGTCAATGTCCCTACATTTCCAAGTTAATGTGTGTAATAAAGATTAAGGATAGTACTGTTTAACAGAGCAATATACATATAAATTAAAAAAGGAAAATAGAACAACTCACCCTGAACCCCACGTCTGCTACATATTCGCTGTGATCTGGCTCAATGTCCTGCAGAAAAAAAGCATGGGTTTACTATGATCTGAAAGCATGGATAAGCAATATGTAATATTTTAGTGATTTACTTTGCCCCTATTCTTAGTCTTTAACTATGTTTTATAATAAACGAACTCAGGTCTTCGGAAAATACAAAATATGGGTTTGTGTCCTTAGGACTTTTTAATCCATGCAGTGTAGGGCTCTAAATCACAGCACAGACGGATTAGGGAAACCAGTGTCTGACAATGTATCTAGTCCAAGGTTTAATACAGACACATACAATATATGTTTAAGAATAAGTAGTAACACTTGGTCTTGTTCCTAGATTAAGTTTGAAACACTCTACGTTAAACCATAGCATCTGATTGCTCTTACAGTTGGTTCTTCCTGCTGTGAGTTTCTCTCTGGTTCCTTGTAACCCAAAGGGGCGTCAAAATCTACCTGCAAAAGAAAACACAAACATAAGGGGATTTATTCCAAGGTACTTGTTGACATAACCAGAGCTGTTGCAAATTTAACAACTCAATAGACTATAATGGCTCTGGTAAGTTTACACCAACCTTAGTATAGGGTCCAAGACTGGCAAGGTTTAAAGGAACACTCTAGGCTAAAAATCCCCCCCCCTTTTTTCTTACATTAAAATATACCTATTCCCTACCTAGTTATTGTATATAATACAATGCAAGGTTGCCATGGCTACAGGGTTAACCGGGCTGATGTCATCAGATGGTGCCTGATGCTGATCCTCATGTGCAAATGATAGCTGTTCTGTCCCATTGGTCAGTGGGGTACTTCTGTGGGGGGACTTGTGATTATTGTTTAATTAGGGTGTGTATTTAAACAGACACAAGTTTTGCTTTTAAATATGTTTGTCCTGATGAAGGCTCAGTGTTGAGCCAAAACGTTGACTTTTGGATTCATTAAAGGAAGATTACTTTGGAAAACCCTATGAGTGCTTGCATTCTTGCCATTCTATATTATATATATATATATATATATATATATATATATTTTTTTTTTAAATGTAATACTTACCCTAAAAACCACTTCTTTCCAACAGCGTTTTTTTTCTCTATACTCCCCTCCCTCCTCTTCCGCTCCCGTCCTTCTAACTCTGTAACTTGGTTAATGGTTTACGTGAGAAGCGTGCATGTGCACCTCTCACGTAAACCAGCCAATCAGCAGGCTTTCTCTTCTAATTGGATTAGTGTTACGCGCAGAGGATGCGCGCAACACTAATCCCAGCCGCAGACAATGCTGCGGCTCGCTGCCGCCAGCTACTGCGGCGAGTTGGAGACGTCATCGCGCTGAAAGCGCGATGACGTCTCCTACTCGGCAATAGTCGGCAGAAGCGGGAAATATGAATCCCGCTCTGCTGACTGACAGCTGGGAAGGCGGAGTAAAGTTCTCTGCGTCTATCAGCTGTTTTCAGCCGATCGGCTGAGCGGAGGGAGGGGGGAAAGGCGAGGGCATACTCAGGGCATCATGACCACCTAAAAAAAGCTTAGGTGGCCATGTTGCCTAGAGTATCCCTTTAACTTAATTTTCAAACAATGGGTTTAAATAAAAGTAAAAAAAAACAAACATTTGACAGTTTTCTCAGAGATTTGTGCCCGGTTTGAAACCGGTTTTGAAGCCGTCAAAGCAATACTCATAACTAATCTGAGTGGTCATCGCAACCTGAGTGCCCTCAACTCCCCCCCCCCCTTGGGGAGAGGGGTCTTGGAGGGCTGATTCCCCTGCCTAGTTCAGGAGATACTCTGGTTCCTGGATATTGGCATCTTCAGGACTCAATTCCCCAGAGTGGTTTGCAGGAGCATCCAGGTTCCCCGTAGCCGCATGATTTATAAGAAGCCACCGCCATGTCACATGCAAGTCAGCTCTGTGGGAGCTTGGCTCTGGAATAAAAGGTAAGTTTTAAAATCTACTCTAGGCTTAAGGCTGGGGTCAGACGAGCGCACTTTTAACGTGCGTTCTGGCGCACATAATTACGGCCGCACTAGCAGCAAATGACGGCCAATAAACGAAGTCCGGTCGCACGAAAGTCCGGCCGCGCAACGTAAGTGGAAAACGAACGCATTTTTTCGAGAACGCTGAACCGCTAGTACGGACGTACAGAGTGCGCAGCTGCGGCATAGCGGCGTGTTTGCGTGATTAGGAGACGTCAGACGCTGCTCATGTCCGGCCAACATAACGTCCAGACACCCAAAGTTTCCTGGTTTGGATCTGTAAAAAATCACGCACGAAAATGCGCATCGTATGACCGTTTTCGCAAATTCCGTGAAAAAATACGTCAATTCGTTCGGACGCACTTTTTTACGTTTGCGTGTAAAAATGCTTTCGTCTGACCCTAGCCTAAAACGGGAGAGGAAGGGTGTAGTGGGAGTCAGGCAGGACCACTATTCCTCCTGACCACATTAGCTTTTTAAAGTGGTCAAGATGTGAGGAGTTCTCCTTTTCCCCCCCGATCGGATGAAAACGCCGGATGAAGTGCTAGTGTTTCCTCCATCTCACTCAGCACCACCAGCAGCCAGGATCTTGAATTCCCCAGCTGCCGGTCATCAGTGACGTCAGTACGCACAGAGAGTGCTGATATTACCCGCTCTCAGACCACTGTAGTGAATGGAAAGGGAGGCATGCGCAGCTCCAGTCCATCGTTCTGTGGAGAAGCAACGCAACTTGTGTAAATAAAGTTCTTAAGTACACAGCGGTGTGCAATTTGCAGTTCATACACTACACGTGGTGCAGGAGCGAAAATTGAGTAGTAAAGCTCCAGGAACATCTGGGTTTGGAAGCCCCCGAACCGAAGGAGGAGATGCATGTAGGGAGAGTCAAAAAGGTGAGTAAATGCACCATTAATAATAAAAAATAATTGGGCAGAGGATGTGAGCAGTATCAGGGAGCTCTATTTTTCATCGAGTATCTCTTTAGCAGATTTAACCCTCTGTCTCTCTCTCTCCCACTTCAACCCTAGACTATTCCTTTAATGTTTTGATGTGTGCAGCATTTCCATAACAGTGTAAAAATGTTAAATTTTCTAGAAAAACACAACTAATGTTTATATGGAAGTTTAGAAAGCCATGCATCAGTACAAGAGATAGATCAGCCAATCCTCAACTTCTCAAGGATTTAAATGGGAGTACGGCGTATTCCCTATAAGCGCCTTCGTGGCAGGATTCTGTATATGTAATATCCAATAATAAAACATATGTTATTGCATTATATTTATAAATACATTTCCAACACTATCTGATGACTAAGAAAGTAGCTGTCATTAACAGTGCAACTGAATGGCCCTCACACAAAAGGGACCATTGTGAAGACACAATCTCTGTACTGATACCAAAAGAATTGTAAATGGATTAACTACAACAAATGGCTGAATCTTCACAGGAGGCATATATCTAGTTTATGTCCTAAAATACCAGAGGTCACAGAAGCTAAAACCTGTCATCACTTGGCTAATGCTAACATAGCCTGTGCTGGATTTTTTGTCTCTCTCTCTCGGGCAGGGTCCTCTCTCCTACTGTTCAGCGTTTCTATTGTAAAGGGCTACGGAACCTGTTAGCACGTCATAAAAACTTGTAACTGTAAAGAGGACTGGACACAAAGTCAAGATATGATTGGCTGGGACTAGGTTCATGGTGTGGCATAGTGGCATTATATGCACTGTATTGTAAGGAACTATATGAACACGAGGGCATCAAGGGAACAGAACCTCCCTCACACACAGTCACTAGGATAGTGTAGTTACATTGAACTAGCATTGACTATTAGCCTCTTCTCGTACCAATCCCTACATGTATGTGGTGTGTAATAAATATAGTGTGAGCCACTGGTGTAAGTGGAGTTTATTGATTATAGTAGAATTACTGGTGAGGTGGATGGAAATGCCTGACAGGTTAAAGTCACAAATCCCAGCTGCTTAAGAGGCTCAAAAAGTTCTAATACACGTGTCATGTGACTGTATCTTTATACCCATAACAACTGTTGAAAATAGCCAATATAGTATATGCATGAGGGATATATACTCGATTATATCTAACAAAAAAGATACATTGCTACCCAAAGAGATTTCATTGTGTCTATTCTAACAGAACTTACATTCATGTCACATTCTATTATGGACACTGCTTTGTCAGGCTTGGTCTCCATTACTCGAAGCTCATAAATCTGTAAAAAGATAGGGTAGTATTACAGATCTAATCAGTCATCAAAAACAAAAAACACTAACTCTATATTATCAAATAGCCAGCTGGGGGCCTAGTATCTAGCTACTTCTAGCTTCCAAACATCAAGCAACAAGAGGAGACACAAAGACTATAGCACAGGAGGAGAGGCGAATGTAAAACACCAGGGGCTAGATTACACTGTTCACGCAAACGGGAAAACCTGCGCCTGAAGGTTTCCCCGTAGGGTACCCCACTTTAGCATGAGATTCCAGGGCAGGCGCTACTTCAATACCTTGTTCCGAAAACAGCGCTACCCTTGAGGATACTCGCGGTAGTGCTTCTGTGCCGCCGCAAGTATCACTTCCTGGAGGCCATTATAAATTCATGGAGAGTTGTGCTGCCGGGCTGTGAGCCTCGCAGCACCGCAGAGTGATCGCAAGGGAGACTGGGAACTATTGGTCCCCAGTCTCACTCTACTCCCGGTGGCAAGAAGCAGCGGCTTGAGCCGCCGTTTGACGTGGGATGAGTATCGGATTTATTGGGGTAGTTTTTAGCGGGTGCTAAAGGATTCTGCAAAAGTGGAATCTGTTAGCTACAGCTTTTAGCACTAAAAATATGTTTAACCCATCGGTGCGGTAATTAACGCTAGGACTTTGGAATACCTTACTTATCCTTATGCGCTCTCCATGTTAAGCATAGGGTGCGCATACAGTAAGCTTACGCAAGCTAGTGCAATCACATTTTTACAGGTTTCAGCATCAGGAAGGGAATCTGTAAAAGTCACTTATCCAGACAGTATCCGAACGGTTAGCGTTCAGTACGTAATCTTGCCCTGGGGGGGGGGGGGGGGGGATTGTCAGAGGTCTTTTTTTGTAAAATTCCCCGACTACGTGGAAACAAAACATAATTTCCTGAGTGGAACTTAAATTATATCTCCATAATTATTATTTTCCATAAAACTGCTAAGAAAAAATAAAACACCTCTAAAAAAAGTCCTTTCTATCTTCCACTATTAAACCATTCAGTATGTAGAGATTATCCTGAATACAGTCCAGGATTACATTGACATTCCAGAGAGGATGATGGAGAGAGGCAGTGACAGGGTCAGCCTGCCATGGATTTATATGCATTCCTAAAGGGGTTTTACTCAATAAAACCTGGCTGTGATGAGTGCAAAATAAAGTCAGAACATTCATCAAAATAGCAGAAAGTATGCCAGAAGACTGGTTTCCAACTCATGTGAACCTGTCACCAGAGCAAGTCCTGATTCAATTTTTAGTGCAAGAGTATAAAGCAATGTACATAGTGCTGAACGAAAAATTCTCTCAACCCTGCCGACAGATGGTCATGAGCCCTTTAACTCGGTGCCAGTGCGACCACTGCGCTGGTCCATGGATGCTGTATTCCAACAGGTTGTGTTCACGGTAATTGAACAGACATCCCTTAAATCCCCATCACTGATATCTAACATACCACAGCTCACCTACCTTCTCATTGTAGTTTATTGCAATGACATCCCCTGTTGTGAGACATGCAAAGTTCCTCAAGGCATTCTCTAATCTTAGCACAATATTAAGGCAAATTAATGCATTTAATAGAACAACCCGGCCTTGCTTTGAGAGAAGAAAATGCAAATATGATTGCAAAATAAGGAAAGCGATGTCAATGGACTACGTTAATCACAATGTGTTATTTTATAGGTTATGCAACACACATACATTATTAGTTATACATTTGGAAGCAGCTCTCACTTATGACACTACAGTAACAAACAGAACATACTTGAAAACGAGAGAAATCTCAATGTATCCTTCCTGGTAAAATCCTCTATAAATAAATAAAAAGAAAGGATACACTGCTTTCGGGTTGGTGATATCCAGGAAGTCAGGACTCTGCGGCTGAAATTTTGAGTATGTCGCCACTTGCAAATTGACACTTTCCACTTGAACTAGCCCACCCTCTTCCAGCAGTAAATTCTGCATCATCTGCAACAAGAGACATTAGATTATGCCCAATTACACTAAACACTTATTGGAAAGCATGAGGATTATATGGACTTGCAAAACTGTCCAGCTTGTTAAACAGATTGAATGTTCCAGGGAGTACTGGGTCAATTTTAGCAATATTTTGAAAAAAGACCTCAAAGAAATAATAAAATTATATATATTAGTCTGGGGGTAGAATAATCTTTCTATGGGGAATAAAAAAGTGGAAAAGAATGCTATGACAAAGATTAAAGAATGAAAAACAAAAGCTCAGCAAAGTGTTGTTCTTCCAAGCTTCATACAAGGACATTGGCATCATGACAAATTGTTCATTAAACTGCATCCTAATGCTATTAAGGTTTTCAACAGGCAATGAGTACTTTTCAGCCATTAGAAGCACAATTAAATATTCGCAGGTTTTAGGTAGACTGACAGCAGCACAGAAAAATAGTTGTTGACATTACAGGAGTCAGGCACAGTGTCAGAAATTTGGGAGACAGAGATAAATTCTGACTCCTGGATGATTCCAGTCCTCCCTAACAAAGCAGAAAGAGCTAATTACTCATTTTTTGGGACACTACGAAAAAGGTTTGGTATTTATATTTTATATATAGTGTGGACGAAATCAGAGACAACGCAAAAGTTCCAGCTGCAACATGACTGCTAATCTGACACTAGCACAGCAGATTTAGGACCACAGTCAGAGTTGTCGCCTCAAGGCTGGCTGTCCACCGGCACCATATTCGTGTGATGGTGCAATCACCCGATATCGTCTGAAGTTGTCCGACCGATCCCACAACATGCAGGTGAATCAGCCCTCTTCCACTGCAACCGACCACCATCGGACGATTTCAGACAATTTTTTGCAACAACAGATAAGCGATTTAATCCCTAAAGGACTAATGACGTAAAGGTTATGTCGTAAATGCATCGTCTTTAAAGACCCTTGGTCCTTAAGGGGTTAAACGATTTGAAGAGGATTTTGTCAGATGAAATTGGAAGATCCAGTAAAATTGACATTTTAAAAAAAAATTGTGTAGTTAAACCGCCGTGTCGCAGCAGGGAAACATGAAAAAGATGCATTGGATAGTTAAATTGCCGAGCCGCGGCAGGGAAATTGCCCCATAGAGAAGTGATTCAGTGCAAAGCCCATAGGATTCAATGTAAAAATATTTTCCTTGTATGCATTTTGTATTCAACCATTTTTTTTAATCCGCAGCAGAAAGCCTTTTTGATACGGTTTTCTTTTTTAGGCGAAATGTTGGGTTCCATTTTTTTTCTCTCAAAAAGACTAGTTTGTTTTTTTTCTTTCAACGAACGCGTTTTTTCTTTTTTCTCTTTGAGCTGGCTGCATTCAGCTTTGCTGTCCCTGGTGCTGAATCCTATTTTAGCACCAGGGACAGTGGGGGTTAACCCCCCCTGCAGCCTTCAGCACGGATCCCCTCCCCCCTCTTCAGCTATAGTGGACGGGGGCTGTGGATGGCAATTCATAAATTTTCCTATTAACATGATGGAAAGTTTAAATTCTAATAATGACTCGGAGGCGAGTATTTGCATTTCTCCCTTTATTGCAATCACAGCAGCAAAGGGTTAACTTTGAAAAATGTAACACACAGAAAAAAACCAACAACCCCTCCCCAGCCTGGGGAGGCCCTCCCATAGTCCAGGTCCCGCCCCAATCCCATGTTCAAGTCAGCACTCTGGGATCTTCCACTTCCTCTTCCGAGCCTGCGACAAAGCCAACTAGAACTAAAAGGCAACAAAGCCAACTAGAACGGACCAGCTTCAACAACTAACGGAAACGGATCCAAAGATATCAGGCATATCCAGCAGATGTAAATCCATTTAGGACGCTGAAAAGCAGTAAGGGACACGGAATGGAAGTTAGAGGCGGTGCCGTAACAGGGTGTATACACCAACACGGCACGTCCATAAACAGACACCCATTCAAACAGACACACTGACAGCAGCGCTAAATGTGTGAATAAAAGACACTACTCATGAACAGTGTGAAGTTTAATAACATTCGTGAATGTAAACCTCATATGCGGGTGTGTGTAGGACAGGACAGGACAGGAACAGGGAGGGAAGGGTGGGAAATACTTGCCTCCGAGTCATTATTAGAATTTAAACTTTCCGTCATGTTAATAGGAAAATTTATGAATTCTAAGTCATGTACTCAGAGGCTCCTATTTGCAAGTTTAACGCCATCCTAAGACAGCATCCGACATTGCCGCAATAGGTTTAAAATAGAATGTGCGGAAAGTGGATTCCCTAGACCAATCGGCCGCTCGCATTATATCATCAATGCGACAGCCCACCGACACTGCCCTGGAGGCCACAGCACTACGTACGGAATGAGCCCCAAAGCAGGGGACGTCGACTCCTGCCAACTCCATAAGCCAGCGCAGCCAGCGTGCAAGAGTAGCAGAAACCACCGGTCGGTGGGGAGGACAATAAGATAAAAACAGGGGCGAGTCTGGTAGGGAACGGAAGGGGGCAGTACGGGACACGTAGGTCTGTAGGCATCGTACTGGACACAAAAGGGGTTCGGCAGGAAAAGCGGGAAAAAGGACAAAAGTCAGTGAAGTCTTTTGTGCGTCGTGAGATACGAAAACGTACGCCTTCGGGTACAAAAGATCGAGCCCCAAAATCCAGAGCGCGAACATCACTGACGCGCTTACAAGCGACTAAACAGAACAGCATGATCAATTTGGCGGAAAGAGCCCTGTGGGATAAGAGGTCATTATCTTGCCAGGAGCACAAGAGGGACAGAACTAGATTAACATCCCAAGTGGATGTGTAGTGGGGAGCGGGTGGTGTAGTAAGACGCATGCCACGTAAAAGACGACAAACCAACGGGTGGTTCCCAATAGGAACCCCCGAAAGGCCCGCATGGCCAGCCAACATGGCCGAACGGCTTACGTTGACCGTCCGGTAGGCCTTCCCCTCATCGAACTGGACGGTAAGAAAGTCTAGGACCACGTTCAGAGGGGCCGTAAAGGGATCCCAACCCCTCCCCATACACCAAGCAGTCCATTTGTCCCAGGCTGCGCGGTAAGAAGATCGGGTTCCGGGAGCCCAGGATTGGAGGAGGAGGTCTGCAGTGCGGTCCGAAACGCCTGTGGGTCCGCGGGGTTGCCAGAGATCAACCATGCCAATAGCTGCAGTCTGTCCGCCAGGATCAACGGGTGTGACTGGTCTGACGGATCCAGGAGGAGAGTCCGGGATAGCGGGAGTAATCGCGGAGCGTCCATCGCCATGCTGAGCAGGGTGGGGAACCATGACTGCGACGTCCAATACGGGGTGATGAGGACCATCTGAACCTGATGGCGTCGAACATGAAGGAGACAGCGGGCAATCATGGAAAACAGGGGAAACCCGTACGGACGGGCAGCCGACCACGTTTGCAGGAAGGCGTCTGTCGCCAGGGCTTCCGGATCCGGGCGCCAACTGAAGAACACCGGGAGGTGGGTGTTGAGGCGGGAGGCGAAGAGGTCTATGTCGAACGGACCCCAGGTGTCGGAAAGCGTGGAGAAAACGGATGGATGAAGCCGCCAATCTCCGGAGTCCGAGAGGTGTCTCGAGTTCCAATCTGCCACTTGATTCAGGAGGCCGGGGAGGAACTGGGCCTGTACAGTCATGTTCCTGCGGAAGCAGAACTCCCAAAACCTTTGGGCGAGGAATGTCAGTCTCGGTGATCGTGGGCCTCCGAGTCCGTTGACGTACCGTACTGCGGACACGTTGTCCATTCTTAGAAGAACGCTGTCCGGCTGACGTTGCTTCGTGAAGCACTGGAGGGCGAACAGACCGGCCAGGAGTTCTAAAGCATTGATGTGGTAATCGGCTTCTTCTCGTGACCAGCGACCGCCCGTCTCTTCTGAGCCGCAGCGGGCACCCCAACCGGTCTTGCTGGCGTCGGAGTCCACTACCATGGAAGGAGGTGGCGAACGGATCGGCTTCCCGTTCCAGCGAACAATGTTGAGGAGCCACCATCGGAGATCTACCACTGCGTCCGGAGTGAGGCTGATGCTGTCTGCGTAATCCAGACCGGACCGGAGAGAACGGGCCTTCAAGAACTGGAGGGCCCTGTAGTGAAGCGGACCCGGGGGAATAGCTAGTCTTGCTGCTGCCAGGAGTCCGACCATACGGGTCAGAGAGCGTAGGGAGCAAAAGCCCACTCGCAGGAGAGATCGAATCTCCTTTTTTATGGAAACTACTTTGGGGTTCGGCAGGCGTAATGACATTTGAGCTGAATCCACCAGGAATCCCAGGAACTCCAGGTGGCGCGAGGAAACTAGGATAGATTTTTCCTCGTTTATTAGGAACCCTAGATCCTGGAGGAGGGTTATCGTCCAGGAGAGATGTAGTAATAGGGACCCGCGGGAGGGGGACATCAAAAGTATGTCGTCTAGGTAGATGATTAACTGCACCCCCTGGGCGCGTAGGTGGTGTACCACCGGTTGTAGCAGTTTGGTGAAGCACCACGGGGCGGATGACAGGCCAAAGGGTAGGCATGTAAACCGCCAGGTGTGAGGGCCCCACGCGAACTTGAGGAAGTCGCGATGCGCCTGGTCGATCGGGACCGAAAGGTAGGCGTCCTTTAGATCGAGCTTGACCATCCAATCGTTTTGGGATAGAGAATCCCTGAGGGTGTGGATGCCCTCCATCTTGAAGTGGTGGTAGACCACCCACTCGTTCAAGGACCGGAGGTTGATAACTGGACGCCTGCCGCCCCCTTTTTTCGCTACGAGAAAAAGGGTGCTGAGGAACCCAGGTGGAGCGGGGGATGCGAGCTCTATAGCGCCTTTCTCATGGAGCGCGTGTATTTCCTCTTGAACCAGATTCATCTGGTCTTGCGCAAAACGAAGGGGCAATGGGAGGGAGTCTTGTACAGGAGGGGATACGAACTCTAGGAGGAGCCCCGAGACTACCTGAAGGACCCACGGGTCCGATGATATGCGTCGCCAAGCGCGGGAAAAAAGACGGAGGCGGCCCCCCACCTGCACTTGGGAACAAGGAATAATTTGGTAATCCTCCCTCCTCCCTACCCACCGCGATGGTCACGCTATTGACCTTGTCTTTTCCAACCTCTGCTCCATTTCTGAGTTCAATTGTCGCCCTTTCCCCATCTCTGACCACCACCTTCTCTCTTTCAACCTATCTGGACTTCCTAAACACCCTGCTCCCCCACCCCGCACACACACTCGCAGAAATCTACATGCTGTGGACCCCCATCAATTCTCCAACCTACTTCACCACCTCCCTCATACCTCATCCTTCACCTGCCCTGATGCTGCCACTAATCATTACAACACTACTCTTATCTCTGCTCTAGACACTCTTGCTCCTCTTCGACTCTGTAAGGCCCCACGCCGCCAGCTTCAGCCCTGGCACACCCTCTAGACACGCTACCTGCAAAGATGCTCCCGCACTGCAGAGCGTGCCTGAAGGAAATCCCGCTCTGAAGCTGATTTTGTTCACTTCAAGTTTATTCTCCGGTCATACACCTCTGCCCTCCACTTGGCCAAACAATCCTTCTTCTCATCTCTTATAGCTACGCTGTCCTCCAACCCTAAACGGCTCTGGTCCACCTTCAACACCCTCCTCTACCCACCTGCACCTCCCCCCTCAGCTGCCTTCAGCGCTCAAGACCTGGCAGACTACTTCCTCAGTAAAACTTTAACTATCAGTTATCTGCCACCTCCACTCCCAGAGGTCCCCTCTGCCACCCTCTGCCGCTTCCTCCCAGCCACTGAGGAGGAAGTCAATTCCTTATTGTCCTCCTCACATCTCACCACGTGCCCGCTCGACCCCATTCCCTCACATCTAATTCCTCCCCTCTCCTCCTCCCTCACCCCTGCTCTCACACACATCTTCAACCTATCTCTCTCCACTGGCTCCTTTCCATCCGCCTTCAAACACGCGCTAGTTACCCCTTTACTAAAGAAACCATCCCTAGATCCTAACTCTCCATCAAACTGCCGCCCTGTATCCCTGCTTCCATTCACATCAAAGCTCTTAGAAAAACTAGTCTTCAACCGCCTCTCCCTCTTCCTGTCCTCCAATTCCCTACTTGACCCCCTGCAATCTGGCTTCCGTCCCCTACACTCAACTGAAACTGCCCTCACCAAAGTCACCAATGACCTCCTAACTGCTAAAAAACACGGCCACTATTCTATTCTCATCCTGCTTGACCTCTCGGCTGCTTTTGACACTGTTGACCACCCCCTCCTACAGACCCTCAACTCTCTGGGTCTCGGTGACACTGCACTCGCTTGGGTCGACTCCTATTTATCCAACAGGTCCTTCTGTGTGTCCTTTGCCGGTAACTCCTCCTCCTCATTGCCTCTATCTGTTGGTGTACCTCAAGGCTCTGTCCTTGGTCCTCTGCTCTTTTCCATCTACACCTCCTCCCTGGGCAAAATCAGCAACAGCTTTGGCTTTAATTACCACCTCTACGCTGATGACACTCAGATCTACCTCTCTACCCCTGATCTCTCTCCCCCTGTCCTTTCAAAAGTCAGTGACTGTTTATCTGGCATCTCCTCCTGGATGGCCTCCCACCACCTAAAGATCAACATGTCAAAGACTGAACTCCTACTTATTCCTCCCTCCAATGCCTCCCCACCTCCTGACTTCTCTATCACGGTGGAGGGTATCACCATCAAACCAAGTTCGCTGTCTTGGAGTTACACTTGACTCTGCTCTTTCCTTCATCCCCCACATCAAGTCTCTTTCATCCTCCTGCCGATACCAACTGCGTAATATTTCCAGAATTCGGCCATTTCTTACCGCTGTCACCACAAAACAACTCCTACACGCCCTGGTAATCTCCCGACTCGACTATTGCAATAATCTCTTATCTGGCCTCCCTCTGTCCCGCCTCTCCCCCCTACAATCCATCCTGAACGCCTCCGCCAGGCTAATTCACCTCACCCGCCGCTCTGTCTCTGCCGCTCCCCTCTGCGAGTCCCTTCACTGACTCCCCATCCACTGCAGAATGAAGTTCAAAATCCTTATCCTTACCTACAAAACCCTCACTAACTCAGCTCCCCACTACCTGTCCTCACTAATCACCAAATACACCCCGGCCCGCTCCCTAAGGTCAAACAGTGACCTGCGACTAGCTTCTCCCCGCATCACATCTTCCCATGATAGACTGCAGGATTTCTCACGCGCAGCCCCCACTCTCTGGAACGCTCTCCCTCGTACTGTCAGACTTTCCCCTAACTTCTCTTCCTTCAAACGCTCCCTTAAAACGTTCCTATTTAGGGAAGCCTACCACCCAACTCACTGACGCAACCATCAATCACTCTCACCTTACAGTCCTCTCCTCCTGTTTCCAACCCCAACCCTCCCAGATTGTGAGTTCCTACGGGAATAGGGCCCTCATCTCCTCCTGTACTGTTTGTCAAATGTTGTTCAATGTATTGTTACCCTGTCTATACTGTGCTTATTGTACAGCGCTGCGGAATATGCTGGCGCTTTATAAATAAAGAATAATAATAATAATGGTAAGGACATACCTGCTCCTCGTCGGTAGTAGGAGGAACCTCTGCCGCCACGGTAACCTCTGCCACGCCAGGGACCGGCTCTCGTGTACGGGACCGGACCAGCGGAATCGGTGTTGCTAGAGGAGGTGTTTGCAGCAGCGGGGCCTTGAGCGTTGCGGGAGGTGTTATAGGCCGCTCGGCCGGCAGCGTGACCCCTATAGCTGCCGGCTCTACCAAAAACTCGCTTCTTGTTCGCGAAGATGAGTTTCATGGTTGACTCAGACTTGTCAATGGACTGGAAAGCCTGGGTGTATTCGCCCATATCTTTTAAGAAAGGTTTGCCAAAGAGCATGCCCTGGGCCTTTGCGCCCAAATCAGTGGTGGCCAGGTCAACCAGACCGGAGTCAACTTTTAATAAAATACTTTTCCTGCGTTCAGCAGAGATAGCGGCGTTGGCGTTCCCCAGGAGGCAAAATGCACGCTGCAGCCACTCGCCCACTTGTTTGGGGTCCAAGAAGAGATCTTGGGTCTTGGCCTCCTCCACCAACTCAAATATGCGGACCATAGGGCCTGCAACGTCTAGCACTTTATCCTGGCAAGTTTTCAGGACACTGTCAATGCCTTTTTTGGCTGACCAACCGCGCCTGCCGGTGTACTTTTGGAAACGCTTGTCCACTACGGGGGTCAGGCACGTTTTACCCGTGGTGGTGGTGGGTCTAAGGCATTCCGCCCATATTCTTGCACGGTCCACTTTCTCGAGTGGCCGGCGCATATGGGCATCAACCCATTGCTCGACATGCGCAGCGGGACACCAGGCTGTGGACCTAGGATGTTTGAGGTCCTCTGGCTCGAACAGTGGGTTGCCCTGTGGGTCAAGGATGACGAGCTTTTGGAGCGGACAGCTCTGGCGGGAACCACTGCGGCCATGAGGGCGTGATCCTCTGGAGCGTGGATCTCCAGGACCTCGTCCTCAGTCATCGGATCCTCGTATTCATCCGTGTCCGAATACTCGGTCAGCGCAGGTGTCGCCTGGCGTTGTCTTTTGGAGGTGACCGCTCGAGGGGCCCCGCGGTCGAGGGCCCAACTGGGTACTGGGACCTGGCAGTGAGGTGAGGCTGCCATCCCCGCGGCTGCTTGTTGCAGCGTGCGCATCCTTAGACGGCACATAATCGTCCCCCAGGGGATCAGGCGCCGTCTCATTAGAGGTGCCTTGCGCAGAACTGCGTCTGGAGCCTTGAGACCGGTTAGGGGAAGGCTGTCTATCAGGTACCTGCACTTGCAGCATCGCTGACAGTGATCTCTCCCATGTGTCAGACTGTGAGGAGACAGCAGAACGGACAGCTGTGGACATGGAGGCCTGGATGGAAGCTTCCAGCCGTTGGAGACGCATCTCCGTTCTTGAAATTCGTTTGTGAGATTTTTTATCCACAGAGCGTGTGCGCACAGAGCTGGATTCTGAGACATTGTCAGACTGAGTGGGCCTGGATGCACTTATATTTGAGAGAGACATGGTGCTTGGAGTCGGAGGAGAGCTGCAACTCGTGTGGAGCTCGTGAGGGCAGTGAATGCGCGCAGAAAATTCCCCAAGATGGCGTCCGGGAATCGCGCGAGATTCGGCCATGTGAAAGGGCAGAGTCAAGGTCCGGGTAGAGGCCGCGCGCAAGCGGGGAGCTTAGCGGGCGGCTGGGGGAACTCGTGCAATCGGAGCTGGGTCTGAGCGAGCGGTGACAGGCAGCGCGAGAGACAACAGCTGTTAAAGTAAAGTAAAGCAAAGAGCACCCCCGACGGCGGGTAACGGCCCGCCGCCGGAGGGGATGAAAGAAACGATCCTCGTCCGCGGCTATGACCGGGAGCAGGGATCCAGAACAGTAAAGGTTAAATAGTAAGGTTGAAATAAAATAAAAACGTTGTAGAATGGAAACAAGGGACAGATAAGCTTCTCAGCGCGAGCGCCGGTATACTTATCTGGTCCACGATGTTGCTGCTGCGAGAGCAGCAAAGGAAGAGGAAGTGGAAGATCCCAGAGTGCTGACTTGAACATGGGATTGGGGCGGGACCTGGACTATGGGAGGGCCTCCCCAGGCTGGGGAGGGGTTGTTGTTTTTTTTCTGTGTGTTACAGTTTTCAAAGTCAACCCTTTGCTGCTGTGATTGCAATAAAGGGAGAAATGCAAATAGGAGCCTCCGAATACATGACTTAGAATTCTAAATTTCTCCAGCCAGAGCCCAAAACAACACCCATCACTTAGAAACAGCTGAAACAAAGCTACATCACTCAGTGACCGCTATATCACACACACACACACCCCACTCACAGCCCCAAAATACTCATATTATTCCTGATTAGCTCAAACATACTCCCATGCAACATGGATAACCTCCCAAACTCATCTCGCACACATGAAGTCTCCTCAGAGAACTCCAGTCACACACATACTTGAATAAGACAGCTTACTGGTGAATGGGTTAGCAAAAGGCATCTTAACCTGGACTCCCAAAATTCCCTGCACTTGCTCTGAAAACATGTGCCTTGTCAAAGAATGGTTTGCAGTTCCTGTGTGACTGTATTACTCCAGTAGAACAAGTTTATTACATCTTATGGAGAATGTTGTTCTTACGAAGGAGTTTACAGATTTGGTTGGGCTTTAAATAATCAGAACTTGTCCAAAGCTGCTGATAAATTCTAACGTAGCACCAACGTCCATGGATAAACAAGTGAATAACCTAGATCAGGAGTCCCAAAACGTGGCCCCCTCCTGATGTTTCTGAACTACAACTTCCATGATTATCTGGCCATCTGTTGCATTTAAATAATTCTGGGAGTTGTAAGCAATCAAAATCTGGGGTGGGCACAGTTTGAGATCCCTGAACTAGATTCAACAGATCTTTCCTGTGGGACGGGGCTCATTACAGGAGTGGCAGTCCTGAAAATTGTGTTCCTTTGGGGTGTGTTTGGAATTTCTAAATGACAGTCTTGCAACTCCGGGGTTTTTCAATGAACCCATTCTGGGACTAAAAAGTGCTTATCCTCACTAGGATGTGACTGCATTCTTGAAATATTTATCATAATATTGTTACCGTGTCAAAATAGCTTACTATTTTGGCTATAAAACACATTTTATACTTCTATCATTTAACTACTAGAGAGTCAAACAAAATGGCGACCTTTTTTCAGTAGTTACATTTCTTCAAGTTGCAAACTCCTTGCTTTAGTGTGAACATTTTACTGAAGCTGGGTCAATGGGTCATAGGTGGGTACAGGGGCGGACTGACAACTAATGGGGCCCCCGGGCAATAGGAGGTCATGGGGCCCCCCTTGTTCTGCACCCACAGGAGGCCACACCCATAAAAACCCCACCCCCTACAACGCAACACCCACATGTACATTATTGTTAGGGTTGCACCGATACCGATACTAGTATCGATATCGGTGCCGATACCGGGTACTGCAGGAGTACTTGGTACTCGTGCAGTACCCCCGATATTTTTTTCCGATACCGGAAGCCGGCTTGCCGGTATCCGAGGGGCTGGGGCGGCTGTCCGAATGCTCTATCGGCATTCAGACAGGCCCTGCAGCAGCTCTCCTCACTTTGTTTATACTTACCACCTTCCTTCAGCGACGCTGGGAAAGTCTTCGCGCGCGCGCTCCTTGGAAGGTCCCCAGCCGTGACCATGTGATTGCTGCTGGGGTCCTTTCAACGAGCGCACGCGCGGAAACTTTCCCGGCGTCGCTGAAGGAAGGTAAGTATGAGCGGAGAGCAGCTGCAGGGCCTGTCCGAATGCTCTATCTGCATTCAGACAGGCCCTGCAGCTGCTCACTTTGTTTATACTTACCACCTTCCTTCAGCGACGCCGGAAAGTATAAACAAAGTGAGCAGCTGCAGGGCCTGTCTGAATGCAGATAGAGCATTCGGACAGGCCCTGCAGCTGCTCTCCGCTCATACTTACCTCCTTCAGCGACGCCGGGAAAGTTTCCGCGCGCGCGCTCATTGGAAGGACCCCAGCCGCGATCACATGGTCCCACGTGGTCGCGGCTGGGGTCCTTCCAAGGAGCGCGCGCGCGCAAAGACTTTCCCGGCGTCGCTGAAGGAAGGTAAGTATGAGCGGAGAGTGGGGGGCACATCCATGAGCTGGGGGGCATATCCATGAGCAGGGGGGCATTATCCATGAGCAGGGGGGCATTATCCATGAGCAGGGGGGCATTATCCATGAGCAGGGGGGCATTATCCATGAGCAGGAGGGCATTATCCATGAGCAGGGGGGCACATCCATGAGCAGGGGGGCACATCCATGAGCAGGGGGGCACATCCATGAGCAGGGGGGCATTATCCATGAGCAGGGGGGCATTATCCATGAGCAGGGGGCACATCCATGAGCAGGGGGGCACATCCATGAGCAGGGGGGCACATCCATGAGCAGGGGGGCATTATCCATGAGCAGGGGAGCATATCCATGAGCAGGGGGAGCATATCCATGAGCAGGGGGAGCATATCCATGAGCAGGGGGAGCCATATCCATGAGCAGGGGGGGCATTCCATGAGCAGGGGGGCATTATCCATGAGCTGGGGGGCATTATCCATGAGCTGGGGGGCATATCCATGAGCAGGGGGGCATTATCCATGAGCAGGGGGGCATTATCCATGAGCAGGGGGGCACATCCATGAGCAGGGGGGCATTATCCATGAGCAGGGGGGCATTATCCATGAGCAGGGGGGCATTATCCATGAGCAGGGGGGCACATCCATGAGCAGGGGGGCATTATCCATGAGCAGGGGGGCAGGATATCCATGAGCTGGGGGGCAATTATCCATGAGCTGGGGGGCAATTATCCATGAGCTGGGGGGCAATTATCCATGAGCTTGGGGCAATTATCCATGAGCTGGGGGGGCAGGATATCCATGAGCTGGGGCAATATCCATGAGACCTGGGGGCTTTATAGAAGGTCTGTTCTTCTTGGAAAGCGTCACATGACATAAAATAAAAGTATCGGTAATTGGTATCGGTGAGTACTTGAACAAAAGTATCGGTACTCGTACTTAAAAAAGTGGTATCGGTGCATCCCTAATTATTGTGCTGAAGAATTCATTTCTGAACGCCTAAAAATAACCTTTTTGAAAATCCACTTGGACCCAGCAGCGAATTGTGCCCCCCCTCCATACTTACAGATGGCCACCGCACTGCTGCAGCAGCCATCACCCATTCATTGCAGCTAAGGCCGCGCCACGGCACAGAAAGTCCATGTGGAAAATGTGGGAAACTGCCGATCACTTTAAAAGATACTGTACAATCCTGACACACTGCACATTACAGAGCTCCACAGCAATAAAACTCCCAGTCATGTGCAGAGTGCATGAGCGTATCACAGAGCTCCACAGCAATAAAACCCACAGTAATGTGCAGCTCACACATGGATATATATTGCCCCCAGCAGCTCACACATGGATATATATTGCCCCCAGCAGCTCACACATGGATGTATATTGCCCCCAGCAGCTCACACATGGATGTATATTGTCCCTGCTCACACATGGATGTATATTGCCCCTGCTCACACATGGATGTATATTGCCCCCAGCAGGTCACACATGGATGTACAGTATATTGCCCCAGCTCACACATGGATGTATAGTGCCCAGCTCACACATGGATGTATAGTGCCCAGCTCACACATGGATGTATAGTGCCCAGCTCACACATGGATGTATAGTGCCCAGCTCACACATGGATGCATAGTGCCCAGCACACACATGGATATATAGTGCCCAGCTCACACATGGATATATACTCACGCCAGCAGCTCGGTTTTGTAAGGGGCGTTGCGTTCCGACCACGGCGGCGCACTAACAAACTGCCTTGTCGGCGGCGCTCCAGCGTGACTTTCTGGGCCCCACGTGCAACCTGCATTGACGCCGCCCCCACGTGATGCACGTGGGGGGCGGCGTCAATGCAGGGTGCACGTGGGGTCCAGGTAGGCACGCTGGAGCGCCGCCGATAAGGTGGTTTGTTACTGTGCCGCCGTGGTCCCTTACAAAACCGGGCCCCCATTGACCCGCGGGCAGCGACCGATGGGTCAGTCCGCTCCTGGGTGGGTAAGATCATTGGATACACACTATGGTTCAAGATCCATATTTTTAAATATACATATGCTTGCGTTTTGACATCAAGCAAAAATGTCTGGTTCTTTCATTATGGTGGTTTTCATCCTGTTTTCTGGAAAGCACCGTTAAATGTGTATTGTACATTTTGGGCCCTATTCCGTAGTTGAAGGTAAAAATGGAGACAGTAAGCAGGAAAATATGCCCCTGCAGATTTTCCCTTACCGTCTCCATTTTAACGTCATTTTGACAGACAGCCATCAATGGGACAGTTGGAGAAGCCTGGTGGCTAGCCTCTTTCTTATTGACTATGGACCAAGGTGCTACCTGGGGTTTGCCAACAGGACTGCTCAGGGAATCCAGGATTTATGTTGACTGTGTTTGTGTATTATTCCCTCTGTGTTACTATCCTGTCGCTGTATAGTATACACCTCTGTATTAGCAGTCCTCTCTCTCTGTATAGTGTACACCCACCCGCTGTAAGAATATATTCCTTTGTTTACACATCCTCTGCTCCCCCTCCTTCCTACCAAGAACTAGTAGGCAGTTTAAGATAAGGTTGCCTGTGTAAACGATCCATTGTTTTGAATGTACCTTCCCATTTTCCTGTTACTGGATCTGTTGATTTTATCTGTAATGTATTCCTGAATGGTTGTCCCTCGACTGTTCATAGCTGTACGTTTTAAACTAAAGAGTCAATCTTGTTTTTCACTCTAAAACACTGCTCCTGCCTAGTGATTTTAGGCACGTTTTGGGCTGAGAATCCTGGATGTCGGTTTCCAGCTTGGAGAAAGCTAGAGTTGGATAGAGGCACACAGTCGGTGTGCCACGCAGTCTGTCAGAGACATATTCTGGGGTAAATGCCTTTGCGCACCGCCCCAGAACGAAGTGCTAAGCTTCCAGATACCAGCAACTGATGCAGTATATGCTGGTACATAGTATATTACCTTATGCAGGGAACCGGCTTCATCCACAGTCTCAGCTTGCGTGAGGAATAGAATGACATTTCCCGTCAATAATCTAACTACAGCAGACGTTACGTGTGATTTTCCTGTAGTTAGCTTATCGACAACTAGGGAATATAGCCCATTATATATGGAACCAAAACATTGATAAACACCATAATGAATACTTTGCTAAAATAATTTTAAAATGGTCTGTTCTACACATAGCCAGGGTATTTCTTAAGCACAATGTAAGCACTTCTGTATATGATATTACAAAATCAGTACATGTACCCACTTACCCAGTGCGGCAGGTAACATATTCCTTCATCTGCAACAAACTCAAGGACGCCACAGTGTGTCATGCGATCTGAATTCTTATTGGTAAGCTTGAAAAGCATAGGGTATGTGATGTTCAATCGACCTAGGAGAGAAAACAAAGGTCACATCACAAACGACTTGGAGAATGCAGACATTCTATCCCATGATGGAGGTAGAAATTTATGAAGAAAACAAAATGTGACAATGTATCAAGATGTAAGGCAGAGAACAAAATAATGATCAGTGGAGGAGACATTTGAAACTAAACTAAAAGGGTTACGGACAAATACAGATGGTTGCCAAAAGCCATGCTGCATGAATGGGAAAGGAGGGAGAGTTCATTCGTAAAACCATAAAATATGAAACAAAAAAAAGGAACAAAGGGAGTAAATAAAAGTACAAACTTAAAACAGATGAGGTGTATGTGAACCTGCTCAGGTGAGTTCACAATCTAGAGGAGTTATGGTGGAGGAGAGCAAGAGGAGCAACAACTTAGTTTTGGACAAGAACACAGGGCTGTATTCCACCCCTGGTGTGAACTTAACAAGAGCTGTCGTAAACTTTCCTGGGCCATCATAGGGCCCTATTCCAAGGTTGGTGCAAACTTAACCAGAGCTGTTGTAAATTTAACAATCCATAGACTGTAATGGCGCTGTAAGTTTGCAACAGCTCTGGTTAAGTTAACGTTAACATTAACCTTGGAATAGGGCCTGGAGTTGCTTTGTTTACAACAGTTTAGGAGAAGTTTACACCAGGGTTAGAATAGAGCCCCTAGTGTTTGTATCAAAACTGGTTGAGGGTCTAGTAGTAATACAGGCTTTGAAATTCTTAAATGGTGCAGATTATTAAGGATTGTGATATGCCAATCTGGAGAGAGAGGAAAAAAAAAAGTATAATATATATATATATATATAAATAATTTTGTTGAAGGGCCAAAATACAATTTTCTCGGTCTCCCTGTTTATTTGTAATAAAGAAACATTTCACAGATTTAAAGACAAAAGGGGGGAATGGCAAAGTATGTAACAGAGTGATGGTGATACGTTTATATTGTCTATAGAACTCACTTTATAATTTTATAAAATGACAATTAAAACATGAGAGGAAATGTGAGGTTATATGTGTCCCGCAATGGATGGGGAACTGGATTCAAGTGACCTCTGGGTAAGACAAAGGTGCTAATTTCAGGTTAGAAATTAGGTGATGTGGTGGTATTATGCATATTGTTGCAGTGTAAAAGAAGTTACTTAATTATCCCATGGATCAGCCTGATCTTTCATAAATTAAAAGAGATGGTGAATGAGGTATTGTCACATTTTGCTGCAAAAATGTAACTCACATGTGCATAAAGGTTTATGACTCTCCATTTGAAAAAAATATATATCACTTACTGAGCTGATCCAGTGCAGATGGAGGCATGATAACTAGAAAAGGAGTAAAAGACAATGATTACAGGACATATTAGATTTGGTCACAAACACATTACACAACTATTATGACAATCAAGGCAGCTCCAAACACCAGCATGCTGCTTTGCACATGGGGAAGTTTATGCCGACCAGGGACAGCCCTAATGGACCCTCATGTAGAGCTGGTAAAAATTGTGCCAGAGACGTGCTGCCCCTAGAACAATCTCTGCCACTCCCTGCCAACCCACTAAAGCCACACACACACACACTTAAAGTAAAATGCACACCTCTATCTTCCATTACAACTGTTGTGTAATCAGAATATATGTCCCTCCAAAGTCTTTACACTTCATTAATCAGCACAGCCAATTAATACGTCATGTATCAGACCCACATCCCCAGTTCCTTCCACAACCATGAGAGCTCTACCCCACCTTTTCCACTCCAAGACATATATCCCCAACTAATCCAAAGTAAGATGTAGTACTATATGCACTGCTTCAGAATGAGACTTGGCTTCAGTACACCCAGATAAAGCCATCTTTACACAAGAACTATTGCATTCTATAACTTACTTTTTTTCTCACATTAATCTTCATATAGAAAAATCGGTTAAAAAAGGGGGTCAGGAACCTTGGCCCTCGAGATGTTTTGGAATTGCATTTTCTACGAGGCTCTGACAAACTATTGAGTATCTGAGCATCATGGGAGATGTAGTTTAAAAACTCCTGAATGGCCACGGTTAGTCATCCCTGATGTTTTTTCCGTGTGTCACATTTACAACAACATTAAAAATTTCAAGTGTATCTATGAAAAAGTTCCAGTGGAGACTTTTACAATGACTAAACAGGGTTTATGTATATGTTCCTGTTAAATAAATAAATGGTAATCATCATCAACAACAGTGGATGGGTAGGTACCAAGTGACCTCACGCTCATGGTTTTGCTCAGGGAGCCTTACTGTTGTTCTTCCATTATATCATTTTTCAAGGCTTCCTTGGTAATCCTACATAGTCTGCTATCAGAAGCATGATGATAACATACTCTTTCCTCCTTTCTCCACATCTGAGCGGTCATTTGGCCCGGCCAGCATGGACACAGAATAGCAGCGATACTGCGTGGAGAAGCGGTTCTGGAAAACCCGAGGTATCGGATGGTCGAACATGTTGAAAGAAAACTGAAAGAAAAATAATTTTAAGAAGAGCCATTACATTCCGTTAGCAAATAAGAAGGACGTCGTCTAATCTGACACAATTCAAATATCAAAACTGAGGGTTTAACTCTGCGAACCACAATCAATATACAAGTCTCCTGTATATTAGATAACGCAGAAAAAAAGTTATTATAAAAATAGTAAAACACAAAACAGTGTAATCTCAAAAAATTAGATGATGAACCTGTCAAAAGGCACTGTAATATGTGGTTTGAGTGTATGACAGAGTTCCACAACAAAAAAACTCACAGTAATGTGCGGTGTCTTTGAGTGTATCACAGAAATTAAACTTACGGGAATGTGCAGTATGTGTGTATCAAAGCTGCACAGCAACAAAACTCCCACAATGTGCTGGGAGTATGAGTGTATCGCAGAGCTCCACAGAAACAAAACTTGCGTGACATGCAGAGTGAGACGTATATACATACGTCGCTTTTTTCACAAAACTGAGATTTCTGGTTAAGTAACAGTAAAATGTATAATATACCTTTAAAACCAACATAGTTAATTAAGAATCTCATTATTTGGGGTTTAGGGCACAATCCCGTGTGAATGCCTAGGTATGGGTTCATATGTAAACAAATCAATAAACCTTAGGAGATATATATATATATTTATATACGCACTCACACCAATAAAACCATAAGCAAAAGTTGATCTTCATCCTCACAGCATCAGAACTGGGGAATTCCAACTCCAGTATGTTGCTGTGTCCCATGTAATGCTGGGAAACACTAGGGGCCTGTTATCACAGCACCTACCTGCAATCATAGACCACCTACAACAAACAGGCTAGTGTTTTCATACAGGAGGCCACATACACAAACAGAAATACATATAAAGAGTGTATACAGCCTAGCTGACCGCTGTATGAGCTTGACAAGCTGGAATATGTCTGCCATGTGAACAATAAATGACACAGTAGATGCTGGAAGGAATGAAATATGATTAAATGCACTTATTTAGCGTTGTAAAAGGCTCTCACCATCTTGCCCCGGCTCCCAGTCTTCAATGTTTGGTTCCCAGCGGATATCGTACAGTCTGAGTCACTGTCCCGGAAGTAGCCGCGCTAAAGCCTGTGGAGTCAACTGAGAAAGCGGCGCAGTAGCAGAAACACACCATTAGGGCGATTTAAACTACAACTCCCGGCAAGCAACGCGAGGCTATCGCCAACTGAGTCACATGCAAAAAAAAAAAACACAAATCAGCGACGGATACTGTTTTATGATTGGTTCCTCGTCGGTCTCGTCCTGACCTATCGCTGAGATCGCTGGAGCTGCCACGAACGGCTTGACGCAAGAGGTGCAGGGACGAACGGGCTCTCTGATTGGCTGTAAGGCTAACTGGAAGTTTTAGCGCCAAATTGGAGGAGGGGAACTGGGCCGGTGTGAGAAGATGTTTGTCAGCGACCTCCGAAAAGAGTTTTACGACGTGATCGTGACCCAGGTGAGGGCCCCTCCTGTACAGTGTGAACGTCATGTCACTTTAATGGGGGGGTCATTCCAAAACCGGCTTGTATCACACCTCCCAGTGTGCTCAGCCTGTCCTGGCCACACCAGCATGTCCCACTTGGGGGGGTGTTTCAGACTCACATTGATAGTAATGACCCCTTTAGTAGTGTGTGTGTGTGTGTATATATGTATATATATATATATATAACAGGTTGTGGTACAATGAGGCCCCCCCCCCTCACTACCTGCACAGACTGTAAACATTTACACTGGCTGCCAATGCATTTTCTTGTACTTTCACGGGACACTGCTGCAGTGACTTATTGGAACTGCTTTGAAGAGAGGCTGGTTGCTGTAGCAGCTACTGAACGGTCTGCAGCAATTTGGGCTTAGGCTGTATTGACTCCTTGATTCCACTGGTCAAGAACCAATCAGCTTCTAGTGCTTCAGTTACTGTACAGCTGCAATGGGTTTGGCTGCTGGTGCTAGGTTTGGTGTGCTGAGCACTAAATCGCCGGGCAGCTGTAAGGAGGTGACAACTCATGACATGTTCAGGGGCCAGGTTGATCCAGGGGGCCCTTAAGTAATCTTATTTTAATGTCTTTTATCCCCCATGGAAGTATCAAGTGTTTTGAATTACAGCCACTGCTGAACACTTCGATACAAACGAGGCTGAAGTTAGTTTCTTATTCGGCCAGTTACTTATTCGTGGAAGTTGGTTTCTGATTCGGTTGAATTCTAAGTATGTAAAATTTCAATAAAAACCTGATTTTAGATGGTAAATTGCCATTGTGCCAATGATTTTAACATGGATTTATATAGAGGTGGATGCCCACTACCAAACAATGTCAAATTTAGCCTGGCCCAACTGCAATTTGGGCAGAAAAATCAGTGCCAAGGGTGTTGATTTTTACTATTTTGAATAAGTAACTGATGTTTTCAAAGGGTTAATTGCCATTGGGCCACTGAATTCAACATGGATTTATATAGAGGTGGATGCCCTCTATCAAACACCATTGTCTTCAGCCTGGCTCAATGGCAAGTTTGCCACAAAAACAGTGCCAACTATGCCATGGGTGCTGATTTTTACTGTTTTGAATAACTGATGTTTTTAATGGGGTTGCACCGATACTAGTATCGGTGCCGATACCGGGTACTGCAGGAGTACATGGTACTCGTGCAGTGCCCCCAATATTTCCCCTGATACCGGAAGCCAGCATTGAGCCGGCTTGCCGGCATCCGAGGGGCTGGGGCGGCTGTCTGAATGCTCTATCGGCATTCGGACAGGCCCTGCAGCTGCTCTCCGCGATCATACTTACCTTCCTGAGTGACGCCGTTAAAGCTTCCGCACGTGCGCTCGTTGGAAGGCCCCCAGCCGCGATCACCAGGGACTCCCACTTGATCGAGGCTGGGGGCCTTCCAACGAGCGCACGCGCAAAGACCTTGTCGGCGTTGCTCAGGAAGGTAAGTATAAACGCGGAGAGCAGCTGCAGGGCCTGTCCGAATGCCGATAGGGCGACTGTCCGAATGCTCTATCGGCATTCGGACAGGCACCTGGAGCTCTCCGTTCATACTTACCATCCCGAGTGACGCCGGTAAAGTTTCACGTGGGTGATCGCGGCTGGGGGCCTTCCAACGAGCGCACGCGCGGAAACTTTACCGGCGTCGCTCAGGATGGTAAGTATGAACGGAGAGCTCTAGGTGCCTGTCCGAATGCCGATAGAGCATTCGGACAGCCGCCCTATGTCTGGTCTGGGGTCTGTGTGTGTGTGTGTGTGTGTGTAACAGGGGTGTGGAAATTTTAAAAATATCTACTTGTCCAACGGACTAAGTGGTAGTCCGATCTACTTGTCCTGATAAGAAAAATAATTTCAACAAAATAGTGTTTAGAGGTCTTTATTCTTAACAGCGTGCACATAATTTATAATGTCTACAGATATAGACCTCAGACCAGATAATGCCAACATATATAGACCTCAGACCAGATAATGCCCACATATATAGACCTCAGACCAGATAATGCCCACATATATAGACCTCAGACCAGATAATGCCCACATATATAGACCTCAGACCAGATAATGCCCACATATATAGACCTCAGACCAGATAATGCCCACATATATAGACCTCAGACCAGATAATGCCCACATATATAGACCTCAGACCAGATAATGCCCACATATATAGACCACAGACCAGATAATGCCCACATATATAGACCACAGACCAGATAATGCCCACATATATAGACCACGTATCAGATAATGCCCACATATATAGACCACGGATCAGATAATGCCCACAGATATAGACCACGGATCAGATAATGCCCACAGATATAGACCTCGGATCAGATAATGCCCACAGATATAGACCTCGGATCAGATAATGCCCACAGATATAGACCTCGGATCAGATAATGCCCACAGATATAGACCTCGGACCAGATAATGCCCACAGTGAATGTGGACATGCCATACAGTGAATGTGGACATGTTTTTTTCCCCCTCTCCTATAATCTAGCCAGGGTATTTCCATGCTGAGTGCCCGCTGCCTCGTGGCCAGCCTTGTGTGCCAGGAAAATACTGAACCTCGTTTGACCTAGTGATTTGGGCATTTAAAGGGCACAGTGGCAAGGGTTAACTCAGATCCTCTTTGGGTAAGGCATTTCCACGGCCTCCGAGCTGCTCGCTTTTATCCCTGTGCCAGCGCCGCTTTCTGTTTACTATACCCCAGGAGATCCCGCTCCACCCTCCTCACGATAAACGCTCACGGAGCGAGGTAAAGGGCTGCTTGGCATATTGCGTGGCAGAGCTGCTCACCTGGACACAGGGCCTGTTTTGTATCAGGCAGCCTCCGCAACCCCCCCCCCCAAACGTCCTCCCAGACATCCCGTTCCATATTCATGCTTCTCGGCGGGTATAGAAGCAGTGCAGGATGGGGAGTGTGGATCGGAAGCTTGTGTGCAAGCGCCGTAGCTCCGGCCCCTCCCCTCATCGCGCCGCTCTGTGAGAGAGAGGAAGGAACGTCCGTGAAAGTGGGCGTTCCTTCCACTCTCTGCGATCAGTGTACAAAGTGCGATCCTCCTATGGATGATTGCGCTTTGTTTCCCGACGGCGCTCGTGTGCTGGGAGCAGTCCGGCGGGCTTCTTGCCCGCCGGACTGCATCTCAAAATTATTTACTTGTCCGGCGCCCGGATCTTCATATAACGGGCGTCGGGCGATATAATTCCCACACCCCTGCTGTAATATATACACATACACACACGGAGCTGGGGGGGGCATATCCATGAGCTGGGGGGGGCATATCCATGAGCTGGGGGGCATAATCTATGAGAGCTGGGGGCATTTTTATATGAGGTCTGTTCTTATTGGAAAGCGTTCACATGACATAAAATAAAAGTATCGGTACTCGGTATCGGTGAGTACTTGAAAAAAAAGTATCGGTATTCGTACTCGGTCTTAAAAAAGTGGTATCGGTGCATCCCTAGTTTTTAAAGGGTTAAATGCCATTGGGCCACTGATTTCACCATGGATCTATAGAGAGTTGGATGCCCTCTATTAAAAACAGTTGTCATTATGTTGGCCCAATGGTCAGTTTGGCACAAAAACAGTGACAACCGTGCCAGGCAAACAAATTTCATTAGTTTGAATAAGTAACTGTTTTTAAAGGGTTAAATGCTGTCGGGCCACTGATTTCAACATGAATTTATATAGAATTGGATGCCTTCTATTAAAAACTGTTTTCGTTACACTGGCCCAATGGTCGGTTTGGCACAGAAAGTGCCAATACTGCCATTGGCACCAATTCCCATAAATTTGAATAAGTAACTGATGTTTTTAAAGGGTTAAATGTCGTTGGGCCACTGATTTCACCATGTATTTATATAGAGTTGGATGCCCTCTCTTAAAACCAGTTGTCGATAGCCTGGCCCAATGGTTAGTTTGGCACAAAAACAGTGCCATCTGTGCTATGGGCACTGATTTCCATCAATTTGAATAGATAACTGATGTTTTTAAAGGGTTAAATGCGGTTGGGCCACTGATTTCAACATAGAATTATATAGAGTTGCATGCCCTTCGTTAAAAACAGTTGTCTTTTGTCTGGCCCAATAGTCAGATTGGCACAGAAACCAAGATCCCTTTTGGCAACAAGGCTGAGGCTCAACACTGCACGTCCACCGCGAGCTGAGGAGACATTGAACCCCCTTGGAGCAAATCACAAGCAGTTCTCATATATATGCGTCCCCTCCACCCCCACCTCTCCAAAGAGAAAAGCTCCCGGAAAAAACCCCCAAAAAATCCCACCCCTTCCCGACCCCCCCCCATGAGGAAAGAAAAACCCTAAATCCAGCTGTGTCCTTGGCACCTCTGTACAGAGAATGAAAGCAACCCCCCCCCCCACCCTCAGTATAGCAATACAGAACAGTGACCCCACATACTAGCATAAAGAACACATTCCCCCTCCCATTCTGAGTGTGGGGTGACCCTATGGGAGTGCTCTTATACTAAATTCCCCCTCCCATCCCGTCCATCTCAACACGTAAACCACTATTGACAGTCTGAACTATACAATGTGTCACGGATCACCACTACAACTACGATGCTGGTCCCTGTATACAGAACCCTATCTACCCCTCCGATCCTTGAATGGTTGGTAAAGCTTACTATCTGCAGGGTACAACAGCCAGAAAGGGTTAACAGGCGCCTCCTGGCCACCCATGTGACCGCCGCGAGCCGGTATATCAATAGGCACCCAGCCAGCGAAAAGCGAACACAGCGCTGCCGGGTACCACCTGGGACGCCAGACGAGGCATGGGCACCCCCAGGACCACTGGACGTGACTCAATGTCCATGTGGATTAAAAAGAAAAAACTGTAACCCCCCCCCGTCCCAATCGAGGCAGACATCCATAGACCCAAAATCTTATAGCAGAACATAACAGTATCCCCACAGACAGAAAAGTAATACAAACCCCCATCCCATGTCATCCATACTGAAACCTCTATTTATAGTGCGATCCATGCAATAGTCATGTGAATAATACAAAAAGAAAGCGCGTCCACTCCCATAAAGGCTCATCCTCACCGTGCATCCTTCACCCCCGCCACTCTGGCATCAGTAAGGCCTGGGGCTAGGGTCCATGAGAAAGTGCACAAATGTGACGATCACGGAGTACCCCGGCTGGATACACGGCGTCAGGGCCCCAATAGTAGCACATACAACTACTGGGCAGAGTGTGTCTTATAGCTGCAGGTTTTGCCCCAAGAACGAGGCAAGATTCATTTTAGGTTGAATTGCAAACAGAATCTGTTTCTTGTGCAAAACACAGGTCATACTTATATGGAGCTGTCCCTATTGTTCACCCTCCTGCCCACCCTCAGACATCCTGGAGCACCACTGCCTCCAGCCATTCCCCAGTCCCTGAATATAATGGCCACCACAGCCTCAGCCATTGCCCAGTTTGTGGAATGTCGTCCTTGTCCAGTCTGGAGATGGTTTGAAGGCCAAAGTCGGGTCGCAGCAGGTGGCTTGATGCACGTAAGCAGTGGGCAGGAAAAACACAGTTTCCGAGCAAGCAGAATATTGAGGAACAGAAACACACATAGGGGCATGTGAAAACAGGATGTAAAATAAGGGGCCCAATAGGGCAAAACCAAAGGCAAAAAGTTTTTAAATGTGGTGGGACCCTGCAGCCTGTACCATCACAACAAACCAGAGCAATAGGAGGGTCAGTCTACCTAGAAAACGTCTGAATCAAAAATCATGGAGGAATGCAAGGTTGAGGGGTACGGAACCAGGGAGAGCACGGCAGAACGGGAAGACGAGGGCCCGGCAAATGGGAGCACAAAACTGGAGGAGCGGAAGGAGCTACAAGGAGCTTCAATGACAGGTGTTAACCCAGGCCTGGTGTTGTGGTAAGGCCGGTACCTCCGTTCCACGGCCTCTGTCCAGGAGCACGAATAGATCTGCTGGCATGGGGATCCCCAATGCCTCCAACAGTCAAGTGTAATCGGCCGGTGAGCGCAGGGATATGAAGGCCCCATCGTGGGGCAAAATGGAAGCCTCCAGGGTAGCGGACTTCCTTGTGCGGAAGAAGCTCTGTAAGAGGCCATTGGGCTCTTCTCTTCGGAAGCGTAGAAGAAGCCACATCGTTGAGATTCTGGGCAACCCCCTCAATCAAGGAGGTGCCATAACGGGCTGCAAGCAGCAGGGCATCCTTGGTGGAGTAATACCAGCACTTGAGCACCACGTCCCACGGCGGTTCGTTGGGACCCAAGCATGGGCGCAGGGCTCTATGGATCCTATTTAGGCGCAACTCCACCTCCGGAGTGGCATGAACAACAGGGTGCGGAACAACTTGTCTCCGGGACATCTCCGATACAATGGTTGGAGCGACGGGACCTGCTGTCCAGGTATTCTACTTCCTCCTGAAGCAACACGTAGTTGTCGCAGACCTCTCGTAATATGTCCGTCCATAGCCTCTCCAGGCCCGCCCTGAGGTCAGTCTGAAGGTCATCCTTCATAGTGAGCAAGAGCTTTCTTGTCACATCGAGTACAAGGCTCACCTTTCGCGACAGAAGGACTCACGACGATGCCATCCTGACAGCTTCTGAACGCACCACCGCC
Source organism: Leptobrachium leishanense (assembly GCA_009667805.1). Classification (NCBI taxonomy): domain Eukaryota; kingdom Metazoa; phylum Chordata; class Amphibia; order Anura; family Megophryidae; genus Leptobrachium; species Leptobrachium leishanense. Next base: position 163,160,142 of record CM019063.1, on the reverse strand, counting down.
AACAGCAGGGGAAATACTGGGCAACTTCAGCTTGGCTCAATTTGGGGTTCAACTTGCTTCTGGGCATGGAAGCTAAACCCCACAGGCTACAATGAAGTCCAGGGCTGATCAGTGGAGGCTACTGTCAGTTGTGGAAGCGCCACCTGCGCAGAAGCTCAGAGATCAGGCAGCCATCTCAGAGCTCGGCCAAACCACACCACCCATTGTGCCACTGATTTTAATAGAGGGCATCCACCTCTATATAAATCCATGTTGAATTCAGTGGCCCAATGGCAATTAACCCTTTGAAATCATCACTTATTCAAAATAGTAAAAATCAACACCCTTGGCACAGTTGGCACTGTTTTGTGGCAAACTTGCCATAGGGCCAGGCTGAAGACAATGGTGTTTGATAGAGGGCATCCACCTCTATATAAATCCATGTTTAATTCAGTGGCCCAATGGCAATTAACCCTTTGAAAACATCAGTTACTTATTCAAAATAGTAAAAATCAACACCCATGGCACAGTTGGCACTGATTTTTCTGCCCAAATTGCAGTTGGGCCAGGCTAAATTTGACATTGTTTGGTAGTGGGCATCCACCTCTATATAAATCCATGTTAAAATGTTTGGCACAATGGCAATTTACCATCTAAAATCAGGTTTTTATTGAAATTTTACATACTTAGAATTCAACCGAATCAGAAACCAACTTCCACGAATAAGTAACTGGCCGAATAAGAAACTAACTTCAGCCTCGTTCGATACAAATGGTTTAAGTAATTGCACAAACAACTTGTGAAAATAAAAAACAATTAGAATTCTATAAGCAAAACGTGGCATGGGAGTGTTTAAACGCAAAGCTTTCTGAGTTCGCAGTAGCACTGAAAATAAAAGATACTAAATTGGCTTGATGCTCTTAATAAAATACGAGATTACGCAAAATACGTAAGCGTCCCTCCATGTTAACTGGTCAATGAAGATACCAGCAATTATCCCAGTGGGCCGTGTCATCTAGGGGCCTGTCAGAGCACTCTGGCTCATAACGGAGGAATCAAATTATTATGATCTGCACCAGGGAACACTTTTAATCCCTTTACTGGACCACCAGGGATTTAACTAGGGCTGCAACTAATAATTTTTTTTGATATATTTTTTTTTTTTCTTCGATTTAATTTGAAAAAAAATCTTTATTTTTAAGTTAAAAGGAGTGGATTGTTATGAAAGAAAAAAAAATCTGAATAGTGTACATTACGTTCGTATGAACATATGCAAATTGCATACTTTTCGCTCACAAGGTATACGAGTACCTGGATTGATGCTGTGTACACAGCTTTCTGCTTTCTCCCCAAACGAACGCTGCTACAAGCACTCAATAGACCTGATGATGTCAGCGTGAAAGCAGGATGAGAAGGGGGGGCACTCCACGCAGCCTGACCACTTTACGCACGCTTGCAACGTCAGCTTATTAGAGTGTCCCTTTCTGACACAAGATACCGCAAAAGTGCTGGTTCATGCTCTTGTCATTTCACGACTTGACTACTGCAACTCGCTCCTTTTTATTGGCCTCCCCAACTCTTGTATTGCTCCCTTGCAATCTGTAATGATTGCAGGTGTCAGACTTAACGCACCTCACGTACCTCCCCCCCCCCTCTGCCAGTCCCTCCATTGGCTTCCTGTACATTTCAGGATACAGTTTAAAATACCGATGCTCAATAACTCATCCCCTCCCTACAGGTCTTTGTTACTCCGCAAGCACGTCCCATCTAGACAACTCCGTTCAGCAGGTGATCTCCACCTGTCATCTGTCTACACACGCACGGCCAACTCTCGCCTCCAAGACTTCTCAAGGGCAGCACCAGTCCTATGGAATGACCTGCCTCGCCCTATGAAACTCTCCTCTGACCTTCAAGAAATCCCTCGAAACCCATCTCTTCAGATTAGCGTACCACATCACTGACGCAACTCCTCCCTCTGCTCACCTACTCACAAATGATTGAAGCTGCTTCTATGGCCCCACAGTTCCTAAATCACTGGCACTCAGGATCTTGCTATCGAGTAAAATCCCTCTTATCTTCCTCAACCCCAATCCCTCTAGACTGTAAACTCTTATGAGCAGGGCCCTTGACACCTCTTGTTTCTTTCTTATGTCCGTTTTTATATGTATTTTGTTCCCTTTTGGTTATTGTAAAGCGCTGTGGAAACTGTTGGCGCTATATAAATGCTGATAATATTAATAATAAAAACAAACGGAGCGGGAGGAGGATCCAGAGGTGGAAGAGAGTAAGTTTGGGCAAAGGACTTTACTCGAATAGGAGAGGGAGTGGGTTTGGGCAAAAGACTGGACCGGAGTGTGAGAAGGGACCGGGCCAAAAGGAGGGAATGGCACCTACAGACCGAAGAGTGGGTGGAAGGCAGGTTGGGATGGTGGCATAGGACTCCAGCTTCAAGTAAGTACAAAACACCGGTGTTACAGTGCCCATACCCAGTGGCAGTATCTCAGGGTTTGTGTTTTAGCACTGCTAGACGTCTGACATAACAACATTATAACTAAATCCTACGGACTAAAGCTTCGGCACATCTTCTGCTTTCAGCTCCGAAGCCGAGTCTGAGGTTATAACATTTAACTCGGTCTGACTTTAAACCGTATGTGCTGTACACAAATCGATTAATGAGAATAGTTGTCAACTCATTGTCAGTTAATCGTTTAGATGTTTCAGCCCTAGATTTAACCTATTCCCAGTAAAATAAGGTTTGCAGAAAGAGGCAAAATGTTATATTTTTAATTAGCTTATTGAAATGGACAGAAGGGGGCCCTGACCAGTGGTTTAGTAAGGGGCTTGTGATGCTGGTTGGAGTGGAAGAAATTCCTCCACTTCACCCAGCCATTTTAGCAGATAGGGGGGGGGGCGGCAATACTCGCATCCTGACCATTTTTAAAACTAAAGTGGTGAGGATGAGTAGTGTCCCTTTTTGAGTACTAGGGTTGGGAAACATTGGTGCAGATGCCGTTTATGTTCTCGTTCATACCGAGTTACACATGCGTCTCTTGTACCCATCAATGCTAGATTAAAGTACTGGTAGTATTTTAGAGGACTGAATCGGTAGAGCTACACGGCCCGTTTCTTCACTTTGATAGGAGTTGACAGAATTTAGGTTTGTATCCCATATGAGAGAATTAGGGTACTAGGTGCACCTACATATGTGGCATTTATTACGCTGACTGGAGCCACAGAGACTTTTTATCCTTTTTTTTGGTTCGTCTTTATGTTGTTCTGGTTTCTTTAGTTTCCATTAAAAGTTTAAGGTTTACTTATAAGCTCCCTATATCAGTCAATCAATATCCTTTGTTCTATTCATGTTTCAGGGTTACCCCCATTTCTGTTGCTGGATATTGACGGTCACTATTCCTGCAGGGGTTTTCTTTCGTGCTTCCACTTATTTACCTGCCTTATTATAGACCATATATTTCCAATTATCCTGAACATAGCCCAATAAGGCAGACATGAATGTACAAAATATTTTTTTTAAAAATGTGATCCCGTTGAGATCCCAAGATGAAATTTTGCAGAAAGCTTTTCGAAATATGATATAATGAATACTATTTTTTTGAACATTTTTACTCCATATAATTTTTTTATAACTTTTTTAAGTGTTTTATCTTAGTTTTAAAATTTAGTCAATTGTGGCATATCCTATTAAAGCCCATAAAGGTCTGGAGAGAGTGTTGTTGTTGTTTTTTTTTTTTTTATCTCAATTCTGGGCTGAGCTTTTTAAAGTTTTTGTGTAGTCCAGAAAGGTCGATATCGTTTTTTTTATTTCAAACCCTCATAACTCAAAAACTGGATGAGATGATAAGATAAAATAAAAATATATCTGGGACCTTCTCTTATACTACTGTTAGAAAACGGAAAATGAAAGCAATATAAAATGGTACGGTAAAAGTCATTGGATCACTTATGGAATGACCATAGAGTCTTAAGCACCATATGGTGGTGTGAGTAACAATTGTCCAATGTATTTGACCATATACTACATGAGTATGAATGTATAGACCACAGTCCCTGTTCCACACAAGATGATTATGGACAGTCAAAGGGAAAATCGCGCACAAGCTGTTTTCCATTTGTGGCTTGCTATTAACACTTGTTTTCTGAGCGAGCCCCTGTATTGTAAAATCCTTAATAACTCTCAGCCGCAGTTGAATAATGGCAACGATGCTGTGTGCCGCCACTGTTATCAGCTCCAGGAGTCAGGCATGACCCTGCTTGAGCTGTCACGCATAGACAGTGGAAAGATTCATAGAAGAATACTGAACTGAGTATGGAGAGAAATGGCAGATCGCGCCACTCTCTTCACCAAGGGAACTGAAGTTTTATTTTATTTATTTATTCATTCTGTGTTTAAATTCATTTGTTTATATGACTTCGCGAAAGGTGAAACAATAATGAGAATAACCTCCTGATATTAATTCCTCGTAAAAAATACTTTCGTAAATAAAAAAAAAATCTGCGGCAGCTGCTGAAATGAGTGCTAATCAGTAAAATTTTAACCAATAAATTCTGTGTCTTTGCAAAAATCTTTTTAATATTAATTGTAATTAAAAGTGATTTATAGTCATATTTCTGTACCACAACTGATCCAACAATAAACCTATTTTTCAAAAAAAGTGATTCCTCGGAGACAATAGAGTAGGAGTCTCCCCTTTTTGGGAGGGCGAGTGCTGTAATTCATGGAATCATGGGGCTCTGGCACAATAGGTTCAGAATCACTATTCAAAAGAAATTGGCTCGGTCAAGCCGTATCCTATCACTATGGTCAATGGGGGCTGAGCATATCCCATCAAACCATTGGTCTGTTAAGCAGACCAATTATCTCAAAATGGGTAGAACACTTGTTTCCATCTCTTTTCACATAGGCTGTTACCAGAAACCTGAACTGTCCTTTTTTATTTTTCAGCGTGTTCTTCTGATTGTTGCTCCAGATGTTGATGCCCTGTGTGCGTGCAAGGTCCTTCAGGTAAGGACATTTGCCCAAATCGTTCATGACCCAGTGATTCAAACATGTTCTTCCATTCCTGTTGTGTGTATTTAAGATGAATTCATGATGTGTCAAAATCCAGTTTTACATTTTTCAGTAATCTGCGTAAATCATCTTAGTTTGCGTGATCATTGGCGAATGACAGTTCTTTTATCTCTCTCGCAGGCCCTGTTTCAGTGTGATCATGTACAGTATACATTGGTTCCAGTGTCTGGGTGGCAGGAACTTGAAACTATATTCCTTGAACATAAAGAACAGGTAAACCATACATTATGTAGATCAGCACTTTACCATGCCACTTTTCACATTAACCGGTTACTTTTTCTCATTATTCAGCGACCACTTAAGGGGATATTGACTAAACTCCGAATTGGCCCTGAATTTTGGGTCAATTCCGAAAATACAGTGCCATTCGGCAGCAGCAAAATTATGCCATAGACTATGAGAACCCCGAATTGCACTGAAATTCCAGCAAAAACACACACACACACACACACACACACACACACACACACACACACACACACACACACACACACACACACACACACACACACACACACACCCCCCGACTTCTTTCAGAACTTCAAATAGGTTCGGTTTAGCAAACCACGGTGCACGCTTCCAAAATAATCTGTATATTCGACGTAGCGGATGCTGCACACGTGTAATTTTAAAACCATTTCTTTTTTTTTTTTTTTTTTTTTTTTTTGAAGCATATTAAAATGAAACCGTTTTGGCTCTGGCACGAGCCATTTTCAAGGTTACATATCAAGGCAGCAGCCACATATAAGTACAAAAGAGCTAAAAACACCATTGCGCTTGATCAAGGTTAATTGTTCGATCACCTGAGGTGGATGATCGTTAGAGTGTAATCACGCACTCGGCGTGCCCTGTAACTATGGTAACAAAACACTGCAACAAAAATCTAAGACCTACAAGCTAAAAGAAATCATGTGGATCTAAACCACTAGCGTCACTGTGTGGGGGCGGGGGTGACGCCCGCCCTTGGGGTGACACCAAAGACTTTCATTTTTGAACCGGCCGGTTCAAAAATTAAAGTCTTGGGCGGGCTGACCCATCAGGCCCTCGGGTGCTGCCCGAGGACTCGCGGGTCAGTGGGGACCCAGTTTTGTAAGGGACGTTCACTTCCGACCACGGCGGGGAAGCAAACAAACCGCCTCATAGGCGGCGTTTCAGCGTGCCTTCCTGGGCCCCACGTGCCTTGATGCCGCCCCCTCACATGAAGCACGCATCATGTGAGGGGCGGCGTCAATGTAGGGTGCACTTGGGGCCCAGGAAGGCACGCTGGAATGCCGCCGATGAGGTGGTTTAACTTTCGACCACGGCGGCGCACTAACGTCCCTTACAAAACCGGGCTCCTGAGCAGCCTGCTGGGGTCGGTATACGTCCGTGTGTGAGCTGGGGCACTGTACGTCCGTGTGTGAGCTGGGGCACTGTACGTCCGTGTGTGAGCTGGGGCACTGTATGTCCGTGTGTGAGCTGGGGCACTGTACGTCCGTGTGTGAGCTTCTGGGGGCAATTATATAATTGTGAGCTGGGGCAATATATCTCCATGTGTGTCTTCACTTTCACTGCCTTCAAAAAGGCACTGTACTTGCTGGCAGTTCGCAAAATGTGTGTGTGTGTGTGTGAGCATATGAGAGAACTACACAGCAATAAACCTCACAGTAATGTGCGTTGTGCAAGAGCGTTCAGTGTTATATGGGAGTACTGATTTTATGAGTAAGAGTAGTTTAAAAAAATATGTAAAACCCGGGGGGGGGGGGTGACACCATAAATTACCACACCTGGTGACGCCACTGATCTAAACAACATCTTTGTGACCATTATAGGTGTTATATATATTGTTTATGCTATTGATGCATGATAATAGAAGAATGTAAAAACATTTTTATACAATAAACCTTATCGCATTAAAGATGTAACATATTTTAATATTATTAAATGATATTAAAATGTCTGATAAGCAGCACGTAAGGGAGTTGTATCCAGTTTCTTAATCCAAAATGCCTCTCGTTGTAGCAATAATTTGGCTTTTTCCTCCCCTTCTCAGTGGTGGAATATGATCAATGCCAATAAATCTTAAAGATGGTAAGCGATGTTGATGTTGTAAAAAATGTTTTGCAACTGGCTTATCTGTTTGACCGTCACAATAAGCTGTATTAATCGCAGAGCGATGGCCTCGGATGCGGTCCCGGAGCGTGAGATCAGTTTTTCTTACATACCCTAAGCCACAAGGGCAGGTAATTAGGTAAAAACGACATCCCGTCCACAGGTGTGCAAACGTTGTGCCTGCATTCATGTTGCTACATGTTACACAATTAAGACACTTAAAACACCCTTTCTTAACATTGGATATAAGTGGCATGTATGAGTTAACCGGATCCGTTTGCACTAATAAATTACGTAAATTTTTGCTGCGTTTGAAACTAATTAATGGATGTTTGAATTGGTCCGGTAGTGTATTGTCATACTGGAAGGTTTTTGGCAATTTGTGCACCTTGTTGTCCGTAGATAACCGGTAAACAAATGCGAGAATTGGATGTTTCTGATTTATCCATTGGGTGTTGAAATCGATGTACTGCCTTTTGTTATGCAATGTCCAATTGTTTAACCTTATAGCCCCTGTCAATGAATGTGGCTGCTGCCTTGATATGTAACCTTGAAAATGGCTCATGCCAGACAGGGCATATATGCAAATGGATTCTGAGTGACAGATTCATGGAGATATATAACATATATATATATATGTTATAGAATTTTTTTTTTTTTTTACGTTTTCGTAACTTTTCAAAAGATTCTTTTTATTTTGTGACAGACTTTTTTATTCTTAGGAATTTTTCATTATTTGTACACTTTTTATGTAATTTTTATTTGCAATCATCACACATAATACAGGGAGTTCTTTGACCGATTTTATAAATCGGAGTGCAATCGATACAGAAATCTATCTCGGGGATTAAATGTCCAAGACTTACTCATGCAGGCAACATCACGTACGTAGTAAATAAGTGTCATAAAAAAATCACAAAAAACACACATTTACAGAAACCTTAAGTAGGGATGCACCGATACCACTTTAAGACCGAGTACCGATACCTTTTTTCAAGTACTCACCGATAACCGATACTTTTATGTCATGTGACCACTTTCCAATAAGAACAGACATCATATAAAAATGCCCCCAGCTCACATGTATATACCCCCCCCCCCCGAGATATTATATATATGTTTAAACGCACACTGCTTACTTCAAGCCAGTATACTGGACCTCCGGTTGAATTTCTAACAGAACTCCTACGAGCAACTTTGGAATATAACTATTTCCGGTTCGAAAAGCAATTCTACTTACAGATAGCGGGAAGGGCGATGGGAGCATCAATGGCGCCAGCATATGCTAACATCTTCATGTTTCAGTTTGAACAAGACTGTATTCTTTCAAAATTTGGTGAAAATTTTATTTTCTATACACGGTTTTTGGATGACATTTTTCTTTATATGGAGGGGTTCGATAACAACTTTGGAAGCAATGATAGAATATATTAATAATTTGCCAACATCAGTTAAGTTAACTAGCAACATTGATACAGAGTGTTAATTTTCTGGATGTTACTGTATTCCGTGATGGTGTTAAATTGGGGTATACATTATTTCAGAAAGAAACCGACAGGAATTCTTTGCTACTGGCTACAAGCCATCACCCTAGACACCTTAAGGCTAGGGTCAGACTAACGCATTTTTCACGTTGTCCGTGAAAATGTGCGTTCGAAGAATGGACGTATTTTTTCACGGAATACGCAATAGCGGTCATACTATGCGCAGTTTCATCCGTGATTTTGTACGGATCATCAATAAAACACTTCTTGCATCTGGACGTTATGTTAGCCGGACATTAGCAGCGTCTGATGTCTCCAATTCACGCACACACGCCGCTAGCGGACGCAGCGCACTCTGTACGTCAGTACTAGTGGTTTAACGTTCTCGAAAAAATGCGTTCATTTTCCACTTGCGTTGCGCAGCCGGACTTTTGTGCGACCGTACATCGTATATTGGCCGTCATTGCCCGGCATCTGCTGCTAGTGCGGCCGTGATTAAGTGCGCCAGAACGCGCGTTCGCACTGCCTCAGTCTGACCCTAGTCTAAATCTTCATTACCTATCTCTCAGTACTTGAGGGTACTGAGATACAATTCTGACACTGAACGTGCCGAAATTCAAATTGACGAGATGACTGAAAAATTTAAATGTAGAGGCTATTCTACCTCTACTTTACAGGTGGCCCTTCATAAGGCAAAATTGAAATTTGATAAAAAGACATATACTGTTCCATCTACATCATCCAGAATAGTCTTACCCTTGACGTATCATACTGCAGGTGACCAAGTTGCATCACAAATTCGCAAACATTGGAATTTATTCTAGTATGACCAGACATTGCCTACACAATTCCACTCTTCCCCTCTAATAAGTTTTCGTAGAACTAAAAACCTACGTGATATATTGGTACGGGCAGATCCAATACAATCATATGAGAATAAACCCAATTTTCAGAAAATGGGATGTTTTCGCTGCCTTGACTGCGTTACATGCCGACATATGTTGCCAGGGAACTCTTTTGTCCACCCAACATCAGGCCAAAGATATAAAATCCGTTTCAGAATTACATGTCTCACAGAGTTCGTTATATATATGATACATTGCCCATGCGGCTTAGCCTATATTGGGAAGACGGACTTGACTTTGAGGGACCATATACGTGAATATAGATCCACTATTAATACTGCATTTCGAGATGGCTTTTCTGATAAGCCAGTGGCAAAGCATTTTTTTAGAACATCATCATGGTTTACCAACTCTAAAATTTATTGGGATCGATCATGTCCCACTGCTCCATAGGGGGGGTGATCGATCTCAGCTTTTATTGCAAAGGGAGACCTACTGGATAAGAACACTTAATACGCTTGTTCCATACGGACTTAATGAGTATGTGTCCTTTACACCTTTTCTTTACAATCGCTGATAATCCATACATATCTATGTGGTTTTTTCTTCATTACTATTTTAAACATTTTTTATATATACGTATTAACACATTAGAATCACTCAATATTTTCAACATTTTATTCATACATTTTTTAGTACTACACACACATATTCCAGTTTTTTGATATCTTTTTCACATTCATATTTTTCACTTTTTGTTAATTTGTTATATTTTTTCATCATTATACATATATTTTTTATCACGTAAATACATATACACATATTTTTCTATTCTTATAGCATATATAACATAGTGCACATTATCGAAATAATGTATGATTTCAATACTCCTGAGTTTTTTTTTTCTCTTTTCACTTGTATCTGCTTTTGGCAGAAGGTTGCTATGACGACTCACGTTGTTGTTTCTACAGCGCACACACCTTAACCTATCTCTATAGGATTATTAAACGTTTTGATGACACATAAATATAAACCATTTAGATAAATGTATGATTTTAATATTCCCCTCCTCTCGCTGTGCTCTCCTCCCTATTGGTGTCAGTTTGGCACCCTGTCTCTGTTTGGGCATCGGGTTGCTATGACAACTCACGTTGATGCTTTCATAGTATATACGTCTTTAGTTGGACGTTACGTGCGCGGCTTACAACACTATACGTCACTTCCGGGTTTCGGGAGGGCGTTTCTGAAGCCGGCGCAACATTGACTCAGTAAGTTTGTAATTATTGTAATGATCTATTAGAGTATAAATACACAATATGATGCGTTTTTTTGTTTTTAACCTTGAAAAAGGCCTATGTTTAGGCCGAAACGTTGGTTTTAATGCATCTTTGAATAAAAGTTTTTTATTTTTTAAATGAAGACCTTGAGTGCGCCCTTCTCTCTGGCAGATATATATATATCGGCATTCGGACAGCCGCCCCTCGAGCTCTCTGCGGCATACCTACCTTCCCAAGCGACGCCGACAAAGTCTTAGCGCGTGCGCTCATTGAAGGACCCCAGCCGCGATCACGCGGGACTCCCACGTGATCGCGGCTGTGGTCCTTCAACGTGCAGAAGCGCGGAAACTTTCCCGGCGTCGCTCAGGAAGGTAAGTATGCCGATAGAGCATTCGAACAGCCGCCCAAGCCCCTCGGATGCCGGCTTCCAATATCGGGGGTACTGCACGAGTACCGAGTACTCCTGCAGTACCCGGTATCGATACTAGTATCGGTGCAACCCTAACTATAAATATTGTTTCTACTGAATCACAAAGTGAATGAACCGTGCATCCCCACCGGAGGAAGAACCGCCAGAGGCGGGGATTACTACCGCCGTAGTGCGTGTCAATGCAGACGTCTCTGCATGTCGTTGCTTGAGCACAAAATCCAACCACCAGTACCATATCTATCTGAAAGTACTGATCATATTTATTTTCAAGAGAGTAATACAATTCTAACTCTGGTGCGGTTGATCCTAGCGATCCATTCAAAAATGGTTGGGGGGGGGCCGATTGCCTCCAATATTTCGGGATCAGTGCTTGCGCTGCGTTGAGCAAGTGGATTGCCAATGACCTGACATACAAATTCACTGATATCAGGACCACATGGAGGAGGGCGACCTGCGGGGATAGGGGCAGGAATTTCGACACATTTTTACTAGGGATGCACCAATACCACTTTTTTAAGACCGAGTACGTGTACCGATACTTTTTTTCTTCAAGTACTCACCAATACCAAGTACTGATACCTTTTTATTTTATGTCATGTGAACGCTTTCAATAAGAACAGACCTCGTATAAAAATGCCCCCAGCTCACATGTATATATCCCCCCCGAGATAGATATATATATATATATCACACACACATACAGATTGCCCCCAGCTCTGAGACCGAACGCTGGGGAAGCTGGCCACGTGCATGAAAAGCACTCGGCCAGCGTTCCCCCTCCGGCAGTCACAATACTCACCCTCCGAAGGCCCGGTCGCACTGCTGTGGTGTGATCACGTGGCCGCCGGGCGCATCTGTGACGCTGCTTCCATGCAAATTAATACAACCGATTCAGCACCACAGCCAATGTGTTTTTATACCTCTTTGGTTCTGTCTCGGATGGAACCGATTCCATATTTCGGAAGTTCTTACATAATACCAATCGGTAAATTTTGTCCCAATTTTGATTCGGAACGAAACGCACATTTCTACTGAAATGGACCAAAACGCAAAGCACTCAAATTGCACGTAGTCTTTTTCTATTTTCCTCAGTCATTTCTTTGCATTCAGATGTCAATTGTGGAAGATAGTGATAATCAATCGCACCTTTTAATTAAAGACACGCTCTAGGCTTTAAACCTTGGTGGGATTCATATTATACCTTTCTGCTTTACCCCCTAAAGTTTGATGTAATACTCCATTATTACAGCTCGTAGCTTTTGTGGAAACTGGATGTTCTAACTCAGAGGTGTAATCCTCACTTGGTCGTCCAGCCAATTCCGTTTCAATCAATGTGAATACATAGAGCAAGGTTGGTCGGGAATGTTTTGATATTGGAGTCCTCTCTTGTTTATATTGCGTTATCGCCCAACATAGTTCTCAATCTTTGCTCTTTTTTACTTTGGCTCCACACTGAGCACACTAGAAGAATCAAAAAGAAACAGATGGAGACCCATGCTTGACTCTCTGCAGCTGTTCAATTCACTCTTTGTTGCCTATCAGCTCACCTCTTCACAGTGCTGTTTGGCTACGGGGGCAATATTTGGTTCGGGCTGGTACATTGCCTCTTTTCAGGAGTGACTGAATTTTGTAGGCAAGCAGAATGTGTTTTATTTATAAAGTATTTTACCAGGAAGGATACATTGAGATTTCTCTCGTTTTCAAGTATTCCCTGGTTGCCTGTCATTCTGTGATAACTGCTCCAACAACAACAAATCACACTCCCTTTTAAACTGCAGAGTGGTGTTCTTTGGCAGTGTTTGTGCAGACAGATTTCACACGCTTGTCCTTGGTCTGTGAAGCATGTACAGGGAACCGTTTTGTCTTATTCCTGATATTCTGGTTTTTCTCATTTTATAGTTCCGTTACTTTGTCCTGATAAACTGTGGCGCAAACATCGATCTTCTTGAGACCTTACAGCCGCAGGAAGAAAGCATTTTCTATATCTGTGATACACACAGGCCAATAGATGTGGTAAACGTCTATAATGACAGTCAGGTATAGTCTGCATAATGGACCTTCTTGTTTAAAATAAATGAAACCAGCTGTTTTTGCTGAAAAGCACCCGTATCCTTGTTTCCAGATAAAGCTGCTGATTAAGCAAGATGATGATTTGGAAATCCCAAGTTATGACGACATCTTCCGTGACGAGGAAGATGGAGAGGATTCTGGAAATGAAAGTGAAGGGTCTGAGCCATCTGGGAAGAGAAGACGTTTTGATGAGGTAATTCTCATCAACAAGAGTTTATTTTTTTTGCAACATGTAACTACTATGATAGCAAAATCATGAACAGGCTGTACAAAATAGAGGAATGTATTGTAATTTTGTTTTCCTTGTTATTCACTTGGGAGAGGATATGTTATTGGTATGGGGAGGGGGGGGGGTCTCTTTTAAGATACAAGTATTTAAAGAATGTTAGCTACACTCCACCATGCTATATTCTTCTCTCTCTCTCCCCCCCCCCCTCCTTAGGGCGCTGTTGAGAGGAGAATAGAGAAACGACGCCAGATGAGAACATGGGAGGCCCGCAGGTATTATCTTAAATTTCCATTTCCTGATCTTTTAAGCATTCAAATATTTGTTTCATATGCCTCTTTTTCACTAAGTTTATAAATTGTATGTCACTTGGTAGTAGTGTACTATTTTCATAGGAAACAGCAATTCAACTTTAGTGATTTGAAGAGTTTCACTGTAAAATGTCAGATTCATTCGAACGAGGGTAATAAATACAGGATAATATAGTTAATTTTTAATGGTTGGTACCGAGGGTTCTGTATCCAGGAAAATTTTAATCTGGAAGGGAAATGACATTACGTAGAGGAGTAAGGGAAGTACTAGGCCAGGGATGCTTTTGAGTAGAGTTTGATGTGCCATATGTTGGGTATTTTTGGTTTTATTGTCACTTTGTAGCTTCTATCCTAATGATTGCTCTGAGCTTCACCCACTTAAGACCTACATCCTTTTTTGGAGTTGTCTTCAGTATGAGGCTTAAAGTGCATCTGTCATGGGCAAAATGACTTTTGCCCATTTGACAGGACACACCTCCCTTTTTATGTAGGTCAGCATTTTTTTTTTTTTTTCCGGCCTATATAATGTAATAAACAGGTATTCCATTTTAAAGTTTCCTCCTTTCCCCAGAACCATGTTGCCGGGAGGAGGGATTGCAGTGTGCAGAGAGCCGTCCTATTGCGGAAAAGGTGGCCTATGACGGTGGCAATTTAAATAGTTACTGCAGAAAGGTACCTGTGACAGGGAGGGCTGCAAACCCATTGATCTCATTAGGTTAGGACAGAGTAGTACCTGGCAAAATTGGGTACATTGATGTTGCGCCAGGCATATGTGATGTATCTATATCTAGCACTGTAGTGCTTTGTTTTGTGGTTTTTTTTTATTTTATTTTTTCTGCAATTGTCCAAAGGGTTAGGGTACACAGGGCAGTAGTGGACAGTAATGGGGAAAGTTCTGATCTATCCAGCAATTTCATAGGCGGCCGCAAAGGGGTGAGGATTACGCTTACATTCACGAAGTACTATCTCTGTTGTCTCCACTTAATGTTTGGTACACACTAAACACTATTTTTATGTTCATATCTTTGTCAACAGGAAAGAAATACTATTCGAATATGAGCAATATGAATACCACGGGACATCTGTAAGTTTATATTGCGCTTGTGCAGATAGGATTGGGTGCTAGAGATAGCTTCAGGGCTTATCTGCCCTCTATGGTATAAGTGTCATAACTTCCATGTAGTTCTGTGTGTCAGGATGTCATAATGCAGTGTAAGCCTCAAATGACTATCTCCTGATTGTCTGGCATCTTCTCCCAGACTGCATGGAGACACATGATTGAGATTCCATTTCTAGATTTTCTGATCTTGGTTTTTTACTTGCATATGTTTCAGTCCATTCATGTGACACTATTCTTTTTACTTTTCATTTTGCTTGTGCTTTGAATATAAATATTGGAAGAAGTCACATGTTTTGTCCATACAGCCATATTAATGCTTGCATGTAGTTTTTTTCTTTTGTTGTCAACCTCTATCACATCACAAGGTGATATTTAAACATACGCTTTCTTCTGTTTAATGTGTTTTCGGTTTTTCACATGTGTAAAAATTAATCTTTTCTTTTTCTATGAATTCTTGTAGTCTGCAATGATGATGTTTGAATTGGCCTGGATTATGTCCAAAGATTCAAATGATATGCTGTGGTGAGTTATTTTTCTAAACTCTTAAAACTAGCATTGCGACTGTGAACAATAGTATCAGGGTTATTCAGAGAAAGGTGAAAACCAGGGGAATTGTCAGGAGAAGCAAACAATCTAGACCAAATAGCTGATTTGGAAAGTGAGATAAATGGGAGAATTTTTCTGGTTTGGCCATTTTTGACCTAGATTTTTTTCACTACTCCTGCCAGTTCTCCGGAGTTTCACCCTTTTAATGAATAGATCTGCTACTATTGTAAACTAGCAGGTCTATCACGCAGTCCGTGGGGTTCTGCCACTGTGGTTGGAGCTGTACTGCCGGAGTTTCATCCTTACTTGGAGCTGGAGTCCTGTGCCCACCACTCCACCCTCACTCCCTCCAGTCCAGAGCTAACATCACTCCTGTTGGTCCTGGTTTTTTCCACGCAAACTCCGGTTCAGTCTCTTGGCCAACCTCTCTCAAACTCGGGTCCGGTCCATTGCCCAAAATCACTCCCTCTCATCTCCAGTTCTTCTCTCACTCAGTCTGTTCGTGAAATAATTTTAAGGGACATGCCACGCACCCTGACCACTTTAGCTTCTTAACATGGTCCGGCTTTTGAGTGTCCCCCCACCTTCGCGTGCTGACATATCTGAGCGCTCATAGCTGCGTTTGTTCAGGGAGAAAGTAGACCTGTGCCGGAGTTGCGCATGCAACCTCAATCATTATGACCAGGTGGTCACGTACCTTGTGTGTGAAAAGTGAACAACATACATAATTTGTGCGTGTATGTGTACAAAAGTTACATGCTCTTTGCAAATTGGAAAATAATTTTTTTTTTTTTTTTACATCAATTCATCATCGGATTAAAAAAATATATATATTTTGCATCTCTTTCCCGCCCACGTTACCCTTTGCTGGCTTATGAGAAAATATATGAAAATCTTTATTTGCATTCCCATTATTTTTAGCACATGTGGTTTGTCTATTTTGGTGTGTTTCTAGTATAAAATCAAATAAAAAAAAATATTCTACTCCCAGGTGGGCGATTGTAGGCTTGACTGACCAGTGGGTACAAGACAGAATCACCCAGTAAGTATACAAATCAAATGAGGCATATTTATAATGCAAGTACCATAAATACTACACACACTAAAATAGCAATGGAGCTTATTTTCATGATTTGGCTACATCACATACATTTACTCAAGTGGTAAGATACCTCTTTTTGTGCATTTTAGTAATATTTTTCTAGGGTTTAGTATCTTGGTTACTGCTTTTGAACCTTTAAATACAGAATTGCTAATTGTCTGTGCTTTACTAGAGAGTTGGGTCACACATTTGTAACTTTCATAAAACAATTATGAAATTCGCTAACCAGTTAGTTGTCATTATGATTTAAACAGCGTAAACACACTTGATTGATAATAAATGGCTTCAGCCAAACACTAACCATGAGTGAAAGAAAAGTTTTTGTTCTCCTTCATATTCTCTGAATAATGACCAAAAAATCATAAATTCTGCCAGTGTATGTAAATTTATGAGCACAACTGTATACAAAGCTACATTCTAAAGTAATTTGTTAAATGATCATGGTGTCTACAGCTTCCCTTTTTAAGAATTATGTAGTATCTTTCCAAACCTATTTTTTCATCATTTGTCCAACAGAATGAAATATGTGACCGATGTTGGTACGTTACAGCGTCATGTATCTAGGCACAACCACCGCAACGAGGATGAAGAGAACTCCCTCTCTATTGACTGCATGCGGATAGCCTTTGAGTATGAGTATCCTTTTATGAATTCAGGTGTCTGCTTCATGCTGGTGGCCGGTCAGGTGTCTTAAGTGTCGGCAGGTTAAAGAGCACCTGTCACACTTTGCTGCTACCAACATGGGCCAATCTGAATCCTAACCGTTTATTGCTAAATAGTCTGGTTATGGCCACTATTAAAAATATTTTATATATTTGCCACACATCTTTTGCCACACATCTTTTGCTTATTGGTTCAAGTATGTTATCAACGAATTCATTACCTGATGTTCACAATGCTCGCTTCAGACTTGAAAAAGACCAATAGTGGTCAAAATGTCTAGCTCCTACAGGGACACGCGGAAGAAGTGCACTATTGAAAGAGACTTGTATAACTTTATTTTCTGATATTTGCCTACAGCCTGTCACTGTATTGATAATGGCACTGACACCGCAATCTGCAGATCTATCACAGCTGCCAATGTTTACATGTCAAGCTAGATCAGAAGTACTGTCCCGTAAAAAAACGGTTGTGGTGGTGCCCAGCAATTGAGTATGAAGGGTGTGCGTTAATCTGGTGTTAATAAATTGCTGAATTTTCGTCAACCATTTCTTTTAAAGCCAAACCGTCCTAGAAATCCGTGTTTGCATCCTTATTATGTGAATGAAGCTGGTAGAGCAAGTTTTTTTTTTTTGTCCACACCCAGAGTATACACTTAAATCGGGCATTGGCAACCTCGGCCCTCCAGTTCTTTTGGAACTTTATCATTAGTTTGGCTGAGAATCATGCGAGATGTAGTTCCAAAGCATCTGGAGGGCCATGGTTCCGGACTCCTTTTTCAGATCAAAGTTGATGTCTGGGCCCCCCCCCCCCCCATGTTTTTGCACTAGAACGCCCATGATTCTGAGCAGCTTCTGCATTCAAAGAATTCTTGGAATTGTAGGCAATCTATATCTGGAGGGGGGGGGGAATTTGAAACCCCCTGCTTTAGATAATTATGGGTGTTCACATTCTTTTGTGTAAACTGTGCTAGCAAACCTGTATCAGTGCTCACGAACAGCAAAATGCTCCTACAATGCACCTGGCATTCAATTCTATGGCATACACTTCCATGTCTACATTAGTATCAATGCTGACGATTGAGTGACAGAACATTACAGGAGAACCAATGGAAAAGAGCTTAAAAACTAAAGATCACTTTTTAATTGTTAGACACAGGTGTACTCTAAAGTACGCTAGAAGATCATTTAATGGTTATTTCTTAATGCCTGTACAAAAGAGTGAGGTTTTGGTTTCTATTAAGTCTGAGTTTGAAGCACTACACTACCTTTTGTTCTTGGTTATCATTCACTCCGTCCCCTTAAACATGTATATATTCACACTTACTTGCAACATGCTGCATTCCTACCTGTGATTAATCGCCACGTTTTGCAAGGTTAGGAGTTTTATAAAGCATGTCCACACATATATGAAAGGTAGTTGTGTATGTTGCAGCTAAATCCCTTAACCATGTTTCAGTCTCCGGCTTTCTTTATATCAGCACTGGTCATTGTATGAAAGCATCTGCAACTCTTGCTATACATCTGCCAGTCTTAAACTTTGGTCTGTGCAGGGTCATAAAAAGCTCCAGGAATTTCTAGCCGATATGGGGTACGTGTCATCCACGGTAAATGTTCAACCGATTGTTCGTGATAGACTAATCATTGTCACTAATTTTATCTCAGGTTGCCTTTGAAACAAGTAAAGCAGAAGTTTAATGCCATGGATATATCTCTGAAGGAAAATCTTCGGGAAATGTTAGAGGAGTCGTCTAACAAATTTGGGTAATTTTTAAACCTTTATTTATTTAAATGGTGCTGTCCTTTAAGACCAGGATTGGCAACCATGACCCTCCAGATGATATGGAACTTCATTCTCCATGAGGCTAAGCAACTTGAGTGACTGAGGATCTTGGGAGATGTAGGACCAAAACATCTGGAAAGCCTAGGTTGCTGATGTCTGCTTTAAGATATCTTTACGTTGCTTTAATCGTTTCAAATTTTCATTATCTGAGTTGTATCCTTTTTTATTTATTATTCTTCACCATTGTGTCATCGACAGGATGAAGGATATAAGGGTGCAGACTTTTAGTGTACAGTTCGGATTCAAGAATAAGTTTCTTGCAAGCGACATCGTTTTAGGTGTATTGTCATTACTTGAAAATACAGAAAAAGATGAAAATGGAATGGACAACTTCATCAAGGCTTTAGACAGCCTTTCCAGGTAAGTTTAACTGGTTATTGCCACAGTTACCGGAATGAATGTGTTTGTGCAAAAGGTTTAAGGTAAGCATAAGACCAATGTGTTGAGTTACGCACTCTTGATCTTGCCGTTACAGGAGCAATCTGGACACCCTATACAATGGTCTGGAGCAGGCCAAGAAACTGTTACGTGCCGTTCAGCAGATTGTAGCCAGCTGCATCTGTACCAACCTCCTATTGTCCCAGGGGCCCTTCCTGTATTGTTATCTCATGGAGGTTAGTACTTTGCTCATTTTATGTCCATATTTTCAGCACGTTGTGTGATCTACACATGCAGGCTGTAAGATAACACTTGACTTGGAATAGAAGCCGAGGCATTCGTTTTTACAGCTTCACGCACAGTAATGAACTTGGAATAGAGCCAAAAGTTAGCAATTTCAAAACCCACCACAAGAGGAGGCTCTCATATTCTAAAGAACTTTTTTTCTTTGCACACAGGGAACTCCGGATGTCAAGATGTTTTCAAAACCTGCTTCCCTCAGCCTGCTCTGTAAATACCTGCTGAAGTCCTTTGTGTTCTCTGTGAGTAATAACTCCTATCTTAGAGCAAAATAAAACAAACTGCTTGTTTTTTGTAGCTCTGGCAAAAAGAAAATGAACACCCCCCTCCACTGTTTCACAGCATACATGTAGCATTAAGCTGTTTCTAAGTACACCCTTCAGATAATTACCTGGTCTATATAAACCAATATTCTAATGATAAAGAGTGATTTGATCTGTTCAGGATACTGAATGGAGATAGGTTTAATCTAAGTATAGGCCATGTAGATGTAGACTTTATTTAAGCAGATACAGACTTGATTCCTAATGTCATAGAATTTCCTACTCCCCATTCCAGACAAAGAACAAGCGTTGTAAACTTCTGCCGTTGGTACTAGCAGCTCCTTTGGATGTTGATATGGGGACCGTTATTCTAGTTGGCATTCCTCCTGAAGCAGAAATTTCAGACAAGAAAAAGTAAGTTCTACAAATTCTTTGTTACCCTAAATATAAACAAGACCTGTGTTGTTGTTGTTATTATTATTTTGTTTTTATTAGAACATTTATCTGACAGCAGGAAGCCTTTTAAATAACAGCATACATTTGCTTGCTTATGTTATATTGGTTCACAATGAATGATTTATTTTATTTTTTTATCCACAAGGCCATGATGACATCTGTAATTGAAGAGGGGGGGGGGGCGCGTGTCCGCATGATGGGTTAAGAAGCATTCTTCCTTTTATCTGTTGTGTAGCGTTTTAAGGTTACTAGTACTTTAACTATTAAATACCGGTTACAGGGATATTCTGGCCACCATGGAAGTTTAATCCCCCTCTGGTCTTCTTCCCTGAGACTGTCAATCAGCCGGTGCACTATAAACATCTGGGATTGATGTTAGTGCGGTTTGACGTCAGTATTTATGCTTCGAGTGGTTACATGTACACTACTAGAGGGGAGGAGGTTGTTGGGAAGAACCAATAAACAAAGGTTATTTTTAAACAAATATTTTACAGCTTTCTGGACTCTTGAATGTTGTCCTGTATAGTGTAAGGGCTTTAACATTTGATAAGTTGCAATCTTTATACTGATGGCTTTTTGTTGCCTGCTCCTTTTAAAGGACAGAAAGTACAAATGTATCCTTTTTTTTTTTTTTTTTTTTTTTTTATTTCCCGAAACCAGGGAATGTTATATTCAACCAATCTTATAAAATATGTATTCAAGACTTAAAGGGGCATGCTAGCCACCATGACCATTAAATAAATGCCATGGCTAATGTGTCCGCTCCAGCAAAAGCAGAGGTTTTCATAGTGGATGAGGGGAGTGGAAAGCAGTTTACTGAAGAATAGGGGAGTTTATTTCTGGTAAAGATGGGGAAGCAGAATGGGTATACATCTAGAACATCCCTTTAAATGTCTCCTTAAAGAGACCCTCTATACATGTTGACCACTTTAGCAAGGATGTGTGGAGTGCCTCCCTCAATTTCCCCCCCCTGGCTGATCGGTTTTGTGCAGACGCATAACGCCATTCCATTATTCTGCATAGATGCTACAGAACTTGCATTTGTAAAGGCGCACATCCCGAACAAAGAGCAATTGCAAGGCCTGTGCTATACAGTTTGTATAGGTATGCAAACTGAGTAGAAAAGCTGCAGGGACTTCGTCTTCGGAGCTGATGGGGATGAGTAGTGTGACGAGGGAGAAAAGGGGAGTATTTATATAGTCTAACGTAAAACAAATGGGGAGGGGAAAATAATTGGAGATGCTGCCGCCAGCACCTGCGCAATTATTTAAAGACGGGGGGGGGGGGGGCATTTTTTTGAATGTTTCTTTTAATTCTTCTATATCCAGGACATAATACCTTTTTTTTATTGGACTATCGTTACATTTAAAATACAAGCTTTCGAGAGTGATCCTCCCTATGTCAGGTGTGGAAGCTATACAGAGTTTCCAGACCTGACGAAGGGAGGATCACTCTCGAAAGCTTGTATTTTAAATGTAACGTTAGTCCAATAAAAAAGGTATCACTTCAGACTGCTATACTCGTCATTTTGGCATCTGGACCAACACCGCCTACCTAATCTACAGGACATAATAGGAATATAGCAAATGGAACTAGCACTTGCTAATGTGAACTTCTACAACTAAAGGGGTTAACCCTAATGATGCATAACTCACAATAAATAAAGTATAACATCAAAAACCTTAGGGACAAGAGGTGGAGGGGAAGGGTACAATTAGAAATACTGGATATAAAATATGACTAGGGATAGACCGATATAATTTTTTTTTCTTTTCAGAGCCAATTCCAATTATCGGCAGCCTTTCTGGCCGATATCTATCTGGTGCCGATATTCTGTATAGTTGAACAACAAACCACAATTCTGACATTATGCCATTTACTGAAAGTGTTTTAACCTCCCTGCCAGTTCTATTTTGACATTTTATATGTCAAAATCGGTGCATTTATTTAGCCCCCTGGTGGTATCCAAAGCGTGGCTCGGATTTAAATTTTCAATGCTGAAAGCTGTAACCCCGAGCCACACTCGGGCTGGATACATACCTGCCTGTGCGCACCCTCGCTGACCTCCCTCGGTCACCTCCGGCCGATCGCGGCGTCCTGCTTCTGGGTTCCCGTCGTGAGATGGGAACCCGGAAGTAGCCTGCAGGACGCCGCAATCGGCCAGAGGTGACCGAGGGTGCACACTGACAGGTATGTATCCAGCCCGAGTGTGGCTTGGGGTTACAGCTTTCAGCATTGAAATTTAACCCCGATCCACATTCGGGAATACCACGAAGGAGGTTAATAACATTTTAAACCTTGCACCTTGTCCAATTCACTCAAAAGATTTTTAATTAAGCTTTTATTTTTACAAACCTGGTCATGTCTAGACTCTGGCTTTTGCAATGATACAGTTTATGATCCTGTAGGTAAGGGGACAGCAACCTTAGCCCTCCAGATGTTTTGGAACTACATCTCCCGTGATGCTCTACTCACTAGGTTTTTGAGACTCATGAGAAATGTAGTACCAAAACATCTGGAGGGCCAAGGTTGATGACCTCTTGGCTACAGTGTCATAAAGACCCCTGTGTCTCGGTATAGGGATTTCACTGTGAGATGGGAGGGAATCAAATTTTGTTTGTCATCGCACTAATGCACGATACAGTCAGTGATCAGGGAAAACCCTGCAGCGAGGACTGACTGCTAAGAGGTTTGCCTGCTTTGGGAGAAGTCCCATACTGGCACGGGAACGGCACTGATATGTGGGATTTTACGTGTCACTGCTGCAGTGAGCTAACTTGGCCAATTATTGGCAAATAAAAGGCTTATACTGATAATTCGAATTTTCTGCATATCGGTCACCAATAATCTGCAAAGCCGATTAATGGGTCTATCCCTACTGTGTACCTTTTACACCCTGCCCGCTCTCTACGGTTTTTACTTTTTTTTTTTATTTTTATTTCACTACCATTGTACAGTTGATGTGCGCACAGAATTCTAGCTCCCCTGCCACCTTTGATTTCCTCTCTGATTTACTGAATGGGATCTCAATTAGAATCCAGAAACAATGATTGGTTTATCGCCCACCGAGCTCTCCAGTGCACTCCCTCTCTGACATAACTCAAATCCTTAATAACCTACTTGCACAAAAACAAAAAGTGAACTGCTGGTCCTTGGCGATTTTTAATACAGATTGGATAAATCCTAAAAACAATAAACACTGCTCGCTGTTTAAAACTTTGCAGCTAACTCAATCTCCTCCCCCACATTAATATGAAAAGCCCTAACCATACCTTGCTGGACTGGATTCTCTCTTCATATCCTAATAGAATACAGGAGGCAAGTGTTCTCGCTAATAGCTTTAGTAACCATTGTCTAGTGTACTGCGTGCACAAAATAAAGGCCATGAAATCTCCCCCAAAGGTAATAACCACCAGGTCTTTCAAGAAATTTATTCTTGAATCCTTCCTAAGTGATCTCAAACAGCTCCCCTGGTACAGACTAAACCTAATCCCAGACCTAGACTGTGCAATTGAATACTTTCAGTCTGAGCTCCTGCAAGTCTGGAATTCCCATGCCCCGCTGCATAAAGTGCGAGTAAAAGGGACCAATCTCTCCTGGTTTATAGCTGATCTTACACTAATGTACCAGCTTAGAGATTCACTGTGGTCAAATTTCCAAGAGTACTGGTTCTATGAACGATCACTATGAATACCGACAATGCCAGAATGCATGCACAAAACAAACAAAAATGTCTAAAGCCCTTTACTTCTTCTATGAAAATCTAAACAATAACATATCAAACCCTAGAAACTTTTGGAAAACCATAAGTAAGATACAAGCACCCCTCCGTCCACACTCAGCCAGCTGTCAAAGTAAACAACCAAATCCTGCAACATCCCCTAGATGTAGCAAATGCATTTTAATGATTATTTTGTTGGATGTGCCACCACTTTGATTGCATGTCATTTCCTAGCTTGGCAATCAGAAAGGCCGCGTGCAGGTCAGGCCCCTCCCAACTGTGCAAGGTCCCTGTATCAGACAGGAATTCCGTTTTAGACCAGTGCCTGTCAGTGTCGTTACTAGACTCCTCCGTAACCAAAAAATGAAATCCCAGTCTGGACCTGATCAAATACCAGCAATGCTGCTGAAAATCAGTGCACCGGCAATTGCAAATCCTGTCGCAACCCTAATCAATGAATCACTGGCGACTGGATACATACCCAAACTCTGGAAGACTGCGAGAGTGGTACCTATCCATAAAAGTGGTGACAGTACTTTGGTATCCAACTATCGTCCGATATCATTGCTCCCTGCAATGTCAAAAAGTTTGGAAAAATGCGTCTACACACAATTACGTGATTATTATCAGTATTGGAACTACTTAAACCCAGATCAAACAGGCTTTCGTCCAAATCACTCAACTACAACCGCCCTTTTAAAAGTCTGCAATGATATCCAAGCTGGGATGGAACATGGAAGCCTAACTGGAGCCATCTTCCTTGATTTTGCCAAGGCCTTTGACACAGTAGACCATGGCATCTTGTTAGAAAAAACTTAAACTCTGGTATTGGTGATCACACGCTAACCTGATTTCGATCATATGTATCCGACCGATCGCAATATGTGTCAATTTCTGGCAGCTCCTCCCTCTCCGTCCCAGTCACTTGTGGTGTACCCCAGGGCTCAATACTCGGCCCCCTGCTATTTACAATATTCATAAATGATCTGCCGAACATCTGCAAAGCCTCAACTGTACACATGTACGCAGACGACACCGTAATCTATACCAGCAAACCAAATGTCCTGCAGCTGGAGGCCGTGCTGCAAGAACAATTCAGAGGTAGAAAGTGGATCAAACAAGACAAACTTTTTTTAAATACTGACAAAACTGTAACGATACTCTTTGGAACAGCACCTAAACTACATGAATTGCAAAATCCCCATCTATGTGTTGGGGCAAAATCAAAGGGCACGCTGACCAGTCACTGCTCTCAAATATCTAGGTATGTGGTTAGACCCAAATCTGTCCTTTGACCCCCCCACATCGAAAAACTCTCATCTAAACTTTACCCCAAACTAGGTGCCCTGTACAGAAACCAATCCTGCCTGAGCCCCACGGTAAGAAAGCAAATTGTACAACAAATGCTTATGCCAGCTATTGATTATGGAGATCTATGCAAACGCCCCGCAAACACACCTTCAGAAACTTGCTATATTGTAGAACTCATTCTGCCGCTTTGCACTACAATGTAACTACATGACCCACCATTGTGACATGTTAAAAGAGCTAAATTGGCCATAGCTGGAGTCGTCACCTTTCCAACCTGGTGTTTAAGAGCTTTTCTGGGAAGCTGCCACCCTATCTGAATAGGCTGCTTGCCCTAGCAGTTCCCTCATTCTATAACCTCCGATCCAGGACCAGCACCTTACTTGCAATACCACAATACAAAAAGACAGTGGCTCGGTCCTCATGTTCCTACAGAGCACCACAGTTATGGAATAACCTCCCAGACGCCATCAAATCTTTACCAAGTCTAAAATCACTTGAGCTCCCTGTCAACATGTAACATAATGACTATTTCCTACATATTTGTTTTCTGTTAATCTGTATATTTGTTTTTTTAATATCTTGCATTCTATTACTTTGTATTTCTGTAACAACTGTAACATTTCAATGTTCTTGAACCCAGGACATACTTGAAAACGAGAGAAATCTCAATGTATCCTTCCTGGTAAAATACTTTATAAATAAATAAATGTTTCTTTCATTGTATGCGACGTTCTAATATTTTTATTTTTTTTCCAGTTTTTTTGGCAGAGCATTTGAGAAAGCGGCAGAGAGCACAAATTCTCGGGCTCTACACAATCAGTTTGACATGTCTAGTAAGTGTCTCTATAACTAGCAAAAACTGTGGGGTTTTCTTCTTTTTCATGCATCAAAGAAAAAGCTCCCGGTGGTTGAAATGGTGTGCTGAATTATTCTTGAAAATCATTTTGAGCTTTTGTTTTATCCTTTTGTACATCCAACCAGGAAAAATGTATTTGTCTTTTTGATCTAAAGTTCTGGAAGCCATCCATTAATATTAATCCTTGGGTATGGTCGCTCTACGGGAGTCCATCTGGATAACACCAGTTTAGCAGGCGGTTGTAGTGAGGTGAGGTCAAGCAGCAAGAGGCCTGTTCACTCTGACCTCTATTCATAGCCCATTTCAAGCGACTGGAATTTTGCCAGCTGCCTGTGTTTTTTCTTCGTGTTCTTACTTGGGCTCTTGAGGGGGAGCTTTGCTACATCCTGAAGGAGTATGAAAGCAAGGACTGAAAAAACTATAATCGTTGAAATATTTTCCACATCTTGTTTCCGACTGCTTTTGCTCAAAACAAGCTTTTTACTTTAATTCAGTTTAATGCTTATGAGTAACAAGAAAACACCGCTATGAGGGAATGCATTAATTGACACTATAAACGTGGTTAAGGGTAGCAAGTGATACAGATAATGGGCAGACTCCTAAATGAAAACATTATTAACTATTTGAAAAGCAAATGTATAGCAACACGGCTGCACACTCGTACTAACATTTGTAAAAAAACAAATGAGTGGTGATGGGGTAAAATGAAAAGGGTGGTAGCAACAAGAGGATGAAGTAACGGTGGGTCGTTGGTGTCTTCTGGCACCAAAGAATATATATTCTTCACTCCTTGTTACCTCAGTGACTAGGGCTTTGAATTCTGGATACCCAAAAACTAATATTAATATATATTTTTTTCTCCGTTTTCACACATTTCTGTTTACTTTCTAGTAATAGAGTTAAGGACAGAGGACCGCAGCAAGTTCCTGGATGCTCTAATCTCTCTCCTATCGTAAGGTATGTGAAGGAGTGTCTCCTATCCTGAATACATTCACATCTTTTATGAAAGCCTAGATCTGTGTGGAGGAGTGGTGGTTCTCTGGTATCACAGAAGTGTGGATATAAAGTCCAGAACAAGGTTTCTTATCACAGGAAAATCCCAGTATCTGCAGCAGTGTTGATTGACACGCTTTACAGAACTTATTGCAGTCACTTTGCTCTTCAATTGTCGTGTTGTACATTAAACTCATGCCAATGGGTAATTTTTAAAGTTCATACAAATAACCGGTTTTTTTTTTTTTTGTTTTTTTTTTCTTGATCCCAAATTCTTTGTCTAGCTTCTTTCCTTCTCATCGCATTAGTATCTTGCCTGATCCAGTATCGCTGATCTATACAACTCTTCTGCACTTTTGTTTCCTGTGTCTCCTGACCAATGCTTACAATATCTTACAATTCCTGTGCCTCTCTGGCAGGTCAGCTGCTTCCTGAGCTTGATGAATTGCAAGGCTTTTGTCGACCAGCTTTGCACATCCTTTGCATTTGCAGATAGGACAACCTTTGGGGGGTAACAATCTCAAGCAGACTGACCTTCCAAGTGGAGGGAATGCTTCCTTTTGAAAGACTGTCAGAGTCTGCAGGGCACTTGGCAAACCATGACCAAATTAACTTATGGTTCATGGTGGGTATTGTCTCTAGGGATAATGAAAACAAATGTTGTAGGATAAAAATGCCTTTTGCAATGCACAGTGCCTAAATAATGCCCACGTAAGCACATACACCGCAAGCCCAGATCATTTGTAACCCCAAGAGTTTGTCCAGTAAAATGTGCCACGGATTTGCACAATATGGCAAAAAATCTCAGACAAGTTTCTCCTAAAGTGTTCGATTCACTTACCATTTTTTCTATACTTCACTGCCCAGTGAAAAAGCTCCTGTGTGTTATTTGGGTGCTTCATATTGTCCATCATAAAGTGCATTTGAACTTTTAAACAATATTCCTGTAAACATTTGTATCCATTAGCAAACGTTACTTATTTATGTTCTACTGTGAGGAAGAACTCCGTACTCTGTGAAAATTTATATTTAAATTCACACTTCCGGGTATGCAACATATAATAGTTGTCAAAGACAAAACCTAAAAACCAGTCAGTGTAGTTTATGTTGATTTTCGATTGTCCAATGCAGGGCCAGCAACATTAGCCCTACAGATGTTTTGGAACTACATCCCCCCCCCCCCCCACAATGCTCAGGTACTCATTAAATTGGCTGGGCCTCATGGGAAATGTAGTTTCAAAACAACAGCAAGGAAAAGGTTGCTGACCCCTGATCTAATGTGTTTGGTCTATTGTGGGATTTATTACCCTACGTTTTGTTTTTTGCATTAGTGCCATAGACAGATACAAAAGGTAAATCTTTAGGAAATCTGTATCTGCCCTCTGTGACTGAATAAACTGAAAATGCGCTAGCGTTGTAACAGTAATTTAAACACCATTTCCCTTAGGGATAGTGCAGGAGGAGTAAATGCTAGAGTGCGACAAAGACCTTTACCCGGTTAGTCATTCTGGCTTTTGCTCAAAGACTTAAAACACCTTTTTGTGTTTCAGTGTCTGAAACACTCTACGCTTCCCTGGGTGATTCAACCTATTAAAATTTAAGGGAGTGTGAATATATATCTATCCTCCCTTTTACGATGGCAATAAGTTACAATATGG
Source organism: Leptobrachium leishanense (assembly GCA_009667805.1). NCBI lineage: Eukaryota > Metazoa > Chordata > Amphibia > Anura > Megophryidae > Leptobrachium > Leptobrachium leishanense. Next base: position 163,131,137 of record CM019063.1, on the reverse strand, counting down.
GAGGTTTGTTTCTGGGTCGCTCCTCTGTGCCAAAGTAAGGTTGAGGTTGATAAACATGAACATTACCAAACCTTTAAACGAGGTCTACTATAAGAAAGACGTGGCTTTAAAGCCTGGGGGGGGGGGGTCTGTAAATGATTTAGGGCTAGGTCTCTATTTTTCCATTTGTGCTTCTTCTAGGTTTTGGGTACAATTTTAGGGTTAACCTTAACGATTTGGACCTTCGAGAGATTCACAAACAGGTCTGTTGCCTTTATTCTGTCTCCGTGTTTTGTGAGGACGTCCAGGATAAGGAGAGTCACCAGTGGTACCTTTTTGGTCTGGCCGTTTTGCAGCAAAAACTTGGCCATGGAGATTGTACCCACTCCCACTGTTTTTGGTAATTGTAGGCCTTAACCACCCTGACGGTTTTCCCGAGTGTGTCTGGGTGTTAGGGTTACGGCTCTCAGTGGTGAAATTTGAGACGCACTCGGGCTGTATACATCACCTCTCCGTGCGTTCCCTCGCTGATCTCTGCAGTCTCCTCCGGTGATCGCAGCGTTTTCTTCCTGGATTCCCTTCTCACGAGGAGGGAACCAGGAAGTATGAGGTCGCGATCGCCGGAGGAGGCTGCAGGGAGATCGAGGGAGCGCTGGGACAGGTGATGTATCCAGTGGCGTCCCGAGTGTTGCTCGGGGTTACCACTTCCAGCATAGGAATGTAACCCCGAGCCACACTCGCGATGCCGCGGGGGGGGGGGGGGGGTAGAGATTGAGCGGTTTCTGACATGAAAATGTAAAAAAAAAAAGACTGCCAGGGAGGTTAAACATCTGTAGGGCTAGAGTTTAAGATCCCTCATTTAGAGACTGTGTGCTAGGGGTCAGCAATCTTGGCCTACCAAGTGCTTTGAAAGTACATCTCCCATGATCATCAGACGCTCGTTAGGTTGGTAGAACCTCTTGGGAAATGTAGTTCCAAAGCATCTGGAGAGCCACGGTTGCAGACTCCTGCTTATTCACATTCAATGGCAGGCAGATGGCTCCCTCTGCTGATCAATCCCGTTACTGCTGCTAGTCTCAGACTGCAGTGTCAGATTAGCGAGTTACAGTATAGCAGCTGATCTGTCTGATTATACTGTAACTTTAGGAACATATTTCCAAACCGCTTTGCAAAACAAATTTTGTTTTGTAATAAACCAAATAAATTTGTAATCCTCTAGATCAGTGGTTCCCAACCTTTTTTCATCAGAGTACCCCCTGGCGGCCCATTTCCATAAATTGTACCCTTCGTATTAAAAAGTGCAAATTATATTAGATTTTTTTAATGTTTCGCTCTCCTCCATCTGTCCCACCACAACCGTCTCTCCTTTTTCTGTCTTCTCTAACCTGGTTTTGGTCTTCTACCCAGCTTTTCCTCTTCTCTTGCTCTCCGTCCCCCTAGTTTCTCCTCATCTCCCCTGCATCTCCCTATTTCCTCCCCACCATTTCCCTGTCTCCTCACTAGCTTTTCCTGATCTCCTTCCCAGCTTCTCTATATCTCCCTTCAGCATCCCCTCATCTCCACCCAATCTGTCTTTATCTCCACCCCTGCATCTTCCCAGCTCCTTATCTGCTCTCCAGCTTCTCCTTATCTCTTCACATCTACTCACACTTAATATATTTTAATGAAACCTAGAACAAATAGGACTATATATAATATATATATATAAGTTTACTTAACTCCCTTAGTATGAATGAAATGGTGAGGAAATGAAAAAAATCTCACAGCAATGTGCGCTGTGTATGAACGTACCACAGAGCTCCACAGCAATAAAATTCACAGCAGTGATTGTACGGAATGTATGAGCATATCACAGAACACCACAGCATTAGAACTCTCATGGTACAGTCAGTTCATATGTGTGTACACAGAATTGACAGCAATAAAACTCTCATGGTAACAGCAGTGCGTAATGAGCGCATAAATATATAACAATAATATGTGTGAGTGTGTATTTATATAATCTATAAATGGGTGTCTGTAAGGCGGCCAGTGATGCCAGGCTCCTGCAGCGCTGTCCCCCTTCCAGCTGTTAAGCCGTCCTCTAGCATGTGGTATGCAGGCAGACAGGCTGTACCGGGTACAGTGTGCAGGGCCCTCACATGTAGAGCCCATAGTTGCCAACATTTGAAAAAATTCCAGGAACACTTCCCACAGCCCTCCTTAGCTAACCACAGCACATTGCTCTTGGGGCAAGAATCCATCACTAGGCAGGTTTGCATAAGTTCAAGCTTATTGGTGCTGTAGCTCAAATGGTAAAAGCACCTGTCTAGTGAGCAGGGAGGCTGTGAGATCCAATCTCAGCTGGGTCTGTTTGGATTACCATATTTTTTTTAAAAAAACTTCTACCTCTGCAAGAACAATAATAATAGCACAATTTATTATACTGCTGCTGCTATTAATAATACAATCCTATTAATAGCAGCTGCATTATAAGTTAGATGTTTGCAAACAGGTCCAGCTGAGCTTTGACCTCAGGACCTCCCTGCTTACTGGACAGGCGCTTTTTACCGTTTGAGCCACAGTGCCAGGACACCCAGAACCTACACAACCCGGCTTAATGAGAGATCTCTGCCCCGGGAGCAAAGTGCGACAGTTGGCTAAGGAAGGTTGTGGCCCTGCCCTGAGATGGGAGGGCTCGGGGAATCTTTGGGCTCACAGTGCCGAGCCACCGATGCTAGATCTAGCTCTCCCTGGACAGCTGCCGGGATAATCCCGGCAAATCAGTTGGCTGCTATGCAAGAGCGCCACCTGTCCAGTCACAGGAGCCCAGAATCCTTCCTGTCCACCCAGGGACCTCTCCCTGGTCCAGGCACATACATTAGCTGTATGCATGGCTGTTCAGGGGGTACATTGTAATGCCATGGACCCAGGTAATGTATGGGCCTGTTACTTCCCGGCAGTCACGGCAACTCTCCCTGTATGTTGGGCTCCTATGACAGGACAGGTGAAGCTGGGTGTGAGGGCACTGAACACTGTGGAGGGTGCACTGCACATAAAGGCTTACCTAAATTGTCGTCCTCATAGAAACATAGAAAAATGTCGGCAGATAAGAACCTTTCGGCCCATCTAGTCTGCCCAATTACATGGATACTTAACCTGGATTTATCTTTTGTTTAGGATAGCCTTATGCCTATCCCATGCTTGCATAAATTCAATTACTGTTTTGGCCTCAACCACTTCAACTGGAAGACTGTTCCATGTATCCACCACCCTCTCAGTAAAATAATGCTTTCTGATGTTACTTTTAAACCTTTGCCCCTCTAATCTAAGACTATGTCCTCTTGTTTTGCTACTTTGTTTCCTTTTAAATATACTCCCTTCCTCTACCTTGTGGATTCCCTTTTACGTATTTAAATGTTTCTATCATATCTCCTCTGTCTCGTCTTTTTTCCAAGCTGCTGGCTCCTGCTTCCTCCCGCTCGGCTGCTTGACATGAAATCCACGTGATGTCACAGGCGCCAGCACCATACTTCGTGTGTTTGGGGCCCGCTGAATCAAGGAGTCAGGATTTCTGTCCTGCACCTCCCATCCGGAACTCAGTGTGGTCGCGGCGGAGAGGTCCGCCATTAAGCATTTTGTTACACAGACCCCCAAGGGGTCCTCTTAAGTACCCCTGGGGGTACGCGTTCCACAGGTTGGGAATCCGCTGATCTAGATTTCTGTAACTCAATCTCGGGCATCTTTTTTGATGCTTTTGAAGAGCATGTGAATTTGCTAATGGTAGTGAAGGGATTAAATAGGAATCACTATCAAATGGTAAATGGGGATGAAATTTCTTTTAACATGCTGAATTTATGTACTTGGATATGTACTCATGAATTGTTTGACTTTTGTATGATTTTAGAAATCTCTAACTTCTGTACAGTTTTATGTTTACAGTTCTGTATTCCCCATGCTTCCCCCTTTTCCTTTTTTGTACCCCTTGCATTTTTTTTATTTCTATTTTGAAAACTGATAAAATATTACATTAAAGCAAAAATATAATATATATATATCTATCGCTCAAAACGGTAACCTAAGAGGATGCACAAGATTTGTCAAGTATTTGGTGGCGGGGAAAAGTCTTGTTCTCCAATATTTTTGCTTGTATTATGGTTGTCATTTATGTGTTTATTGTAATTTGGAAGTTTCGTGTGTTGCAGTTTTTAAAGCGGTCTCTTTCATTCCAGCGATCTAATGCTGAATGGTATGGATTTCTTCTCCAGCGTGTACAACTCCTTTTTGTAAATTAGCTTTTATTTGTGTTTTAAATTGTTCTTTTTATGTGTCAATTAAATTATTAAGAAATAGGTATTTCAAACCATGTATTCAATAAAAGGTTGTTTACCCTGTGTATTAAAATTATAGCCTGAAATTGTAAATAAAAAAAAAATTGTTATACTTGTGGTTGGTTAAAAATGTCAGTGTGCAAATTTTATTCTGATCTAAAGCTATTAAACCCTAAACGTGGTCATTTTATAATTCATGCTCTGTTTTACTAGTGATTTATTTTTTATGAAAATGTGATTATTGATGAGCAATAAATGTTTTATGCAGGGATTCCTTTAAGAAACTCCCTTTAAGGGTTACTGCGGGACAAAATAGATGAGCTCTATCAGAGTATGTCTTTCTGTACAGGGTATATTCCACTTCTTACAGGCTGCTCAAAAATTAACCATCTGAGGTATGTGGCTTGAAGTTAATGACCACATTTTGTATGATGCAGAATTTATTAAACCCTTACAAGGCCTCAAATTCCAAGCAGACACCTGCTATACTACGTTTTTATATATATATATATATATATATCACCAAGAAAGAGCACTCCATATTATTGATCATTTTCTGTGTGTGTGTGTTTCTGTAATCTATATATACAATCAGGTCCAGAAATATTGGGACATCAACACAATTCTAACATCTTTGGCTCTATACACCATCACAATGGAGTTGGAATGAATCAAACACAATGTGCTTTAACCGCAGACTGTCAGCTTTAATTTGAGGGTAAGTACATCCAACTCAGGTGAACGGTGTAGGACTTACAGCAGTTTGCAGATGTGCCTCCCACTTGTTAAGGGACCAAAAGTAATGGGGCAGAATAATAATCATAAATCAAACTTTCCCTTCTTAATACTTGGTTGCAAATCCTTTGCAGTTAATCACAGCCTGAAGTCTGGAACGCATAGACATCACCAGACGCTGGGTTTCATCCCTGGTGATGCTCTGCCAGGCCTCTACTGCAACTGCCTTCAGTTCCTGCTTGTTCTTGGGGCATTTTCCCTTCAGTTTTGTCTTCAGCAAGTGAAATGCATGCTCAATGGGATTCAGGTCAGGTGATTGACTTGGCCATTGCATAACATTCCACTTCTGTCCCTTCAAAAACTCTTTGGTTGCTTTTGCAGTATGCTCTGGGTCATTGTCCCTCTGCACTGTGAAGCGCCGTCCAATGAGTTCTGCAGCATTTGGCTGAATGTGAGCAGATAATATTGCCCGAAACACTTCAGAATTCATCCTGCTGCTTTTGTCAGCAGTCACATCATCAATAAATAAAAGAGAACCGGTTCCATTGGCAGCCATACATGCCCACGCCATGACACTACCACCACCATGCTTCACTGATGAGGTGGTATGCTTAGGATCATGAGCAGTTCCTTTCCTTCTCCATACTCTTCTCTTCCCATCACTCTGGTACAAGTTCATCTTGGTCTCATCTTTCCATAGGATCTTGTTCCAGAACTGTGAAGGCTTTGTTAGGTGTTGTTTGGCAAACTCTAATCTGGCCTTCCTGTTTTTGAGGCTCACCAATGGTTTACATCTTGTGGTGAACCCTCTGTATTCACTCTGGTGAAGTCTTCTCTTGATTGTTGACTTTGACACACATACACCTACCTCCTGGAGAGTGTTCTTGATCTGGCCAACTGTTGTGAAGGGTGTTTTCTTCACCAGGGAAAGAATTCTTCAGTCATCCACCACAGTTGTTTTCTGTGGTCTCCCGGGTTTTTTGGTGTTGCTGAGCTCACTGGTGCGTTCCTTCTTTTTGAGAATGTTCCAAACCGTTGTTTTGGCCACGCCTAATGTTCTTGCTATCTCTCTGGGTTTGTTTTGTTTCTTCAGCCTAATGATGGCTTGCTTCACTGATAGTGACAGCTCTGTGGATCTCATCTTGAGAGTTGACAGCAATAGATTCCAAATGCAAATAGCACACTTGAAATGAACTCTGGGCCTTCTATCTGCACATTGTAATTGGGGTAATGAGGGAATATCACACACTTGGCCATGGAACAGCTGAGAAGCCAATTGTCCCATTACATCTGCAAACTGCTGTAAGTCCTACACCGTTCACCTGAGCTGGATGTACATACCCTCAAATTAAAGCTGACGGTCTGCAGTTAAAGCACATTGTGTTTGTTTCATTCCAACTCCATTGTGGTGGTGTATAGAGCCAAAAATCTTAGAATTGTGTCGCTGTCCCAATATTTCTGGACCTGACTATATATATATATATATATATATATATATAATCTATATTTCTCTCAACCTCCGCACTGATCCGGTGCTGGGACTTGGCCGCACTAACCCAAAAGATCCACGATGTCCTGCAACACAGACTCGCTTATAAATTTAAGAGAAAATTTGTCAATGTTTCAGTCCCGATGGTCTTGGAAAAAAAGTCCTTCAGGACTGAAATGTAAACAAATACATTTTCTCTTTATTTATAATGGAGTCGCTGTGTTGCAGGACATCGTGGATCTTTTATGTAAAATATGTATTCTTGCACAGATATTATCCCCTTTTCGGGTGAGAAATCCGTAGTTTAGAGAGATTTAAAATGAAAGTTTTAATGCTCTTTGTGTTTGTTCAATAGTCTCTATACTATCTAGTGATCTCCTAGTTAAACATACTGACCAGTAGAACCTTTTCTTTTTCTTAATCTAAATTCTTTTCTCCTGGAAGACATTTTAGCCACATTAAAGAGTGGCTCTTTTTGACGTGCTTTGGGCTGAGAACACAAATTACAAGCTTGGCTGGTTTAAAGGTCTTTAGGGCCTTTTTATTTCAGGGACAATCACTGTGTTGGCAGTGTAAGGAAAAGTCGCAGTTCAAAAAACAAACTTTTTAAACTGCATGATTGATTCCCAGTCACGGTACTTGGCAGAGTATACATGGCTAGCTTGATGCCGCTGCTAAAAATGACAAAATTTAAAATGGTACTTCAGCCCTTATTGGAGGTATCATTAATGCTTGCACGGTTGTAATGCTCCTAGTCAAGTGCCACATACTCAAAGTCTCACATTTTTCATTATGATTTGTGTGCCTTGTGGGTTTTTGTTTATAGGTGTATAATATACATTTTAGAAACTCCTAAATTTAGAAATAATGGGATTTTGTTACAAAATTATATTCAATGTACCCTATCATGGCTGTTCCTATCCTGCCTAACTTAATGACTGCGTATAAGATTAACCCCCCCCCCTCTTTTAATTTGGACATACATGCTCTTGGAGCTCTTCAGTTCAAAACAGGTGCCACCCTGGCACAGGTGCCTCAATAACGGACCTATTCAAACCTTGAACTACAGAGCGCTCTGGAAGGAAATGTCTTCGATAAATGGGTTAATCTCTTAAGAGCAGTCCTTCGGTTAGGAAGGCTAAGGACCTGTCCAGATGGAGTACATTGACAATGTGGCAGCCTTATGTAATATGTGATCATATTTTGTAACCAACCCCCCCCCCTAGTTTAATACAGTTTTAAAGATTTTAGCATTTAATTTTGGTGTGATGCTCTTTTATTTTTGCACGTTGCGTTCATTGGTCTCACAAGCATCCTTGTGAGAAATGCATGTATAGGTTAAAGGGACACTCTAGGCAACATGACCACCTAAGCTATTTTAGGTGGTCATGATGCCCGGAGTATCCTGCCCTCTGTCCCCCCTCCCTCCACTCAGCGGTTCAGCAGAAAATGCTGAAAACAGCTGAGGCGGAGGAGTTTACTCCGCCCTCCCAGCTGTCAGTCAGCAGAGCGGGAATCATATTTCCCGCTTCTGCCGACTTTTGCTGAGTAGGAGACGTCATCGCGCTTTCAGCGCGATGACGTCTCCAACTCCCCGCAGAAGCTGGCGGCTCCCTCTGAGGGTTAGTATTGCGTGCATCCTCTTGCGCGCAACACTAATCCTCAGAGGGAGCCGGGAGGAAGCCTGCCGATTGGCTGGCTTACGTGAGAGGCGCGCATGCGCGCTTCTCACGTAAACCAGAAGGCAAGTCGGATGGAAGAAGGACGGGAGTGGAAGAGGAGGGAGGTGAGTATATAAAAAAAAAAAAACACCGCTGGAAACGGGAGGATTTTAGGGTAAGTATTACAGTTACAAAAACATAAACAAAAAAAACCTATTTATTAAGGGGATAGGTTAGGATTAAAAAAAGGGGTGATTTTTTTTTTTTTTTAAGTTCGGCATTCTTGTTTTGCGTGTGTGTAATAATATAGATTTACTTTCAAGCACAGGATGGAATTTATAACCTGGCACTGCGCCTTCACCCGTCAAGGTTGGAGAGTAAATCTTGGTTGGTGTTTGCGTAACGCAGTGAGTTGCAGTTTGGGATTTTGGCTGTACCTGAAGCTTTGAAGCACTAATCTGTGTTATGCTGGCACACGCGCCTGCTGCTTAGCCGACTGGAATGTCTTTTCATTCGATTGGACATCTCGCAGTGGGCCCAGAGGAAAGTGGCAGACAGCTGCCGGCGAGCTGGGGGGGGGGGGAGAGGAGGACCCCGCAAAAACAGCTCCTGTGACAGCCACAGAAAGCGCCGGTTTTTACACTAAAGATAACTTTACAGCATTTCATCTGGGGGATTGAGCAAGAGGATTTGGATTTTTTTTTCTAAATGCCACAAAGCAAATAATCTCTACATTGCGTTTTAAAACTGACTTTTTGTTTATGATGTACGGGTTTACCCCTATAGTGTATTTTCACTATTTACCCCCTTCACTGCTGAGCCATTTCACCCGTGTGTACTGAGCTCATTTTGACCATTTTGTACTTATGACGTCAAATCGTATTTAAACATATTCCTATAGGACCCAGATTACTTGTATATCCATCCTCCTGCAGACTCAATATAGCCCTTACTTTCAGGGATCGCAAACTCTGGCCCCCAGATGTTTATTGCCTAAAATTTCCAGAATACTTTGAAGTCAATAGAGAATCATGAGAGGTGTAGTTCTGAAACATCTGGGGGGGCTGGAGTTTAGAGACCCTCGCTAGAGTCTATTCACAAATTACTGAACTTGCATGCAGTTTTGTCGCATCTCGCCGATTCATTTCGCCGAAAATACTCTGCATTCATTAATTGAAAGGTCACTTTTATTTTGCTAAAAAATGCGTCGCCGAAGCAGAGTATAAATCTGTAAAAATGTGTCCAAATAAAAGTCCTTTTAAAAAACAAGATCTGTTACAAGTGTTTTAAAGAAAGAAAAAAAAACACACAAAAATGTCATCCAAAAAGGTGTTCTAAAAAATAAAAAGGTGTGCTGAAAATGAAAAGCATAAACAGTCTAAAAAAATAAAATAAGATCTTACATTTTTACATTGAATCCAATGAGATTCGCCTGTTTAGCCCCTGAAAGACAGGACAAATTTTACAAGTTCAGAACACTTTTAAAAGTAGATGTTTGCTGACCTAATTTTTACAGTTTTTGCTCATGTTCAAACGCGATTTGAAGTCATACAATTTGTCTGGGTCATACAATAAAATATCTCTTTTTATAGCAGACTCTGCAGATTCATAATATATCATTATTATATCTATACATCATGCCTTGCCTGAATGTTAGAACAAAAAATGGAAATGCACTTTTTTTTTTTTTTTACATTTAAATGTCAATCTACAGCGTATAAAGTAATTTTTTCACATGTTATCTTCCGAGCTTTTAAGGTTATATATTCTATTGGGTACATGTTTTCAAAAAAGCCTTTGAGTTGTAGCCACGCCTTTTTCTGTTGTTTACCTTGTATTATAAGAGAGTAACCCTATGCACAATGATGAAAAAGGTGTGTATGCACAATGTAGAACACAAACTAATTATCTACCCTGTATTTCATAATCTTTATTACAACACACAATATGAGGTTAAAATCAAGTACAAAAAAAAGGAAATGTGTACACAGGCGTGTGTGTACATTTTCCTTTTTCTCATTTTTTGTTCTTTATTATAACACACGAGGTTAAAATCAAGATTACTTAATCAGCCACTAGTATTCACTAATCACTGGTAACTGTTGGGTAAAAAAAAAATCTAACAATGGCAAGTGAAACTTTATCAATACCGGCTGGGTGGAGTAGCGGTAACAGCCCTGCTCTGCGTGGAGAGAGCCTGTGGAGATGTGGGTTTGATCCCAGCAAGAGCACCTCTCCAGTAAGTGTCCTTGGGCAAGACACCTATCGGTACATACTCACCACCCAGGACATACTTGAAAACGAGAGAAATCTCAATGTATCCTTCCTGGTTAAATCCTTTCTCAAAAAAAAAAAAAAAATACAGTTTGCAAGAAAAGCAAAGGCAATTGGTGAATAATCTCAAGTGTATTTCTTTTTTATTTTTAACCCCATTTTTTTTTCTTCCATGAACCTGGTAATGTCCTCAAATTTTAGCCATTTTGTGATACTAACTTATAAGAAGCCATATTTAAAGTAAAAAACAATTACACAGTTCTTCAGAGATCACTGAAATGTCACGACATTTCGGTACTCTCCCGTTCGATTTGCCGACCCTACAGTTAATTCTGCATATACCACAGGGTCCTCGATGTGCGGCCAATCGGTTGGGAAAAACCACTGAATCAATTGGAAAAAATGCTGGAAAACTGCCAAATCGGTACAAAAAACGCTGATCGCAGCTGCTAATCCCCCGAAAAACCATACTATCTACCGAACAGACTGCCGAATCGATCCTCAAGCAGCTGACCACCTGCTGAACATACCGCCGACCAGCCGCCAGAAAAAGCCGACAAGCTTCCGAACAGGGGTGAAAAAAAAAAACAACTTTTAAAACGTGTTTTAAAATAAAATACTGCATGAAAATGCCTGAAAATAATATATAAGGTCCTATGAATAATAATAAAAAGTCTGTTACAGAATAAAAAAAAAGCCATGTTAAAAAAAATCCAAATTAAAAATTTTGACGAAAAAATGCCTAGAAAATCCAAAAAAATAAATAGATACTTTTTTCTGCAAATGAAAAGAATAAATGGTTGAATAAATATTTAAGAAAAACGGGTATTTTTTTTTTTTACATTGAAGCCTATGGGATTCGGCTGTTTAAACCTGTCTAATCAAAATCTGGGCATTACACTGACATTTCAGAGCAGTTAGGCATTCTCTGAATAGATTAATCATTACTTCACTATGGGGATTCCACTGCTGCCGTATTTCAATGGGAATTCGCCAATATTTGGCAAATTGCCAGCTTTATGAATAGCAGAATGGCCACGAAATTGCACCGTATGGGGAAATTCGGTGCAATTTTTTTGCCAATTCGGTGTTCTTTGAATTTAGTCTCGCACAGTAATTGTAGATGGTTTTGCTCACTGGTGGTAAAATAGAAGTACAATTCCGTGGGAAATTAGGTAGCTGGCCTGCTTTAAACTGTCATTGTTTTCACAAGGGGCTGTTTTTCCCTGCACAGATGGCCTGTTTTATTGCTCCTTTTTTTTTTTCTTGTGACCCCTGTTGTAAATATTGTTGCTTGTTTCTGGTATTTGACAGGTCCAAATTGTTGCAGAAGCTACCTGATTACTGGTGTTTGTGTCAGGATTGGTGGTTAATCTGTCAAATTTGTTTATGCAAATTTATTTCTACCCATATTGGGTGTTTTTTGTTCTGCTGACACTCCTTTGAATGATTTGTATTCTTAACTTAACAATTCCCCTTGGTTCCTGTAGATCTGAAAATTCTGGTGGCGCCAGGAAATAAATAAGCTTCTGACCCAACCATTGTAATGTTGTTTTAAATAGAGGGGCTGTAGGTAGTCCATTATTACAATTTTGTCTTCTGTTATGTAGTTTGGCACTTGCTGGTATTTTAAACCCTGAACCCCTTCACTACCAAGTACTTTTTATTGTTGGGATAACAATTTTTAAGTTTGGAGTATGGTGCGATGATGTCAGTTAGCCGGGAAACCCATAGCTGCCCGTGGATTTCTAAGGAAATCCTATGGTGGAGATGGGGGCTTTCTTTAAACCCCCATATCTCCCAATTATTGGCAGCTAGATGGGTTATATTTGGTATCATCGGAAAGGCCAGAGCATGGCCTTTTCCAATAATACTAAACATGACTACTTTCAAAGTAAAAAAAATAAAAATATATATAAAACAATTTTAAAACAAAATACTTTTTTTGGGGTTTTTTTGTGTGCGGATTCATATGCTGCATTAATTATACCGCAGAGAGGTGCTTCCCAGCAGTGTGTGGATTCATATGCTGCATTAAAACTTCTGGGTTAAAAAGCCTTGTTTCTTTAAAAAAAGTTAGTAAACCTAAAATTTCACCCGAAAAATCCTAAAAAATAAATAAAGAATCTTTCATTCTATTGGTAGTACTCTACTTCCCATTCTTAAATAACCAATAAAAAATGAAATAACAAAAAATAAAAAAACACGAAAAACTAACTGATCCAAATCACGCCGACATTTCAGATCGACACGAAATTTTCGGATGGCCGATATTTTGTTTTCGGAAATGCTCCCGAAATACGAAAATGGGGATTTTCTTCCGAATTTGGATTCGGAACGAAATGAATTGCACACCTCTGTCAGCAACATAAAATAAACATAATAAGGACATTTCATTTTTTGCTAGTAGTCACCCCTTAAGCATAAACAGTTTATACGCCCGCTTATTGCTTCTTTTGAAAGACAGGAAATATAAAACCTCAACCTGCTGCAAGTTGTTTACCTCAAGTTTAGAGCAAAGCAATGGTTAATGGCTGATAGATAGTACATAACAGTAAAGAATGGCGTATGGATGAATTAATCAATTCTAAATGAAGGAGTGGAATAAATATTACAAATAATTAATACAAGTCTCTCAGTGGATCAAGTCCAGAAAGAAAACCAAAACAGCTCTTCTGGGACACGATGGGAAGCAAAACAAGTTCAGCTGTGGACTCTGATGTTCCCTTTTTTATTATTTACATTGGGCGCAGGGGGCTTTCCACTATAATCACTCATTAGACAGGCTGCATGCTGTCTCTTGCTGTGATTTTCTGTTCAGGCCTTTTAAGGGGGCTTGATGTTTATACTTATTGTCATAATATGTGCATATAAATATAGAAGCAACAAAAATAGTTCATGCAGTAGATCTTGTAAAAATCGAAATCTATCCAAAAAATTTTTGTTGCATAGCTTTGTCGATGTTTCACACACTCTGGGAATTTTCATATTGCGTGTGTGTGAGTAAAATCTATAATTTATTTGGTGATCTAACTCCAGTTACTCAATTGCAAAGGTTTGCACTACTTGGAAACTACATGGAAACGGTTTTCTTATCCACACATCCTTGTGTTTTGTTATTCTGTGTTAAAGATCAGCCATGTAACTCTTCCCACAGGATCCAGTGACCTGTATAATTTACCTGGTGCCATCGCCCACCTTCCTTTGTATCTGTACTAATCTTTGTTGTCTCTGTACATTTTCTGGTTGAGTGTTTCCTCAGTGAATGTTCCCATCAACTTTGTCCTCACCTCAGATTTGGATGCATTGTAGTGGGGGCTCTATAATTAGGCTTCCCTGTGGAGGTTGTCTCATTTTACATTTCCAGACCACTGCTCTGAAGCGTGATTGTTTTAATGACCCTCGTCTCCTGATCTGCCATTTGCTTGTATTTTTGGGGGAAATATTGATAAGTGACAGAAGACAATAGGTAGAGGTTCATTTGATAGTTCCAATTTCTGCAACGTTAGTGTTAATATCTTTATTATATTCTGTTATGATGTTATATTCTGGCGTTGGTCAGTCCTCTGTTCTTTCTCACAACCGGCTGTGTTTACTATTTTCTTAGATAACATAAAACTACAAATTGAGAATCGCAGATATCTGGAGAGAGGAATAACCACAGACACCAAACATAGGTTCTAAGTCTTTTAGTTACTGCCCTCTGAATAACCATACACATGGTCTCCTTAAGTACAGAAAATTACGTCACAGTAACACAATAAAACACATCCTGTAATATCCAAGCTTTTGCCGCGTTTTCCAAACCATTTCAAACAAAAGAGCTGGGATACAATATGTTATTCAAATTAACCCTAAACAGTGAAAAACTTTACAACATCCTTTAACACCTATTCAATGCTCTCTTCCTTACATCAAACAGAGCTTAGGTGGTAACTCTTACAGTCTTTGTCAGAAACAAACAAAGACCTTGACTTAATGAATCCTTCCTCAATAAATGCTGGAAGCCATAATTGATGATCCTTCAAGGATTGAGGCAGGTGTTCAACATCTGTTTCCTACTCTCATACAAAGAGTTTATCTGAGGATCAATTTGATATAAGAATACGCATTCATAGAAAGATTAAAATATTCCTCAACAGTTCCCCTATTTTATTCCAAAGGAATAACATCATAATTTTAATGCTTATAATACTGCAATAGTTAGAAGAAAAAAAAGAATAGAAAAATCTGTGTATTTATCTGTAATATTTTCCTGATTACAAGACAGTCTCATAACACATCGCTTCATCTGTAGCACCACCTCTCATCAGCCTCTGTATAAAAACTTTAATGGTCTGTAAAAGAATAATAGTCATAATGAAGATGCAATGATTTGCTCTGTATAAAAATCTTCGTCCAAAGGACACTTTAAGTGACAAAGAATAGTGACAAACCAACATGGCTTGATTGTTTTCACTGGTTTATACCAGCTTGTCTTCGTACCTTGCTCCTTGTATGTCAAGCAGGTGAAAGAAGTCGGTGGTAGTCCTTTGACAAAGTGCTTGATTGCATTTTACCTGTGTCTTAGCATTGACTCAGGTGCGCACTTGAAAATCTCCATGATCCTCTGATGACAGTCACTATGTCCTTATAATCTTCAGACTTACAAGTCCCACAATGATGACAATGAAAGTATACCGGTATCTCAATAAAAATATGGAAAGAGGACTGAGAGGGTGTGTCTACAAACAAAAATCCTCATGTATTCAGACATGAAACTGAAAAAATAAAACGTTAGTTTTTGTAAAGAAAAATACACAGATAAACACATCTCCTAATTTATGACCAGGCCAAAATCAAAAATAATATTCCCCAACCTTGACTAAAAGCATAGATATTACTCCATATCTCTTCCCTCGAAGGTTTTATTTATAAAAACGTAATGCAACTCTAACTCTGCCGCCAAAGCACTGACGTGCGCATTCTCCCATTTTTAAAACTCAGTTAATCTGTGACCAATGACTCCACCAATTAAAATGAAAAGAAAAATTGTTACAAAACAACTCTTATAATACTCTTATAATTTTATCTTTTAAAATCAGGGCTAATATGTTATCAATCCAAGCACATAACTTGGACACATCCCACTGTTTTTTTTTTTTTTTTTTTTTTTTTTAAAAAGTAGCACTCCTTTTAACTCTTTCTTTTCAGAGTGCAAATAGCTCAACATGAAAGGGGTTAACAGTCAGGCTATATATCACATTGTATAATACTTTAGTTTTCCCTTTGGTTTAGTTGTATATATAAAGGGTTAATGGGCAAGCGTTATTCCTGACACTGTATACATTTCTTTATTTATACATTACTTTACCAGGAAGGATACATTACTTTACCAGGAATTGATATTTCTCTCGCCCTCAAGCATATTCTGGGCTCAAGAACATCAAGGTTTCCCTTAACAAATGTCATTTTAGGGGTTAATAGGAAGGCTATGTATCACTATGTCGTAATTACAAGGTTTTTCCCCTGGTGATATTGTGGCATGTGAGGGGTTAATGGCAATTACATATTTAAATGGCTAGTTTTTTTTTTTTTTAAAAAGTAGCACTCCTTTTAACTCTTTCTTTTCAGAGTGCAAATAGCTCAACATGAAAGGGGTTAACAGTCAGGCTATATATCACATTGTATAATACTTTAGTTTTCCCTTTGGTTTAGTTGTATATATAAAGGGTTAATGGGCAAGCGTTATTCCTGACACTGTATACATTTCTTTATTTATACATTACTTTACCAGGAAGGATACATTACTTTACCAGGAATTGATATTTCTCTCGCCCTCAAGCATATTCTGGGCTCAAGAACATCAAGGTTTCCCTTAACAAATGTCATTTTAGGGGTTAATAGGAAGGCTATGTATCACTATGTCGTAATTACAAGGTTTTTCCCCTGGTGATATTGTGGCATGTGAGGGGTTAATGGCAATTACATATTTAAATGGCTAGTTTTTTTTTTTTTTAATGTTTGCATGGCCACCATATCTCTCTAAGTACCCAATCCTAAAATAGAGTCTTAAATCATATAACCCAACCAAAAACTGAATATCAGACCCACTAAGTTAAACTTTAAACCTCAGGATGCAAGAAAAAAGAAATCTCAATGAAATGTAGCACATTGGGATAAATCCAAATGCCAAACGAAAACGTAAAAACTCTAGCAATGCCTCATCAATCATGCTGCCTAAACTGAATACATGTATTAAAAACCCTGTTAATTACTTTTAATTGCAATATTCATGGTTTGCCTAAACTCTTAGACCCAAATTTAAAAATATATCCTAGCATGATAAAAAGACAAGGATAAAAAAAATAACATACCCAATAATTAATTTCTCTGAAGAACCACATACAGATACTTAAAAACAGTGAAACATAGTTTGCCAATTCACCAAGTTATACAATCATGTAATTAAAACCATCAATAAAATAATATAACCACTTGGACATATTATAGCTTGAGCTTTCTGTAAACAAATGTCATCTGGGGTGACTTCGTCAAAGTGAACGATCTTGAAAATGCATATGTTTTTGTCTTCTTTTTTAAAAAAAAAAATGAAACAATGTTATAGTTGTAGAGTAGATAAAGAATCATGTGTCACGCTTTGCTGGTGCAAACTCTGACAAAATCTTCTTCGATTTAATGAATAACCTTTCTTATAATATGTATCAACTGTGACGTAAAACCTTGATGGAACTTGTGATTTAAAATGTAGATCCTTGACAATTCAATCTTTGCACTGTATCAGCTGTATAAATTGGCAATAAGTAACAAAAACTTGCTTGAAGATATAGATCATTCTGCTAGCATTCATCAATCAGTAAATATTCTTATCGCAGAGCCTTGATCTCTATGCGTATCAAAATCTTTGGCTATAGCAAACATTGTATCCTGGAAATAAAACTTTAAAGCACATGTTAAGATAATCATTTTTTAGTTTCAGATCTTATCAATTGTTTACGTGCACAGATCCCCAATTAGCAATGACCAAACTAATCAAATGTTTTCTGAAAAGAAAGCAAATCCGTGTTCACATTAGTGTCAACATGTTGCGAATTCCTGTAGCTTAAGACATTTAAAATTACCATCTCTTATAAATTCCTTATATAAAAAAAACAAAAAAAAACTTTCTTTCTATTCCCACATACGTATTGCCTTCATTACTAATTAATCCATCCAATTTCCATCTCAAATTACTACATACTGTTAAATCTTTTCTCTCAGTCCCTCTTTTTTTTTTTTTTTTTTTTTGGTAAAAAAGGCTTCAGGGCAAAAGCTGCTCACAGCCCACAATCAGAGAAAAGAAAAACAAAAGAAAAACACTTGATACTTAAAGTTACAAGGATTATTTCAACACATGCAAGGATTCCATGCCATTAGAAGTCATTTAGTAGATTAGGTGTGAAAAATCTCATGCAAGTACTGAAAAGATCAAGCATTTGAAGACTGGGCACATCGCACATACCATCACTCCCAGCACACACAGCCAAACACACATCAATTGTGCTGTGCCCCATTCAAAAATCACTCCGAAACACCACACTAGAAAAATCAGCATCATCTCACATTACCATAGAACAAATCTAATTCATACTCCTGAAACAAATGCACACACACAGACAATATCACACCAAATTCAAGAACTCCAAATCCAGCTTCTCTTCATCCTGACACAAAAACGAAACACATAATAAATTAAACTAATGCTATATTATAGGTCTAGCAAACCCTTTATTTGTGGCAGCCATTATGTATTCCGATTTATGTTCAAGATAAGATACACCATCATAAAGCACTAATAAACAGCAATGCAGTCATCCTATACATATATATACACTGACACAGCCCATTTCCACTAGCAAGCAAACAAAAGACAACATACGCAACATACGAAAAACATACGCAGGGTACTGCAAACATACACATATCATCATCATCATCCTCCTGAAATACCAATATTGTAATTATCGCATCCATAAAAACTGTGTATGAGTTGATCAATTAGGGGCCAATCAAATATTTTCCTAACAGCCTCAATTAAATAAAGACAAAGGAGGTTGTTTATAAACTAAAACATCTAAGCCCTATATGAGAATTGAAACTAGTCTGCGGCTCATATTAAACGTCCACAGTTCATATGGTGTTTTTTTTAAAATTCAAATGGAGAAAAATCCATGAGATCAAAGAAAGAAAAATAGAAGATAGACCAGCAACATGAAAATAAGAAAATCTCAGGCTTATTGAAATTACGCGATTCGATCAGACTCAAAAATACACAGAAATATGGTAATGCAACAAAACAATATAACCATCAACACAACAATATAAAACACTCAATGAAGCTTCACATAACAAAACAAAAACAAACAAACACAAAACACAAAGGGAGGAATATGATTTCTACAAGTCCATCTGTATATCTCTTTCCATATAGAGAAAGCCTTGGGGACTCTATACCTCCAACTCTGGGCTTGAGCACATGTGAGCTAAACACAATGTCTCGTATACAGTAGCTTGGGACTCGATACTCAAACTAATAACATCAGAGCATCAATCAATACAGCATAGCGCATAAAACAAAACAACAGACAAACAATGACAAAACAAAAAGTTTGATTCCAATTTGTAGTTTCATACGTGGACTCAATCCACAAATCTATTAAGCGGGACTCTATACCCCTTAACCCATGAGCAGGACTTGATACCTACTACCATATGCAGGACTCTATACCTACATAAAATACAGAGGCAACTAGACTTCCGACCAATACCACAATACATCCACAAACAAAAAAACACCATGTGGGTTCTTAAATATCAGAGAAATTAAAAAGGTAAGAAGACCGCACTAAACATGAAGTGTTCTTTACCTTTTAACTTCAAGATATTCGTCCACTTCTACGACACCAAATTGTTATGATGTTATATTCTGGCGTTGGTCAGTCCTCTGTTCTTTCTCACAACCGGCTGTGTTTACTATTTTCTTAGATAACATAAAACTACAAATTGAGAATCGCAGATATCTGGAGAGAGGAATAACACAGACACCAAACATAGGTTCTAAGTCTTTTAGTTACTGCCCTCTGAATAACCATACACATGGTCTCCTTAAGTACAGAAAATTACGTCACAGTAACACAATAAAACACATCCTGTAATATCCAAGCTTTTGCCGCGTTTTCCAAACCATTTCAAACAAAAGAGCTGGGATACAATATGTTATTCAAATTAACCCTAAACAGTGAAAAACTTTACAACATCCTTTAACACCTATTCAATGCTCTCTTCCTTACATCAAACAGAGCTTAGGTGGTAACTCTTACAGTCTTTGTCAGAAACAAACAAAGACCTTGACTTAATGAATCCTTCCTCAATAAATGCTGGAAGCCATAATTGATGATCCTTCAAGGATTGAGGCAGGTGTTCAACATCTGTTTCCTACTCTCATACAAAGAGTTTATCTGAGGATCAATTTGATATAAGAATACGCATTCATAGAAAGATTAAAATATTCCTCAACATATTCTGTCTGCCTGTCATCCTTAAACATAAATAACCTGCTAAAAATATTTAGACATTATACCAAAGATCACCTTTTCTGGATAGTCTAATTGGGGGTAGCTGATGGCTATCAATTTCAATCACTATGCTGTGGCACACTGGTGTGTTGTAAATGGTGTGTATGTGTGCCGCCTGAATTTGAGGGAAAGGCTTTAGTAGGAAAAGTCAGACTGAGCATCATGGCCTTTAATGCACCCACTTTTAATGCACCCACTTATTGAGGTTTCCTACGGCTTTATTAGCCATAGTAGCATTGTTTTTCTTGAATCCCCAATATCTGACTGAACCAATGTGGAATAGAGCTGATGTACAATGTGGGGTTGTAATGGGACAGTGGCACAATAGGGAGGTTGTGGTGGAGCTGCTATGTAAGTGAGAACATATGATGCGGCCTGTGTTGAAGTCCCGCTCTCTCCTGTGCGCATGAGAGAGATGTGAGGATGCTGTCTGTTGGAGAAAGCCCCGCCCTTTCTCTGTGTGTGAGAGGAATGTCTGAGGTAACGGAAAGCAGCCATGAAACTGTCTTGCAACAAACCCCAAAGCTGTAATCGACCTATTGATGAATAAAAAGGCATATATGAACTTTGACAGTATTTAACAGAGGTGTATTATTATTAAGTTGAACGTCAAACGTGACCTATACTTCTTTTCTACAATATATCCTTATAAATAGTTGGTGTCTCACAGCAATTTCAGAAAAAACTTCAGTAAATATTTCAAATTATTAATATACTGTATGTATCTGATTCTATACGTCATGGGGGGGCTTCTTGGAGTGGATTGGAAGCAGAGCAAGTTCTTCTCAACGTTGTATGAGATGAAAAAGGCTTGAAATCTGGCCTAGAGAAATCCTGGAACCTCTAGAACTTTTCCAAATTTTATCTTATTCTATTACTCTCTTCTGTATTATATCTTACTCTATTATAAGCATCCATGACTATACGTAATTGTGAACTGCCATTCTAGTTAATTATTTTGAGATTGGTTAACAGGGTCAGAGGAGAAATGTTTTTATAATTCTTGAAGGAAAGCAAGGGTGTAGGAGGTGCTCAGTCAAGAGTATAATGACCTTTCCTGGCACGCGTTAATATGCTGCTTCATAGGAACAAATTTATTGAGGGTGTAAAAGGTATTAGCAACATTAGACTCAGTATGTAGATAATACGGACAGGCGATTTTCCTCGTGTAATTAATGACCCTGGACAATGGCATTGACCCTGGACATATATTTCATCCTCGTTATGGGCTTTGGCCCTGAGAATGCTCAGCATACGTGTTCTTGCCTATTAAAACAAAATTTGACGGTGTGTCTTTCTATAGATTAAAATATATTTATTTGTCTATGTGTAAGTTTATATTTAGAAAATTGGGCCACACAAGTTTGCAGCTTCCCAGTAATAGATCGGATTCCATTGCAGTCATTAACATTTACATGTGAGCCATTAAATGTATCCGACCCACTCTTAAATGTTAATGAGTCCTCCAAAATGTTAATTAGTCCTCCACTCTTCCAAGTTGAGTGATAACTCCTGCTACCAGCAGACTGTCATGTCAGCCTTATGGGTGAATACTTGCATGCATACCATACTGCTCTAAAAGTTTCTCCCTACGAATGAGGGCTTTCTCAAGGCATTAGCTGTAGGAAACCGTTCCCTATGTCTTGAGAAAGCCTTCATAGCTCTAAAGAAACTAAGGGGTTATTTAGCAAAAATCTGTTTTCCAAAGTTGCAAATGGCTGTCAAAATGCGCCAACATTTTACAAAAAGAAAAGTCCAGACAGCAACTGGAGAAACTTTGGAGTGAAGCTTCTCCTGTACATGTTTGGATCTTTTCCTTTCTAAAGACACCAGCATTTGGCGGCATTACAACAACAGTGATTTTTGCAGTTTTTTGCAGCTTCAGGAAACACCAGCTTTTGGTATAACCTTTTAATTCTTTGAAGGTTATTCATCAAAGTTTGGACTTTTAAGGGGTTATTCACAAAACTCTGAAATTTCAGCGCTTTGGACTTTTCCATTTAGCCGAAACTACGGTGAATTCACTATTCACCAAAGGGTCGCCATCGTGCAGCAAACATGGTGTCGCCGAACCCCACAAAAAAGTTGGAGAATGTTGTCGAAGAGCACCAAAGACCACTGCACTGCCCCAGAGTTGTATCAACAAAATCTACTGAACTGCAAAGAAAAAACTGAACTCTCCTATTTTCCTAATATGTGTTTAAAGCAATAAGAATTTATTAAAATGTGTCTAAATAATAAAAAAGGTACTTTAAAAAAATAATAGAAAGGTCTGTTACAGAATTTTAAAAAATAGGAAACACAAATTTTGTCAAAATATATATAAAAAGTGTTAAAAAATAAATAAATAAGACTTTTTGCTGAAAAGACGATCGGCCGCCTGAACTCTCCTCTTGGCTCCGAAGGGGGGGCAATCCGGGCTCGGAGCCTGCACACCCTATGGCCAGCCGGTCTGGAAAGTCACAGAAGGCAAACGACAAAATAAGGTCGCCCCACAGACCCCTCTCAGCGGCGGCAGTTGGAGCCGCAGTCAAACACGTCCTCACTCCTTCCCAGCCAGCCACGTCCCCCATCATAAATAGATTAACCATTACTTCTCTAAGGGACAATTTTGCTGCTTCCAAAGATTGCTGAACTGTGGCGAACTGCACCATATTTCACTGTCAGTTCGTCAGTATTCGGAGAATTGACAGCTTTCTGAATAGACTAGCTGCCCCGAAAATGCACCTTTACGGTGCTCTTCAGGGGAAGTTCGGTCCTTTGTGAATAGCCCCTTTAGCGTGCTCATTCATGCCCTTCACTAAGAATGGTTCTTGTGACAGTCCAGTGTATCTAGACAAGTAACTCTTTGTTTAAACAGACATTATAGCCACCATCACCAAATTATCTTAGCTTTATATATTTACTAGCTGGATACCCGTGCTTTGCTACGAAATGTCGGGCTATGCAGGAGATATTAGGTTCACAATCCATTGGCTTAGTGGTGGTTGGTGATTCAAACACATAAGGGATGATAATAATAAACAATAAAATAGATGGGTTTAAACCCTTTAATCCCATCAGCAACCCAGGGTTTTTTCTCCATGTAGCCGGGCTAATTACTTGCATAGCAAAGACTTCAATTTGTCCCTCAGATGAATTGCTCAGGACCTCCCTGTAAACACCATTCCTGGTTTTACTCTCTGGCTGGAGGATGACCAGGCTGTCAGGTGAATTGACTCTGGAGCTGCCACATACAACTGGCCATGGGAGAAACAGTCACTCGTCAGATGCACACCAGCCACTTTCAACAACCTTTTCCCTGGAGTGATCAATCTGAGGTTCATATTTAAACCAGACAAATATTTATTAGTCCAAGGCATTGATCTCATTTGTGACTCATCAACGTAGGGGTTATTAAATGCATACTTTATTACAGCCTCTCTACTGATTCGGGGAGGAGTTTGACAATACTTTTTTCCAGCTTCCCTTGTGTTTTACTAATGGCATCTGTAAATCTTTTTCTGCGTTTTTTCCCTTTTAACTGTTGTTACAGTAGAAGGGACAGATCCGTCTGAACTGAGGAGATCAGTGAAAGAAGTGATTTGGGGCTGGGACACTGCAGCAGAAATTTGGTTCACAATCCGTTGACTCCGTGCTGGTGGGTGATTGAAACTTATAAGGGAATATATCTCGCACCACCTTGAGTTTGGAAGCAGTTCCATAGGTGGAAGCAGGGCTTGAGTCCTGCGGGAACGGCGTTCCCACAGCGGAAACGCTGCGGGAACGTAGGTTCCCGCTGTGGCCCGAGCCCTAAACGATTCCTCTGGCCGCACATGGCGGGCGACCGCGTGTTCTCCCTCCTACGACGAGCGGCAGCTGGTATGAAGTGTGGCCGCTGGCCTGGGATCCAACAGCCATCCGCGATCTCGCGAGATCGGGGAGTTCACGTGAACTCCGCGAGATCACGGATGGCTGTTGGATACCAGGCGAGCGGCCGCACTTCATACCAGCTGCCTCTCGTCGTAGGAGGGAGAACACGCGGCCGCCCACCATGTGCGGCCAGCGAAACGGGCCTGGCGAAGGAGAGGTGAGCTGGGGGCAAATACATCCATATGAGCTGGGGCAAATACATCCATATGAACTGGGGCAAATACATCCATATGAGCTGGGGCCTAGGGGCAAATACATCCATATGAGCTGGGGGCAAATACATCCATATCAGGGACGTGCAGGCAGGGGAGGCAGAGCCTCCCCTGCCATTCCAGTAAATTAATGTGCTCAATGTGCTGTAATGACATGTGTTTGTGTGTGTGTGTGTATTTAAACTGTAAATAAATGGTTATATTGAAAAAAGTTCTCATACTCACCTCTCCACGCTCCCTCACTGTGCTTGCTTCTTCTCTCTTCTGCTTTTTTTCACTTCAGTTTGCCGACTGATGTGTGTGATTCACTACACAGACAGCAGGGGCAGCACTGAGCCAGCCTAGGTTATGCAATTTGCACAGCTCTACGCTACGCTAATTGCGAAGCCCAAGCTGGTGGCACGCTCTCCAGTGCCTCCAGGCACGGAGAGCACATGAAAGCTTCAGCCAATTGGAAAGTTCCCATTAGTCTCAAGCATTTCTTTTTTTTAAAAAGAAAAACGCCCACCATGGGAGGCAGAGCTCCTCATGGTTTGATTGATGCAGGACAGTCATGTGACTGTCCTGGTCAGTCATGGGGGCGTTGCCATGGTGGCCCTTAATACAGATTTTCTTACTTGCAGCGAGGTGTGGGCTGTCTTCTCCACTTCAGCAGCATCATGGCTGAGGATTGCAGGACACTGGGGTTTGGTGGAGGAGTTTGAGGGCCAGCAGGACAGCAAAGTCACAGAGGTGGCATCAGGTATGGGGCTATATACAGACAGTGTGCTAATACAGAGTAATATGGGACTATATACAGACAGCGTGCTAATACAGAGTAATATGGGACTATATACAGACAGCGTGCTAATACAGAGTAATATGGGACTATATACAGACAGTGTGCTAATACAGAGTAATATGGGACTATATACAGACAGCGTGCTAATACAGAGTAATTGGGCTATATACAGACAGTGTGCTAATACAGAGTAATATGGGACTATATACAGACAGTGTGCTAATACAGAGTAATATGGGACTAAATGCAGACAGTGTGCTAATACAGAGTAATGGGGTTATATGCAGAACGTGTGCTAATACAGAGTAATGGGGCTATATGCAGAACGTGTGCTAATACAGAGTAATATGGGACTATATACAGACAGTGTGCTAATACAGAGTAATATGGGACTATATACAGACAGTGTGCTAATACAGAGTAATATGGAACTATATACAGACAGTGTGGTAATAGAGAGTAATGGGGCTATATACAGACAGTGTGCTAATACAGAGTAATATGGGACTATATACAGTGTGCTAATACAGAGTAATATGGGGCTATATACAGTGTGCTAATACAGAATAATATGGGACTATATACAGACAGTGTGCTAATATAGAGTAATATGGGGCTATATACAGACAGTGTGCTAATACAGAGTAATATGGGGCTATATACAGACAGTGTGCTAATACAGAGTAATATGGGGCTATATACAGACAGTGTGCTAATACAGAGTAATATGGGACTATATACAGACAGTGTGTGAATACAGAGTAATTGGGCTATATACAGACAGTGTGCTAATACAGAGTAATTGGGCTATATACAGACAGTGTGCTAATACAGAGTAATTGGGCTATATACAGTGTGCTAATACAGAGTAATTGGGCTATATACAGACAGTGTGCTAATACAGAGTAATATGAGGCTATATACAGACAGTGTGCTAATACAGAGTAATATGGGGCTATATACAGACAGTGTGCTAATACAGAGTAATGGGGCTATATACAGTGTGCTAATATATCTGGCTCTGTTTCATACAGTATATATTTGGCTCTGTTTCATACACTATATATCTGGCTCTAATACTAGCCAGTGCCTCACCAGCCACTGACCTCACCGCACGTCACTGATCCATATGAGCTGGGGCAAATATATCCATGTGTTTGGGGGCAATATATCCATATGAGCAAGGGGCAATATATCCATGTGTTTGGGGGCAATATATCCATATGAGCTGGGGGCAATATATCCATATGAGCTGGGGACAGTATATCCATATGAGCTGGGGCAGTATATCCATGTGAGCTGGGGGCAAATATATCCATGTGAGATGGGGGCAAATATATTCACGTGAGCTGGGGGCAAATATGTCCATATAACCAGTGCTGTGCATATTATTCTGGGGGCTCAGTGCCGGGTTATATTATTCTGGGGGTCCATTGCTGTGCATATTATTCTGGGGGCTCAGTGCTGTGTATATTATTCTGGGGGTCCAATGCCTGTGTATATAATTCTGGGGGGTCTGTGCCTGGATATAAATGTGATATATATATTATATATAACGTGTTAGTTCAGTTGCCAAAATCACGAGTAGAGTATACCTGTACGTAGTGATACCTTTCACTGATCAGTATAGTTTCCAGACCTGAAGAGGAGAGGTTACACTCTTGAAAGCTTGTCTTTTAAATGTAATGTTAACCCAATAAAAATGGTATCACCAAGTACTGCTATACTCGTGCTATATATATAGATATACAATATATATATATATATATTTTCTTTAGGTAATAGGGGTTGTGGAATTCGGGGGTGAATCCCTCACTTTTTTTTCCCAGGACTTGACCCCTGGGTGGAAGGTGTGGACATGTTGGTGAGGTAGCTTAGGTTTAGCGCTGTAAGGATTCCCAGACGCTCCTGAGTGAAGGAGAGCAACGTCTGCCAGTTTGAACGGAGATAACGGCATGTGAGGCAAGTGGCAGTTGGAGCAGCTTTTTTTTTTTTTTAGGTGGGGAGGGGGAGCATAACTCATTAACATCAGAGCGTGTTAATAACGGATGGTCATTTAAAAAAATCCTTTCTTCGTGAGCAGCTAGAAGCCGAGAGGAACATACACGCCGAATTTCAAGTTTGTAGGCTTTACGGTTCAGGAGATATCGTGATGTTGCGCGAGTGGAATTTTGCTTTTATAAATAAACAGGGTTATTCAAAGAGATCCGAATGGCTGCCGAAAGGGAACTGAATGCTGAAAATCAGCGTTCGGTTACCTTTCTTGGCCATTCAGCTATCCACGGAGCAGGTAATTCGCCAAATCCTGGCGAATTGCCTGCACATACGGTGCCTGTTCGAGGGCAGTGAATCCCCATAGAGAAGCAATGCTTCGGCTATTCAGAGAGCAAAACCCAGCAGTGAAAAGTTGCCGAATTGCCCTGCCATTCGGTGGTTTCATGCGGCAGATTTATTCAGGTGAATCCCATAGACTTCAATGTTAATAATATTCCCGTTTTAATTCAATATCTAATAAACCGTTGTTTATAATATTCTGCAGTAAAGAGTCTCTTTACATAGATTTTTTTAGGATATTTTAAGCATTTTTCGGGATTTTTTTTTAATTTAACTTTACTTCTTTTTTCTGTAACAGCCCTTTTTATTATCATTCCTTGGACCTCATATGTAAAATTTCAGACATTTTCTTTGCAAACAGCGTTTCACTTTTCAAACATTCAAACGTACTGTTTTTCTAATTTATTCACTCCATTCGTCTGCGGTGTCGGGTTTTTCCGGCGGCTGCGCTGCGTATGAACGGCTCCTGCTGGGGTTTTTCTGGTGTTTTCGCAGGGTTAATCCAGATGTTTTTGCAAGTTTTCGGTGTGCCTTCGCCGGGTTTTGTGGTGAGTTGTCCCTGCAATTCGAGGGACCCTGAGGTGCTTGCTGAATACACCGCAGGGTTGCCGAAATGGGATCGCCAAATCGAACCGAATTGAAGAGTACGAAAAGTCACCGAATGTGCGGTGACTTTTCGAATTTCTTTGAATAACCCTGATAGATTCCGAAGTTAGAATTTGGCATTTTCTGTTACTGAGCAGTATTAATCATTATTTTACATGATTTAAGATTAATTATATCACTTCAACCTTCTACTAAAAATAATTGACATTCTGACGTTGTTCCTATTCACAAACATCTTGTCCTCCTGTTCTGTGTCCTGGAACAGCAGGGTGTCCCATATCCCACGGAGATGTTTGTTCATATGTTTAAGTCATTTCACGATGTTGGGCACAGGTGCATCAGAATGGAATGGAAGAAAGGAATTCCATTACACCATCGAAATGTGCGCCCTCATTGTGATTGATGTTCCTCCCTTTTCCTGGATGACTTGTACTGAAGGGGAAACACATTTACAGTTGTGACTAATACTTTGATTAGTCATTTTAACTAATCCCATTTCTGGGAATTGAGAGGTAAATCAAATTCTAAGACTAATCTCTCCTTGCAATGATTGATGCATGTAATTGCATTCTTAAATTCTAACACTGAGAGGTAGAGTATTCCTGAAATTGAACCATACCATACCCAGTTTCTGATCTGTACTCCATCATTGTGCTGTAAACCTCTGTACTGGTACTTCAAAGAGACAATAGAGAGTAATATCTGTAATAGTTGATTGTAGGCATTTTGGTCGCAATAAACTGAAAACTAGCAATGCCAACAGTATTACATTCAACGTCTGGATGCATGCTGATCTCCAGAGTGTCAAGACCAACCGTCAGTTTTGTGCTATGCATAATACTAAAAGTAGGCTTTGAAATCATTATAGGAGTTATTCAGAGAGTGCTGATCTGGCCCCGAAATTCAGCGTACGATGCCATTCCGTGGCCGTTCGGCTATTCAAAGAGCAGGCAATTTGACAAATTTTGGCGAATTGCCTGCAGGTACGGTGCTATTCAACGGCAGTGAACTCACCCATAGAGAAGCAATGGTTAATCTATTCACAGAACACCAAACAGCAGAGAAAAGTTGCTGTAGTGCCCTGCCCGTCGGTGGTTTCATTCGGCAGGTTTATTCAGGCGAATCCCATAGGCTTCAATGTTAAAAATATTCCTGTTTTAATGGAATAACTAATAAGCGGTTTATTATTTTAATCTGCGGTAAAAGTCTCTTTATTTATAGAATTTTTAGGATCTCTTAGGTATTTTTCGGGATTTTTTGGCAAAATTTTATCCCATTGTTTTTTTTCTTTTCCTTAATTTTTCTGTACCAGACCTTTTTATTTTCATTCATAGGATCTTATATGTAAATTCCAGGCATATTCGTTCAGTAGTTTTTTGCAAACAGAGTTTCAATTTTGAAACTTTCAAGCGTACTGTTTTTTTGTTTTTTTTTACCCCGTTTGTCAGCTTGTCGACTTTTTTCGGCAGCTGTTCTACACTGTGATTGGCGGCTCATCTGCTTTTTCCGGCGTGTTTGGCGTGGTTTTTGCGGCGGTTTCTGCGGGTTTTCGGTGGGTGTTTGACAGGTGTTCGTCGGGTTTGTGGTGGGTTTTCCCTGCACTCTGGGTACCCTGCGGTGAATGCTGAATACACTGCAAGGTGAGGAACTTTGATTCCCTGAAGTGCAGGGAAGCGTGGGGGAATGAGAAAAAAATACATGTACACATGGACGTCCTTAAATAATGTGACTTTTAAAATAAAATGATATAATTATCATCAATCAATTATAGACAATTATTATAATAATGTGAAAATATTTTCTGAATAAAATATCTGATATAGTAATATATGAATGGTTTTGCTAGAACATATGAAGGGTCTGAAGGTATTTTTTTTTAAAACATATCACCCCAAACGCAGGTGGGATAAATGCAGCATGTCTGTGGGATTTGCTTTGTTTCCTATTGAATTTTATTTGATACATGTACGTTTACCATTACATTTAAAAAGGAATGATGTAATTTAAGGATCAATGGAAATGTTTTTATAGCTTGCAGTCATACAAATTCCACAAAATATTTATACAGAGGCCCTGTTAGGAGATGTTGCACAGTTCCCCCACTCCATGCTTTTATAAAAACCTAACCACACAATGACCTGCAAAATTTGTTTCAGCTCAGGAAGGGGTTAACCTCTATAAATAAATAAACACAGGATGGGTGGTTATGTAAATATGAATGAGAACATAATTTTCCCGAGATTGCTATACTAACATATGCTACGTGGTAAGATATGAAAATATTTTATGTGCTTTGATGTCGAAATAATACCAGGATATTCCAAGTCTGGGATCTCCACAGGAGTTACTTGGCCTGGGTCTGTCTCTTGTACAGAGATAACATTCTCTGTGTTTATGCGATTGTTCTGTGTTCCTGAACACAGAAGCAGGTACTGCTCATGGCGAAGTCAAAGGTTATCGCGTTTAGGAGCAGGTATGTTATCAAGGAGACAGAACAAATGAGCATACTATCTCTCTTTATAATATCCATCATTGTGAATTGTGAGATGTTTCAAGAGCACTCCTCAATGTAAAACCTTCAACAAACAAACAAGGTAATTTTCAGGAGAGAAAAATGCAAGTTTACGTATTTAGGTATAACACCGCTCTGTCAGTATAACAAGTTGAGAATATATTACTGTTTAGGGTGCACAACAGCTTGGGGCCAAAGGCTTCATAGGCAGGTTGGGACAATTCATTGCCTCATAAAAAAAATATATATACAGTTGTGTTCAAAATTATTCAACCCCCAATGCTGTAAAGGGTTTTAGGGAATTTAGTGTACATTTGTAATTGTATTCAGAATGAAATCCTACAAGGACTTTTTAAAGAACCATATGCAACTAAAATGACATCAATTGGTTTTGTAATACAGTAGTAAATGTTTCTTTTGTGAATTCTTCATTGACACAATTATTCAACCCCTTAAGACTACCACTCTGAAGAACAGAGGTTCATTCAAGTGTTTTCAGTCAGGTATTGAAAACACCTGTGGATGTCACGGAGCAGCAATAAAGCATAACAAGCACCAATTAGGCAGCTTTAAAATGACTGTGATACTCAGCTCCTTCTAGACATTTACTGGTTGGTTACAAACATGGTGAAGTCAAGAGAATGGTCCAGGAAGACAAGAGAAGAGGTGATTACTCTTCACAGGAAGGGCAATGGCTATAAGAAGATTGCAAAGATGTTAAACATACCAGAGAGACCATAGGAAGCATCATTCGCAAATTCAAGGCAAAGGGCACTGTTGAAACGCTACCTGGTCGTCAGAAAGAAGATGCTGACTTCGACTGCAGTGCGCTACCTGAAGCGTAGAGTGAAGAAAAGTCCCCGTCTGACTGCTGAGGAACTGAGAAAAGATTTGTCAGATGTGGGTACTGAAGTTTCAGCTCAGACATACGGCGCACACTGCGTAATGAAGGCCTCCATGCCAGAACTCCCAGGCGCACCCCCTTGCTGTCTCCAAAGAATAAGAAGAGTCGACTGCAGTATGCCAAAAGTCATGTGGACAAACCACAGAAGTTTTGGATAGTGTCTGTGGACTGATGAAACAAAATTAGAACTGTTTGGGCCCATGGATCAACGCTATGTTGAGGAGGAAGAACAAGGCCTATGAAGAAAAGAACACCTTGCCTACTGTGAAGCATGGCAGGGGGTCAATCATGCTTTGGGGCTGTTTTGCTTCTGCAGGTACAGGGAAGCTTCAGCGTGTGCAAGGTACCATGATTCTCTTCAGACCAGGAGATATAGGATGACAATGTGATGCAGTCCGTCACAAACCTGAGGCTGGGAGACTGGACCTTTCAACAGGACAATGATCGCAAGCATACCTCCAAGTCCACTAAGCATGGTTGCAGATAAAGGCGGAACATTTTGAGTGGCCATCGCAGTCACCTGACTTAAATCCGATTGAGAACCTCTGGGACTTAAAGAAAGCAGTTGCAGTGCGCAAGCCTAAGAATTGACTGAACTGGAGAGCTTTTGCCCATGACGAATGGGCGAAGATACCCATAGATCGCTGCAAGACACTTGTGTCAAGCTATGCTTCACGTTTAAAAGCTGTTATAACTGTAAAAGGATGTTGTACTAAGTACTAAGATTGAATGTCATTTGGGGTTGAATAAAACTGATAATGATGTGAGCACAGAAAAGACATTTGTGGTTATTTCATTATAAATGTTATGTTAGATATTTGTCTGACCTACACGTGCTTCTTTGATTTAATTGTAAGCAAGATGACTGAATGATCAAAACAATGTCAAACTGCCAAAAACACTCAATTTCAGTGGGGTGAAAATTTTGGAACACAAAATATATTATATATATATAGGTTCCTATTCCATTAAGAGCGGTAATGATTGCATGAGGCTCCGGAATTATAGCAGCTCGTTACACAATTGTTACTGCATTTCTTATTATTCCAAGGCAAGCGCCAATTTGAGTTACTGCCAGAGGCGGACTAACCATATGGTCACTCAGTGGCCACTGAGGGCCCATGCCTGGGCGGGGGGGCCAAGGGACCCGCAGCTTGGCATCCCGCCATGTTCATTTTACAGCCCCTCCAGCAGTGGGGTAGTGAGGTGAACTAGCAGGCGCCATTAGGCAGCCCAGCAGCCACAAGCCCCGGAGTAATGGGAGCATGCAGGGAATAGAGCTGACACACTGTTGTGTGCCGTATTGTGCACCTCTATAGGAGGCTGCTCCCCTCCACCACCAAGTGTCTCTCAGTGCGACGGGACCAGGAGAACGACGCCAGTAAGCTTGCGCACAGGTGCCCTGAGCCAGGGTGCCACATCATGAATACAGCTATCCACATGACAGAGGACTTGAAGATCCTCTGCTCCCCTGCACCAAGAGCCAAACACCTACCCACCCATTCACCATGTAAGCCCTACATATGGGGGTAGGGTGTAAGAGAATGTGTGTCTGTGGTTAGTGTGGAGGGTGATTGTACAGTATGTGAGTGTGTGTGTATGGTCAGTCTGGGGGTCATTGTGTGTGTGTGTGTTTGTATGAACGGTGTGGGGTTATACAGTATGTACGTGTGTGTATCATCAATGTGGGCGTCATTGTATGTATGTTTTTGGACAGTGAAGGGAATTATTGTGTGTGGTCATCATGAATGGCCACTGTGTGTATGTGTGTATACTTAGTGGAAGGGATCATTGGATGTGAATGTGGTATGTGTGTGTGGATAGGGGTAGTCACTGTATGTGATTGTGTGTGGAACTCCGTGATACTCTCATACACATGGCACATTGCTCTGAGTTTTTTTGCTGTGGAGCTTTGTGATATGCTCTTATACACCGCAAACCTGGAAAACGATCACCAGCTTCCCATTTCCCACTGCGCTGTGGCACAGCCATAGCTATAATGAGTAGATGATGGCTGCTGCAGTAGTGGCTAACTGCAATAAGTCTGGAGGTGGCATGATGGCTTCCCAAGTTTGCTTGAATGAATTTTCTTAGCCCCTTACAGCTGGGAGGGGGTTAATGCTGCTGGGGTGTACCAGTACATGATGCTCTCTGGCTGCTGTGGTGACCCCTCCTCTGGCCTGCCGCACACGGCGCGCATCTTTGGCTGCAGGGAGTAGCCTGAGTTCAGGCCATCCCAAGGCAAAGAATGATGTGCGGCGCACGACAGCTGGTGGGTGGGCCAGACATTGCCCATAGATGCCAGTGGGGCATGCTATTGTTAGGATGTACGAGGGTCTGAGCCCAGTGTCCAGCAACAAAGGGACAAAAGCAGGTATAAGCGGAAACAATGTGGTTTATTTATAATAGGATTCAAGCAATAAACAAGGAACAGGGCCAGATACCCAAACCTGTCCTAAGGACCCTCAACCATGCCAGATTTTACAGATCACCTTCGGGAAATTCAGACTGAATACAGTAATCACTGTGAAGCAAATTATATCACTTGTGCTGCACTTCAGATATCTGGCAAACGTGGCGTGTCAGTGTTTCCTGAAGACAGGTTTGGAAAACACTGCTGTAGAGGCTAGGAAGCCTTGGGTACAATGGAGACAGGAGATACAAGGTGTTCTTCCTTTGATGGAAAACCACACAATGCAGAAGAATCAAGCATTGGATATAACTTCCTTTTAAGCAGAGGTAATATGCTAGCATAAAGTACACCTGGCTCTTCAGTGACCAGCAGAACACCAAGTTAGGAAACCATGAAAATGTAATGGAGACACAGGTAAATAAGAAAACCAGGCTAAAAGGTCCACATGTAGTATTCAAGAAGAGGTAGTATAGACATGGGTACAGGTCTTCCTCTGGCGTCTGTGTACCCTTGCTCTGGATTCATTACAGCTATGTTGCCCCACGGCTTTAAATCCCACCCTCCGTGGGGATGGCATAGTACTCCCCGTGGCGTATCAGGGTTAACTCAGTAAAACATTTTGAAACAATGTGAAGAAAAATTTTTTTGTTCGAGGTAGCTAAAAAAGTATCCACTATGCCCTCCTAACGAGGCAACGATGGTTGCTGCATCTCTCATGCACAAGAGGCTGCCTTGGCAGTTATGGCCACCACCATTTCTAAGAGGATAGCGTCTAATTTGCAACTGATCTCCACTGTAATGGCACCATGGAGCTCAAACCTTGTGAAACCTGAGTGGGGCAGGTCACTTGTGCTGTTGCCTGTTCGAAGGACCTTGTGATGTTGCTCTTTTCAGGACCTCATTCACAAACCTTGTGATGTTGCTTATTCTTAAGACCCCACAAACCATGTGACATTTCCCATTCCCAGGCCCTTCACATACAGATCAGACATGTTTCAGAGTAGCTCCTGCAAATTCGTCTACACTTCTGTTTTTTTCCCAACATATTTTGCCTGTCTTACCTTCTCTCTCCTTGGTATACCAGATAGTAATAGAAAATAAACATACAGGGCTGAGCTTCTCTACACTCTTAGGGAAATGGGTAAAGTAAAAATGGATATGATATACAGATGTAGTACAGAATATTGGTTGTTATGTATCAGCAATAGCCAAAATTTGGCATAATATTGGTCTTATGCATACATACATTAAGCAGCGATGGATTCTGCACAGAATGTTCAGTTTGAGTAACCCTCTATACGAAGATGTTCTTAGTGCATCAAGGAATTTTCATCAGACTTGTGTCATGAATACCTCAAAAATAAAATACACAATACATGGTGCAATATTATAAAGACATTAAAATTTATGTGCATATAGAAGTGGCAGATTGGTAACTCACACTTTTTGAGAGCTTCCAGCCCTCATGTGATAGCCTCCCAGGTTGTTGCAGGCCAACCCGCTTGCCTATTTTCTCCCGGTCGTTCATTTATCCGTGGATAATGAAAGGTGCCTCAGAATCTCTCTGCAGGAGGATGGACACAGAGGATGGAGAAATTTCAGGATAAAATATATGTATTTATTTTCCCAAGAAAAAAGGTAAAATTTTAAATCTAGTAAAAAACAAATGTAGCGCTGTGTTAAAATCTTGCTGCCGGCAGTACCTATTTTTGGCCACAAGATGGAGACAATCGCGATTAGAGACACTGGACATTGGGACTACATTTCCCGGCGTGCTTTGCAAAAAGACAGGAAGTGGGTGGGACCCAGCGGACTTACATCCCGAACCTCGTGGAGAACGCGCCAGAGTGCGCCAGGGAACGAGAGAGAGCAGACGCAGTGCCATACATCGCGAGAGGGCCTAGGCCAGAGCGCAAGTGAGACCTGTCAGTTCTTTTACCGGGTCATTCAGCCTAAAGAGAAGGAGCCCTCCAAGTTCCAGAGATTGCTGCAGATTGAACCAACCGAAGACCTCGAGTAAGGAGTCACCGCAAGTTGATCGGATACAGAGAGCAGGCGGTGAGCTGGAAAAAGTCGTGGACAAGCTACGGGAAGTCAGACAACGGATCCGGCCGCAAGTATCGCCAGTCAAAATCGAGCGGAGAGACGTCCTGGGTCAGCGGAGCCTAAAGCAACCGGTGGATGGGTGAGAGGCCTCCAAGGCCGTTTGTAAATACAGAACACGCTGCTGTTTTCTCTTTAAAGTCCACAGGGCCCCAACTTGACTAGTCGAAGACATTCCTTAAGTAAATTCACTGGCCAGTTGAACAGTACCCGGGTACCACACACACATATACACCTTTTACATTCTGGGACTTAACCTGTGCAGGACTCATTTCTGTTACGATTCGGAACAGGGGTTAAAGATACGTTCCGAATAATATTTTTCTCTTTTCCGCTGCGCGTTTACCGTAATATGAAGAGATTGTACTTTTGGGTTTCGCTAAGTGTCCCTTTTACTGAACTTTCAGGAAATTGCATTTTATGTTCGGTTGTGAATATTTTATTTTCCGAAATACGAAGCCTCGTGTTTCGTTTCTTTTCCGCTACGCGTTTTACCGTGATACGAAAATACTGTAATAATACCTGTGAATACCGTGTCTCAACGTCTGCTTACTATTTTAGTAAACTATTTAAATGATAAAAACTCACAACGGTGTTGGAGTATATTTATTCCCTAGTGCGGGGAGACTGACCCGTGGTTCATTTTCAGCGGCTCCTCCGGGAGTGAGCGCTACACGTGGGGGCTCGTTTCCGGGATCCAGTCTCTGGAAAAAAACGCATCTAAAGGGTTAAATATGGATCCAGACACTGTTGCCGAGTGGTGTGGGGAGCACAGTAGCCAGTTAGAATGTTGTATAGTCATGGATATTCCCGCAGACACTTGGGCTGAAGATCAGATTCGCCAGGCCGTGGCCACGCTAGCACCAGATCATCGGGGGTTAATACTGGACATTGAGAAAAACCCAGATACCTCTCACATGTATGTTCTTCTCGAGTGGAGAAAGGGTGTTCCGCCATGTTTTCAGGGCGCGAGCGTGAAACTGGCCGATGAGGTGGAAGTCCAACTAATCCAGCCAAGTGCGCCACGTGGCGAATCCGCAAGTGTTCCCGCGCCTAGTCCGTTGGCCATGATCGGGCCTGAATTTATCGTGGCTATTGGAGATCTACTGGCTAAATGTCAGAAAACAAGCCCTCCTCACACTAACTTCGGTTATCGACGGTTAAGAAATTTTACAGGAAACGTACCAACTCCGGCGGGAGAAGAAACCTTTGAAGAATGGGTGGAACAGGCGATGCAGGCTCTGGATGAGTGGGATGTCCCGGAGGCCCAGAAAAAGCAAAGGATCACCGAGAGTTTAAAGGGACCTGCGTCGGAAGCGGTGAGAAACCTGAAGCTGAGTAGAAAAGATTGTACTGCTTTAGATTACTTAAACGTTCTTGAAGAAGTTTTTGGGCGAACTGAAAAGGCGGCCGAACTGGTATATCAGTATGAACACACCTATCAGAGAAGAGGTGAAAGGATGACCGAGTACATGAGGCGCCTAGATAAGATTCTACACCAGATACTCCTGAAGAAAGGGGCCGAACCGGCCGAAGTAGATAAGATCCGAATAAAACAGATCCTGAGGGGCTCTCAACCTCTAGATCCAGTGATGATGCAGCTGAGAAGCAGAGCAGGTAACCAAGAGTTGAAGTACCTGGAACTGATCCGAGTTGTACGAGAGGAAGAGGCTCGAGGAAGAGTCTCGGTCAGCGTGTGCAATGTGACGGATTCTCCAGTAGTCCTTAAAGCACGAATGCCTATCGGGCAAGTAGAGTCTGCTACACCCCTCTCTACCGATTTAGGAGGGGGAGTGGATAAAGAGATTCCAGATGAAAGATTCTACCCCAAGGACGCTCCCATTTCACCTGAGTGGAAGAAACGTCTTCAGTCTCAAGTCTTAAAGTGGAAGGAATTGTTCTCGAAAGACGAGTTCGATGTGGGCCTAGCTAAGAGTACTGAGCACCGCATTCGGTTGGAAGAAGACAAGCCGTTTCGGGAAAGATCAAGGCGAGTTCCGCTAGGAGACTTAGATGATCTGCGAGAGCAGCTGAATGAATTGCAAAGAACCAAGGTGATTCAAGAGTCAAGGAGTCCATACGCATCTCCCATAGTGTTGGTCCGGAAGAAAAATGGTTCTGTCCGCCTATACATAGACTACCGCACGTTGAACCGAAGAACCATCCCCGATCAATATGCCACTCCTCGGATAGAAGATGCCTTACAGTGTTTGTCTGGAGCAAAGTGGTTTAGTGTACTAGACCTGCGAAGCGGATATCACCAGATACCCATGCATCCTGAAGACAAGGAGAAAACTGCGTTCATCTGTCCACTGGGGTTCTTTGAATTCAACAGGATGCCTCAAGGCCTTACGGGGGCTCCAGCCACGTTCCAACGGTTGATGGAGAAAACAGTCGGGGATATGAATCTAATCGAAGTATTAGTGTACCTGGATGACATAATTGTGTTTGGGAAGACTCTGGAAGAACATGAGCAATGTTTGGAGAAGGTCTTGAAGAGGCTCCATGAAGAGGGGCTGAAACTGTCTTTGGAGAAATGCCAATTCTGTCTACCCTCTGTTACGTATCTGGGACATGTGGTCTCAGCAGAAGGTGTTTCGACAGATCCTCGGAAGTTGGAGGCCGTAGCTTCTTGGCCTAGACCCCGAAACGTCACTGAGCTTAGATCTTTCTTGGGATTCTGTTCATATTATCGAAGATTTGTGGGAGGATTCGCGAAAATAGCTCAACCATTGAACAAACTCCTGCAGAAGGAAACCACAGAAGAAGTCTGCAAGGTCTCTGATAAAAACCCGTCAGCTCCAGGGCCAAGGAAAGCTCGAGAGTCTATACAAGGTGAATGGACCAGTCAATGTGAAGGAGCTTTCGTGAAGCTGAAACAGAGTCTAACCCGAGCTCCTGTTTTGGCCTATGCGGACCCTCACAAGCCGTATGAGTTACATGTGGATGCCAGCCGAGAAGGTCTGGGAGGAGTCCTGTATCAGGAGTATGGTGGATTGCTGAGGCCTGTAGCGTACGTGAGCCGGAGCCTTACGCCTTCAGAGAAGAACTACCCTACTCACAAGTTGGAGTTCCTAGCCT
Organism: Leptobrachium leishanense; assembly: GCA_009667805.1. Lineage (NCBI taxonomy): Eukaryota > Metazoa > Chordata > Amphibia > Anura > Megophryidae > Leptobrachium > Leptobrachium leishanense. The sequence continues at coordinate 163,092,217 of CM019063.1, read as the reverse complement.
TAAAGTGGGCAGTGGTAGACAAGTTAAAAGACTATCTGTATGGAGCCGAGTTTGTGATCAAGACGGATAACAATCCTCTTACCTACATCCTTACTACCGCAAAACTGGACACAACGGGACATCGGTGGTTGGCCGCTCTGTCAGGGTTTCGGTTCAGCCTGAAGTACCGCCCTGGGGTGAATAATCGAGATGCTGATGCGTTATCGAGAAGACCCTACACTACAGAATGGACTCAGTTGACTCCAGACGGGGTGCAAGCTTTGTGTCAAGGAACAGAGCGCCGGGTCAAAGGAGGGATTGAAGCGGAGGCCATAGGAGTCATGGCTGTGGCTGTTCCTGAGTTTTACTGTAACCCTACGCAGTTAAGGGATGAGAGTTTACCTACCTTTTCGAGACAGGACCTGAAAGCGGATCAGGCCAGAGACCCTTTAATTGCCTTGACCATAAAGGCCCTGACTGCAAACCAGCGAGAGATTTTGTTAACTAACTCCCTGAGTGGAGCCAGATTGGTCTATAAAGAGTGGGAGCGGTTAAAGATGTTGGATGGGGTGGTCTACCGAAGGGGCCCCTCAACCAACGCTGAAGAGATTCAACAGTTATTCCTCCCCACTAAACATAGGGAGAGTGTGCTGCGATCACTACATGATGAGCATGGACATGTGGGTGCAGAGAGAACTTTTAAGCTGGTGCGAGATAGGTTCTATTGGCCTTGCATGAGGGCTGAAGTAGAAAGTTATTGTCATTCCTGTCTGAGGTGTATTCAGAGAAAGACTCTACCGACCCGAACTGCTCCAATGAGCCATCTGCAGAGTCAGGGACCCATGGATTTGGTGTGCATTGACTTCTTGTGCTTAGAGCCGGATGCTAGTGGGCAAGGGAACATTCTAATAGTGACTGATCATTTCACTCGTTACGCCCAAGCATTTTCCACAAAAGATCAACGCGCTCCGACAGTGGCCAAGGTGTTGATGATAAAGTTCTTTGTTCATTACGGACTGCCAAGGAGGATACACTCTGATCAGGGTAGAGACTTTGAAAGCAGACTGGTGGGGCAATTGTTAGAGCTGTTGGGAATCCAAAAGACCCGAACTACACCATATCACCCTCAAGGTGATGCTCAGCCTGAAAGGTTTAATCGCACACTGCTAAACATGCTGGGGACCTTGTCGAATGTGGAGAAGCAGAGTTGGAGTCGTCACATAGCTACTCTGGTGCATGCATATAACAGTACGGAGAGCGATGCAACTGGATACTCACCGTACCGTCTTATGTTTGGAAGGGAGGCTCGACTGCCGGTTGATTTGGCATTTGGGTTATCTCTAGACCAGACGTCAGTAGCTTCCCATAGAAACTACGTGGATCGACTTCGAAAGAATTTGGCTTCTGCGTTTGAACAGGCCCGTTTGACCTCAGGAAACAGGGAACAAAGAAACAAAAGGAACTATGACTTGAAAGTCCGAATACAAGATCTACAACCCGGTGATAGGGTTTTATTGAAGAACTTGGGTGCTGCTGCGAGACACAAGTTGGCGGATAGGTGGAGTTCCCAGGTTTACATTGTCTGCAAACAACTGCCGGGTCTACCAGTGTATCAGATTCGCCCGGATGGAAAGGCTGGGCCTCTCAAGAACTGGCACCGGAATCATTTGTTACCTTTGAGAGAGGCTGTGAGGATGCCAGTTGGGGACGAACTGCCTCTGCCAAATCCGCCTGTTCCACGTTTGCCTCCTGTTACTCGGTCTCAACAGACCCGGGTTGCCGAAGAGAGCGAGAGAGACAGTGAAGAAGAGAGTTATTGTCTAGACTGGATGCACTCACCGGAGTCTGAGGAGGTTGTCGTTGTTCCTGAACGGTGGGAGAGTAACTTGAGGCCTGAAGCTCCTGAATTTCTGCTAGAAGTCCCTGAGACTGCTGAAATCCCTGAAGCTCCTGAATTTCAGCTGGAAGTCCCTGAGGCTGTTGGGATCCCGGTAGCTCCGGAAGTTGAAGCTTATTCAGGCGATTATAGTTCTATGCCTTCACTGGAGGGATCATACTCTGAAGAAACGTCTGCTCCAGTGATAGAGAGAAGGACTGAGCCAACCCCTATAGTACTTCCACCTGAAGAGGAACTGATTGAGCCAGAACCAAAACGCTCTGTTCGACCGCCCCAACGACTCACCTACGACTCACCAGGACATAGCACTGAAGAGGCCATCACCACAGTGCAGAGGTTGCCCGAAGTGTCTGCTATGCTAGCTGAGGTAGCTCAAAATATGAGTCAACTTGAGGAAGTGTTTCTAACCCACTATATGTATGCTGCTGAACCTGTACATGTGATGTAAACTGTATTCAAATATTGTGGAAATGTAATGTAACTGTTGTACCTCCTTGGAGAGACCCAAGAGTTCTAGGGGGGGGAGAGTGTAGCGCTGTGTTAAAATCTTGCTGCCGGCAGTACCTATTTTTGGCCACAAGATGGAGACAATCGCGATTAGAGACACTGGACATTGGGACTACATTTCCCGGCGTGCTTTGCAAAAAGACAGGAAGTGGGTGGGACCCAGCGGACTTACATCCCGAACCTTGTGGAGAACGCGCCAGAGCACGCCAGGGAACGAGAGAGAGCAGACGCAGTGCCATACATCGCGAGAGGGCCTAGGCCAGAGCGCAAGTGAGACCTGTCAGTTCTTTTACCGGGTCATTCAGCCTAAAGAGAAGGAGCCCTCCAAGTTCCAGAGATTGCTGCAGATTGAACCAACCGAAGACCTCGAGTAAGGAGTCACCGCAAGTTGATCGGATACAGAGAGCAGGCGGTGAGCTGGAAAAAGTCGTGGACAAGCTACGGGAAGTTAGACAACGGATCCGGCCGCAAGTATCCCCAGTCAAAATCGAGCGGAGAGACGTCCTGGGTCAGCGGAGCCTAAAGCAACCGGTGGATGGGTGAGAGGCCTCCAAGGCCGTTTGTAAATACAGAACACGCTGCTGTTTTCTCTTTAAAGTCCACAGGGCCCCAACTTGACTAGTCGAAGACATTCCTTAAGTAAATTCACTGGCCAGTTGAACAGTACCCGGGTACCACACACACACATATACACCTTTTACATTCTGGGACTTAACCTGTGCAGGACTCATTTCTGTTACGATTCGGAACAGGGGTTAAAGATACGTTCCGAATAATATTTTTCTCTTTTCCGCTGCGCGTTTACCGTAATACGAAGAGATTGTACTTTTGGGTTTCGCTAAGTGTCCCTTTTACTGAACTTTCAGGAAATTGCATTTTATGTTCGGTAGTGAATATTTTATTTTCCGAAATACGAAGCCTCGTGTTTCGTTTCTTTTCCGCTACGCGTTTTACCGTGATACGAAAATACTGTAATAATACCTGTGAATACCGTGTCTCAACGTCTGCTTACTATTTTAGTAAACTATTTAAATGATGAAAACTCACAACGGTGTTGGAGTATATTTATTCCCTAGTGCGGGGAGACTGACCCGTGGTTCATTTTCAGCGGCTCCTCCGGGAGTGAGCGCTACACAAACAATTTAAAAAAGACTCAAGTCAGAGCCATACGCGTTTCGCGCCTCTCATTCCTTGAGCTTCTTCAATGGCAAAGGTGAAAAGTGATAGTAATGACGGAACCGCCTGTTTTCTGAAACACAGCTACCCTTTTGCAACCATAGCGGTGAAAGACCGCTTGGCCTGTGGCTGGAGCAGCGAGAAGATGACTGCCATCTTGCTAAGCTGGGACATATTCTTATCTAGTGACACTACTTTCCCATTACCTCATGGGCTCCCTGTCTCCCAGATATACGCCTCTCTCTAGGTAGATCGTGGGACATGGCTACCCGTCTCGATCTCCGGCAGCCATGGACACCATGACCAGGCAGTCAGCCTCATCGCCTGGACCCCGATGACCTTCTGGCCACCAGAAGGGATATTCGAGACCTCTTAGCAGTTGCTCTTATTGGCAGGAGGACCTGACAACGGTATGCTCTGATCTAGCGACGCTTCACTCGGTAGTTGATGAGATCCTCAACCAAGCATGTGAGCTGGAGAGTTTGCAGGCCGCTACCTCCATTCGTGTGACAGCGCTTCAGATCCAGGTCGACGGGTTACAGACGGCTGTGCTGGTTTTGGAGATGAGACTCAGACATCGCCAAAAGAACCTAAAGTTAAGAGGTATCCCAGAAACCATCCTTGATTTAGCGCTCTTGGCATTTACCAATCGCTTTTTCCTTACTGTCTTAGCCCACCCTTATGGAACTCCGGATCCCATAATTTTCTGCAGTTCGGTTCAGGAAAGCTGCTACAGCTCCGACGGCAGCTTCTAGAGATCTCATTGTGATCACCAGGTACATTGCTGTAGGTGAGAAGATGTTGGGGGTGAGAAATAAAGATCCTCTGTTCCTCTTTGAAAATATCCCTGTCTATCGTGACCTTCCGTTTATGGTCTTGGGGGCTCTGCATCAATTCAGAGTCTTCACTGCTATACTCGGACATCATAGTGTTCATTACCGGTTGAGGGTCTCTGGGTCCCTGCTGATTCAGGATAACAACCAAGAGGGTTCTTGCGTCCTCTATGGCGGATGACGCCTGAGCTCAACTGCAGGCTCTGGGTCTGCAGTTGGGATCTGTGGGTGCCGAGGGAGGTCATTCAACTGCCATTGCCTCTTACTCCAAAGTCACAAGACCCGGATTAAATTGACTGAACTCAATATGGCAAACCCCTACGTCCCGCTACGCAAATTGCTTAGGCTCAGGCTGCTGCAGGAAAAAAAAACCAATGTGCGGTGCGCGCAGAAGACCAACGGAACTGACGCGGGGGAACGCGGAGCAGATGAGTTTGACTGCAGCCCTTAATGGCAGGTGAGGCTCTGCCTCACCTTCCGCCCCTGACGGCACGTCCCTGCTAGGCAGCCACTCACAGGGAATTATGGTGCATGTGCACTGATCTCGTAATTTGCCTAACTTGGGTGCGAAAATTAAAAAAGTAGGTCCAGGGACTTTTGCATGTTGAAGCCCTGGAGCAGAAGAGAAGGAGGAGCCCAGCGCTGAGGGAGAAAAGGTAAGAATTTTATCCTAACTAAAAGAACTATTAAAAAAATAATTTTGCAGGTGCTGTCAACAACATGTGCACAATTATTAATAGGGAGGGGGGTACATTTATACATGGAGAGTTCCTTTAATATATTTCCTACATAATAGATACTGGTGCTAAAGAGGTTTAGAATCATTGGTGTGGCACTTAAAGGCATTCTACCCGTGAAACCCTGTTAGGTTAAAGTGGAAGACTTTTGTTCATCATCAGAGATAACTCGATCTCTGGAAAGAATCCATTATTCCGATTGCAAAGTTTAGGGATCTTGTCCTGGTCTCTACATATTAGTCACAATTAACTAGAAGAAAAGCTTAAAAGTTTATTTCTTGGAACAAATATCAAATAACTGTGATAGTACCGGGGAGTGAGATAAATACAAAAGCGCATGATCTTATTATATTTTTTTTAATTATTTGTGTCAACATATTAACTGCATTTATCACTATCTTCAGCAAAATCAAGTTCCTTAAAATGAGAAATGTTACTTACTTGATCAAACAAACAATAAAATATTACTCAATGACATTTCAAATTTTAGAAAAAAAAGATGGTCATGGAATATCTCGAAATTTGTTCCTTGTTACATGCCACATTGCAAACTGCTGTTTTCTGTAGGGAAAGATGGGTGCTTGGTGGTTGACTTAGAGCAAGGGTCAATGACTCTAGCCCTCTAGCAGAGTTACTCAGAGATCCGAAAAGTCACCGCACGGTTGGTGACTTTTCGTTCCCCACTCTTTGGGGCGATTCCTAGGTCGCCGACCCTGCGGTGTATTCAGCAAGCACCGCAGGGTCCTCGTAGTGCAGGGAATACTCGCCGCAAACCCGCAGAACACTCACCAAATACTCACCGAACACACGCAGAAACCGCTGCAAAAACCAAGCCGAACGGGCCGGAAAAATCTGAGTAGCCGCCGATCACAGCACAGTGCAGCTGCCGGAAAAAGCCGACACGCAGACGAACGGGGTGAAGAAAAAAAACAGTTTGCTTGAAAGTTTGAAACTTGAAACGCTATTTGCAAAAAAACTACTGAACAAAAATGCCTGGAATTTACATATAAGATCCAATGAATGATAATAAAAAGGTCTGTTACAGAAAAATGAAAAAACAATTTATAGAAAAAAATTTGTCAAAAAATGCCTAAAAGTTCCTAAAAAAATCTAAAGATAAAGAGACTTTTTGCTGGAGAATAAAATGATAAATGGTTTATTAGATATTGCATTAAAACTGGAATATTTTTAACATTGAAGCCTATGTGATTCGCCTGAATAAACCTGACAAATGAAACCACCGAATGGCATGGCACTTCACTGACATTCCTCAGCTGTTCGGTGTTCTCTGAATAGACAAACCATTGCTTCTCTATGGGGGATTTCACTGCCCTCGAACAGGCAATTTGCCAAAATTTGGCGAATTGTCTGCTCTCTGAATAGCCGAATGGCCCCGAAATGTCCCCGTTCGCTGAAATTCAGTGTCCAGTGACATTTCGGCCACATTTCGGATCTCTCTGAATAACCCCCTGTGTGTTTTGGAAATACATCTCACTTGAAGCTCAACCACTACTTAAGTTGACTGAACATCAAGGGAAATGTAGATTCAAAACATCTGGAGGGCCAAGGTTACTGAGCCCCCTGGCTTAGGGTGATGACATGCCAACAGGGACAATTATCATTTACACGAAGGTCAGGGTAAGGTTACTGTGGAATTTGCCCACAGCCCTTGGAGAGTATTTGACTGGATAGCTTTCTCTTGTATGGTCAGACACCATGACTGTACAAGATCTGCATATTGACATGAGATGCATGGAAGCTGTCAAGATATACTGTCTGTTGCACTTTGTTTTTAATACATGTCAGGCTTCAGACCGGACGGTGATGATCAGCTCGCTGGAATGTCAAATACAGTGAAATGTGTCCAGCTCCATTGTGTAGTCAGAAAAGATCATACCTGTTTGTTTCTTTTAACTGTGTTGATACAATTCTGTTTTGCTTAGACACACCAATCCCATTTATCAAAAAAGTAAACTACAAGAATTGTTTTCTAATTATAACGCCCAAAAAAATCCTCAAATCTTTTGTGTGCTTGGAACTTTGAAACCACTCAACATCATTCTGTTTGGGGAATCTGTATGCCACTCCAACAGCAAATACACTGCTGACTGACCTGACCCTGTATTAAGACATGCCCCAAGCATCCTGTGCCAGCATCCTAAACATAATTAATCATGGCCACTTACAACATCTCACATGCATAAGCACAAAGCACACACACCTACATTCAGCTTCCAGGGCCAGGCTCCATAGTGGCGTGCTCCTATCTCCCACCTGGACTTAGAAAATGGCGGAATAAATGCAAAAAACAAACAAAAATGGCTAAAGCCAAATACTTCAATGAAAATCTAAACAATAACATATCAAACCTTAGAAATTTTTGGAAAATCGTAAGTAACATACAATCACCCCCCGTCTACTCCCAACTGGCTGCTGTCAAAGTAAACAACCAAACCCTGCAACACCCCATAGATGTAGCAAATGTCTTTAATGATTATTTTGTTGGATGCGCCACCACACTGATTGCTAAGCTAGCAAATGACACGCATTCTGAAAGGCAGCACACAGGTCAGGCCCCACCAACTGTGCAAAGACCCTGTATCAGAGAGAAATTCAGTTTTAGACCAGTGCCTGTCAGTGTCATTACTAAACTTCTCCGAAATCTAAAAATGAAATACAAGTCTGGACCTGATCAAAGTCCAGCAATGCTGCTGAAAATCAGTGCGCCGGTAATTGCAAAACCTGTTGCATCTATAATCAATGAATCACTGGCGACTGGATACATACCCAAACTCTGGAAGACTGCAAGGGTGGTACCTATCCATAAAAGTGGAGACAAGACTTTGGTATCCAACTGCCGCCCGATATCATTGCTCCCTATATTGTCAAACATTCTGGAAAAATGTGTCTACACTCAATTACGTGATTATTATCAGTATTGGAACTATTTTAACCCCAGATCAATCAGGCTTTCGTCCAAATCATTCAACTACAACTGCCCTTTTAATTGTTTGTAATGTTATCCAAGCTGGCATGGAACAAGGAAAGCTAACTGGAGCCATCTTCCTTGATTTTGCCAAGGCTTTGACACCGTAGACCATGGCATCTTATTACAAAAATGAAAAACTCTGGTATTGGTGATCACACGCTAACCTGGTTTCAATCATATGTATCTGATCGGTCGCAATATGTGTCCATTTCCGATGGCACTTCCCTCCCCCTTCCAGTCCCTTGTGGTGTACCCCAAGCTAATACTCGCCCCCAATTCACACCATTCATGATATTCTCCCAACTCCAAAGCCTCAACTGTACACATGTACGCAGATGACACTGTAATCTATACTGGCAACCCAAATCTCCCACACAGCTGGAGGCTGTGCTGCAAGAACAATTCAGAGGTAAAAAAGTGGATCAAGATAACAAACTTTTTCTAAATACTGACAAAACTCTTACGATGCTCTTTGGTACAGCACCTAAACTACACAAATTGCAAACGCCCCATCTAGGTGTCAGGACAAGATCAAATGACATGCTGACCACAGTCACTTCTCTCAAATATCTAGGTATGTGGTTAGACCCAAATCTATCCTTTGGCCCCCACATCAAAACACTCTCATCTAAACTTTACCCCAAACTAGGTGCCCTGTACAGAAACAAATCCTGCCTGAGCCCCGCGGTAAGAAAGCAGATTGTACAGAAAATGCTTATGCCAGCTTTTGAATATGGTGATGTAGTGTATGCAGCTGCCCCGCAAACACACCTCCAGAAACTTACTACATTGTATAACTCATTCTGCCGCTTTGTGCTACAATGTAACTACATGACCCACCATTGTGACATGTAAAAAGAGCTAAACTGGCCGTCACTGGAATCTAGATGCACTCTTCACCTTTCCAACCTGGTGTTTAAGAGCTTTTCTGGGAAGCTACCGCCCTACCTGTTAGGGGTTCGTCGCTGGAGGTCAGTATGCGGAGGAGACCAGAGGGAGACACTTTTACACGAGAGAGCAATACGGCAAATAGCGTAAAAGGAGTAGGCATATAGTATACTTTACTTAGGGGAAGGTTCTGTACCTTACTACTGCCAGTACCTTGGAGAAGGACGACCAGTGATTTCAGGCAGGAAGATAGTTATCAGGAGGCAGGCAAGAGTAGTCGATAATTCCAGGCAAGGTGTCGTTATCAGGAGGCTGGCAAGAGTAGTCGATAATTCCAGGCAAGGTGTCATTATCAGGAGGCAGGCAAGAGTAGTCGATTATTCCAGGCAAGGGGTCGTTATCAGGAGGCAGGCAAGAGTAGTCGATTATTCCAGGCAAGGGGTCGTTATCAGGAGGCAGGCAAGATGATAGGGATAAGCACGAGTACAAGAAGGGTAGGAGTTGGCACAGGGAAAACTCAGCAATGAATGAGAGGTGATTTAGGATTTAAATAGGCCGTCTGAAATTAGTCCACCAATCAGGAGAGGATGCTGCTGAATGGTTGTGGCTATCAGGTTGGCTCTGACGTCATAGTGTGTTCTGATTGGCTGGAGGGTGGTTGGTTTGGCCGGGTGCCATCTTGGATCCCACGTGGAACGCCAGACACATCTGTGGGATACAGGATGTTGTTGGGGGTGTGAGAGCTGTCGTGGGCGGCTAATGCCGCGGTTCCCCATCTGCCTGCAGGGACCTCCCTCCGTGTCCGCAGCGGCCGAGTCTCAGCGTGGTCCGCGCGATCGGGCCGCGGAGAGGGTCCCCGCCAGGGTAGGATACCTGACAGTACCCCCCTTCTAACGTGGCCCCTCCGGGGACATCGAGGTTGAGATTTATGTGGATGTAGACGATGGAAGGAATGGACTTTGGATGGGGCGTGTACCTGTGTAGCGGGAACCCAGGAATTTTCTTCTGGACCATACCCCTTCCACTGGACCAGATATTCGAGCCTTCTTCTATTAATCCGAGAGTTTAGGATACGTTGCACCTCAAATTCTTCAAATCCATCTTTAATAACAGGCTCTGGCGGAGCAGGGAGTCGATGGGAGAATTGGTTCTCCACCTAGGGTTTTAAGAGGGATACGTGAAAAACAGGATGAACCCTTAAGGAAGGGGGGAGTTTAAGTTTAATCGTGACAGGGGAGATGATGGACACTATCGGATAAGGCCCAATATATTTGGGACCGAACTTTTTCGAGGGACAGGTCAATTTCAGATGTTTAGTCGAAAGCCATACCTTTTGAGCAACTTGGTATTTGGGAAGAGGGATTCTACTGCGGTCGGCGTATGTCTTGTAGGTCTGTTGTGCCTTGGATAAGGCATTTCTGGCAAGACGGAACCCCTGTTGTAGGAGAGTGACATGGTCATTGGCCGCGGGTACGGGACCTGTGGGTGGTAGATCTGGGAGGACCGAGGGGTGATAACCATAATTAACAAAAAAGGGAGTCTGTTTGAGAGAGGCGTGTTTTTGGGTATTATAGGCGAACTCCGCTGTAGTGAGGAGGCCAAGCCAGTTATCTTGGTTGTAAGACGTGTAGCAGCGAATGTACTGTTCCAAGGTCTGGTTGGTTCTCTCAGTTTGGCCGTTTGAGTGAGGATGAAAGGCGGTAGATAGACAAAGGGAGATTCCCAATAGTGAGCAAAAGGCCCTCCAAAACTTTGATGTAAATAGTGGCCCCCTGTCGGAGATAACAGAATCGGGCGTGCCATGGAATTTAAAGATATGGTGAAAAAAGAGGTCAGCGGTGGTTCTGGCCGATGGTAGTCCTCGAGTGGGGACAAAATGGGCCATTTTGGACAATCTATCAACCACGACCATGATGGTATTGTGTTTCTGAGATGGGGTAATTCAACTATGAAATCTACAGAGATGCTAGTCCATGGGCGATGGGGGATTGGGAGAGGTTGCAGGAGTCCTGCCATCTTGGTTCTAGGAACTTTACTGCGAGTACAAATTGAACATGAACGAACATAGTCCCGGACATCTGTGACAACGGAAGGCCACCAGTAATGTCGTTGAACCAGATCTAATGTTTTGTTGATTCCCCCATGGCCAGCTGTGGGTGCATCGTGGCAGAGTTGAAGTACGGTTATTCATTGAGCCGGAGGTACAGTGAATTTCTGTGGGGGTGACTTTTGACGATTAGGGGGATGTTCCCGTAATTTGGTCAGCAGGGAAGTTTGTATGGTGAGAAAATGTCCATGATGGAGGATAGTTTCTTCTGTCTCGGTCGATATGGACGGTTCTTCGTAAATGCAGGAAAGAGCATCTGCTTTAACATTTTCACTCCCAGGGCGGTAAGTTAGGTGAAAAAAGAAGCGTGAGAAAAATAGGGACCAGCGGGCTTGTCGAGGACAGAGGCGTCGAGCGGTTCTCAAGTACTCAAGGTTTCTATGGTCAGTGTAAATCATCACGGGATGCGTGGTGCCCTCAAGAAGGTGTCTCCATTCATCAAGGGCGTTTTTTATCGCTAGTAGTTCCCGATCTCCTACACTATAGTTCATCTCTGCGGGGAGAAGTTTACGAGAAAAAAAGGCTACAGGGTGCAGAGCATCGTTGTTTTTGGCTCTTTGGGAGAGTATGGCCCCTGTGGCTATCGCTGAGGCGTCGACTTCCAAGAAATAGGGTTTAGTAGGATTGGGAAGCAATAGCATCGGAGCGGTGGTAAAAAGTTCCCGTAATTTGTCGAAAGCTTGTTGAGCGGTATTGGACCAAAAAAAGGGGGTTTTCTTTCTTGTCAACTGGGTTAAAGGGAACACAATTTTTGAAAAATTTCGGATAAATTTTTGATAAAAGGGGGGCGTGGCCGGACGTCGAGCAGGACGGACGTGAGGTGGAGGAGCTCCTGCGGTTTTTCCACTTTAGAGTTATAATTTATACTTTCTGGGGCGAGATCGAGCGCCTGCTTGCCCACCTGAGTGGACCCGGAACGCGGAGGAGGCGGGGTGTGTGCCTGCAGCGTTCGGGCGTTGTGGTGGTGCCGCTGGATCCCCCTGGGCCTGCTGTGTGAGCGGAGCCTGAGTGGAGGTGCCGGTGCCGCGGGGACCAGCACTTCCGGTATCGAGCGGAGGACTCCTTCGGACCTGGCCGCTTGGGGTACGGCATCGCTGGCCTCTGGGGGTAAGCTGCCGGACGGGGGGTCACTACATCCCCCCCCTCCCCTGCTGCACGTGGCGCTCTGCCTTTACCATCTGGTCCCACCACATTCCGGCTCACGGCGCGGCGGCCCGCACCTGCGGCCCCCGGAACATCTGGGGAAGTGGGAAGCAGCCCACAGGCACCCCCCACGAGGAGTGAAGTCTGTGATCGGCGCCGCTGTGAGGCTCGAGGGCAGAGTCGATTCCACCCGACCTTCCCTTGGATAGAGGGTCTCCGGAGCTGGCCCATTTGGCACCCCACTCTGAATCCGACAGTGGTCCCCATCCTCTCTCAGCAGTACCTGTATGCCCTTAAAACGTTGAAAAAAAAAAAAAGGGAGTATAAAAACAACAAGAAAAAAAAAATAGGTACAAGAAACATAATTCACCGTGACATCCTGGAGGGCTAATTGGTGCTGGGACCGCCTCTATCAGTTTTAGCCAGTACACATTAATGAGCGACCGCATGGATATGTAGCTCATGCGGCCAGCGCTGAACTCTTCTCAATCCAACGGATACTAAAGGATAACCGAGGCATATTTTCTGCGGCTCTAAAATGGCACCCCCTAAGGCACAGCGAGTGTTGGACCCCCCGAAGTCGGCTCGGAAGGAACGTAATAAGGAGGCGCAGGATAGCGGATCCCCGCGGCAGGCACTGGCCCATGACCCGGACGGGTCGCCCGCGGCGCCACCGGACCTCTCTGACTCGCTGCCACCCTCAGAGAGCAGATTACACGCCATGCTGCAGGACTTGCGCTCAACCATACAGGCGGACATCAGGGGAGCGCTGCAGGAGTTGAGCCGTGACGTTCAGGACTTGGGAGAACGCACTGATACGTTGGAAACCAAGCGGATGACTTATGCTTAGCCCACAATGATCTGGTAGACCGACATCTGGCCTTGCAAGCGGCCCATGAATCTCTGGCACTTAAAGTGGCTGACGTAGAAGATCGCTCCCGGCGTAATAATATTAGAATCAGAGGTATCGCAGAAGCAGTCACTCTAGCGGACTTACATCCATATCTCCTGGAACTGTTTCAAGTTTTGCTGCCGGGGGCTACACCACAAGACCTACTTCTGGATCGAGCGCATCGCTTACCGAGAGCAAAAAACCTACCAACGTCGGTGGCTCGTGATGTCATTATCCGGGTACATTTTTTCCACATCAAGGAAGCTCTGATGTCAGCGTCACGGAAGTCCATGCCTTTAGCTGCCCCTTATGCTGCTATCTCTTTTTTCGCTGACTTATCGGCTTTGACCATGTCTAAACGACGAGAGTTTTCATCCCTCACCAAGCTTCTTCGCAATCATAAGTTGGCGTACAGATGGGGGTTCCCAACGAAGCTCTTGATATGGAAGGATGGTATACTAAATGTTGTTCCTGATGTCGCCACTGGATTACAATTCTTGAAGGACTGGAACATTCTGGCTGATTTCTCGCCTCCGCGTGAACCTTCCTCATCACCGATTAAGGTCTCACCGGAATGGCACAGAGTCCGACCTAAATGATGGGTGTCTCCTTTCCTGTGCCGCGTGGAGGACGTGGTTCCTCTTCATGATCGCCTCGGGACTCTGTTTTTTGGTTCAGCGCTGAGTTCTTGCGTTGAGCTCTGTGTAGCGGACGTCCCCTCGTCCCCCGGTTGAGTCTCCTTAGCTGATATTTTCCACTTCTTATTGCCACTAGGAATGGCTCATTCTTGCTGTATCTCTGGGATACAGCAGCGTTTGGTTTGTTTGTCTTATGTTTTTGCCTTTTTCAGTTTTTTTCCCTTTTCTTTTTCGTTCTTTTTCTCTTTTTTATTTTTATTTAATTATTTGTCTGTTGATATGCTCTTATGGCCCTGGCCTTCATATTCCTCATGTCTCCTCGATAGTACTTTTTCATTCGGCTATGCATATTATAACGTTGTGGTTATATATTCATGAGTAAACCTCAGTTCAGTATTTTTTCAATGAATGTTAGGGGGCTGAATGTTCCGTTTAAAAGACATGCTCTGTTTCGGGATTTACATAAAACTAAGCCAGCGATAGTCTGTGTGCAGGAGACGCATTTTAGCACAGTGCGCACCCCCCATCTGCGATCCGCTATGTACCCTGTTTCCTTTCATTCTACTGTCCAGACGAAGTCTAGGGGTGTCTCGGTTCTCTTTCACAAAGACTGGGTCTTTAAATGCTCAAACCAATATACAGACCCACTGGGCCGCCTTTTGATTTTGGTGGGCACTATGAATGAACTTCCAATTACGGTTGCAAATCTGTACTTGCCTAATGTCAACCCGGTATGTTTTCTTAAAAAAGCTTATAGTAAGATGAAGAAGTTGATGGAGGGGTCTCTTTTCATGTGTGGTGATTTTAATTGTGTGCCGGACACGGCTTTGGATACACGTCCAGGCCAGAACCGTGCTCAGCCTCGTAAACAGCTCCCCTCTAGCCGTCAACTAACTGACTTTTTACGATCCTCTGACTTATATGACGCATGGAGAATTAGCAACCCCTCAACTAGGGACTTCACTCTTTTCTCACCAGTTCACTCATCTTATAGCCGCATTGACCTATGTCTGATACAAGGCTCTACAGTCCCTCGTCTCCTGGCAGCTCGTATCGGCTCTATAACATGGTCTGATCATGCTCCTATAACGATGGACTTTGAGGCTGACTATCCTGCTAGGGGGATGGGGAACTGGCGTCTAAACGACTCGCTTATAGTTAGTGGCGCCGATGTGTCTGATACATCGGCGGTGTTACAGGAATACTTTACATTAAATGTGACGGAAGACGTCACCATATCATCGGCCTGGTTGGCGCATAAAGCAGTGGTGAGAGGCCATTTGATTCAGAGAGGGGCTACACGGAAAAAGGCGTTCAATACCCAGATGACTTCAGTACAGCGGCAAATATCTGACTTGGAATCCCAACATAAATCTAACCCCACACCTGACCTCTTGTCCCGACTGACGACCCTTCGACGGGATCTGATCCAGATGACGTTACAGTCCTCTGAACGGGCCATACGACGCTTAAATCTCACCCAATATACCCAGGGCAACAAAGCTGGCCGGTTACTGGCATCTAAATTGAAATCTAAAAGACTACAAACCAAAATTCCTTACCTATTAGATAATGGAGGGGATAGGATTTACAATCCGTTAAAAATCTCAGAGGAATTTGCCAACTTCTACGCCTCTTTATATAACCTAAAATCAGATCCTGCAACTCACGACCCGGACCCAGATGAGATAACTCAATTCCTCCGGGAAGTAGAACTCCCCTCCCTATCCCGATCACAAGCGGCAGAGTTGCTGGTTCCGTTCACAGAGGAAGAGGTGCGTAAGGCCGTTAAAGCTCTTCCAAAGAATAAAGCCCCTGGGCCGGACGGTTTTTCTAATTTATATTATCAAACCTTCGCAGACATTCTAATACCAACCCTTACGGGACTTTTCAACCATATCAAATCCACAGGTGTAATACCCCCGGAAATGCTTCAAGCTACTTTTATAACATTACCTAAACCTGGCAAATCCCCGACCAGCTGTGCGAACTTTCGTCCTTATTAAATGTGGATGCTAAGCTCTACGCTAAACTGTTGGCGTCTAGAATGGCTCCTTTGCTGCCATTCTTGATATCAGCGGAACAGACCGGGTTTGTAACTGGCAGACAGACATGTGACAACACCCGACGTTTCTATAATATAATCGATATCGCCTATAGAACCAATACAACTGGGCTTCTCCTGGCACTGGATGCCGAGAAGGCATTTGACCGCCTACATTGGGGCTATATGCGTAAGGCACTAGAAGTCTTTGGTTTCCCTGCCCTATTTATTGATAGTATCATGAGCCTGTATTCCCTTCCAACGGCAAAGGTCCTGGCATCTGGGTTTCTTTCCTCCTCATTCTCTATTACCAATGGCACCAGGCAGGGATGTCCATTCTCCCCACTCATCATTGTTTTGGCATTGGAGCCCTTGGCCTCACGGATCAGGCGGGACACTTCCATCTCTGGCATCTCTACACCAGATGGAATTCATAAATTAGCTTTGTTCGTGGATGATATTTTGATTTTTCTTACCTCCCCTGAAACTTCTTTACCATCTCTGATGCGTCAGCTAACTTCCTATGGCCTAGTCTCCTATTATAAAAACAATGCGAGCAAGACGCAGGCACTGCCGCTACGTGTTGATGATCTCTCACTCTCCACCTTAAGGGCCTTGTATCCATTCGACTGGAGAACGACCTCTTTGAAATATTTAGGTATTTCTCTTACCAAATCCAGGGGTACTATCCTCAAATTTAATTATAACCCCCTAATGGCTTCTACCTCCTCCCAACTGTCCTCCTGGCTTGATCTGGAGGTCTCTTGGATGGGACGTATGGCAGCTCTGAAGATGTGTATTCTACCCCAGATTCTTTATTTTTTCAGGAACATCCCAGTTTTTATCCCGGCACATATGTTGCTACGCATGCAAAAAATGCTGCAGGCACACATATGGAAAGGGAGGCCTCCACGCATTCCAGCTTCCACAATTACCGCGACTAGACGTAGGGGGGGGGGCTAGGCTTTATAAACGTTACAGCATACTACAGAGTGGCTTTATTGGCTCAGCTCCTGTCCTCCATGTCCCAGCGAGACACCCCTTTATGGTTACGGATAGAGAATGCTTACATTGCTCCTTTTCGAGTTCACGACCTGATGTGGTTTGAGAAGCTCCCATACCACACATTGGAGGGTATCTTGCCTTCCACTTCCCTTTCCCTTATGTCATGGCGGCTATGGGGTAGACGACTTGTACAACCTTTCTCATTGCTCAGCTTAGCTCCATTGCGCTTCCTCTGTCGCACTATCCAAGACCTGAACCTTGACCGTTGGTTCCAATTAGGTCTTACACATATTCATCAGCTTTTTACATCCTCTTCCATTAAAACCTTCCCGGACCTAGCGCGCGAGTTTGCCCTTCCCACTAGCGAATGTTTCAAGTACCTTAGGGTAAAACATGCACTGACTCAACGGGGTATTTCCTCCTTTGCAGCGACGGAGATTACGGCCTTCCACAGATTGTGCGTAGGTAAAAAAGTTACGAAAAAGCCTTTGTCTTTATGTTATGACAGTTTGTTGTCTGCGAACCCCAATAAGAAACTACCTTATATGATTAGATGGGACAAAGATGTCTGTTTTCGAGTCTTCTAAGGAAGACTGGTTCTACGCCACGGAAAACGGTCTATAATATACCAGGAGCACTAATCTGCGGGAGGCACATCTTAAACTCTTATATAGATGGTACATGACCCCGAATCGTGTGGCTCATATATCCGGGCACTCCAGTGTATGCTGGCGCTGTGGCACCAGTGTCGGTTCTATCCTTCACATCTTTTGGCAATGTCCGCTGCTAGCTACCTTCTGGGGGAAAGTTTGTAGACTGATATCTCACTGTACCGGAATATCTATGCCCCTGTGCCCTAAACAATACCTCTTACATATGCTTCCAATTACTATCCAACAGCGGCATAGAGGCATCATATCGATAATACATAGCGTAGCTAAATCTACTATAGCACGTCACTGGCTTTCTCAAGCTAGTCCCTCAATGAGAGAAGTCATGTTATCATTGGAGAATGTTTATATGTACGAGGAAATGTACCACAGGGCTGTAAACTCTTTCAGCGTGTTTCAAGACATATGGGAAGGATGGGAACTCTTTGTAAAGTCTGGAAACTTGATATATTTTTTTTTTATAAATGATATAAAGGAGATATTTGAGGATACAGCATAAATATTGCCGTCTGTGGACCTCACTGAGCATATGCATAAGGATTTTATTTCTGATTTTTCCCTTTTTTTTTTCTTCTCTTCTCTTTCTTTTTTTCCCCTTAATTCTGTGTACTCTTATGATTTGTGTGTTCGGTTATGTTTTAAAGTGTTATAAATTTTATTGTGTTTTAGTTTAACTTGGGAAAGTTTGGTTCCACTGATTGCTTATATTGCAAATCTTATGTTATTGCTAGAATTGATAACTGCAGGATCCTGCGTGATCCCCCTTTTTCATTACCCCAATCTTGGTGATTTCTGGCATCTGTTTCTTCTGTGTGAACCTCAATAAAAATTTTATATACAAAAAAAAAGAATTTCTATAAAAATTTGCAAACCCTAAAAGTCTTTGGACTTCCGTTTTGGTTTTGGGAAGGGGCCAGTTGGTAATGGCTTTGATCTTCCGGGGGTCCATTTCCATTTGTCCAGGAGTGATTATGAAGCCTAAAAATTCAATCCGAGTAGCTTCAAAAACGCATTTTTCTAATTTCACATACAAGTTGTGACGACGTAAACGGGAAAGAACAGACTTGACATGACGTCAGTGTAGATCCAGGGAGGTGGAATATATTAGAATGTCATCTTAGTACACGACGACATAGACGTCGAGGAGATCTCTTAATATGTTGTTCGCTAGATGTTGAAATGCCGCTGGGACATTGCATAGCCCATATGGCATTACCGTGTACTCGTAATGACCATATCTCGTTCTAAATGCAGTTTTCCATTCATCATCCTTGCGTATGCGCAATAGGTTGTAGGCCCCTCTCAAATCAAGTTTGGTAAAGACAACGGCGTTTTTTAGTTGTTCTAGGAGTCCAGGTATAAGAGGTAGTGGGTATTTGTTCTTGATGGTTATTTTGTTCAACTCACGGTAGTCTACACAAGGTCATAGACCACCATCTTTCTTTTCAACGAAAAATATGCCTGCTCCAGCCGGTGAGGCAGAGGGTCTGATCAACCCTTTCTCAAGATTTTCTCTTATGTATTCTTTGAGGACATGGAGTTCGGGTTCGGCTAAGAGATAAATGTGGCCAAATGGAATGTTGGCACCCGGTAGCAGTTCTATGGGGCAGTCGTATTTTCGATGGGGAGGTAGATGTTCAACCCCTTTTTCATTAAATACATCAGAGAACTCGGCATATTCTTGTGGAAAAGAGACATCAGAAGATTTCATTTCTTTGTCCAAAATGGAGGAAATACAGCCCTTAGTGACTGAAGGACGTAGACAAAATTTGATACAGTGTTTGGATGTGAAGCTGAACGTTCCTGAGGTCCAGGATATCACTGGGTAATGGGTGCGAAGCCAGGAAATGCCAAGTATAACTGTAAACAAGGGGTATGTTACCGGATCGAACTGGAGAATTTCTTCATGCCCATGCCCTATATGGACGAGAAGGGGAATGGTCTCTAGGACCACCGGGCCAGAGGTTAAGGGAGACCCATCAACACATTGGATGCTTAATGGTGATTTTTTATCTACATAAGGAATACCAAGAGATGTAGCTAAGGTAAAGTCCATGAAACAGCTACTTGCACCCAAGTCTACCATAGCAGACACTGAGACGGGATGGTCATTCCACTGTAATGAGAGGAGGATAGATAAGTGACGAGAAAAAAAATTCAAAAATAATTTGTAGACGTGTTTTCTTTCTTACCATTGCGGGGTCCATTCTTGATGGGACAATCCCGAATGGTGTGGTTGGGTTTTCCGCAGTACAGGCATAGCTGGTTAGACTTGCGACGAGCCAATTCTTTGTTAGGTAGATGCCCCCTCACCAGGCCGATTTGCATAGGCTCATCGGTAGTGAAGCTTTTGACTGATAATGGAGGGTGGCTGACGCGAGGAGAGGTGAGGGGACGTCTGGAAGGTGGAGTATCCATCGCACGTTCCCTCCTGCACTCACGTAGGCGTCGGTCAATATTTGTGGTTAACTGTATTAGGGGTTCCAATCTTAATGGCGACTGGACGTGGGCCAGATCATCCTTGATGTCGCTGGAGAGGCCAATTTTGTATTGATTGACCAAAGCGGTCTTGTTCCAGCCGGTCTCCAAAGATAGGGCTTTGAATTCGGCAATATAATCTTCTACCGTTTTTTTACCTTGACGGAGTTCCCGGATAGTAGCTTGGGAGGATTCGAGCCGGTACGGGTCATCATATAAGTCATTTAGTGCTGTTATGAATTGATCTCAGTAGGTCAATAAAGGGTCGTTGCTAATGAGAAGGTGTTGAGCCCATGCGCGGGGTTCACCTTGGAGCAACGTGATGACTGTCTTGATTCTGACTTCTTTGTTGTAGTAAGTGCGGGGTTTCAGGGAAAATAATAGCTGGCAGTCAGACAAGAACAGTTTATATTTCTTTCTGTCGCCAGAGAATCTTTTGGGTAAGGGGACTGTAGGTTCTGGAGTCAGGTTGTTGACCATGGCTGTGGTCGAGGGGTCTATGGGTAGGGCCAACAAGTCTGATATCTGATTCTGGAGTCGTGCTTGTCCCGCTTGGAGGTCTTGGACAGTTACACTTAGGTTACCCATCTGTTGGGACATGGTAGTAAGTGCCTCGGTCAATTCCGCAAGCTCCATTTTAAAAGGCTGAGTTTTATCTGTTAGGGGTTCATCGCTGGAGGTCAGTATGCGGAGGAGACCAGAGGGAGACACTTTTTCACGAGAGAGCAATACGGAAAATAGCGTAAAAGGAGTAGGCATATAGTATACTTTACTTAGGGGAAAGTTCTGTACCTTACTACTGCCAGTACCTTGGAGAAGGACGACCAGTGATTTCAGGCAGGAAGGTAGTTATCAGGAGGCATGCAAGAGTAGTCGATAATTCCAGGCAAGGTGTCGTTATCAGGAGGCAGGCAAGAGTAGTCGATAATTCCAGGCAAGGTGTCGTTATCAGGAGGCAGGCGAGAGTAGTCGATTATTCCATGCAAGGGGTCGTTATCAGGAGGCAGGCAAGAGTAGTCGATTATTCCAGCCAAGGGGTCGTTATCAGGAGGCAGGCAAGAGTAGTCGATAATTCCAGGCAAGGTGTCGTTATCAGGAGGCAGGCAAGAGTAGTCAATAATTCCAGGCAAGGTGTCGTTATCAGGAGGCAGGCAAGAGTAGTCGATTATTCCAGGCAAGGTGTCGTTATCAGGAGGCAGGCAAGAGTAGTCGATAATTCCAGGCAAGGTGTCGTTATCAGGAGGCAGGCAAGAGTAGTCGATTATTCCAGGCAAGGGGTCGTTATCAGGAGGCAGGCAAGAGTAGTCGATTATTCCAGGCAAGGGGTCGTTATCAGGAGGCAGGCAAGAGTAATCGATTATTCCAGGCAAGGGGTCATTATCAGGAGGCAGGCAAGATGATAGGGATAAGCACGAGTACAAGAAGGGTAGAAGTTGGCACAGGGAAAATTCAGCAATGAATGAGAGATGACTTAGGATTTAAATAGGCCACCTGAAATTAGTCCACCAATCAGGAGAGGATGTTGCTGAATGGTTATGGCAATCAGGTTGGCTCTGACATCATAGTGTGTTCTGATTGACTGGAGGGTGGTTGGTTTGGCCGGGCGCCATCTTGGATCCCACGTGGGACGCCAGAACGCATCTGTGGGATAATGGGTGTTGTTGGAGGTGTGAGAGCCGTCGCGGGCGGCTAATGCCACGGTTCCCCGTCTGCCTGCAGGGGCCTCCCTCCGTGACCACAGCGGCCGAGGCTCAGCGTGGTCCGCGAGATCGGGCCGCGGAGAGAGTCCCCGCCAGGGTAGGATACCTGACACTACCTGAATAGACTGCTTCCCCCCAGCAGTTCCCTCATCCTATAACCTCGGATCCAGGACCTACACCTTACTTGTAATACCACAATACAAAAAGAAAGTGGCTCGATCCTCCTTTTCCTACAGAGCTCCACAATTATGGAATAACCTCCCAGATGCCATCAAATCTTCCCCCAGTTTAAAGTCACTTCAGAGCTCCCTATTAACATACCTCAATACAGAATGCATCTGTAAACATGTAACATAGTGAATATATTTATTTTCTGTTTAATCTGTATATTTGTGTTGTTTTTAATATCTTGCATTTTATTACTTTGTATTTCTGTAACGACTGTAAAATTTCAATGTTCTTGATCCCAGGACATACTTGAAAACGAGAGAAATCTCAATGTATCCTTCCTGGTAAAATACTTTATAAATAAAGTCATGTATTCTTTTCAAGTCTCTCAGTTCAAGTGTCATTGTCCCCATCTGGCACATACGTCATTTCATCCTGTTTCAGGAAAAGGGTGAAGAACAGCACTCACCAAAAAGTAAAGCTTGGTCTCAAACCGTGATGAAAAATCCCATTGTTCGCATGTTATTTTACTAAATCCAAGTGATGTATTTGCTGTTTTTGCCACTTCACTAATGGTGTTTAATAAAACTCAATTTCATCCACGAGCTAGTTCTCGTATGAACCTATGAACAGTTTCTAACTGGTCATGTCCATTATTATTAATGTTTCCATTGAGCGCTTTGTTGATGTTACGGCTAATGTTAATTGATAGTTTTTTTTTACCATTTTGCTTTAAACAGATATTCTACTGGTGTTTGGTTATACCCTATAAACACATGGGGCCAAATTACAATCTTCGCGCAAACGTTTGTGCCGGTGCAAAAAAACATTAACGCGAGGGGTAAAACCCTTTGCGCCGAACGTCGTATTACATTTTCTTTTTTTTAATGAAGAGGTTTTATTTCAGTTACGAAAAACAAAAATACAATGAAATGAAAGTTGCTTCGACATGAATTATACATTAGATGTTAACCAATATAACATTGCTTCCTTAAACATAACAGTATTTAGTCGCATGTCGGAGAGGTTGTAACAATGACAAATCATATAATGGTTATTTTAAGGACTCTTGTAAATCAAAATTACATGCATTAATAAGGATTCGCCCTACGTATACCGCCTATATCCTGCACCACTGGTAATGTTCCGTGTGTTATTGGTAATTAGCGTGTAAAGCAAACTTTTATGAAATAGTAAAGATTAAAGGACCAGAAAAAGTCATGAGGTAAGAGAGACTGAGAGAGAAGAAGAGAAGGAGGAGGAAAGGTGAGAGAGCAAGAAAGGAAAGAGAGAGAGAGGAGGGAAAAAAAAGGGAGGGGGAGTGGTTGGAGGGGATATTTGGGAAGAGATACTGTGATGACACTATGTGGGCATTCCCCCATGCTGTAGATGGGATTACTATAGTATGTTGCAGATCAGGGGTCCTGAATCAGGTGAACAGGACACTACTCGATATCACTGTAGTCTCTGTAGCTGAAGGTTCCACGTGTCCTCCATCGCCTTCCTCCAGAACCCTACACTGAGCTGAGGAGCAGTAAGTTGACCAGTGGAACCAAACCCTAATGGAGTGTTGTGCTGCTTTTGAAGGAGAGCAAGTTCTTCATTCAACCTCAAGGCCTCCATTCTGTCAATCAGTGTTTTTAAGGGAGGTGTGGAGGTTGATTTCCAGAATACGGGAATAAATGACCTGGCCACCAAAAGAATGCGTAGCAGTAATGATTTCTTCATTGACATCACCGAAAATGGGAATTGAAGAAGGAGAAATATTTGGGGTGTGAGGTCTAAATCTACATCGGTGGTGTTGCGTATAAGGTCTTGGACCATTTTCCAGTATGTTGGTAGAGGGACACATTCCCACCATATGTGGATATATGTACCAACCGTACTGGTACATTGCCAGCAGTTCGGGGATAGGGTAACATTAAACGTGGCCATAAGGTCAGGCGTGCGGTACCAGAAGGTCAGTATTTTATATGATGATTCTTGTAACTTGGTGATCTGTGAGCCCGAGTGGGTGAGGGTTAGTGTCTTGGACCAGTCATCATCTGGAATAGGGATGCCAAGGGTGCGTTCCCAACGAGACATGAATGCTGGAGGTTCATTGTCCATTGCACGCAAGAAGCCATAGAGCGTGGACACGCTATGTGCCAACGGGAAGGTCCGTTTACAAAGTGTCTCAAAGGTGAATAATTGCCTGGTTAGTGAGGTATTACAAGGTAGTCCCCGCAGAAACAATTTAATTTGATGAAAATTTTAATTTTCCGCAAAGGTGAGGGCCAGCTGAGGCTCGGGTCAGACGAACGCATTCTGTGCGGAATGTGCATCCGTGCACAACGGACGTACTTTCTGACTGACGACAACGTAGTGGCCACACAGTCCGTTTTTGTGACTCCAGTCCTATCGGCTCACTCCATGATCCCCCACTGCACACATTTCTTGCACCACTTTCCCACACAGCCCACATGCAATCTGCTACTTCAGGTCCTCTAATTACCCACAACTAAGGTGCCATCCCTCTCCTCTTTAGATTGTAAACTCAAGCAGGGTCCTCTCTCCTACTGTTCTGTGTGTTTAACATTTATGTATATTTGTTATTCTGTCTCACCCATTGTACAGCGCTACTGAACTTGTTAGTGGTTTAGAAGTACCTGTAACTAACTGCTGGCGAGGTACTAGTGGCTACCAACATGGTGGTGGTGACTGCTGATGAGGTAATAGTGGCTGACAGTGGCGTAACTAGAAACCTGAGGGCCCCGGTGCAAGAATCCATGAAGGGCCCCCAACCCCCCCAAAAAAGATCCATATTTTTACCTTTTTTTTTCTGCAATATAAAAAAGATAGTATTGCCCCCAGCTCACATGGATATATATATTGCCCCCAGCTCACATGGACATATATATTGTTCCCAGCTCACATGGACATATATTGCCCCCAGACCACACATGGATATATTGCCCCCAGGCCACACACGGATATATTGCCCCAGCTCACACATGGATATTTTTGCCCCCAGCTCATGGAAATACTGCCCCAACACATGGATATACTGCCCCAACACATGGATATATTGCCCCAGCACATGGATATACTGCCCCAGCTCATGGATATACTGCCCCAGCACATGGATATACTGCCCCAGCTCATGGATATGCCCCAGCTCATGGATATACTGCCCCAGCTCATGGATATACTGCCCCAGCTCTGCCCCAGCTCATGGATATACTGCCCCAGCTCTGCCCCAGCTCATGGATATACTGCCCCAGCTCTGCCCCAGCTCGTGGATATACTGCCCCAGCTCTGCCCCAGCTCATGGATATACTGCCCCAGCTCTGCCCCAGCTCATGGATATACTGCCCCAGCTCTGCCCCCCAGCTCATGGATATACTGCCCCAGCTCTGCCCCCAGCTCATGGATATACTGCCCCAGCTCTGCCCCCCAGCTCATGGATATACTGCCCCAGCTCTGCCCCCCAGCTCATGGATATACTGCCCCAGCTCTGCCCCCAGCTCATGGATATACTGCCCCAGCTCTGCCCCCCAGCTCATGGATATACTGCCCCAGCTCTGCATATACTGCCCCAGCTCTGCCCACCAGCTCATGGATATAGTGCCCCAGCTCATGGATATACTGCCCCAGCTCTGCCCCCCAGCTCATGGATATACTGCCCCAGCTCTGCCCCCCCAGCTCATGGATATACTGCCCCAGCTCTGCCCCCCAGCTCATGGATATACTGCCCCAGCTCTGCCCCCAGCTCATGGATATACTGCCCCAGCTCTGCCCCCCAGCTCATGGATATACTGCCCCAGCTCTGCCCCCCAGCTCCTCATGGATATACTGCCCCAGCTCTGCCCCCAGCTCCTCATGGATATACTGCCCCAGCTCTGCCCCCCAGCTCATGGATATACTGCCCCAGCTCTGCCCCCCAGCTCATGGATATACTGCCCCAGCTCTGCATATACTGCCCCATCTCTGCCCCCCAGCTCATGGATATATACTGCCCCAGCTCTGCATATACTGCCCCAGCTCTGCCCCCCAGCTCATGGATATACTGCCCCAGCTCTGCATTTACTGCCCCAGCTCTGCCCCCCAGCTCATGGATATACTGCCCCCAGCCCAGCTCTTACCTGCTCTGCTGGCCCCAGGCCCAGGGCAGGCTCCGTCGGGGTCTTCTCCTCCGGGGTCTTCTCCTCCTTGGCGAGCGGCCGCTGGAAACATGCAGCTTGGCCGCTCGCCGGAAACCACCTGATCAGCGCGAGGTCTCGTGCGCTGGTCAGGTGGTTTCTCTCCCACGTGAGCGGCCAAGCTGCATGTCAGCGGCCGCTCGCGTAGGAGAGGGACGGCCAGCGCGCGGCTCCCAGATTCCGGCGCTGATTGCCGGAATCTGGCGGTGGCGCCGGGCCCCCCTCCAGTGGCGGAATGCCAGGGCCCGGTCGCAACTGCGACCGCTGCGACCCTGGTACTTCCGTCACTGGTGGCTGACAATGTGGTGGTGGTGGATGCCATGTAGCTAGAGGCTGCTACCATGGATTATGCTGCTGCTGCCACAGATCATGAGGCTGGGGATGTGAAATAATGGTGGAGGCATGATGCCAAAATGTTACTTCATGCTGTGTATTGGGGACATCAAGGTCCTTCAATATCCATAGGGAGTGACATGGAGAGATGTTCCCCAATGACTGCTCCTGCACATCACCAAACGGGACATATTCCTGTTCACCCAGGACAAGGAAGGATTGTGCAGTATGGCCTTCTTCCTCATGTGAGTGATGTTGGGTCTGCTGCACATCATGGGATGAAACTGAAAACACAAAAGGTTCTTTAAATACAATGCTCAGACTATGTGGTAATTTATATATTCTCGGTCATATGTACACTAACCCTGTAATACTACTGTGCTTTTTTTCTGGAAAAATAGGTGGGGCTACTCTCACGCTCAGGGAAAAACTGTTTATTATGACTATTTTTGTGTCCTAATAAACAATAGTTGTAGCTCACGTAAAGGAAGACACTATAAAAGGGAACAATATTGTTTAATACTGTGTTCCTTTAAATGAGCTAAAACTATTGTTGTAACCCTATGGGCGTTATCCACTAAGTGCCTCTGTTGCGTGAAAAATCTGTATTGCAGTGCAGTTAGCTGTTTTGGTTTTTTTTTGCAACACTACCACTGAGTGGATAATCCCCTAGCATTTGTGAGCACCACAGCAATGAAACCCACAGTTTTGCTGAGTATGTATGAGCTCTACAGCAATGAAACTCACAGTAATGCGCAGAGTTATGAGCTCCACAGCAATGCGCAGAGTGTATGAGCTCCACAGCAAAGAAAATCACAGTAATGCACAGTGTGTATGAGCTCCACAGCAATGAAACAGTAATGCGCAGTGTTTAGGAGCTCCACAGCAATGAAACTCACAGTAATGCGCAGTTATGAGCTTCACAGCAATGCACAGTGTATGAGCTCCACAGCAATGAAACTCACAGTAATGTGCAGTGTGTATGAGCTCCACAGCAATGAAACTCACAGTAATGTGCAGTGTGTATGAGCTCCACAGCAATAAAACTCCACTGTCCACCAAGTACTGTTTGAATAATATTGGGGGACTCCAATGAGAGGGTGTTTGACCTTGAGAACACACCCACATGGTGGTAACAGCAGGACCAGGTGAACGTACCTGTGTTGCCAGAGCTGATATTTTTATATGCTGTTTTGAAGTGTATTTGGAAGCAGCAGCAGTTTTTTTTATTTGTTCTGAGGGCGGCCTGTCACTGAGTCCCTGCAGAGCAGTGCAGCCACGACTTAAATTCCCACCTTCTCACCTTCCAGGGTGCACCACACATTGTCTGGAACTGCTGGGGGGCTGGGGGTAGGGCTGCAGTGTAGACATCTTTTGGCACGCCAGGCACCAGCACCGCGGGGGAGTCTGCTCTCTGATCTGACCTGGCAGATACAATGCATCTTAGAAGAGGAGCAGCAGGGACACAGCGCAAGGCAGATAGTTTAAAAATTTGGATCCCTGTCAAGGCAAGTGACCGGGGATTCAATTTTTTTTGCACCCCCTCCTGGTCTTGCACTCTTAGGCGGCCACCTGTACGCCTTACAGTGACAGCTCCTCTGATCACACCGCTTGCCTGACAATCCGCAGCTCTGGCAGATGTGTGTAAACATGCTGTACCCCCCTCCCCATGCTGTTCAAAGTTTCAGCGGCTTTAGAGAGAGGGGGGTGCAGCATGTTTACATACACATCTGCCAGAGCTGGGGCACTGAAGAAACAGAGGGAAGATTTTATTTAACCAGCTCTCCCTTGTCACTTACTGGGAGAAGAGGGGGGGTTATTGGTCCCTACATACACTCCTGACAATCGGAAGCGTTCAGGAGCAACATGAGCTGCCGAGCGTTTCCGATTCTCTGCCTGCCACTGCAGGAGGAGGGAGGAGCATCATTCTCTCTCCCGTTAGTTCGGGCTGGTGGAGGTGCCGGTACTGAGTAAAAAAAAAGCCTGGAAAAAAGACCCTGTACTACTATACTGCCCTCTTGTGCACTCTCGTAGTATCACAAAGCTATGTCGTTGTGTACATGTGTCACTGAATATACCGCTATTAGACATGTCCGGGGCACATAAAGATCGATATTTACCTGATTTAGTGTGAGGTCTGACCCCCAGTGTCCACACCACTTTCCACGTCTCGGATCATCACCTGGGAAAGCCGTGGTATTATAAGCTCCTCCCACTCAATGTAAGTAAACTCTATAGGCGGACCATCCATGGACCTTGCAGCCTCACAATGTTACTGACGCTGAGCCAACTTTGCCTTCAAGACACGTTTACAGCCTTGGAATCTATGTTTTATTGACTGCAATGTCTGATTCTGCCCTAAAGTACAAACTGCCTGCCGTATCTCCTGCCACAGCCTGAGATGGAGGTGGCCAGAGATGGAACTTTCCTCCAGAAGATGTGCTCTCTGTCTATAGGCCCAGGCCAGCCGTTAGAAATTTTGGGGCCCCTTACCCCCAGAATGGGGCCCCCCCTCGATCCCTTCTTCCCATAAGAAATCAATATTTACTGTGAATCGTGGTCAGATTACAGAGTGTTAGACCCAATATCTTAAAATCACACATACTGCTCGCACAACAGCACATTTAACAAACATAAAGTATCTAACTGGTTTAAATAATTTAAGACAGTATGAAATTGTGATTAAAAATAATATGAATCAAGATCGTATTATTAAGTGTTGCTCCCAATATCTTAAAATCAAGTAAAATGTGTATTAGTGCAAACAATGTAGCATAAAAGTATTATATTATTCCACTGGTTAAGCATCACATCAATAGAACTCTCACGGTAAAGGCAGTGAGTATGAACGTACACAGGATCCACAGCAATAGACCTCTAACGGTAAAGGCAATGAGTATGAACATACACAGGAATCCACAGCAATAGACCTCTAAGGGTAAAGGCAATGACTATGAACATACACAGGATCCACAGCAATAGATCTCTAATGGTAAAGGCAATGAGTATGAACATACAAAGGATCCACAGCAATAGATCTCTAATGGTAAAGGCAATGAGTATGAACGTGCACAGGATCCACAGCAATAGACATTTAACGGTATAGGCAGGGGGTCTCTCCTTTATCATGTCCATCTCCCCACCACGCTTTTCAGTCCATTTCACCCCCTCTTAGTTCTCATGTTCATTTCATTCCCCCTCCTGCATTTTCATTTCATGCCCCCTGCTCTGTTTTCATTTCATGCCCCCCTGCTGTTTTCATGTCATGCCCCCGCTGTTTTCATTTCATGCCCCCGCTGTTTTCATTTCATGCCCCCCCTGCTGTTTTCATTTCACCCCCCTGCTGTTTTCATTTCACCCCCCTCTGCTTTCATTTCCCCTGCTCTGTTTTTATTTCATGCCCCTGCTCTGTTTTCATTTCATTCCCCCTGCTCTGTTTTCATTTCATGCCCCCCTGCTGTTTTCATGTCATGCCCCCGCTGTTTTCATTTCATACCCCCTGCTGTTTTCATTTCATGCCCCCCTGCTGTTTTCATTTCACCCCCCTGCTGTTTTCATTTCACCCACCTCTGCTTTCATTTCCCCTGCTCTGTTTTTATTTCATGCCCCCTGCTCTGTTTTCATTTCATTCCCCCTGCTCTGTTTTCATTTCATACCCCCTGCTGTTTTCATTTCATGCCCCCCTGCTGTTTTCATTTCATGCCTGTCACGGTGGCAGTACCACCAGGCACGCACCACCCTATACTTGCCCTCCGATCCTTGGAAGTGGTCGGTCTGTATATATATCCCTATGAATATAACTCGCAGGAAGGTGAGGCCTTGTTCCTGAGAGAAGCCCCTATATGCAGAGATGCAGGGTAAACTGCAAGGACAGGTGAAAGCAAAGGGTTAACAAAAGACCTCTGTACAGCAATACCAAAGATTCCCTGCACTGAAAGACCGGTCTTTAGGATAGCCGGATCTAATCTAAAGGAAAGTATTACCTTGAAGCCGTACAGAGTCTTTTGTTATATGCAGATGACAGGGTTACCTGGAAACGGTACAGGCAAGGAATATAGCATAGAATAGTCATAGAGGAAAGGCAAAGGTCATAACCAGAGAGAGTACGTCATACAGGATACAGGAATCAGAACCAGAAGGGAAGTCAGCCAAGCCAAAATCAGTAACCGGAGAATCTGAATGGAACATAAACAGCAAAACAAAATACAGCAATAGACAGAACAAAATACACAGAAGGAACTGACATAAACTGGAACAGAAATAAGAGGCAATAACTGAACCAGGATTAACAAACGGAGGATATCAGGAACACAGCAAGGAGCTTTCAGGACACAGGATGCAAGGAGACCAGGCAGGCAAGGAAAATGACCAGCCATGTCTTATGGGTACATAGCTCTAATATAGGCAGGGGAATCGGGGCAAGGATCAACAGGTGAGCAGCACACAGAACACCAATTAACCCCTGGGACCACCCAGGAATTGGCAGCAACAGAAACACAAGGGAAAAAACATATATACAAATACAGAGGGCAGGAAGACAGATTTTCCAGCACAGAACGTGACAGTATCCCCTCCTCCATGGGTGACCCAGGGCACCAAAACATAAAACATGACAGACCGTGATCTGGTTTCCTGCTTCTAACACCAGTCACCAAAATCCATTAAGGACCCACTCAGTGTCGTCTTCCTCCTCCTCAAAACACATGAGCGCATTAGGGTCTTTCCTGATCATGGCCCAGTGTGCCTAACGGAACAACATCCCGCATGGGGATCGTATATAACCCTCGGGTACAGGGCTAGAATTAGGGATGTGGGTACCAGTCAGGCCACTACCCTGCTGGACCTCCTCACGATAGGCACAGAATACGGCATCAGACCCATCCTGGAGCGTGGTATTCTTGGAACCAGATTGACTAGTGTTGGTCAGCTTCCCCCGTCTCCTCCTGGATCGAGACTTGGAAGGGGTGACCACCATACCTGACATGGCAACAGTGGGGTAGGCTCGCCTACCTGTGCCTTACCATGAGGTTTGGAAACCCCGGACTCTCTGTGGGGCATGGGCACAGTGGTGTTGCAATGTAGCTCTGGCACTGCTGACACACAGTTTGCCATGGATCTGACTGGCAGCTTACCAGAATCAGACATCACTGTTACCACTGGCTTCGTGCCAGGATCAGGCAACATTGGTAGCGCATTGCCAGACGGAGACAGGACTGGCTGCGCATTGCCAGACGGAGACAGGACTGGCTGCGCATTGCCAGACGGAGACAGGACTGGCTGCGCATTGCCAGACGGAGACAGGACTGGCTGCGCATTGCCAGACGGAGACAGGACTGGCTGCGCATTGCCAGACGGAGACAGGACTGGCTGCGCATTGCCAGACGGAGACAGGACTGGCTGCGCATTGCCAGACGGAGACAGGACTGGCTGCGCATTGCCAGACGGAGACAGGACTGGCTGCGCATTGCCAGACGGAGACAGGACTGGCTGCGCATTGCCAGACGGAGACAGGACTGGCTGCGCATTGCCAGACGGAGACAGGACTGGCTGCGCATTGCCAGACGGAGACAGGACTGGCTGCGCATTGCCAGACGGAGACAGGACTGGCTGCGCATTGCCAGACGGAGACAGGACTGGCTGCGCATTGCCAGACGGAGACAGGACTGGCTGCGCATTGCCAGACGGAGACAGGACTGGCTGCGCATTGCCAGACGGAGACAGGACTGGCTGCGCATTGCCAGACGGAGACAGGACTGGCTGCGCATTGCCAGACGGAGACAGGACTGGCTGCGCATTGCCAGACGGAGACAGGACTGGCTGCGCATTGCCAGACGGAGACAGGACTGGCTGCGCATTGCCAGACGGAGACAGGACTGGCTGCGCATTGCCAGACGGAGACAGGACTGGCTGCGCATTGCCAGACGGAGACAGGACTGGCTGCGCATTGCCAGACGGAGACAGGACTGGCTTCTCATTGCCAGACGGAGACAGGACTGGCTTCTCATTGCCAGACGGAGACAGGACTGGCTTCTCATTGCCAGACGGAGACAGGACTGGCTTCTCATTGCCAGACGGAGACAGGACTGGCTTCTCATTGCCAGACGGAGACAGGACTGGCTTCTCATTGCCAGACGGAGACAGGACTGGCTTCTCATTGCCAGACGGAAACAGGACTGGCTTCTCATTGCCAGACGGAAACAGGACTGGCTTCTCACTGCCAATTGGCACTGGGGTTGCGGCTCTACATGTAATACAACCAGTAACCATACGTAGGGACTGTCTTTTGGCTGCCAGTCGCTGCTCAGAACCAGCCAGTTGTGTCTTTAAAACCTTACAGCCATCAGAGGTATCTACAGAAGTCTGAGGTTTATTATCGGATGCCTCTTTCTCAGACCTGGATTTCTCAGGAGGTCTGAACTCAAAGTGGGGTCTGGTGCCATCTGACTCCCCGCAGGGTCTGGCACCATCAGATCCCCTACGTGGTCTGGCACTATCCGACTCCCAGCTAGGTCTGGCGCCAGTGGATCTCATGCGTGGTCTAGCTTTAGCGATCTTACTGTGGGACATGGGCACAGTTGGCACTCGGCCAGTATCAGGACGCACAGACTCACCGCAAGTCTTGAGATGCACCGGCACTCCAGCCCCAGGACGCACCGGCACTCCAGCCCCAGGACGCACCGGCACTCCAGCCCCAGGACGCACCGGCACTCCAGCCCCAGGACGCACCGGCACTCCAGCCCCAGGACGCACCGGCTTGAGGGGACAGCCAGACAAAAAGTGCAACGAACTGGCACAATAAAAACAGAGATTGTACTCACGTCTTCTGTTCTTTTCATCAGGAGAAAGCGGACCACGAACTCTGCTTTCAAATGAAACCTGATTGCCAGAATCTAGACACAGGCTCAGTAACCCTTTGAGGTGAACCACAAATTCCTCAAACATGTGCAATAAGGTGTCCAACACGGTACACATCTCTGCGGGCTTATGTAATGGCTGGGTCATTATGTCACGGTGGCAGTACCACCAGGCACGCACCACCCTATACTTGCCCTCCGATCCTTGGAAGTGGTCGGTCTGTATATATATCCCTATGAATATAACTCGCAGGAAGGTGAGGCCTTGGTTCCTGAGAGAAGCCCCTATATGCAGAGATGCAGGGTAAACTGCAAGGACAGGTGAAAGCAAAGGGTAAACGAAAGACCTCTGTACAGCAATACCAAAGATTCCCTGCACTGAAAGACCGGTCTTTAGGATAGCCGGATCTAATCTAAAGGAAAGTATTACCTTGAAGCCGTACAGAGTCTTTTGTTATATGCAGATGACAGGGTTACCTGGAAACGGTACAGGCAAGGAATATAGCATAGAATAGTCATAGAGGAAAGCCAAAGGTCATAACCAGAGAGAGTACGTCATACAGGATACAGGAATCAGAACCAGAAGGGAAGTCAGCCAAGCCAAAATCAGTAACCGGAGAATCTGAATGGAACATAAACAGCAAAACAAAATACAGCAATAGACAGAACAAAATACACAGAAGGAACTGACATAAACTGGAACAGAAATAAGAGGCAATAACTGAACCAGGATTAACAAATGGAGGATATCAGGAACACAGCAAGGAGCTTTCAGGACACAGGATGCAAGGAGACCAGGCAAAGGAAAATGACCAGCCATGTCTTATGGGTACATAGCTCTAATATAGGCAGGGGAATCAGGGCAAGGATCAACAGGTGAGCAGCACACAGAACACCAATTAACCCCTGGGAAGCCACCCAGGAATTGGCAGCAACAGAAACACAAGGGAAAAAACATATATACAAATACAGAGGGCAGGAAGACAGATTTTCCAGCACAGAACGTGACAATGCCCCTGCTCTGTTTTCATTTCATGCCCCCCTGCTGTTTTCATTTCATGCCCCCCTGTGCATCACATGGAGTGCTGGGAGGAAGTGACGTTACATGATCACTTCCTCCCAGCGCTGCAGAGCACACAGGAGGAAGCCAGTCAGTCAGGTGGAGCATGGGCCTACAGGCGTCTGGCACGCCCTCTCTGACATCATCAGAGAGGGCCCGCCGGCTGCCATCTTGGAGTCCCTACTCGCCGGCAACCGGCCCAGGTAGGCCGCAGGACCTCCCCCGAGGCCTAAAGTAAACATAGTTGCCGGCAGCAGGCCCCCCCCGGGCCCCTTACTCCAGCATGGGCCGTAATGCCCTGATGGCAGCCCTGTATAGGCCCTAATCAACACCTCTTTCTCTTCGGCCATATAACACTCCTCGTGGAGCTGTCGTTGTTGTACAGAGGAGCCCTGGAACTCATGTGTCCCGGAATGGGTTGCACCGCTTTCTCCATCATCTTGCCCTGACCAACCCTCTTTCCCTACACTTTGTGTACCTGACCTGCTGTCCCCCTCTGCTCCCCCTCCACCCCGCGCCTATGCTCACCCCTACGCCCATGCTTCCCCTCATCGCTACACCCAATCTTTCCTAAACTACTACACCCACGCTCCCCCACACTAATTCTCACTACTACCAGTGACGTGCGGTGAGGTCAGTGGCTGGTGAGGCACTGGCTAGTATCAGAGCCAGATATACACAGGGTTACGCAGTCACAATTTACGCATTTGATTATCGTTATATAGGAGAATAGAGTTTCACTATTTATAAGTAAAGTTTGCATTTTGTTTTTTACTGTTCTAAGAGCATGCACTTACAATACTGACCAATAGAGGGCACTATTACAACTCTTACTTTAAAAAAAAATGCGAACTTTACTTTAAAGTAAAAGGTGTAATATCGCCCTCTATTGGTCAGTATTGTAAGTGCATGCTCTTAGAACTGTAAAACAAAATGCAAAACTTTACAGTTCTAAGAGCATGCACTTACAATACTGACCAATAGAGGGCACTATTACACCTTTTACTTTAAAGTAAAGTTTGCATATTGTTTTTGACAGTTTTAAGAGCCTGCGCTTACAATACTGACCAATAGAGGGCGATGTTACAACTCTTACTTTAAAGTAAAGTTCGCATATTATTTTGTACAGTTCTAAGAGCATGCATTTACAATACTGACCAACAGAGGGCGCTATTACAACTCTTACTTTAAAAAAACAATATACAAACTTTTACTTTAAAGTAAGAGTTGTAATAGCGCCCTCTATTGGTCAGTATTGTAAGTGCATGCTCTTAGAACTGTAAGAAAAAATGCAAACTTTACTTTACAGTTCTAAGAGCATGCACTTACAATACTGACCAATAGAGGGCGGTAATAACACCTTTTACTTTAAAGTAAAGTTTGCATATTGTTTTTTACAGTTCTAAGAGTATGCACTTACAATACTGACCAATAGAGGGCGCTATTTGAAATGAACTACTAAATGGATATCAAGTAACTATTGAATTTGAAATGAACTATCAAATGGATATCAACTATCGCAGCACTGGCAATTTCACCTTCATGCTATATATATACACTGACTCAGTATATAGCATGATGGTGAAATTGGCACTCTATATATCAGTAGTATGAGCATATCTCTATTTTTTACAAATACATTACCTGCAAGCGTCCTGCATCCGGGTACCCACCTCCAGCTGCGCAGTCTGTCTCTCTTCTGTGCTCCTGCGCACAATGAACGAGTAGTTAGTCACGTGACTGACACTCATCTCATCTCTCTGACACTGCCTGATTGAGACAGAGTCAGACAGTGTCAGTAGTTGAGGCCACACCCCCCAGCAGCACATACACACAGTCACACATGTTGACTGCTGAGCTCTGCCTGCCCGCCCCTCCATGACTGACGAGGACAGTCACATGACTGTCCTGTGTCAATAATTCCATCTAGAGCTCTGCCTCCCATGGGGGGGGAGTTTAAAACTTAAAGGAATTGCTTGAAACCAATGGAGCTTTCCCATTGGCTCAAGCTTTCAATTGCTCTCAGTGCCTCTCAGAGGCACTGAAGAGCGTAGAACCAGGAGCCAGCTTGAGCTACGCAATTAGCGTAGCGTTCAGCTGCGCAAATTGCGTAGGCTAGGCTGGCTCAGTGCTGCCCCTGCTGTCTGTGTAGTGAATCACACACACACACAGCAGCCGGCAAACTGAATGTACGGGGGAAAAAAGCGGAGGACAGAGAAGCACAGTGAGGGAGCGTGGCGAGGTGAGTATGAGAACTTTTTTCAATGAATAACATTTTATTTACAGATTAAATATACATACATGTCATTACAGCACAATGAGCACATTAATTTACTGGAATGGCAGGGGAGGCCCTGCCTCCCCTTCCACCCCTGACTGCACGTTCCTGACTACTACACCAATGCTCCTCCTCATCAATCCTCCTACCACTAGACCCTAGCCTACTACCATGTCCTGAAACCTCTTCAACAACACTTCTCCCACGAACCCTCTCCCACTCTCATGCTCTTTTCTTCTCCTCCCCTCCAGCAGTCCATCTCCCATCATCTCCTCTCCCATCACTCTCCATAACATTGAAATAAACAAGGGGGTAAAAAAATTAAAATGACAAACATTTAAAAGAAAAAAACAGAATAAAAAAGGGTTAAAAAAGTAGGGTAGGAAATTAAATACACAAAGGGGACAATGCAGGTCAAAAAATATAGGTAAGGGGTAAGGGTATTGGTGTGGGGTAGGGTGGTGTATAGGTGTAGTAAGTGTGCCGTTAACGTATATGTTAACGTATGAGGCCTATGTATAATGTATGTGTAATGTGTGCAGATTAATGTGAGGTGAATGTAAATGTAAGGAAGGGGTTAATGGTTAATTGTATGGAAAAAAATACTCTTGCCTGTACTCACCAACTACGCTGCCGCTATCAATCAAACAACGCCTGTTACCCCTCTCTCAATACCGCCATTCCATCATTTAGCGTGGTTTGGCGCGCAGAAGCTATTTATACCTCCTAGACGACAGAGGTCATCTGAGGGCAGGATGTCATCCCAGAGCATCTATCTTTTCTGTGCGAGCCTTGGAGGAATTCTGGCATTAGCTGCATGTGCATCCACAATTTTTAATGTCTCAATGAGAAATTTTAACGTCTCAGCCAAAATTCGACATATCAATGTGCATATGTGTTGTAATTTAGAAGTTAATGGTGAGATGGTAATGGTTAACGGCTCACACATTTATTTCTATTAGCGCTCACCTTTAGAATCCTAGTTGTGATCAGGCCCAGAATGTTTTGCCTTTTTAGCTGAAATATAGACCAGTGTTTTGCTGAAAAATGTAGCAGAGAATTAATATTTTGATCTATACCTGAGCTTTCTGTCTTCCTGTCTGTTAACACTGTAACTTGGTATCAACAATCTTCCCCTTTCCTTCCCTGCACAAAAAGCAAAAAAGCTCACCCCCAGCCAAGATAAAAAATGCATACCTCTATGCAAAGCTTGAACACACCTTAATGATATGTGCCTAAACAGGGCTTGACAAATTTGCTCTGAATCTGGGAGCCAGCTAATAAAAGTTTAGGACACAGTTTTTTTTATGGTAATAACTAAGTGATCGTCTCCAGTCTCTGCCTCCCTCACTGCTAGTATAGGTTGAAATGTACTAAGAAGGTTATTAGGCAGAAGGCAGCTGTGAGGCATAACGGTGTGTAAACTGTGTCGTGCATCTTAGGCTGGGGTCAGACCAGCGCATTTTTAACGTGCGTTTAGGCGCACTTAATCACGGCCGCAGTAGCAGCAAATGATGCGCAATGACGGCCAATATACGAAGTACGGCCGCACGAAAGTCCGGCCGCACAACGCAAGTGGAAAATGAACGCAGAATCGCTAGTACATGCTGTGGCGGCATAGCAGCGAGTGTGCGTGATTAGGAGACGTCAGACGCTGCTAATGTCCAGCCAACATAACGTCCTCGTATGACCGTTTTCGCGCATTCCGTGAAAAAATACGGCAATGCGTTTGGACGCACTTTTTGACGGTCGCTGCGAATAATGCGTTCGTTTGACCCTAACCTAAAGATCCACGTCAGGGCTACGTAAGAGAAGGGGTGCTGTGCTTTATGATAAAAAAAAACATACAAAAATGTAAACTTTTTTCGTGATATATCGGAAATTTTCGGGTTTTTCAGAACGTCTCTTCGTTTTGACTTAAACTAATGGTATTTCGGATGATCCGATATTTCTGTCGATAAGGTAATTCTGCCGATTCTATCGTTTTTTATTAAACAAAGATCCTTTTTTTTCTGAATATGCATTGCACAACTTTATTTAATCATATTAAAATGGTATGAAAGGAACACAAAATGAACAAAACAATTTAAAAAACGCAAAAATACTGACCCAAATGGTCTGACTTTAAAAATAAAAACCAGAACAAAAGGTTTTAAAATGGAAAAAAAGCTGAACAAAAGTATCTGAAACGAAAAAAAAACAGAACAAATAAAATGATTTAAAACGAAAAAAAATTAATGCAGCATATGAATCCGCACACTGCTGGGAAGCGCCTCTCTGCGGTATAATTAATGCAGCATATGAATCCGCACACTGCTGGGAAGCGCCTCTCTGCGGCATAATTAATGCAGCATATGAATCCGCACACTGCTGGGAAGCGCCTCTCTGCGGTATAATTAATGCAGCATATGAATCCGCACACTGCTGGGAAGCGCCTCTCTGCGGTATAATTAATGCAGCATATGAATATGCACACTGCGGGGAAGCGCCTTTTTGCGGTATAATTAATGCAGCATATGAATCCGCACACTGCTGGGTAGTGCCTCTCTGCGGTATAATTAATGCAGCATATGAATCCGCACACTGCTGGGAAGCGCCTCTCTGCGGTATAATTAATGCAGCATATGAATCTGCACACTGCTGGGAAGCGCCTGTCTGCGGTATAATTAATGCAGCATATGAATCCGCACACTGCTGGGAAGCGCTCTCTGCGGTATAATTAATGCAGCATATGAATCTGCACACTGCGGGGAAGCGCCTCTCTGCGGTATAATTAATGTAGCATATGAATCCGCACACTGCGGGGAAGCGCCTCTCTGCGGTATAATTAATGCAGCATATGAATCTGCACACTGCTGGGAAGCGCCTGTCTGCGGTATAATTAATGCAGCATATGAATCCGCACACTGCTGGGAAGCGCCTCTCTGCGGTATAATTAATGCAGCATATGAATACGCACACTGCGGGGAAGCGCCTCTCTGCGGTATAATTAATGCTTCATATGAATATGCACACTGCTGGGAAGCGCGTCTCTGCGGTATAATTAATGCAGCATATGAATCCGCACACTGCTGGGAAGCGCCTCTCTGCGGTATAATTAATGCAGCATATGAATACGCACACTGCGGGGAAGCGCCTCTCTGCGGTATAATTAATGCTGCATATGAATATGCACACTGCTGGGAAGCGCGTCTCTGCAGTATAATTAATGCAGCATATGAATACGCACACTGCGGGGAAGTGCCTCTCTGCCGTATAATTAATGCAGCATAGAAATACACACACTCCTGGGAAGCACCTCTCTGCGGTATAATTAATGCAGCATATGAATCCGCACACTGCGGGGAAGCGCCTCTGCGGTATAATTAATGCAGCATAAGAATCCGCACACTGCTGGGAAGCACCTCTCTGCAGTATAATTAATGCAGCATATGAATCCACACACTGCTGGGATGCACCTCTCTGCGGTATAATTAATGCAGCATATGAATCCGCACACTGCGGGGAAGCGCCTCTCTGCGGTATAATTAATGCAGCATATGAATCCACACACTGCTGGGAAGAGCCTCTCTGCGGTATAATTAATGTAGCATATGAATCCGCACAATGCTGGGAAGCGCCTCTCTGCGGTATAATTAATGCAACATATGAATCCACACACTGCTGGGAAGAGCCTCTCTGCGGTATAATTAATGCAGCATATGAATCCGCACACTGCAGGGCAGCACTTCTCTTCTCTGCAGTATAATTACTGCAGCATAGTTTTTTCCCAATTTAACCCTTTCGCTGCTGAGCCATTTCACGCCTGTATGCTGAGCTCATTTTTACCGGTTTCGCTCATCATGTTTAAACGCGTTTTGAAGCCTTATTTTATTAGATGACCCAGACATATTATATATCGTTCTTTCCGGCACACTCGGCAGATTCATAATACAGTATATCATTATATGTGTATACGTCATGTCCTGTCTGTATATTATAACAAAAATTGCAATAAAATTAGAGTTTTCAATAATTAAATTTAGTTTTTTTCACATTTTAACATGCAAGCATTTGCGGTTATATTTCCTATGAGTTGCTCTTGTTAAAAAAATTAAAAATGGGGGACTTGTTAAATTTTTTTGGGGGAAAATTACACGATTATAACAAATGCACCCCGAACAAAAATCGTTAGTGCAGCATCATTGTTCACATTATAATTGAAATGGGAACAATATTGCTGCATTAACAAAACAAAACAAAAAAAACCTGTTTATTTTTTATTTATTTATTTTTTAATATTTTTTTTATTTTCATTTTTATTTGTTATTTTTTTTCTTAGCTTTTAACATGGTCGTGTTTGGTAGCATTGGAAAGGCCATTCTCTGGCCGATCCAACAATACCAAACATTAACCCCTAGCTGCCACGGATCGGGAGATAGGATAGATTGGAACCCCATCTCCACCATTGGTGACAGCTAGGGGTTAACTCCAGGACTTTATCCGAGGTCCCGAAGTGAAAATAAAATAGTCAAAATCTATCCAAAGTCCCGATGTTTCACATCAGGACCTCGGATTGTCATGCCCCAGCCCTTGCTGCCTGCTGTGGCCAGCCTCTGGGTCACTAATATACCATGTCTGCATTCTATTCATGGGTTAACTCCTGTGTCTGAGCCTGAGTTTGCATATAACCTGATCACGCCCTCCTAGCCTCGCTCTTCCATTTTGGTTTATTTTCCCTTCCTGTTCAGAGGTCCTCCTGAGGGCTCCCTCTTGTTTATTTCATGTCTCCTGATTTATCTGCTCTGCCGTGTATACCAGTATATTCCATCCTCGCTGTGTTTGCTATCCACAGAACAGCACAAGTTGTTGCTATCCAAGGTCCTGATCTGTAGAAAATAGGCGGCTTTGTGTTTAACGGCAGACTTACTCTATGTCCTCCTGCCCGACCACCTGTCCACTTGACCCCATCTCCTCACACCTTATTCGGTCTGTCGTACCAGTAATTGTCCCTGCATTGACTCATATTTTTAACCTCTCCTCTGGAGTCTTCCCCTCTACATTAGATGATACATCACCTCTGATTATCATTCTAAAGAAGCCATCTCTTGACCCCACCTCCCTCTCAAACTACCGTCCCATCTCTCTGCTCCCCTTTGTCTCCAAAATCCAGTCCGGCTTTCGCTCCCAACAATCTACTGAGCCGGCTCGGACCAAGGTGACCAATGATTTAGTTGCTGCTAAAACCAAAGGTCACTTCTTCCTTCTTATTCCTCTTGACCTTTCTGCTGAATTTGACACTATTGAACACCCTCTCCTGCTACTCCCACTGCGTCAGCTTGCCCTCAGTGACATCGCTTTCTCCTGGTTCTTTTCCTATCTCTCTTTTCGCTCCTTCAGGGTCTCCTTCACTGGTGCCTCTTCATCACAAGTTCCTCTTTCAGTTGGGGTACCTCAAGGCTTTGTTTTTGGTCCCCTACTCTTCTCGATTTATACATCCTCCTCCTCTTCAATATCACCTCTATGCTGACAACACCCAAATCTACCTTTCCTCACCCGATCTCTCTCCTCCTGTGTTGGTATCACATCCTCGGCACCTGCAGGCCTTCAGTGGGTCTGGACACTCGGCCCCATCGCTGGCTGGCCGGGTGCCAGAAGTTCAGACCATTCGTGCGCCTGGAGGGGCGAGGCGCTGTGTGATGACGCGGAGCCGCCAGCCTTAAATGCAGGGTGCGCGTGTCGACTCATCGCCCTGACATGGAGTTAGTTCCCGCATCACCTGGTGTATTCTCTTGATTGATTCACTGATTCTTTTGCTCTGTTGCTGAACCGGATTGTATGAGCACCCTGATTGTTGCTGACTCGGACTGCCTGCCTGACTATTCTTTCTCTGACCAAGCCTGTGTG
Source organism: Leptobrachium leishanense (assembly GCA_009667805.1). NCBI lineage: Eukaryota > Metazoa > Chordata > Amphibia > Anura > Megophryidae > Leptobrachium > Leptobrachium leishanense. Next base: position 163,049,773 of record CM019063.1, on the reverse strand, counting down.
TATGTTATGCCCAGAGCAGACTCAGAGTGTATGCTGATTATACCCCACGCTGACTCAGAGTATATATCGAACCTGCATAACGCTGGCTTAGAGAAAATACTGATCCTGTCTGTTGCCAAACCAGAGTGTATGAGAACTCTGCCTGTTGCCAATTCAGTCTGTATCAGAACCCTGTCTGTTGCCAATCTGGACTGTTTATATGACCATGCTTATTCCGATCCCTGGTGTATGAACGTACTGCACAAGCTTTACTCAGGTTGCTCACCAGCTGTTGAAGTTAACCCTTTTAGCTCCAGTACACACTCTGTCTTGAAACCTGTTGTTACTAGGTTATACTCATTGCTGCTGGTGTGTCTGTTCTCCCTGGCTGGGACTGATAGGGTTAGTGGTCCTGACTACTCAAGGATCGGAGGACTTAGAAGTCTGTCCAAAATGATCTCGACCATGGTTGTTATGGGTGAGCGGGACAAGCGAACGTGACAGTTGGACCGTGTTACAGCCGACCTGTCTCCGACTGGATGCCTTCCCGTTTCCTAAAGCTCTACCTCTCTAAAACTGAACTTCTCATCTTCCCTCCCTCTAAATCCTCCATTCCTGCACCTATTTCCCTTCCCTTTATTTCTACCGTTCAGTCTCATTGCCTAGGGGTCTTCTTGGACTCCGATCTATCCTTTACTTCTCACATTCAGTCACTGACAAAATCTTGCTACTTTCACCTAAAAAACATTGCACGTGTCCGTCCCTGTCTTCATCATGACTCTGCTAAAATGCTCATCCAAGCTCGTATTATCTCCCGCCTTGACTACTGTAACCTCCTTCTCTCTGGCCTTAAGAGGTCCCAGATTCTGCATCTACAGTCTGTAATGAACACCTATGCCCGACTCATACACCGCACCTCTCACACCTCACCCCTTTGTCAATCTCTACACTGGATTCAGGTTTCCTTTAGAATCCAATTCATTATATTGGTCCTCACGTACAAAGCTCTCCATAATTACGCCACTGCCTACATCTCCTCCCTCGTCAGCAGGTATATCCCGTCCCGACCACTTCGCTCGGCCAATGATCTGATGCTATAAGTATTAAATAGATGTGGCAATATATATTGCTCTATACTCAGAACGCCAATGTGCGGGCAAATTGAGCACAAGGTTATTCTGGTAGCTTGAACTCCAGATACCGGGGTCTCTAATTGCAATCTTGCAAGCTTAACTGTATCTTGCTCTATACTCAGAACGCCAATGTGCGGGCAAATTGAACACAATGTTATTCTGGTAGCTTGAACTCCAGATACTGAGGTCTCTAATTGCAACCTTGCAAACCTAACTGTATCTTGCTCTATACTCAGAAACGCCAATGTGCGGGCAAATTGAGCACAATGTTATTCTGGTAGCTTGAACTCCAGGTATTGGGGTCTCCAATTGCAATCTTGCAAGCCGAACATATTGCTCTATACATACAACGCTAACATACAGGAATACTGTGCATCAGTATTGTTCAGGCAGCTTGAACTCCAGATACCGATGACATCGGTCCTGGTAGGGGTCTCTTATCAATCTATTAACCACTTCAATGCTAAGGACGCGCTCAGCGCGTCCTCAGCATTACCGCTGGTGTGCTGAGGACGCGCTGAGCGCGTCCTCAGTTTGGGGTCAGCGTTCGGCCGGGTTCCGGCCGATCGCTGGCCCCTCCGGTGCGGGCTGACATCCTGGATGTCAGCCCGGCATCCGGACCAGCAGCCGCCAACATTAGGTGTCATCGCGGGGGCGCGATGACACCTAATTCAGGCGCCCCCCCCGCATGTGCGGAGGAGGCGCCTGAAAGGGAGGGGGGGGAGGTCCTTCGGACCTCTCTCCTCCCCGATCGGTGGCACACAGGGGCTTAACCCAGGCATCATTTGGAAGGGCACAGCCTGCCCTTCCAAATGATGCCTGGCATTAACCCCTGGGGAGCTGGATCGCAAATCGGCGCTGAAAAGCGCCGATTCGCGATCCTTCCCGGGAGCTGGCCGACATCTTGGATGTCGGCCAAGCTTCCGGGAACTCCCCCAGAGGACTGGCGTCATCGTGCGCAGCACGATGACGCCAGTCCTACAGTTAACCCCTAACTGCCACCAACTGTGGAGATAGGGAGTTCCAATGAACTCCCTATCTCCCGATCCGTGGCAGCTAGGGGTTAAATTTTGATATCGTTGGATCGGCCAGAGCATGGCTGTTCCAACGATACCAAACATGAAAGTTAAAAAATTTGTAAAAAAAAAAAAAAGGAAAAATAAAAATAAAAAAAAATAAAAAAAAAAAAATTAAAAAAAAAAAAAATAAACACTTTTTTTTTATTTTTTTTGGTTTGTTAATGCAGCAATATTGTTCCCATTTCAATTATAATGTGAACAATGATGCTGCACTAACGATTTTTGTATGCGGTGCGTTTGTTAAAAATAGTGTCATTTTCCCCAAAAAAAAATGTAACGAGACCCCATCTCTAATTTTTTTAACAAGCGCACCCCATACAAAATATAACCGCAATTGCTCGCATGTTAAAATGTGGAAAAAAACACTTTACACGTTGTAAATTATTGAAAATACATATTTTATTGCATTTTTTGTTATAATATACAGACATGACATAACGTATACATATAATAATGACATATTATGAATCTACCGAGTCTGACGGAAAGAACGATATATAATATGTCGGTGTCATATACTAAAATAAGCCTTCAAAACACGTTTAAACATGATGCGCAAAACAGGTAAAAAATGACCTCAGCACAGGGGCGGGAAAAGCCTCAGCAGCGAAAGGGTTAATACGTAGTTAAGCCGTCAAAGCATATTATATACTACAGGTTTAAAAAACTTAGATCACAGAAAATACTATTTCCCTGAAATAATCAACTATCTGGGATACTGTCATACTGTATTTTTCACTGCAAATAATTATATCAGATTGTATTATATGCAAAAACACACTATATGTCGTTAGATATCGTTTAATAATCTGTGCAGAACGAGCTATTTATGCGGTTATCCAATTAATGTTGATATCTACATGAACAATAATTATGCAAATAGTCCCTCTATATGCAAATAGCGACATTAATCGCTATATGGGGTCAAGGGTCAAACTGCCATAAGGTATCCACCGATACTAATCACACAATTGCCGAAATATCACATCCACATCTATTTAATATTTTACTGTATATGTCTAATAAAGTATATTGTTAGTTTCTATGTACGAATGATTTATTTAATTTACATTATTGATCTAAGTTACCAGCTACCAGTGGCATCAGTATACCAGCCATTAGGCAAGATAAAATAGCCACAACTTTTGTTTTCTTTTCATTAATTTGTCAACCAAGGTTTAATCCTAATTACGCTGGTTTACAAGCTCCATTTCTACTTTGGACCCGATCTTGCTATTGGGTCCAAATCAATTGTCTGATGCTATAAGTTCCTTGTACCCGCACACCCAACTCTCACCTTCAGGACTTCTCTCGAGCTGCCCCCTTCCTATGGAACTCCCTCCTGCGCAACATTAATGAAGTCTCTGAAAACACATTACTTTAGAGAAACCTATCAGCTCACTCCCTAATCCCCCACTGTACATTTCTTGCTCCATCTTCCCACACAGTTCATACGCTCCTCACTACTTCACATACTCTGCTATTCATTTTCAACTAGTGTGTCATCCCTCTCCTCTTAGATTGTAAGCTCTCAAGCAGCTTCCTCCCTCCTTCTGTTCTGTGTGTGCAACGTGTTTGTATATTCGTTATTCTGCCTCCCATTGTACAGTGCTACAGAACCTGTTGGCGCTTTATAAATACTTGTAACTGTAACTAACTCAACTAAGGCAACAGATTCTGCCTCGTCTTTTGATCTGACGCAGAGTATTTTTTCTGTTTTTGTTTTTTTTGCCTCAAAACGAAAATTAAAATAGTCAGTTTGGCATTTTATTTTTTTGGGGGGAGTAGGGGCGCTCCACATTTGTGTGCCTACAGTGTCCTGAGGTGCAAATCCGGCCCTGATTACAGATTTAGAATCTGAATCTGATAATACTGACTCATAGAACCGTCTGCAGCAATAGAATTAATAGAGCAGCTCTGGTCACACTGCAGGTCCTTGAATATATAGGTATTCAAAGATTATATTGCAGCAGTGATCAGGGTTGACGTTTTATTATACATTTTATTAAATAAGAAATGATAAATATAATTTAATATAAATTATTTATTATTATGAAAATATTGCAAAATAAACTGTATAAATGGTAAATGCTATACGTATGATAACAAGTAGTAGATTAATAGGTAATGCGCATTATATGATAAATGATTTCCATTTCTATTTTATATTTTGTTTATTTATTAATTATCTTTACACACTGCATGGTCATGTATGGTCCGAAGGACCCCTGTATCTCCTGGATATGGAATTCCCAGGACTAATCAACAGGCAGAGAATGTCTGCAGATCTCACTGTGGGAGGCAGGCAGCTCTTCCCAGTGTCTTCCGGAGCTGAGTCAGAGTCTTTGGTGACTCTGTGAATCATCTGTACCTGACTCACGGCTATGCGTTGAGTGAACTGATGAATCGGTTCATGGCCCGATTCTTTGAATGAATCAATTCAACAGAATGAACCAAACCTCCCATCACTACACAGCGGCCCCTCCCACTGAGATATACCATTGGAGAGGGGGAACTTTAAATGCAAGTATGTTTTTGTTTTGCCCATGACTGTCCCAAGTGTGTTTCCTCTCTCAACATTTTTAACGCCTCTCCTCACTCTCCCAATTTTTCTCTTCTGGTTGATGTCATTCACCCCTTTTTTTCGTGGTCACTGAAGTTTCTTCCCCTTCATTCTTCTCTATTCCTTCTGTTTTTCCCTTTTCTGCTTTCATTCTACCCTTTCTTTCCATGTCGCTATGGCACTATCTCATCCTTTCCTCTCCTACTCACTCAACATTTTTTTCATCTCCAAGGTCACTGTCACTCTCTCCCCTCCTTTCTTCTAGCAGTCCCGTCATGCTCTCTCCTTTCTTCTCCCGGTCGCCATCACTCTCCCTCCTTCTTCTGGTCGAGCTCTTCCCTTTTTATTCTCTTAGTCGCTGCCACTCTCTTTCCTTCTTTTCTCTCCTTGTCATTCTCTTCCCTTTTTTTCCCTTAACCCCTTCACTACCAAACTATTTTTGTTCAAAATTTTTAATAACATTTATACAAAACATGCGATGGCGAAGTTAACAATTAAATATAAGTAAAATAGAAAATTTGCACCGATATTGTTGTTCTGAGATAGTTAAAAAAAAAAAATAATAATAAAAATGGTCAGCTATCCTGCTTATGGGGATTTGTAGTGACCATAATGACTCCCCCCCCCGCGACCAGAAGAAGCGGATTAGGCCGCCGTCCTTGCCGCGGGATGAAAGGTGAGTATCTGATTTTTGCTGTTCTTTTCAGCTGGTGCTGACTGGTTCTGGAGAAGCGGAAGCAGTTAGCACCAGATCCTAGCTGTGGTTAACTTTTGAGTTAACAGCAGTGGGACGGTAATTAGTGTTAGGACTTTGTAATCCTAATGCTAATTAACACTTTGCGCTTCCCATGTTAAGCATAGGGAGCGCAAAGTACATTAAGCTCATGCTGAAAAGCACAAGCTCCGAATTGCTAACAGGTTTTTTAACCCGTTAGCATTAGGAATGTAATATGGTCCGCCCACGCTAGGGCCACCAAAGCTAACGTTAACGCTCGCACAGATGTGCGCTAACATTATCTTTATGTATATACTATGGCCCCCAGTTTTTTTTCCTCCATACCACTAAATGCAAACATTCACACAGAGACATATATATAAAAATATATTTCTATAACCCCCTCTTCCCCAAAAAACTGTATCTCTTCAGCTGAAACTTGCCGGGGGATTCGCAGCACTGCCGGGTAGGGGTTACCCGGATAAAGCTGCAAACTGTTATCTGACTGATAACAAAATTGTGGTTGTTATTTTTAACGAAATTATATCAAGTCACAAACCACACTAAATAACCGTCATGTAACTTAATGTTAATTGTCAGAAAATTAATTTATGAAGAAAAAGATATTATATAAAGAGTAACCTGATGGTTATTATGTTTTATACAGTGGCAAGAAAAAGTATGTGAACCCTTTGGGATTACGTGGAGTTTTGCATGAATTGGTCATAAAATGTGCTCTGATCTTCATCTAAGTCACAACAATTTGAAAAACACAGTCTGCTTAAAAGAATACAACACAAACATTATGTTTTCATGTTTTTATTGAACAGAACATGTAAACATTCACAGTGCAGGGTGGAAAAAGTATGTGAACCTTTGGACTAAATAACTGGTTGACCCTCCTTTGGCAGCAATAACCTCAACCAAACGTTTCCTGTAGTTGCAGATCAGACCTGCACAACGATCTGGAGTAATTTTGAACCACTCCTCTTCACAAAACTGTTTCAGTGTAGCAATATTCTTGGGATGTCTGGTGTGAATCGCTCTCTTAAGGTCATGCCATATCATTTCAATCGGGTTGAGGTCAGGACTCTGACTGGGCCACTCCAGAAGGTGCATTTTGTTTTGTTGAAGCCATTCTTTTGTTGAATTACTTGTATGCTTTGGGTCATTGTCCTGTTGCATCACCCATTCTCTGCGGAGCTTCAGTTGGCGTACAGATGGTCTTACGTTTTCCTGCAAAATGTCTTGATAAACTCTGGAATTAATTTTTCCATCAATGACAACAATCTGTCCAGGCCCTGAGGCAGCAAAGCAGCCCCAAACCATGATGCTCCCTTCGCCATGTTTTACAGTGGGGATGAGATTTTGATGTTGGTGTGCTTTGCCTTTTTCTCTCCACACATAGAGTTGTGTGTTTTTCCAAACAACTCAATTTTGGTTTCATCTGTCCACAGAATATTTTGCCAGTAGTGCTGTGGAACATCCAGGTGCTCTTTTGCAAACTTCAAACGTGCTGCAATATTCTTTTTGGACAGCAATGGCTTCCTCCGTGGTGTCCTCCCATGTACTCCATTCTTGTTTAATGTTTTCCTTATTGTAGATGTGTCAACAAAAATGTTAGCATGTGCCAGAGATTTCTGTAAGTCTTTAGCTGACACTCTAGGATTCTTCTTTACCTCATTAAGCATTCTGCGCTGTGCTCTTACAGTCATCTTTACAGGACGACCATGCCTAGGGAGAGTAGCAACAGTGCTGAACTTTCTCCATTTGTAGACAGTCTGTCTTACCGTGGACACATGAACATCAAGGCTTTTGAAGGTACTTTTGTAACCCTTTCCAGCTTCATGCAAGTCAACAATTCTTGATCGTAGGTCTTCTGAGAGCTCTTTTCTGCGAGGCATGTTCACATCAGGCAGTGCTTCTTGAAACCAGTAAACCCAAAACTGGTGTGTGTTTTTAAAGGGGAGGACAGCTTTCAGCAACACATACAATAATATCACACTGATTGGACTCAAGGTTGGCTCACTCCTGGCTCCAATTAGCTCTTGGAGAAGTCATTAGGCTAGGGGTTCACATACTGTTTCCACTCTGCACTGTGAATGTTTACATGTTATGTTCAATAAACACATGAAAACATAATGTTTTTGTGTTTGTGTATTATTTTAAGCAAAAATATATATGGACAGAAAAGCACTGGGGATAATCGCGCTAGTGTCTACAGACGGGCATCACCCAGTATAATCAAAAGAAGAAAACAGCAAGTGGTAGACACCAGCTACCTAATCATACTTTTATTTGGTGTACATTGAACAGGACAACCGACCGTTTAAAAACATATAATTTGAGAAATGAAAAATGTACATATCACCCAATTAGGGATAATAAACCCAACCGTACAAAAATAGCCAATTGCTTCTCATACGTGGTTCAATACCGATTGTTCAAAAAATTGTCAATTAGATGGTCCTAGATGCAATGTGGAGCAAGGTAATGCGTGATGGTTGCGAATATAATGTTTCACACACTAATTGTTGGAGACTCAATTAAGCGGCGCTGGTTCCCATAATAGCCATAAGATAACACAATCAACTCTACGCCCTCATTGATAGGGGCAAAATGCAAAATTAAGGATGGGTAACCAAGACCCAAGCAATCATCCAGCTGTAAGGCTATCTAATGTCTCCTTCAATGGTAATTCAGCTGTGACAATAATCAAACAATTCTAAAGTTGTGAATTACAAACAATCTTGTTAGATCGAACTGGTCATACAAATTTCCACAATAATCATAAATTATACAGTAACCACTGCACCCTCATTGTTAGGGACAAGGGACAATAGTGCACGGTTGGTAAAGAGATACATACAACTGTTAAAACACCTTACTTCTCAACATGTTTCGCCGCCTAAGCAACTGCGGCTTTTTCAAGAGATAAGACCCAATTGGCGTCCCCTCCTTAAATAGATGCGACCTGATTGTATCAAGGGTCAATTAAATACTCCCATTCACTTGGCGTCTGACGTCGATAGATCCGCCTCTACTCACTAGTTCCACCTCTTGTGAGGTTTAGTTCAATCCTATCAGAGGAAAGGAGGCTGGCATATAGTGTAGCGGTGCATAAGCAGCAACCTCACTGTACATACACTAAGCATTTAATGTACAAGTGAAGCAACTTCCTCCAAAAAGAAGCAATTATTGTGTATACACACATACTGTTGCCTTCACATTGATTTCCAGTGCAGTGACAAAGGATGGTAGGTTGCGATCATGGAATGAAAATTAATTACGCTAAAAAAAGCTCCCATGTTCTCCACGATAAGGTGTCTCATGAGACAGTTATCGTCTTTACATCATGCTGTCCCACATAAGGCCGTAATTACTGCCACACACTAAGCGCCAGGTGACTTCCCAATAGATGATAAAGCTGGTATAACACCTAATAAACAATGCATTAAATGTGTTATAAAAAGAGGTCGAAAAAGTGTATAAATACAAGAAAAATCAAGTATTGTTTCATATATTGGCATTGACTAATCAAATCATTAGCAAGATTGTCACCTCCATCTCAAATATAAGAAACATAAAGTATCTCGCTATTTACCAGGGGTAATCAACCAAGGACCATTAACAGTGTCAAAAACCGAACAGCCAGCCATTCAAAAAAAAAAAAAAGAGAGAGGTATAGGACCTATCAAGATCTTAACAAGGCGCCATATAATGGTGCAGAGGATAATGGTGTAGAGGATAATAACTAATTAAATTCAATTGCAAAAGGGACAGGGGAACCAGGATTAAATTAAAAATAGCGATAACAATAATAACAATATTTCAATGATCTGAATTGAAAGGAGTGAAGGTGAATCCCTCATTTAATCCTTCAGGATACAACATACATAATTCATAAATCCAGAACGCCTCTCTTTGGCTTAATCTTAAATCAAAATTTCCACGGCGTGGACCTACTGTTACTTGTTCAATCACTTGGAACCTCAAGGCATCAGCATTCCCCCCCATGTTCAGTTTTGAGATGTCGTGCCACTGGGGTATCACGGATATATCTAACGGATCTAGCATGTTCCAATATCCGTTGGCGTAGTGGCCGAACGGTTTTGCCAACATAGTTTTTCCCACATGTACATGTCATTAAATATACAACACCTTTCTTGCTACAGTTAAAGAATTGTTTTGCTCTATACTCCTTTCCATCAGGGTTAGACCATACTCCACTACTATGTATGATATTTGCAAGCCTTACAACGACCGCAACGATAGGTCCCTTTTAAAGTCGTGGTCAACCATGTTTAGGACCATCTAATTGCCAATTTTTTGAACAATCGGTATTGCACCACGTATGAGAAGCAATTGGCTATTTTTGTACGGTTGAGTTTATTATCCGTAATTGGGTGATATGTACATTTTTCATTTTTAAATTATATGTTTTTAAACGGTCGGTTGTCCTGTTCAATGTACACCAAATAAAAGTATGGTTAGGTAGCTGGTGTCTACCACTTGCTATTATTTTAAGCAGACTGTGTTTTTCAAATTGTTGTGATTTAGATGAAGATCAGAGCACATTTTATGACCAATTCATGCAAAACTCCACGTAATCCCAAATGGTTCACATACTTTTTCTTGCCACTGTAAATGATATATAAGCACATATGACACATAATAAAGATCATGTAACTCTTTCACATTCATATAAGAAACATATCCTGTTACTCTGTATATTCATTCTATCTGCAAAACATTTTAATGTTTGTCTTTTGCCATTTTCGTTGATAATATCCATAGATAATAGCAAAATTCACTGTTACCCAAGCGGGGTTGGATGCTCTGCAGATTATCCAGGTGAAGCTGTGGATATTCCTCAGATTACCCAGGTGAAGCTTCAGATTTGCACATTATCCGGGTAAAGTGCGAAATTTTTCAGCTCTTCCAGACTAAGATTACCCGGGTAAAGTCCGAAATTTTCATTTTTTTGCAGCTTTACCCAGTGGTTTTGGGTAATGTCAGGATTACCCGGGTAATCCTAGGATTAACCGCACTTCGGGCTTTACCCGTAACATATGTACAACATACGTGAAAAGTTGTGCCCGAATGCAAACCCAAGGTGGATAATAGGAGTGGGGGTCTCTTGCTCCACAGCCCCAGCAGTCACAAGTGAATAAAGAAACTCCAGAGTCCACGATAAATTTCAATGGATTTAATCCAACAACAGGAAAAAAGGCAACGTTTCGACCATAACTGGTCTTTGTCAAGCCTAAAACACAATGACAGAACAGGGAATAAATAGCACCACAGACTGGTTAAGCAATCAAACAATCATTGCAACCAGTCCGTGTGTGCCAACCCAACAATTAAAAACAATAGTCTACAATTGGATACATCAATTAACATATTAACTTATGTAATTATATATACAATGCTTATTAACATACAATAATTGGCGATGAATTGTAGAACAGTGCCTATGAGAGAAAGAAGTGACTTAGTAATTATAAATGTGAAAGAAGAGGATTACCCCTCTACTACAAAGGGTCTAAGTTGACCCCATAGTGAAGATTTTCTACCCTGCGAGCCAAAGAGCATGATGTATTCGATCTAGGAATCTGACTCATAATAGAGGACTAGTCCATCCACAAACCCATAAGTTACCTATCCCATAAACACTATTATCTGACACAGATAGGTAAGGGATACGGACTGTTCATCTAGGGAAGGGAGAAGAGCCAATCTATACGTCATAGAGAGGTACTACCGTAGCGTATTTATAAAAAGGGTGAGAGATCTGATTCTCTATTAAGGCCATGTGGAAAGAGAGTATTAAGATGATGGATCCAATATAATTCTCTCCTTTTAAGTAATTTTTCTCTGTCCCCGCCTCTTGTTAACTTAGGCACCTCATCGATTACCTGGTAACGTAACTGTGAGATATCATGTCCACAACGTATAAAATGTTCAGGGACCGGGAATTCAATCTTTTTAGTTCTAATGTCTGACCTATGTTTAATGAAGCGATTTTTAACTTTCTGAGTGGTCTCGCCCACATATATCAACCCACACGGGCATTTCAATAAATACACCACGTATGTAGAATTACAGGTAAAATAACCTTTAATTTTAGACTTCCTCCCAGAGTGTGGATGGACAAAAGAATCACCACGTATAACTGCATTGCAGCAAGAGCAACTTAAACATGGAAAGGTTCCATTCCTGGGTTTACCAAAAAAGGGTGTTCTGCCTGTATCTTGTCCAAACTCTGCTTTAACCAGCGTCTGTCGAAAAGATCTCCCCTTCTTGTATGACATTAGTGGGATGGTCTGAAACTCTGAAATATCAGGGTATGCATCCCTTAAGATGTACCAATATTTGCATAAAATATTTTTCACTCGTGAAAAAGCCTTAAGTCAAACATTTCAAATAAGAATAAATTTATTCCAAGGGTAAAAATTGCATCAAATAAAAAACATCATTCTAACAAAATCCAATAGCACAAAGATTCCTTAGATACCAAACGCGTTTCGCCTGGGCATGTACACCCTTCAGCTTCCTCAGCGGCAATGATTAACCCACTTTGGTCTTCTTATATTCTGTCCTCCCTGATTGGTCTCCCAATACCTACCGCATCCCATTCGTATCCAAATATGGAACCCACACTTCACAAGTGAAAAATATTTTATGCAAATATTGGTACATCTTAAGGGATGCATACCCTGATATTTCAGAGTTTCAGACCATCCCACTAATGTCATACAAGAAGGGGAGATCTTTTCGACAGACGCTGGTTAAAGCAGAGTTTGGACAAGATACAGGCAGAACACCCTTTTTTGGTAAACCCAGGAATGGAACCTTTCCATGTTTAAGTTGCTCTTGCTGCAATGCAGTTATACGTGGTGATTCTTTTGTCCATCCACACTCTGGGAGGAAGTCTAAAATTAAAGGTTATTTTACCTGTAATTCTACATACGTGGTGTATTTATTGAAATGCCCGTGTGGGTTGATATATGTGGGCGAGACCACTCAGAAAGTTAAAAATCGCTTCATTAAACATAGGTCAGACATTAGAACTAAAAAGATTGAATTCCCGGTCCCTGAACATTTTATACGTTGTGGACATGATATCCCACAGTTACGTTACCAGGTAATCGATGAGGTGCCTAAGTTAACAAGAGGCGGGGACAGAGAAAAATTACTTAAAAGGAGAGAATTATATTGGATCCATCATCTTAATACTCTCTTTCCACATGGCCTTAATAGAGAATCAGATCTCTCACCCTTTTTATAAATACGCTACGGTAGTACCTCTCTATGACGTATAGATTGGCTCTTCTCCCTTCCCTAGATGAACAGTCCGTATCCCTTACCTATCTGTGTCAGATAATAGTGTTTATGGGATAGGTAACTTATGGTTGTGGATGGACTAGTCCTCTATTATGAGTCAGATTCCTAGATCGAATACATCATGCTCTTTGGCTCGCAGGGTAGAAAATCTTCACTATGGGGTCAACTTAGACCCTTTGTAGTAGAGGGGTAATCCTCTTCTTTCACATTTATAATTACTAAGTCACTTCTTTCTCTCATAGGCACTGTTCTACAATTCATCGCCAATTATTGTATGTTAATAAGCATTGTATATATAATTACATAAGTTAATATGTTAATTGATGTATCCAATTGTAGACTATTGTTTTTAATTGTTGGGTTGGCACACACGGACTGGTTGCAATGATTGTTTGATTGCTTAACCAGTCTGTGGTGCTATTTATTCCCTGTTCTGTCATTGTGTTTTAGGCTTGACAAAGACCAGTTATGGTCGAAACGTTGCCTTTTTTCCTGTTGTTGGATTAAATCCATTGAAATTTATCGTGGACTCTGGAGTATATGTACAACATAGGAGGGTTTATTTACAAGTTGTTGATTACTATGCTTTTACTGATGGTTGCCTGTTTTGTTTTAATTGAGGTTTACATGGATCTGGGGTGCCGTTGCTCCAAAAAACCTTTGGGACTATAAATGGAGAAGCATAGGAGGACATTATGCTAGACACAAATAGAGCGGATGCCGATTCTCTAATGCACGGGACAATGCATGTGCACTAGGAGCACTTTTGGTTTTGTTTCCTCTACCGCCAGATAGGAGCATTTGTGATATGCTCGAAGAGAGATGACGTCATAGGTTAGAATTCCGGCCATTGAAGAAGACTAAATGTTTTCTTCACCACGTGGGGATTTAGCACATACTGATTGGGAGACCAATCAGGGAGGACAGAATATAAGAAGACCAAAGTGGGTTAATCATTGCCGCTGAGGAAGCTGAAGGGTGTACATGCCCAGGCGAAACGCGTTTGGTATCTAAGGAATCTTTGTGCTATTGGATTTTGTTAGAATGATGTTTTTTATTTGATGCAATTTTTACCCTTGGAATAAATTTATTCTTATTTGAAATGTTTGACTTAAGGCTTTTTCACGAGTTGTGCCATTGATTAAACAACCCTTGGGCAACTACAAGAGAGCCTGTTAGGCTCGGGAACACGTGAGTGAGCTGATTTGTTTTTACAAAAAAAGTGATGCTTGTTTCTAAATCTGCACCATGATGTTTTCCCTTTTATTCTGAGATCTACCTAGAGGTGTACCCATTGTGGAAGAGAGCCAGTGGGGGGGGGGGCTGTAAGAATACCAACCACGGGCGAATATACCAGATGCCGGATATAGGCTCTGTAAAGTGTGAGTGACATTCTAATGTTTTAAGAAGTATATTTGACATTGGAACAAACATAGTGTAATATTGCATAAACAATATTGAGGTATAACCCCACTGAAATGTGCAACTGAAAGAGATAAGTGTCTGTTTGTATTTTCTGCACTGGGACCACCACACCCCTTCCCTTTTAATCTCTAGTTTTTTATTGTATGGGTTACTCTTATTGAAAATATCAGAAATGTCGAACCACTTTCAGAAATGCACAATTTAACCAAATCTAAAAAAACCTAAATTTTACACTTGTGTTTTGGTGCTTTTAGGTTTTATGACTAATATGATTATTTATAAAGCACAGTACTGCCTCCGACACAGGAAATGAGAAGGTGAGTAATGGCAGCGTCAGTAAGCAGGACAAGGTTGATCTTACACATTCCGAAGTTATTCTTCAAGACCGAGCAATGGAAGCACAAACAGGAGCCTGCAGCAGTGCTCCAAGAGGTGGCCGCCCAGACCGCAGCAATCCAAGAGTGGATCACCAGGACCGCAGCACTCCAGGAAGGGGGGTCCCCAGAACTGCAACACTTCAGGAGAGGCGCCCCTGGGTCTGCAACGCCCCACCAGGGGGGCCACTGGAACTGCAACACTCCAGGAGGTGTGCCCCCTGGCACTGCAATGCGTCTGGAAGGAGGCCACCAGGGACTGCATCACACCAGGCGGGGGCTACCCGGGACTACAATGCACAAGGAGTGGGGCCTCCCCCAGCCCTGCTTCGCTCCAGGAGGCCCCTGACCCTGCATCGCTCTAAGAGACCCTGCGTCGATCCAAAGGCCTACAAACCATTATCCTCTAATTTTGTGGCATCTGAAGACCACTGATAACGCTACAGCTAGATTATCAGTACAGCTGCCTTAACAGCAAATCTCATTTGCTGGAAGAGAGCTGTGAAACTGGCTTTCTCAAAGAATTGTGCAAGTACAACTGAGTCATCATAAACAGAATAAACATAACAGGATGCACCTTATCATTAAGAAACAAAGGTTAGTAGGAAGTCATGCCAAGGATCTATGTCAGGAACTTGCAAACTGATAGAGTTTTGGGCAAACAGATCATATAGAAAGAAGAAATTTTGGACTATATTCCATAGTTGTCAATAAGCTAACTACAGAAAACATTAGACATAACGTCTCCTATAGTTAGCTTAACGACAGGAAACGCCATTCCATGCGCGCTACAAGCTCAGCTTGCGGCTGGAATGTAGCATTTCCCTGCGCGAGATTAGTGTAAATTAAAGTCTCCTATACTTATTATGGGAAATGTTAATTTTTACCTCCGCATGGAAGCGCAGATTGTTACAAAGAACACATTCAAATAACATCTCAAAGATGGATCACGTAAATCACAAAACTCGCTCACCTAACCCCACAATTAATTCCCATACTCGCCTCTCATCCCACGGTGAAAACAGCAGTGTGAATCGCCTCTTCTTCTCGCTGGGAGCAGAGTGAGACTGGGAAAAATAGTTCCTAGTCTCCCTCAGCGATTCATCCACAGCGATGCACAGAGGTTGCAGCCGGGCTGTGCAAGGCTCAATGGGGTCCTATGTACTCCAGTAACTGATCTTCCTGGCAGCGGGCTGCGGCGCGGCAGGTATCAGCGACAGCCAGCTTTGCGCTTCGTTCCAGCGCTAGGTGCTAACAAAGCAGCTACCCCGGAAATGTTGTTAAAATGGAGACGGTAAGGAAAATCGTCAGGCTCAGATTTTAGGTGTCCCTTATCTGTTTTTTGATGAATAGCATAAAAGCTGATTGTATCTCTGATTACAGCTTGTTATTTCTAATGTAAAATTTGACGTTTGTGCAAAATCTTCTAAAAATAAGTTTTCAATTAATAAATGTTCCATGTGTGCACAGCACACCGTAATGTAACGGGCCCTCCAGTGCCAGTGGCGATGTGTGCCACCACCGTTAGCAGCTTTATCAGGGTTATCCAAAGAGATCCGAATTGCTTGAGAAAGGTAACCGAATGCTGAAATTCAGCGTTCGGTTACCTTTCCTGGCCATTCGGCTATCCAGAGAGCAGGCAATTCGCCAAATCCTGGCGAATTGCCTGAACATACGGTGCCTGTTCGGTGCCTGTTCGAGGGCAGTGAAATCCCCATGAAAAAGCACTGCTTCGGCTATTCAGAGAACACAAACCAGCAGTGAAAGGTTCCCCTAATGCCCTGCCATTAGGTGGTTTAATTCGGCAAATTTATTCAGGAGAATCCCATACAGGGTTATCCAAAGAGATTCGAAAAGTCACCGCACGTTCGGTGACTTTTCGTTCTCTTCAATTCGGTTCCTTTTGCCGATTGCATTTCGGTGACCCTGCGGTGTATTCAGCAAACACCACAGGGTCCCCGAATTGCAGGGAAAAGCTGCCGAAAACCTGACGAAAACTAACCGAATGCACTATGAAAACAAGCAAAAACATCTGGATTAACCTTCGAAGAGGAGCCGAACAGGAGCCGAATCACACAGAGCCGAAGCAGCTGTGAAGTAGAGGAGGCAGTGAATAAATTAGAAAAACCATTTGTATGAATCTGGGAAAAAGAAACGCTGTTTGCAAAGAAACTACTGAGCGAAAATGTCTGAAATTTTCACAGGAGATCCAGGGAATGATAATAAAGAGGGCTGTTACAGAAAAAATAAGCAAACTGAAAAAAAAACAAAAAAAAAACGGACTTTTAATTTTTTTTTAAAAAATTCAGAAAAATGCTTAAAGTATCCTAAAAAATCTATAAATAAAGAGACTTTTTGCTGCAGAATTTTATAATGAACAGTTTATTAGATATTGAATTAAAACGGGAATATTTTTAACATTGAAGCCTATGGGATTCTCCTGAATAAATTTGCCGAATTAAACCACCGAATGGCAGGGCATTAGGGGAACCTTTCACTGCTGGTTTGTGTTCTCTGAATAGCCGAAGCAGTGCTTTTTCATGGGGATTTCACTGCCCTCGAACAGGGACCGAACAGGCACCGTATGTTCAGGCAATTCGACAGGATTTGGCGAATTGCCTGCTCTCTGGATAGCCGAATGGCCAGGAAAGGTAACCGAACCCTGATTTTCAGCGTTCGGTTACCTTTCTCAAGCAATTCGAATCTCTTTGGATAACCCTGATAGGCTTCAATGTTAAAAATATTCCCGTTTTAATTCAATATCTAATAAACCGTTCATTATAAAATTCTGCAGCAAAAAGTCTCTTTATTCATAGATTTTTTAGGATACTTTAAGCATTTTTCAGATTTTTTTTTTTTTTTTTTAAAAGTCCGATTTTTTTTTAATTTTTTTTCCAGTTTACTTATTTTTTTTGTAACAGCCCTCTTTATTATCATTCCTAGGACCTCCTGTGAAAATTTCAGACATTTTCGCTCAGTAGTTTCTTTGCAAACAGCTTTTCTTTTTCCCAGATTCATACAAATGGTTTTGCTAATTTATTCACTGCCTCCTCTAGGTCACAGCTGCTTCTGCTCTGTGTGATTAGGCTCCTGTTCGGCTCCTGTTCGGCTTTTTCGAAGGTTAATCCAGATGTTTTTGCTTGTTTTCAGGCATTCGGTTAGTTTTCGTCAGGTTTGCGGCAGCTTTTCCCTGCAATTCGGGGGCCCTGTGGTGTTTGCTGAATACACCGCAGGGTCACCGAAATGCAATCGGCAAAAGGAACCGAATTGAAGAGAACGAAAAGTCACCGAACGTGCGGTGACTTTTCGAATCTCTTTGGATAACCCTGTAAGTGTCCATAGGACTCCACAGACATTGTCATGTATCGTGCGGATGCTCCTGTGTCCCGGCAGTGCCATCCTCGCTGGCAGGCCACCGAGTGTAGTAGCCACCGATCGTGGCCGCGAACCGCTGACGCAGGCGGGGCACGGCTTGTTCTTGACTTGTCTGACTAATTCTCTGGCTGTTAACCCTTTGGCACTTGGCTGATAACCGACCTGGCATCTGACCCCTGGCATTTGGCTGATGACCCGACCTGGCACCTGACTCCTGGCACTTATCGGGCTTACAAGCAATCCTAGTATTAACCCCTGGTATCTGGCTTACGAGACATCCTGATATTCACCCTTGATATTCGACCTGGCATTAAACTCTGGTTTCCTGTTTGTCTGTCTAATTATATAGATATATATCCTATAGGTAGAAATCCGTCCACTTAAAAGACCGGCAGTGTAGCATAGCGTGTCTGCATACAGGGATTAGACATTATATCTACGAGATACGCGACAGAGACACATGTACTGGGACGGCAGAAGGATTCGCAGAGGAACACTGGGAATGGAGCAAGGAAACGGTGGATCACGTCACTCTCTGCACCAAGAGGACAGAGGTAAGTAATGGATTTTTTGGTGGGGTTAGCTTATTGCGTCAAGTGATTGTGCTGAAGCGCAATCACTTAACACAAGGCTGTGAAAAATATTATTTATCTCTGAATAACAGCAGACACAAATGAAGAACAAGCTCATTGGAATAGTTCGCTCTTCTGCTACCTGAACACTACCTTCTCCCATATAAAGAATAGGAGATGCTAATGTACAGTAACCAGTCGCAACATCCGAGACACACACTCTAGAATAGGACATTTTAAAATTAAACACAGTGCTCAAGCCGTTATGCTGTACGCCTCGAGCACTGTACTTAGGGCCAGATTACAACTGGAACGCTATGGAGAACAGAGTTCCCGTGCAGCCTACACATTGAAACTTTTACATAAGTGTCCCAAGCCCCAACACTCATTTTGTATGTATTATGTTTTTTTTTAGGTTTTGCCTTTTTACGATCCTCATAATCATTCAATTATCTTATACTTATCCCCATATTAAAATATACCGCACTTATAAACAAATAATATGGCCCTAGGGTGTAGACAATAAAAAACATATATACATTGGTACTGGCAAATTACTAGTACCCACAGAGAAAAAAAGCTAGTCTACTCTTAGTGTTTTGTATTTTTCACTATACCACAAAAATATATTTTGTGATACACAGATAATCACTAACGTCTTGTATTATTTATGGTATAAGTCTCCCTGTAAGTAGTTTATGTAAGTTGCATTAAATTAAAACCTCTGCCTAATGTGCATACCCTAAATGTGGCACTTTAGGCAGGACAGTCTAGAAATGACGGCATTCTCCCACCAGGGTGGCAAGCTGCCCACTTCCTCAGCAAGGCATTGGGACACCTCTTTTTGGGTGAACTCTGACACTTTCTGGATGGGCACACCTATTTCTGGACAGGCCTGCGCTTTCATTGAGCCCTTTTATCGATGCTTGGGGATTGCCACACTCTTTTAGTGGGCCCACCTTTCAAGGGGGCGAGAGTGATGTAAACCATTCCGGTCTGATTTCATACCTCTCAATATTGAGTTGTATCAATGAGACGTTATTATGTTTTGCTCATCCGTTACTTTGAACAATGTGAAGGTGCTCAACGTGCCTAAGCCATTTATTCCTCCATCTACGCAGCAGGTTTGAAGGAGAACCTGTACCGCTTTTGGTGCTGTCAGGGTGGCACCAGGTGTGAGCCAAGGTGGGACCCAACGTTCGATTTATCCCAGGCGCAGGGGGGTGAATTGGTTAATAACACACTCGATGCACAGATGCAGGTAAAGGAGTATATTAATGCAGGTTGATAAACACACAAAGTCTGATATCAGCAGGTATGAAACTTGTTGGCACAATGGTGATCCAGGCAAGATATATCCAGGTACTGTGGAATGCAGTGCACAGTGATGAACAGATGTAAACATGGTCTCTGATAATAGCAGGTTAGGTACCTATAACCACAGCAAAGGTCCTTAATACTGGATGAAGGGAAATGTAGTACAATGCAGGAACCACAGCAGCCACTGACACAGTAAAGGTTCAAGAGCTGCACAGTCTCTGGGTGTTGGTAGGTTTGGTACTTAACCACAGTGATAGTCCTTAATGCTGGGAAATGCAGTGTAAGGTGAAGTACAGCAACAAACAGAAATAAGGATTGCAATAATGTACAGGAGACCCTCTCATAAGCAAAGCAGGTAGAACAATGCCAGAGCAAGGAAAAAAGGGCATGACGTGGTTAAATACTGGCTAAACAGGTGGACTGGGACAGGATCGAGCCTAAGGAAGCCCCGGAGTGGAGCTGGACAGGGAGTGGTATCAGAGAAACTGCGGACCGGACTTGCCTCAGGGGGGCTCCAGGAATGGAATCATGACAGGTGCATTGAATGATTCAGTGGCTCTTGCTGTGCTGCTGCGCTCAGTTTAGACTCTTAACTCCTTCACTGCCATGGTCAAGTATACTTGATGATCAAAAACTCCTGAGGAGCCCAACATTGAGTAAACTCAACATGCTCATATTTTAGAGCAATGCAAAGGAATTTTGTTAACTGCAAACAAAATTAATTTGCAAATGGGCTTCAGAATGTGCCAGAACTGACTTAGCACCAATAATATCATTTGTTTAATGAAGAATTTTACAAATCTATTATTACCTGGGACACCTACACTTGATAACATGAATTAAAAAGGGTTCTTCTACCTCTTACTCACGTTTACTGCAAGACTCACACTTTCCACGAGTTTCTAAATCTCGCGCCATTGAGTTCCACAGAGCTTTGGAATGGATTGGGTTTACAGGTGTATTATCTTTAGCTGTATAAGGTTTCTGCATTAAAATGATCCACTTAGAATTCACTTCAGCGCTGCGGAATATGCTGGCGCTTTATAAATAAATAATAATAATAATAATAATAATTGCTCCACTCGGAATACATATTCTACAAGCAAAACATGTAATTGGGATTTTATACGCTTCAATATGAATAATTATCGAGGGGAAGCAGTGGACGTGAAGAAAAATGACTTGTTCCTCTCTGTCTATTCCGTGTTTTAAGAGAATGCCTTAAGGATATACATTGTTTTCTGTTAAGCATTTCTGCTCCTCCGGAAAATCCGAATTTCCTCTGTCAAAAATTTTTTTTTTCTTTGAAATATTATGGTCAACTCGGCTGTTTTAGACGCAGCTGTTTTTTTCAGTGGCTGAAAACAATGACAATGAGAATAGGATGGCATTCAAAGTACACTAACACTGAGCTCTATACAAACACACGGAGAAAAAAGTGGAAGAGTGTTCCATTAATCAAAAATTTGTATTGGATTATATTGGCAGAATTAATGGATGTCTGATTAATGGTAACTCTAGTACAAAACACATTACCTGCAGTTGCCACCTACTTTTAATCATACAGGGTTATCCAAAGAGATTCGAAAAGTCACCGCACGTTCGGTGACTTTTCGTTCTCTTCAATTCGGTTCCTTTTGCCGATTGCATTTCGGTGACCCTGCGGTGTATTCAGCAAGCACCACAGGGTCCCCGAATTGCAGGGAAAAACTGCCGCAAACCTGAGGAAAACTAACCGAATGCACGCTGAAAACAAGCAAAAACATCTGGATTAACCTTCGAAAAAGCCGAACAGGAGCCGAACATGAGCCGAATCACACAGAGCCGAAGCAGCTGTGACGTAGAGGAGGCAGTGAATAAATTAGAAAAACCATTTGTATGAATCTGGGAAAAAGAAACGCTGTTTGCAAAGAAACTACTGAGCGAAAATGTCTGAAATTTTCACAGGAGGTCCAGGGAATGATAATAAAGAGGGCTGTTACGGAAAAAATAAGTAAACTGAAAAAAAAAATCGGACTTTTAATTTTTTTTTAAAAAATTCAGAAAAATGCTTAAAGTATCCTAAAAAATCTATAAATAAAGAGACTTTTTGCTGCAGAATTTTATAATGAACGGTTTATTAGATATTGAATTAAAACGGGAATATTTTTAACATTGAAGCCTATGGGATTCTCCTGAATAAATTTGCCGAATGAAACCACCGAATGGCAGGGCATTTCGGGAACCTTTCACTGCTGGTTTGTGTTTTCTGAATAGCGGAAGCAGTGCTTTTTCATGGGGATTTCACTGCCCTCGAACAGGGACCGAACAGGCACCGTATGTGCAGGCAATTCGCCAGGATTTGGCGAATTGCCTGCTCTCTGGATAGCCGAATGGCCAGGAAAGGTAACCGAACGCTGATTTTCAGCGTTCGGTTACCTTTCTCAAGCAATTCGAATCTCTTTGGATAACCCTGATAGTCTCTGGAGACAGAAGCTGCCGGGTTAACCCCTGGATTGTCTACAGCCATTAATGCAACAGGCAAGCTGGATAGGAGATGAATGACTGAGCTAGGACGAACATCAGGAAATATGAATGAACATCATGCAAATATAGGAGAGAGCGTATATCGCACAGTTTATTTAAAATATTAGGGAAAATATTAAGATAACATTACAAATACAGTATATGGGTGTTAATGCGTACAAAACCGAATTAAATATCTTGTCTTCCCTTTTTTTAAATTTTGGAAATTAAGGAAGTCATTGTTTTAAATTCTGTCCAGATCATGTAAAAAGGAAAAATAAAGTTCGATATTTTGATCTCTTGTTTCCATTTTGTGGATTTTTCCTACGAAGCAACATTTACAAAAATCTGTGCAGAAGTTTTACTTTTCTGCTGTGGTTTATCTTCTGCGGTATTTAGCAGTTAATGAGTTGGAGGGGTGAATATTTAGATAAGGCGACAGGTCTATTGTTCTCCAGGCTACCGGAGATAAGAGATGGCAGCTGAATGCGATAAAACAGGGAGCTTAAAAGACTTCTAATCTCCCCTGGTGATGTCCTTTGAATACATCCATAATACAATGACCTGAGTCCGTGACTGACCCATTCACTCCATTCTATGGCCAAAGCCACACAGTGAGGAGCCAGTGAGATAAAGATACTGTAGGGAGGGGATCACACAATGTATGTGTCACTGGGTGGATCCAGAGTAAAATATTTTCTTAACTAAACATACAAGAGAAAACAAAGCAACTGTAAGATATCAGCAATATAAACATAATACAGACTTAACATTTCATTTTTTTGGTGTTCGTGGCCCTTTAAAGAGCATTGCTTTTGTTCTCTCATGGGGTCACGATGTTTAGATCTGATTTTATTTTAATGACTGACAAAACTATTAATAAGATACAGTATGTGTTGTAGATCTATGCTCTGTTATTCAACACAGCATAATAATATATATATATCTATATATCCTGTTTTCCTGCAGCTCCTTCCAAAAAAATAGTAGAAATGATCAGTACAAGTAGCCAAAAAAACGAGCATATACAAGTGAAGAAAATTGGCTGCACTCGTTTACAAATAAAACAATAAACTTTAATTTATGCCATATAAAAATTAAACCAATGTTTCGGCTTTCACTGGATCATTCTCGTGGTTATATGGAACTTTGACAAGAGTGTTTAAAAATTTAAAAAAAAAGATTTTTAAACATTCTTGTCAAAGTTCCATGTAACCTTGAGAATGGCTCCAGTGAAAGCCGAAACGTTGGTTTAATTTTTATACGGCATAAATTAAAGTTTATTGTTTTATTTGTAAACGAGTGCAGCCAATTTTCTTCACACACATACTGTACATGCATACAATACGGGTAGCAGTCAGCCTTTACTAATCACTCAGCGTGGGTGCATTTCGAAACATTCAGGGTTATTCAAAGAGAATCAAAAAGTCACCGTATGTTCGGTGACTTTTCGTTCAATTCGGTGCGATTTGGCGATCCCATTTCGGCGACCCTGCGGTGTATTCAGCAAGCACCACAGGGCCGTCGTAGTGCAGGGAAAAGCTGCCGAAAACCCGCCGAACAATCACCGCAAAACCCAGGCGAATGCACACAAAACCCACAAAAACATCTGGATTAACCCCGCTGAAAACGCCGGAGAAACCCGAGCAGGAGCCGATCAGAGCGCAGAGCAGCCGCCGGAAAAACCCGACACCGCAGACGAATGGAGTGAAAAAGTGAAACGCTGTTTGCAAAGAAACTACTGAGCGAAAATGTCTGAAATTTACATATGAAATCTAATGAATAATAATAAAAAGGGCTGTTACATAAAAAAGAAGTAAAGTTTAAAAAAAAAAAAATTAAATTGGAAAATATTTTTGGGAAAAAAAATCCCGAAAAATGCTTAAAAGACCCTAAAAAATATATAAATAGACTTTTTACTGCAAAATATTATAATCAACGGTTTATTAGATATTGTATTAAAACAAGAATATTTTTAACATTGAAGCCTATGGGATTCGCCTGAATAAATCTGCCGCATGAAGCCACCGAATGGCAGAGCAATTCGGTAACTTTTCACTGCTGGGTTTTGTTCTCTGAATAGATTAAGCATTGCTTCTCTATGGGGATTTCACGGCCCTCGAACAGGCACCGAACAGGCACTGTATGTGCAGGCAATTCGCCAACATTTGGCAAACTGCCTGCTCTCTGGATAGCCGAATGGCCAAGAAAGGTAACCGAATGCTGATTTTCAGCGTTCGTTTACCTTTCGGCAGCCATTCGGATCTCTTTGAATAACCCTTATTATAATACAACAAACCAAGAGGAGAGCACACCAAACATCATGTTCAAAAAATTCCAAATGAACAGCAGAAGCAGCTTGATACATTTAAACATTGAGGGCTCTATTACAATCCCCGCGCTAAAACGGGGGCGGTAGGGAGAAAAAACTGCGCCCACAGTTTTCCCCCTACTGCCCCCGGTTTAACGGGGGATTACAATGCAGGCACAAAAAATGCTGCCTGCATTGGGTGCACCCGCTAAGCACAGCCGCGCGCATCCTCTCAATGGAGTCCATAGGACTCCATTGAAGCAGACGCCGGCGGTTACTTGACCAGCCGGATCTCGCCTCGGCGTAGTGATACGCAGGGAGAGACTGGGGGGAATTTTTCCCCCAGTCTTTCCCTGCTCCCGCCGGCTGGAGGAGGCGGACAGAGCCAGGGTCCTCACCGCGGAACAGAAGGTGAGTATGTGCTGCTTTTTATTATTTTTTAGCCTGGTGTTAACGGATTCTGCAGAAGCGGAATCCGTTAACAC
Organism: Leptobrachium leishanense; assembly: GCA_009667805.1. Lineage (NCBI taxonomy): Eukaryota > Metazoa > Chordata > Amphibia > Anura > Megophryidae > Leptobrachium > Leptobrachium leishanense. Next base: position 163,024,590 of record CM019063.1, on the reverse strand, counting down.
CAGGTTCTGGCTCTGGTTAACTTTTTGCTAACCAGAGCCAGACATTAATCAGCGCTGGGACTTTGTAATTCCAGCGCTGTTTAACATTTTGCACTCCCCATGTTAAACATAGGGCAGGGCAGCCATCAGAAATGATGGGGCACCTTACTAAACTTCACGATGGGGCCCCCCCGGCACTCCCTCAAACTCTAACAGCTTTTCTCCCCTTCAAAAAAAATGGACATAACATAGCACCACAGCAATAAAACTCCCAGTAATGTGCGGTGTGTATGAACGTATCACAGAATCCACAGCAATAAATCTCACAGTAACGGGCTGTATATGATGGCCTCTGGGTCTGGGCCTGGTCCCTGGGTCTGGTTTGGGCCTTGGGGTTTGTGCTCTGGGCCTTGGGGTCTGGGCTGGGCCTTGGGGTCTGGTCCCTGAGTCAGGTCTGGGCCCTGGGTCTGGGCTCTGGTCCCTTGGGGTCTGGTCCATGGGGTCTGGGTCCTTGGGTCTGGGCCTTGGGTCTGGGCCCTGGGCCTTGGGGTCTGGGCCCTGGGCCTTGGGGTCTGGGCCTTTGGGTCTGCGCCTTGGGGTCTGGGCCCTGGGCCTTGGTCTGGGCCTTTGGGTCTGGGCCCTGGGTCTGGGCCCAGGGTCTGGGCCCTGGGGTCTGGACCCTTTTTTCTTTTTCTTTTTTTGTGAAAGGATTTTACCAGGAAGGATACATTGAGATTTCTCTCGTTTTCAAGTATGTCCTGGGTGGCGAGTCTGTACTGTTAGGTGTCTTGCCAAGGACACTTACTGGAGAGGTTGCTCACTGGGATTGAACCCATGACTCCACAGGCTCTCTCCATGCAGAGCAGTGACATTACCTCTACTCCACCAAACCTTGGGGTTTGTGCTCTGGGCCTTGGGGTCTGGGCTGGGCCTGGGCCTTGGGGTCTGGTCTGGGCCCTGGGTCTGGTTGCTGGGACTGGGCCTTGGGGTCTGGTCCCTGGGGTCTGGGCCCTGAGTCAGGTCTGGGCCCGAGTCTGGTCTGGTCCTTGGGGTCTGGGCCTTGGGGTCTGGACCCTGGGTCTGGGCCTTGGGGTCTGGGCCTTAGGGTCTGGGCCCTGGGTCTGGGCATTGGGGTCTGGGCCCTGGGCCTCAGGGTCTGGGCCCTGGGTCTGGGCCTTGGGGTCTGGGCCCTGGGCCTTGGGGTCTGGGCCCTGGGTCTGGGCCTTGGGGTCTGGGCCTTGGGGTCTGGGCCTTGGAGTCTGGGCCTGGGGTCTGGGCCTTGGGGTCTGGGCCTTGGATCTAGGCTGGGCCCTGGTTCACCACTTCGCTGTCTTCTTTTCTTCAGCTCTTCTTCTCTTCAATCTTCTTTTCTTCTATCTTCTTTCTTCTATCTTCTTGTCTTCAGCCCGGGCCCTCCAGCTCAGGTGCGCAGCTTCACTGAGTGGAGGGGGCGGAGCCAAAGCAACGTGCTTGGAGGCCCCCACATGCTGCTTGGCCCCGCCCAGCCAGCCAGTGAAGCTGCCAGGAGCCGGAGGAGACGCAGTGTCTCCTCTGGCCCCTGCTGCAGAGACACAGCTCCGGATTCGGACTCCTCGAGTCCGATACCGGAGCTGTAAAAGGGCGACGCCGCCGCTGCCCGGGCCCCTTACGGCAGCATGGGGCGTAATGCCCTGATGGCGGCCCTGCATAGGGAGCACAAAGTAAAGTAACCTCGCACAGAGGAGCGCAAGGTACCAAACGCAAACGGGTTTTTTAACCCGTTTGCATTTGGATTGTAATATGCGGTAGATACCGCAGTTAACGGTAGTGCTCACACTGGTGAGTGCTACCGTTACCGTTAACAGTGTAATAGGGCCCTGAGATGTTACCAGATTTAACCCTTTAATTGCTTACAACAATTCTTACCCCCTTCAGAATCACTGCAGTTCTTAACCCTTTCAAGACTTTTTGCAAGGTTTTTAACCCTAAGCTCTGTTGAGAAAGGATGGAAATTTAGTTCACAATGAATGGCCATAAATTGCTTAAGCCTGCCAACATCGTCAATGTATTCCACCCCTGGCAGGTCTTATCATGCCAACTAAATCACTGCTCCTATGGGATAAACTCACTTACCGAGGACCAAGTCCTTTCTAGAGCTCCCTGCAATTTGAGATTAAATAGAACCTGTTGGTGGAGCCACTGTGACAGGGAGCAGTGCTTACCCGAGGGGTGTCAGACCTTACATACAAAATACACAAGAAGGGTCTTATATAGTCTTGAGTAGTAAGCATTTAAAGGGTTAAATCTGGTAAAATCTCAGGGCCCTATTACATTCTTCACGCAAAAACGCACGCACAACGTGTAAATTTTTGCACAAAGCATTAACGCGCGTAAATCAACACTGGTATTACAATTCTCACACATTTTTTCATCTGTCGAAAAATAAGGCACGTAAAACGGACGCGCAAAAACGTGCGCGCAGAAATCAGTGTGCAGACTGTTTTTTTCACGCGATTCAGCCAATCAGAATTAAGAACCACAACTGTCTCAATCTGCGCATATATGCTGTATCAGAAAAAAATGCACGCACAACTTCTCAAATTTATTGGTTTGGTATGAGTAGAATGTGTAATTATACTTTGCTGCGTATTTCTTTTTGGGCTGGTGTATTTGGTTTCGGCCAGGTTGATAGAATTTGCCATTAACACCAGCTTTTAGGAGTTGCTAAAATTATGCGCGCAAAGGCTATGCGTTACAAACTGCGCATAGATTGTAATACCATCCTCGTACCAGCGCACAAACAAATTTGCGCTCACAATGTTAAGTATAGGATGCGCGACGTACAGTAAGCTTGCGCAGGTTCACTCACGGTAGACATATACACGCGTTTGTTCGCTGACATTGTAATATGACGTTTAGCGCAATGGGTTTTGCCCCTCGCGTTAATGCGTTTTTGCGCGCGCGCAAACGTATGCGCGAAGATTGTAATGGGGCCCATAAAATGTAACAACTGTTATTCTGTTAAGCGGGATTTCTATTATAAATATTATTTCAGGCGCCAAACATTTTCAAATGTGTTTTCATAGCAATCTAATAACACATATTGTACCAAAAGCATTGATAACATCATATCTGTACCTAAATGCCTCACTTTCTTCTGAATGTTACAGTATTATGCCTTAACTGTACATAAAAAAGAAAGCTATTTGGAGAAAAATGTCTAAATGTTCGCAATTTGAACACTATTCTATTACGTGCATTTACAGTTTTGTTTTTCTAATATATAATTGCAAAAAAGAGGATGTTAATTAAAGCATTGTTAGAGAAGGCCATAAAATATATATGTGAAAATGAATTGATAAATCATTTAGCGTCGCGGGTATGAGAAAATCTCGTTAGATCTTCGTTGTGTTGTCAGCCAGTAATTTCCACTGGCCGTGCCCAGCTTCTCTGTACTTCTGACAATGCCTGGAGCACACATAAAAGGCTAGCATAAAAAGTTATAGGTTGTGCTCAATTGGGGCTTAGACAAAGCCTCTTGTTTAGGTGATTCACAGCTCCTGTCTGTGGTAGTAGACATTTACAGACTTGCTTTTGGTAGCCGGGCAACTTGGAAGCTATCTGGGGTCTCCTTGGAGAATGTGGCAATGACAGACGGGGAATACTGCCTGTTCCTTGTAAAAGGAAGGTGTTTTGCACTGGAGATATTCACCCCGCCCAGCCTATAAAACATTTTCTTCTTCTAGAAATAAGTTTCACACATAGCCAAGGATTCCGAAAACATCCAGACATTACAATATATATACATACATACATACATGTCCCAAAATATTCAGACGTACACAGAGACTGGCTTAGATAACAATAAAAAAGTATTTATTTAGAAAAACATTGATGATTTTCTAAATAAATACTTTTTTATATTCATCTAAGCCAGTCTCTGTGTGCGTCTGAATCTTTTGGAACTCATATTGCTGCAGTCAGACCGTGCCCTGGAGCAAGTAACAGTGGAGTGCACGGCTTCTTGGAGATACAGTATATGTTTTGATCAAACTGACTAGAAGAGAAACACAGATCAACAGCGACATATTTTTTTCTTTACGACATCTAAATCCCCCCCCACCCATGTGACCCTTAATGTCATACAGGGTTATTCAAAGAGATCCGAATGGCTGGAGAAAGGTAACCGAACGCTGAAAATCAGCGTTCGGTTACCTTTCTTGGCCATTCGGCTATCCAGAGAGCAGGCAATACACCAAACCCTGGCGAATTGCCTGCACATACGGTGCCTGTTCGGTGCCTGTTCGAGGGTAGTGAAATCCCCATGAAAAAGCACTGCTTCGGCTATTCAGAGAACACAAACCAGCAGTGAAAGGTTCCCAAAATGCCCTGTCATTCGGTGTTTTAATTTGGCAGGTTTATTCAGGCGAATCCCATAGGCTTCAATGTTAAAAATATTCCCGTTTTAATTCAATATCTAATAAACTGTTCATTATAAAATTCTGCAGTAAAGAGTCTATTTATTTATAGATTTTTTAGGATATTTTAAGCATTTTTTTTTCTTCTAACTTTACTTATTTTTTTCTGTAACAGCCCTTTTTATTATCATTCCTTGGACCTCATATGTAAATTTCAGATATTTTCGCTCAGTAGTTTCTTTGCAAACAACGTTTCACTTTTGCAAACTGTTTTGCTAATTTATTCACTACCTTCTTCTGCGGTGTCGCCTTTTTCCGGCGGCTTCTCTGCGTGTGATCGGCTCCTGCTTGGGTTTTTCCGGCGTCTTCGACGGGTTAATCCAGATGTTTTTACGGGTTTTCGGCAGCTGCACTTCGACAGCCCTGTGGTGCTTGCTGAATACACCGCAGGGTAGCCGAAATGGGAAAGCCGATTTGCACCGAATTGAAGAGAACGAAATGTCACCGAACGTGCGGTGATTTTTCGAATCTCTTTGAATAACCCTGTTAATATTCAATTCTAGGAACTGATCAGTAAGCTTCCAGACCTGAGGAAGAGAGGAATCCTCTCGAAAGCTTGTCTTTTAAATGTAACGTTAGTCCAATAACAAAAGGTATCACTACGCACTGCTATACTCGTGATATATATACTGTATATATATATATACATATACATATATATATATATATATATATTACACTGGGAGGGCAGCACTCACACTTTACTAAGCATAGCAGGTTCCTGCTTCTCAAGACAAAAAATACAACAAACCAGAAAGAGAGCACACCAACTAACACATAAAAAAACTTTAACAGTAGCACATACATTTAAAGATTTTAATAAACTTTAACCCTTTAAAGGTTCTAACAAGTCTTAACCCTTTCAAGATTTTAACAACAAGATTTGATTGTATATTTATATATTTATTTGTGATCAGGGCCAAAGTCATAGCTTTTAGGAAATTCTCTAGAAGGACAGGAGTAGATTGAGTTGTCCTGGTTAGGCCTGTATGAAAAAAAGAGGTCCATATTTGTGTTTGGTTTTATATATTTATATTATACTTTGTGGACATGAGCATAGGAATGGGTGGGGGAAACAAGATATTCCACAACAAAAATTCTAAGGGCAGATTCCCCTAGATATAATATGATATTGTATAATGTATATATCCATTGTGCTGACTGCTATGAAGGATCCCCTTCACTCACAGGCAGAGCAGCAGCCATTGCAGACCCCATCCCCTGTGATATCACTGTGTGCAAATGTTGTGTTTGAGTAGGTTATCAGGATTGGTTCAGGCTTGCTCCTCCCCATCCTTAGGCCCCGTTCACACCTATACGTTTTAAAGCACATTCCTGCGCGCTTTAAAACGCATGGACGGGGAAAACTCATGCTCTTCAATGGGACCCGTTCACACCTGGGCGTTTTAAAGAGCGCAGGACCGCGCTTTAAAACGTCCTGCGCCCAAAGTCTGGGAGCTGCTTTTGGTGGCATAGCAGTGCGTTCGCGGCCATAGACATAGCCGCGAACGCGCTAAAATGCGTGTTTGCGCGTTTTTTCGTATGCGCAAACGCACATAAAAAAACGCACGTTTTGCGCATGTTTGAAGAACATGCAGGTGTGAACCCCGCCTTAGAGTTTGCACTGTCGAAATGGGGCTGTTGGGTTTGGCAAGGGAGAGATCACTGTTGGCTGCTCCACTGGTGTCAGTGCAACGTGTGGATTTGTCAGAGTGTCTGTATGTATGGACTTGTTTGTAAATCTGTGTGTCGGTGTCTGAATCACAGTGTAATTGTCACACTCAAACAACTCACTCCTATACCACTGACACATTCACCGCCATCTCACTAAGCCAACCACACATTCCCATCCTACTCAGCCAACCACACATTCCCATCCTACTCAGTCAACCACACATTCCCATCCTACTCAGCCAACCACACATTCCCATCCTACTCAGCCAACCACACATTCCCATCCTACTCAGTCAACCACATATTCTCATCTCACTCAGCTCAGCTGACCACATACTCTCATCCTACTAAGCCACTCATAACTATCTCACTCATCCACCATCACTCCAAAATCACACAATCTGCACACACTTGTATTCACATGACCATAACTATCAACACATACATGTAGCATTGTTTTTTTCTTTTGCTGGTTAATTTAGTACTTGATTTTTCACACTGTTATTAAAAAGTTTTCTAAAAAGAAAAAAAAAGTTGCCCCACATTTTACCTTGCACCTGCCTCCAAAACCACTAGAGCTTGCTGTGCACGGATAAATCTCTACCTGTAGGCACATCGAGATTACCTGCCCAACAGTGCAAACCCCAATACTGCTAGGCACATCATTAAGTCTCCCAAAATGACCAGAGCCAGCCAGCAATTTAGTTACAGCTTGGAGGGAGCCAGGAGAAGGACAAAGGAAGCAGTTCATATGGGGTGACAGGGAGTGGATCTCTAATGATATGGCAGTGACAGATTATCTGTGAGTCTCATAGCCTCAGTGTACCCCTCTGCTATCAGAGACTTGTTCGAATTTTCCACCTTTTCCTCCCCAGTGAGTCAGTGCAGAGTTACCACTCAATACAGTTGACGTGGTCAGCCTCGTGCTGTTTGCACTTGATGCAAAATAGGACTGATTTACATTCTTTTTCCAGGGCTGCGTTTTAGTCCCAGTCTGGTCCAGGGAGTAAAAGGGGACTTGAATGAGGGAACAATGCACCTGTCGTGAGGGTAGGGGAATTCCATGAGTTTATGGAGGAGGAAAGAGACTGCTTTAAGTATGTGTCTGGGGGAATGAAGACCTAGGTTATGAGGGTGGAAATTCCACAGGGTCTGTCATTATGCGGCTCAGGTGATACAAGATAGATACTGCACAGCAAAGGCAGCCCAGTCCTCCTGCCTAAGAAGATGGTCCATGACTGACAGACAGGGCCCTGGAATATTCTCTGGGAGGAGTGGGTTAAACTTTGGGTGGGAAAATACTGTACATAGATTGGCTTACACGTAAAAGTTTGATACAATGTTGTGGGATATACAGTATATGTAATGCACTGATGGGGGGGGGGTCAGCATTCCCAATTGAATGTGCTGCTGTTAACAGTCCCTCCCACCCTCCCTGGCTTTGGCTTGTTTTTTCTGCTTTCTTTTGCAGACGTTGTCACAGCTTTAGGGCGGAAGTTATCCTGGCCAGCGTGAAAATGAGGAATCTGGAAGGTGGAGCTCAAGTTAGCGGTTGGGAGAGGCAGCTTCCTGATGCGACTTACGGCGCTCGGGAGGTCGAACTCTGTGTGAAGGTTGTACCTGTCGGAGGCATGGTTACGCCTCTGCTGACAGTGGGCGTGTTATATTGTTTACGGTTTATGTTATGTAAATCATTAAAAAAAGCTGTGGCCAAAGCCAGTTTACCCATAAAAAAAAGGTGTCTGTCTTTATTGTGTTTGGCTTGGCTTTGGTCTTGGTAAACAGCGTGGTATTGTTGGGATTTAATATTGTAAAAGGGCCCTTCCTCCTTAGTCAGTCATGCTCTGCATTCTGACACATGCTCTGTCCCTACCTGAGAATTAATCACCACCAGCAATAACACACCGTAGGGCCATACACCCACTGACACCCATACACAAACACAGTCATATCTCAGAGATACAAACACATACATACACACACACACCTTTTAGGGAAGCCGCTAAAGGCAGGCTCAGAGACTCGGCTATTCCAAGACTTTACAAGCAGCATCACAAACGTTTGGAACATTTATGTCAATAAAAATGTTAACTCAAAGCAAAGTATCTTAATTACATTTATTACAGTTTACAGACTAATTGCTGGTAGTTTTGTTGCTGTGCAGCTCTGTTATACACCTGCACACCCTCATTGACATACACTCAAAATGCACATACATAATAGATATATACACATCCACATATACAACAGCTATACACACACAGGCTTGGACATGCAGTGTAAACACTAAAAAGGTTTATATTTTTTTCATGTATCCAGGAAATAGCATTGTCACGTGAACTACAGAGGTGTTATACATAGAAGTTAACCCCTTTGCTCCTGAGCCATTTCACTTCCCATCCTGTATTTTTCTAAGGAAATATACTATTGTAAACAAACTGAGGAAAATAAACTGTGTTCTCTTGTGTTTTAATTTTACTCTGTACATTTATACAGAGACATGTCTGGTACCATTGTAAAGGGCAGACTCTGGCCTTTCCAGTGACATCCAAATGGTCTATGCAAGATGTGAAGAACCGGAGATATAGGGTTTCAAACCTCCAAAGGTCCCCTTTATGACCTTTAACCCCTTCACTACCAATATCGAGTATCTCAGGTTTCAAAGGCACCAACTGGTGTCCCGATACCGAGATATCTCGATGTGCTGTTCTACAGTCCCAAAAGCAAATTAAATTTGTTTGCTACAAACGAATTTCGCTTGCTTTTGGGCCGCAGAAGGTGCCCCCAAAGTTTTAGCCCTGTAGGCATAATTCCCAAAGAGTTAAAACTGTGTAAAAACAGCAAAAATGAATGTCGGACATCGGCATTCAGCAAGCTGATACATTGTAGCAGTGAAACTCTCACTGCAACTGTAACTCAATTTGGCACCATCTACTGGCCAAATATGTTAGTATAGTAAAAATAAGTCATTGTGAGTATTTTTCAAGATTTCCTTCAGTATAATTAATTAAAAATTATTCTTCAAAAACCACTGATTTCTGACAATTTTTTGGGGAAAATCACTTGGTAGTGAAGGGGTTAAGGGGACTGCAGGTCGGGGAGGGGGGCCCTCTCTCGATCCACCAGTGGGTGGAAGTAATCTGGCAAGGGGACTGATTTAGGGGTTGGTAGGTAACTGATACCGAGTGTGGGATAGTTAGAAGGAGAATGACAGGGCCTGAAGGAAACCAACACGAGTTCAGGGGAGCCTTAGGATAGAGTATGATATAAATAAATAAGGGGTTATTCACAAAGCACCAACCTTGCACACCGAAGTGCAACAGACGGTTAATTTCACCGTAGAGTGCAATTTCAGGACAGTTCGTCTATTTACAAAACTGTCATTTCTCCAAATACAGGCGAATTGACGACATAATACAGTGCAGTTTGATGATCTTCGTCAATCTTTGGCAGCACCGAAATTGTCCCATAGAGAAGTAATGGTCTCTCTATTCACAGGATGCTGAACTTCACCGTAGTGACAGGGAAATGACCTGATTTTTGGTGATTCAGTTCAACAGGTTTAAAGAGTCAAATCCCATAGGCTTCAATGTAAAAAAATATATATTTTTCATTTAAAAAAAAAATTATTCTTTTCATTTTCAGCAAAAAGCTTTTTTACTTTTTTATTTTTATTACCACCTTTTCGTGTATTTTAGGCAAAATTTTGGTTTCCCAATTTTTTTAAAAGTGTTTTTTTATTCTGTAACAGACCTTTTTATTAATTTTTAAAGGACCTTTTTTTTAATTATTTTGACAGTTTCATGTATTTTTATTGGTTTAAACACCTATAAGGAGAATAGGAGAGTTCCTTTTTTAATTTTTTTTATTCAGTTATGTGGATTTCGCCAAGGCCAGTTCGCTGCACTTCAGTGCTCTTCGGCAACGTTCTCCAAATTTTCCATGAGGTTTCGGCAACTCCATCTTCAGGGCACTACGGTGGCCCTACGGTGAATAGTGAATTCACCATAGTTTTGGCAAAATATATTCGTTGAAGTGAAAAGCACCGAAATTTCAATTAAATTTCGGTGCTTTGTGAATAACCCCTATAGCGTCTATGTACATTTGTGTGTAACTCTATCTACGTGAATCTGTGTGGCAGTGCACCTTTTTCTGTCTGTATGTGTGTAGCTGTCACTGTGCATGTGTATGTTATTTAGGATTATTCGCAAAGAGGCGATCTGGTCCTGAAATGGCACCGAACAGGGAATTTCCCCTTACAGTGCAATTTCGTGGCCATTCGGCTATACAGAGAGCAGGTAGTTCAGCAAATTTTGGCGAGCTGCCAGCAAGTACGGTGCTGTTCGACGGCAGTGAACTCCCCCATAGAGAAGCAATGGTTCATCTATTCACAGAACCCCGAACAGCAGTGAAATGTTAGAGAAATGCCCTGCTGTTCGGTAGTTTCATTCAGCAGGTTTAATCAGGCGAATCCCATAAGCTTCAATGTTAAAAATATTTCTGTTTTTATTCAATGTCTGATAAACTGTTTATCCTTTTAATCTGCAGCAAAAGTCTTTTTTTTTTTAGGGATTGTTTCCGGAAATTTTATTTTATTTACTGTTTTTTTTTTTTAATAGCGGGTTTTCTTTTTTTTGTAACAGCCCTTTTTATTATCATTGAAAGACAATTTGCACAAAGTGCAACAAGAGTGGTATCAACATATAATTTTAATGGTTAATGATAAATTAAAAAAGGGATGCAAAAAATAGATACTGTATGTGGACAATGACCCGAGAGGAAGTAGATGCCGTACCAATAATAAGTAGCGAAGAGATACTTGTAGTTAATGAGATATGCCTTCTCCTTGTTTTTAACAGCTCTATTCTGCATTTATTCTTGTGGACCTTGTCCTTTGGCTATTATTGGTTATCTATCTAGTGTGCCTAGCAATTGGTCATGTAGGTGGCTTGAACCACCGAGGTATAGTGAGCCATCAGTATCTATGTGTATGCCTTGTCACTTGTTGCTTTTTATTGCTATTGCCTCCCTGGGTGGCTTGAACCACCGGTTTATAGGCAGCCTTCATTAACTACAAGTATCTCTTCGCTACTTATTATTGGTACGGCATCTACTTCCTCTCGGGTCATTGTCCACATATCTATTTTTTCCATCCCTTTTTTAATTTATCATTAACCATTAAAATTATATGTTGATACCACTCTTGTTGCACTTTGTGCAAATTGTCTTTCATTGTTATTGTTGGGTTATGCCCTGTGGAGTGGTTTATTGAGCCTCACTCCTTTCGCTGTTTTGTCCTTTTTATTATCATTCATTGGATCTTATATGTAAATTCCAGACATTTTCATGCAGCAGTTTTATTTGCAAACGCCATTTCAATTTTGACACTTTCAGGCTAATGTCAGACGAGCGCATTCTGAGCGCACTCTGTGTACGTGCAGAACAGACAGACGTACAGACGGAAGATACTGTAGACACCACACGATCCATTTTTCTTGACTGACGTAGAAACAAAAAGGGAACTATGGGAAATAAAATGAATATGAAAAATGATAAAAATTGATACATGATATGAAAAGCCATTGTGTGCGTCAAGGTGCTGGACGTCGCAAATGCGGTCCGTCTGACTTCGTTCCATCCACTCTACGCATCCGTTCTAGTGGTTTTACGTTCTTGCTTAAATTGCATCCGATGCCATGTGCGTTGTGCGTGTGCAATTCAGTGCGCACGTACTTCCTGTGTGGATCTCTATTGATCATGATTCTATGCTATGAAGGATATTAAACAGTGTGGCGATACAGACGTGATAACTGCATTCGTCTGACACGGGCCTTAGTCGTATCGTTTTTTTTTTTTTTTATACCCGTCCGCCAGCTTGTCAGCTTTCTTCTGCGGCTGGTTGGAGCTGTGTCCGAAAAAAATAGATAAATAATGAGGCTTTTTGCTTCAGATTAAAAGAATAAACGGTTTATTAGATAGTTAATAAAATCGGGAATATTGTTAACATTGAAACCTATGGGATATGCCTGATTAAACCTGCCAAAGACGAGACAGAGGAGATATGATAGAAACATTTAAATACGTAAAGGGAATCCACAAGGTAGAGGAAGGGAGTATATTTAAAAGGAAACAAAATAGCAAAACAAGAGGACATAGTCTTAGATTAGAGGGGCAAAGGTTTAAAAGTAACATCAGGAAGCATTATTTTGCTGAGAGGGTGGTGGATACATGGAACAGTCTTCCAGTAGAAGTGATAGAGGCCAAAACAGTAATTTATTTATTTATTTATTTGCAAAGGATTTTACCAGGAAGGATACATTGAGATTTCTCTCGTTTTCAAGTATGTCCTGGGTTCAAGAACATTGAAGTGTTACAGTTACAGAAATACAAAGTAATAAAATGCAAGAAATTAAAAACAAAACACAAAAATACAGATTAACATATCATGGGAAAGGCTAACACCTTGGGTTAATTAGGGTGATTTGCAAAGTGGAAGCAGCTGGAAAGTAAGCTACAAATTTCAGACCAGCACTGGGTGGATGGATAGGGAGGGAGGGACAGCAGAGTCCAAACGCAAGCGCTGTGGCAGTGAAAATTGAATTTAAGCAAGCATGGGATAGGCATAAGGCTATCCTAAACAAAAGATAAATCCAGGTAAAGTATCCATGTAATTGGGCAGACTAGATGGGCCGAAAGGTTCTTATCTGCCAGCATTTTTCTATGTTTCTATGTTTCTATGTTTCTATGAATAAAACCACCGAACATCAGGACATTTCAACATTTCACTGCTGTTCAGTGTTCTCTGAATAGATTAACCATTGCTTCTCTATGGAGATTTCACTGTGGTCAAACAGGCACCGTATTTTGCTTGCAATGCACCAAAATTTGGCAAACTGCCTGCTTTGTGAATAGCCGAATGGCATTGAAAATGCATTGTACGTGGAAATTTGCTGTGCATTTTCAGGGCAACTTCGGATCTCTGTGAATAACCCCAATAATATATACAGGGTAATTCAAAGAGAATCGAAAAGTCACCGCAAGTTCGGTTACTTTTCGTTCTCTTCAAATCGGTTCGATGTGGCGATCCCATTTCGGCAACCCTGCGGTGTATTCAGCAAGCACCACAGGGTCCCCGAATTGCAGGGAAAGGTCGCCGCAAACCCACCGAAAGCTCACCACAAAACGAGGGCAAACGCACACCGAAACCCGCAAAAACATCTGGATTAACCCGCCGAAAACGCCAGAAAAACCCGAGCAGGAGCCGATCACACGCAGTGCAGCCGCCGGAAAAAGCCGACACGCAGACGACTGCAGTGAATAAATTAGAAAACCAGTTTGCTTGAATGTTTGAAAAGTGAAACGCTGTTTGCAAAGAAACTACTGAGCGAAAATGTCTGGAATTTACATATGAGGTCCAGGGAATGATAATAAAAAGGGCTGTTACAGAAAAAAATAACTTAAAAAAAGAAAATCGGAAATTTATTTAAAAAAAAAAATCCCGAAAAATGCTTAAAATATCCTAAAAAATCTATAAATAAAGAGACTCTTTACTGCAGAATATTATAATGAACTGTTTATTAGATATTGAATTAAAAGGGGAATATTTTTAACATTGAAGCCTATGGGATTCACCTGAATAAACCTGCTGAATTAAACTACAATATGGCAGGGCATTTCGGGAACCTTTCACTGCTGGTTTGTGTTCTCTGAATAGACGAAGCATTGCTTCTCTATGGGGATTCACTGCCCTCGAACAGGCACCGAACAGGCACCGTATGTGCAGGCAATTCGCCAAGATTTGGCGAATTGCCTGCTCTCTGAATAGCTGAATGGCCAGGAAAGGTAACCAAACGCTGAATTTCAGCGTTCGGTTACCTTTCTCAAGCAATTCGGATCTCTTTGAATAACCCTGATAATTGATAGTGTATATAAAGAATGTGTGATTCTCTTAAACTAGAAATAGAGCACAATTGCTTTTATGCCCGCTAGAATTTCTTCTGATCTAAAAAATAATGAAACATTAACATAGCAAATAAAACCTGTCTTGGACGTGGGTAATTTCACATATTAGCAAAAACAGCAGTCATCCTGTTGATCACCTAAAGATGGTTATCACACAATGTGCAACATCTGCTGTATATGTCAAAACCCCCTGAAAATGATCTAACATTAAGCGAGTATTACTTGAATCACCACATCGTAAGACCGAACAATCCTTAATTACTTCCCATTATCATAAAACATGGAAGGAAAACAGCTTATAGCATCGTTAATATAGCATTCCTAGGATTCCGTTTATAACGCCAAGATTAATATAAACAGAAATCTATTATGCTAGTAGGACCAAGAATAATAGATCTAGGAGCGCCCCCATGGAACAGGGAAGAAAATCCTGAATGATTGATAAACACATAATCCAGCTTTCTGTTTTACTGTAATATAAATTTATTATCCTGCAATGCTGCTCCCTTTCATCAACTTATTCAATGACCTATATCCATATATACAGAACTAGCCTTTGCCCGCGGCTTCACTTGCGTGGATTTTAGGATTTGTTAAAATTGTTTTTAAAAGAAACTTGAGGTTTTTTTGGTAGAACCCCCCTTCCGCCCCCCCACTTGGGATTTTTGGAAAATTGTAAAACACATGTTTTTTTATTTTTCAAGAAGAATGTAAGTGCCAAATTTCACACCTGTAACATCTTTGGTTTTTTAAATATAGGTATACTGATAAAAGTATTCATATCCCTTTCCCCCACCCCCCTTAACTGGATTTTCGAAAAATGGTAAAACATGGGGTTTTTTTGCACAAAGATTGTAAATATCGAATTTCACACCTGTAACATCATTGGTTTTTGAAATATAGGTATAGTGATAAAGGTATTCATCCCCCTTTTTGCCCCCCCACTGGATTTTTGGAAAATGGTAAAATGTTGTATTTTCAAGACGAATCTAAATACCAATTTTCACGTCTGTAACATCTTCTGTTTTGGAGATATAGGTATCATGTTGAAAAGTATTCACCCCCTTTTTTCACCCACCACGCGGGATTCTTGGAAAATGGTAAAACATGTGTTTTTATAGATTTCACAACTGTAACATCTTTGGTTTTTGGAAATATAGGTATACTGATAAAAGTATTCAACCCCCCTTTTTTCCCCCTCCCACTGTTTTTTTGGAAAATGGTAAAATAGGTGTTTTTTTGTTTCTCGAGACAAATCTAAATACCAATTTTCACGTCTGTAACTTCTTCTGTTTTTGAGATGTAGGTATCCTGTTTAAAAGTATTCACCCCCTTTTTTTTACCCCCCCACTTGGATATTTGGAAAATGGTAAAACACATGTTTCTTTATTTTCAAAAGATTGTAATTACCAAACTTCACACCTGTAACAGCTTGGTTTTTGAACTATAGATATACTGATAAAAGTATTCAGACCCCTTTCCCTCGACCCCCCCACCCTTATTTGGATTTGTGGAAAATGGCAAAACACATGTTTGGTTTTTTTCACGAAGATTGTAAATACCAAGTTTCACACCTGTAACATCTTTGGTTTTTGAAATATAGGTATACTGATAAAAGTATTCAACCCCCCATTTTTGCCCCCTCCCACTGAATTTTTGGAAAATGGTAACATAGATGTTTTTTGTTTCTCAAGGCGAATCTAAATACCAATTTTCACGTATGTAACATCTTCTGTTTTTGAGATATAGGTATCCTGTTTAAAAGTATTCAGCACCCCCTTTTTTTCACCCCCCCACTTGGGATTTTTGGAAAATGGTAAAACACCTGTTTTTATTTTTCAAGAAGATTGTAAATACCAAATTTCACGTCTGTAACATCTCTGGTTTTTGAAATATAGGTATAATGATAAAAATATTCAGACTCCTTTCCCCCGACCCCCCAATTGGATTTGTGGAAAATGGCAAAAAACATGTTTGTTTTTTTCACGAAGATTGTAAATACCAAATTTCACACCCGTAACATCTTCGGTTTTTGAAATATAGGTATACTGATAAAGGTATTCAACCCCCCTTTTTGCCCTCGCCAAGGAATTTTCAGAACATGGTAAAATATGTGTTGTTTTATTTTTTCAAGACAAATCTAAATACCAATTTTCAGGCCTGTAACATCGTCTTTTTTGGAGATACAGGTATCCTGTTTAAAATATTTAAAATATTCAACCCCCTTTCCCCCCACTTGGATTTTTGAAAAACGGTAAAATATTAGTTTTTTATTTTTCAAGACGAATCTAAGTACCGATTTTCACATCTGTAGCATCTTCTGTTTTTGAGTTATAGGTATCCTGTTTAAAATATTCAACCCCCTTTTTCACCCCCTTATGGGTGGATTTTCCAAGAATCCTTTCTTAGTGGGCGCCTACATCATAAAAACAGTGCACCTTCAAAAGTTCACGTTCCTAGGTTAAATGGTTTCAGCTGAGCCAATCAGTCAGTCAGGACTTTTGCGTTTATATATATAGATGTATTTAACCCCCCATTTTGGGCCCCCCCATGGAATTTTCAGAAAATCGTAAAATATGTGTTTTTTTATATTTCAAGACGAATCTAAATACCGATTTTCACATCTGTAACATCTTCTGTTTTCAAGATCTAGGTATCCTGTTTAAAATATTTAAAATATTCAGCCCCCCTTTTTTGCCCCCCAGTTGAATTTTTGAAAAACGGTAAAATATGTGTTTTTTTATTTTTCAAGAAGAATCGAAATACCGATTTTCACATCTGTAACATCTTCTGTTTTTAAGATATAGGTAACGTTTTTAAAATATTCAACCCCTTTTTTTCGCCCCCCAGTCGAATTTTTGAGAAACAGTAAATTACGTGATTTTTTTATTTTTCAAGACGAATCTATATACCGATTTTCACATCTGTAACATCTTCTGTTTTTAAGCTATAGGTATCCTGTTTAAAATATTCAACCCCCTTTTTCACCCCCTTAGGGGCGGAGTTTCCAAAAATCCTTCCTTAGTGGGTGCCCCCATCATAAAAACAGTGCACCTTCAAAATTTCACATTCCTAAATTAAACGGTTTCAGCTGGGCGTTGATGAGTCAGTCAGTCAGTCAGGACTTTCGCGTTTATATATATAAATTTCATTATTTTTGATTACCCTCAGCTCCTTGGCATCTTAAACTTACCTGGACAAACTGAGTTTAGGCCACCGTGTAGTATTGAAAAGGTGTTTTATCTAGTGATCACTGTTGGATGTGACAGCTGATGTAAGCACACAGGCCTATTTCTTCATGGATTCCCTTATGTCCCACTGTCGTGAGCCACTCTTCGAGGGAGCGCTGGGGGGTTGCTTCTTACCCATGCAGGCGATCAAATCCGAAGTGGCACTGCAGAACTCCGCAGAGGCTTCTGAGAGACGCAGAGAAGGTAGGCCCGAAGTATAGGCCCAAGCTTCCAGGGAGCCGGGATCCACCGTCGGGCACACCAGGCAGCACCAATCACGTCCTCCGAAGCTTAACCCTTTCGCTGCAGAGGCTTTTCCCGCCCCTGTGCTGAGGTCATTTTTTACCTGTTTTGCGCATCATGTTTAAACGTGTTTTTAAGGCTTATTTTAGTATATGACACCGACATATTATATATCGTTCTTTCCGTCAGACTCGGTAGATTCATAATATGTCATTATTATATGTATACGTTATGTCATGTCTGTATATTATAACAAAAAATGCAATAAAATATGTATTTTCAATAATTTACAATGTGTAAAGTGTTTTTTTCCACATTTTAACATGCGAGCAATTGCGGTTATATTTTGTATGGGGTGCGCTTGTTAAAAAAATTAGAGATGGGGTCTCGTTACATTTTTTTTGGGGAAAATGACACTATTTTTAACAAACGCACCGCATACAAAAATCGTTAGTGCAGCATCATTGTTCACATTATAATTGAAATGGGAACAATATTGCTACACTAACAAACCAAAAAAAAAAAAAAAAAAGTGTTTATTTTTTTTTTTTCATTTTTTTTTTTCATTTTTTTTTATTTTTATTTTTCTTTTCTTTTTTTTTTTTACAAAATTTTTAACTTTCATGTTTGGTATCGTTGGAACGGCCATGCTCTGGCCGATCCAACCATATCAAAATTTAACCCCTAACTGCCACGGATCGGGAGATAGGGAGTTCATTGGAACTCCCTATCTCCACACTTGGTGGCAGTTAGGGGTTAACTGTAGGACTGGCGTCATCGTGCTACGCACGATGACGCCAGTCCTCTGGTGGAGTTCCCGGAAGCTTGGCCGACATCCAAGATGTCGGCCAGCTCCGGGAAAGGATCGCGAACCGGCGCTTTTCAGCGCCGATTCGCGATCCAGCTCCCCAGGGGTTAATGCCAGGCATCATTTGGAAGGGCAGGCTGTGCCCTTCCAAATGATGCCTGGGTTAAGCCCCGCAGAGCCACCGATCGGGAGGGAGAGAGGTCCGAAGGACCTCCCCCCCTCCCTTTCAGGCGCCTCCTCCGCACATGCGGGGGGGGGGCGCCTGAATTAGGTGTCATCGCGCCCCGCGATGACACCTAATAATGGCGGCTGCTGGTCCGGATGCCGGGCTGACATCCAGGATGTCAGCCCGCACCGGAGGGGCCAGCGATTGGCCGGAACCCGGCCGAACGCTGACCCCAAAGTGAGGACGCGCTCAGCGCGTCCTCAGCACACCAGCGGGAATGCTGAGGACGCGCTGAGCGCGTCCTTAGCATTCAAGTGGTTAAAGGGACACTCTACTCAAAAAATCACCCCCCTGTTTTTTTATCCTAACCTATCCCTATTCCCTTAATAAATCTTTCGTTTTTATTTATTTTTTTGTAACTGTAATACTTACCCTAAAATCCACTTCTTTCCAGCGGCGTCTTTTATTTTTTTTATACTCACCTCCCTCCTCTTCCGCTCCCGTCCTTCTTCATGCCTCTTTGCTTCTGGTTTACGTGAGAAGCGAGCATGTGCGCCTCTCACATAAGCCAGCTAATCGGCAGGCTTCCTCCCGGCTCCCTCTGAGGATTAGTGTTGCGCGCAAGAGGATGCGTGCAACACTAACCCTCAGAGGGAGCCGCCAGCTTCTGCGGTGAGTTGGAGACGTCATAGCGCTGAAAGCGCGATGACGTCTCCTACTCGGCAAAAGTCGGCAGAAGCAGGAAATATGATTCCCGCTCTGCTGACTGACAGCTGGGAGGGCGGAGTAAACTCCTCCGCCTCTCTCAGCTGTCTTCAGCATTTTCTGCTGAACCGCTGAGCGGAGGGAGGGGGGACAGAGGGCGGCATACTCCGGGCATCATGACCACCTAAAATAGCTTAGGTGGTCATGTTGCCTAGAGTATCCCTTTAATAATTAGTCCAGGGAATATAAAAGCAAGTTTGTGGGAAAACGAGCGGTATAAAGCAGCAAAACAACAGAAAGCTAGCGGGAGCTCCGCAAAACGTGACCGCTCCCAAAACGTGACCGCTCCCACAGGCCTATTTCTTGGCCCCCAGATACACACTGCTATTTTCCATTTGGTGTTGATTGGTAGGATGAGGAAGAATAAGAAAACTGGGGTGACATAGGATATTCGACTGTCATTGCAGGAAGTCACGGTCGGGCTGTCCCATCGCTATGAAGAGGACAATCAATCTAGTTGCCAGAGGACTTGATTCCGGACGGTCCTCGGAGATCATCTGATCTTCTCCTGCCACTGGACCCAGAGGGTTTCCCAGTTACTAGAGAGATTTTAAACAGCTACTGCTGGACATCCCCCAGGAATAACAAAGTTCCGGCGGGTACGACATCCCTCACTGTTGTGCTGTGCATTACAAACAAAGCCACCTTATGAAACACATGGTATTGTTTTTTTTTCTTTGTTTGAAGTAATTACATGTAAAAAGGAAAAATACAGTTAGGTTTTTATCTCCTGTTTCCATTTTGTGGATTTTCCCCCATGATGCAATATGTACCAAAATCTTGTGGGGAGTTTCACTTTATAGCTTTGGTTTAGCTTCTACATTATTTAACGGTCAATCGGGTGGAGGAAGGAATGTTAAAATAAAGGGTATCAGGGGGCTATTGCGTTGTATATGCTACTTGAGATGAGAGATGCAACTGAATGAAATATGACAAGGGACCATTCCTGCTACTTTTCCTATCTTGGTTTTTATTTTTTAATCCAGGGTTTCTCAAACCTGTCCTCAGGACCCGCTCACATTCCAGGTTTGCCAGATATGTGAAGCACAGCACAGGTGATATTATTTGCTGCTCAGTGATTGCAGGATTCAGCCTGCATTTCCCCAAGGTGATCCTCAAAACCTGACCTGTTAGTGGGTCCTTAGGACAGGTTTGGGAAACACTGTTTTAACTCCTGCTGATGACATATTGTAAAAATGCATAAGTACTGGGAAATTGTTTTTGATATCAAGTTCATTAAATTCAATTATATTTATTTATTTATTTATAAAGTATTTTACCAGGAAGGATACATTGAGATTTCTCTTGTTTTCAAGTACGTCCTGGGTTCAAGAACATTGAAATGTTAGTCGCTACAGAAATACAAAGTAATAGAATGCAAGATATTAAATAAAAGATAAAAAAAACACAAATATACGGATTAACACAGAAAATAAATATGTAGGAAATAGTCATTATGTTACATGTTTACAGGTGCATTCTGTATTGAGGTATGTTAGTAAGGAGCTCTTAAGTGACTTTAGACTGGGGGAAGATTTGATGGCGTCTGGGAGGTTATTCATAAATGAGTATATCTAACATTTTCCTCCCAAACATTCTGTATTTTCTAAATTAAAGAGATTAAATATCTTTATAGTTAATTATATTATACTATTATTGTGTTACAGCGTTACTTCTATATATGCTATATATAATTCTAAATGTCCTAACCTGGCAAGAATAGAACCTGCCATGGTCGGGGCAGAGCTTGGATGCCTTGGAGGGTACACGTGTTCTACTGGGTCTCTGTGATTTGGACTCCTTCTCGAGGACTTTTTGGACTTCTACAGGTCGTATTTACACTCTCCTTGCACCCCTTCATAATCAGGGGCATCGGAACCAGATTCCGGTCTGGGGATTTTTGCTGACGGGAGACCCTGAGGCTATTCCCCGTCGACTTCCTACTCTGGCAGCCATCTCGAGGCATACTTGGTGGTGGAGCCTTGCTACTCCAGGCTTAAGGTTTAATAGCTGCTGTGGAGTTGCCTAACACGGTACCTACTGTATGGTGGGGTGTGCTACCTAGGGAGCGGTGGGCCCACGTACCCTGGGGGTCACCTGCTGACATCTCGCTGGGTTCAACTGCCGTGGGCTTGAGCGGCCTACCTGCACCTGAAATATCCTTAGAGTTGCCTCGTTTTCCACTGCAGCTGCCCGATCCGGACTCACTTCAATCATGAAAGAGATGCTGGCAGAATTGCTGGAGGAGTTGCTGGAGCTTTGGTGCAATTCTTGGTGGGAAGCCGGATGGGTCTGTGGAGTGGATCGAGCTGCGAGGGGGGCCAGTTGACCTGAGGCACTGATGGAGGAGGAGCGATCCTGTGTTGCATCTGGGATTGCAACAATACAAGATGCTAGTGCCCCAAGAGGCATATCTCCTTCCCTGGCTTCTCCCGCTCTGGAGTTGTGACTGCTGGATGTTTTCCCAGAGGCTCCTCTGGCTCTGGCCGGTGGCTTGCTGAGCTCGGCTTCTCCGCTGACCGATACGCTGCTCCGTTACTGCTGTATCCCAACAGCATTACCTGGTGATCTGTCTCATGGAATGGTGCCGGATGCATTCAACGATTGCTGACTGGGCCTGGTTGTTAGAGGTTATGGAGACTGTTCTGTTTCAGCCACTGCTGTGGCTTTGCTCTGTGGATGTCCTCTTTGGTGGTTCTGCTTCTTCATGATGCTGACCAGCCTGTGTGGTCTCCTGTGGTTGTTGTTCGGTTACCTTGGCTACCCCCTCATGTTTTCTTTTGATGTATGTACCGCTGTCTGCTTCTGTTTATCCTTGTCGACATTTCCTTGCAGTGCCTTTTTTCTTTCTTTGCATGATTTTATTGTATGTCGTCTACTGCTGTATTTTATCTGAGGTGCAATCCTATTATTTTTGTACTGTTTTGACTGTGTGTAAAACTTCAAAAATGAAGTATTAAAAAAAAGCATGCCATGGTCATCTGTTGCTATATCCCATCCAAGGTGCGGGTCATTGTGTTCAATTGATTTTATTCTTCTGGGTGGCCATTCTCCTTCGAGATTCACGGCTCAGTTTATGTCTGACAATCTGCTATTCTTTGGATGTTTGTGTTATCAACTCCTCAGAAACCTTAGGGGATGAGAATTCAGTTCTCTAAGATGTTTGAGAAAGTGACCTTCAAATACTGCTCTGCAGAATTTTGGGGAGGATCATCTATTAGAAGGTAGAGGCAGATGTAGCAGTAAAGCATTCTGGACACCATCCGCAGGCCTGGATCTGTGGAGGAGCCCAATGCCTTCTGCTCCCTTACATTTCTATATCACCAAAGTGATATAAGGCAGTGGCACAACAGGATGTGCATTACCAAATTTTAATGCTCACTTTGTATGCAAATATATTATCGTAGAAATTATGAAAAATAGGAACAATCAATACAATGCCAAAGTTGACCAAAGGTGGGCTTCACCCAAGAATAAAACGAAAAAACTTTATTGGTATAAGAGAAAACT
This sequence comes from Leptobrachium leishanense, assembly GCA_009667805.1. Classification (NCBI taxonomy): domain Eukaryota; kingdom Metazoa; phylum Chordata; class Amphibia; order Anura; family Megophryidae; genus Leptobrachium; species Leptobrachium leishanense. The sequence continues at coordinate 163,001,796 of CM019063.1, read as the reverse complement.
TATAAATGTGAACATGTATGATGAATCAATGCATAGAGAGACCACAAAGACTGATGGGGTCTCTACTTGAGCTGTAAAAGGTCGGTATCAATTTAACAGCTAGTCACCAATAGCAATGGAGGCAGTGATACAAAATGCTTTGCTATATTTGATTCAGACTTTAATACAATCCATGCATACAAATATATTGGGTAATATTATATAAATGTGACTATAGAATATTATATATATCTTAATAAGAATGTGTCCATCACTAAATCACACATCACTATGGCAATGACAATGTATGAAAAGAATAAGAAGCGTTTAGTTCTACGCTCCACTCATCTACTTGTGTGTATCACACTGGACCCGCATCTCATCATTCTTTTGTCTTGCGTAGAGGAACATTTCCTGTCTGCAAAGTGTTCATACACCTCTGATGTGTGTGGGGTGTAAGAGGTCATAGTTTAGATCCATAACTTAGAAACACTTCATTTATCAGAACAATGGAAGGGGGACCACGTACTCTCCCCTTCCCACAATACTCTTCTTTATCAGGCCAGCAGGGAAGCAGAAGTTCCAGGAACCAGCCTGCTGTGTGTTGAGACGTTTCTCATAGCTTTTTATTATTTCATTTCGAGGAAGCGGAGGAACGGGGAACTTAAAAGGTTTAGCTCCGATTTGGATACAATTGTTTAATACAGTGTGCGTGTAAGATGCCATAAATATCATTTATTATTATTATTATTATTCTTTATTTATAAAGCGCCAGCATATTCCGCAGTGCTTTATAAATAAAATAAGGGTTTCCAGTCGTTTAACAAATGTTAAGAAAGAGATTCAATAAATACATTTGTTTTGTATATAACGCCTTCAGACAAAGGTAGGCCACTCATGAGAAGCAAACATTTAAAAAAAAATTAATGTACCTGACATGGTCTACAGTCTACACCAGTGGTTCCCAACCTTATGTCAGGTGGAAACGAGAGACGGGACGTAGAAGAACCTCTGTTCGGCAGGCTAGTTAACCTGAACGGTGCAACCATCTGTGACCAGCTGGAATAGGATATGCATGGCAGCAAGGTTAGCGGGTGATCGTGTCGCCAGGAAGTTCTTGATAATCGGAGCGCGGTACAGAAGCAGCATATATTTGAAGCATTAGTTGGGGTCACGAAGCCAGGGGTCGAGGATAGGAGAGAGTAATGTAATAGAGGATAAGCCGAGGTCAAGGATATAGATAGCAGCAGAGTCTGGTCAGGCAAAGGTTTGGTAGTTGTATTAACACCTTATAGTGTTAAGAGTGTTTGGCGCTAGAGAAAATATTGATTCACGACAATTTGATCAGTGCAGTTTATACAAGCATGCAGCTCACCACAGGTGTGTCCCTCACCCACAAAGATATAGAAAAATACAAACTCAGTTTAGGAGGTACACTGGGATAACAATCAATACTCATGTAAGCTCTTAAAAACAAAACATCAGAGCAAAGACTCACCGCTTGGCATCTTCCTTATATGGAGCCGGAGATTAGGCTTGTGCACCGATTTTTTTTTCGGTTCGATTCGATTTGATTTTTCGGATGTTTAAACTTTTCGATTCGGCTCGTTTCGACCGATTTCTGTTTCGATTCGGTTCGGCTCGACTCGTTTTTCGTGTACATTTTTTTTTCGGAATATCGACCATTTTTCGTATTTTCGTGTCACTTAGCTCGTTTTTTGTATCGACTTTTCGTGATTTCGGAAATTTTCGTTTTTCGGAATTGTACATGTTTTCGGAATATCGACCATTTTTCGTATTTTCGTGTCACTTTGTTCGTTTTTTGTATCGACTTTTCGTGATTTCGGAAATTTTTGTTTTTTCGGAACGTCTGTTCTCCTCGTTTCAAAGCAATAAATTTCGATTTGACACATTTCAAGTCCATTCGAAAATTCCGAAAATATTTCGTTTCGGCTCGGAAAACTTTTCGGATCTGCCATTTTCAGATCTAAAAATTTTCGGAAAATCGGCCGCATCCGAAAACACGAATCGGGAAATTTCGTGAAAATTCCGAAACCCGAAACGCACATCCCTACCGGAGATATGTCGCGGGCTCATGACGTCAGGGTGCCACGTGTGTCATTGTGGAATACTGGCGGCCAATTTGTATAAAGCGCCGTTCCATGTGTGCGCGCCTGGGCACATGGGGGCTGACCTCTACGTGGGAGGGCAGCTGTGGTACCAGGGAAGGAGAGGGGGAACCGGACATCGCCGTCCGCTATAACCGGGATGGACAGGGTCCAGGCTTTCAGACGACACGAAGGGAGAACTGTGACTGATGGGTGTAATGCTACAAGGTTTGCAGTATTGCAGTACGCTACACCTTATCCTTCGGACCCACTGACAGGCCAGGTTTGCCATATATCCGAAGCACAGCACAGGTGATATGAGCAGGCTCCCATCATCTTCCGGCAGTAACCCTAGGCACTCCTCCAGATCCACAAGAACTGTCCCCAAGTCTCTACTGGGATGGGGCACGATAGCCGCCGCCATTCCACGTGTTCCCCCGCCTGCTCTGTCACACGGACAGCAGCCGCGTTCAGAAGATGGGGGCCCTCCATCCTCCGAGCCCACACCAGCCGACCACCCGGGGCAGGTAACACTGCAGGGGGAGGCCTGGAAAGCGAGGGGTGAGCCAAGGCAAATCCGGAGGGTAGGCCTGAAAATGTACGACGGGCGCACGATCAGCACGGAGACAGGGCCACAATCTTTTCCAGGCTCTGGAGAGGGGGGACAGAACAGGCTCCAGAGCACTCTACCTGATGGCCAGCCACGCAGGGTCTCCTAGAAGGGTAATTCAGAGGCAAATCCGGAACGAAACCGTCTCTGTCAGCTATAAAAAGAAGAGCTCTGTTAAGGCACGGCTGCTCCCTTGCATGGCCAGCCACGCCCCCAACAGACTGTTTTGTTATATTTTTTATAGGACCTTTTTATTATTTAAACATGTTTTCATGCATTTTTATTGGTTTAGAAGAATAGCAGAGTTCTGTTTTTTTCTGCATTACGGCAGTCTTCAGCGGTGTTTGGCGGTCTGTGGCAGCATTAGGCGGTCTGTTTGTCGGCTCCATGTTCGGCGCACATCGGGACCCTGCGTTGAATAGTGAATTCACTGCAGGGTCAGTGAAATGGAATCGGCGAAGCCCAGCACAGTTCCCCGAACAAGAAAGCATCGAAATTTCACTGAAATGTCGATGCTTTCTGAATTACACTTTATGAGAATATAGTTTTATATGTACACATTGTATAGTTACGGGGATTGATGATAAATGTATATTTCATTAGTAATTCCCTGCTGTCTCACATCCATGACAATCTGAAGTTGGCAGACGGATCATGTTGCTGGATGGTAATAGGAATTCAATCACAAGAAATAGCTAAATGTTGAGACAAACCAATTGAAGAGCTGCCGAATAGTGGTAACTCTCTGGACTATATGTAGTGGAGTCACAAAAAGCTCCTCGGTCACAGCTAGGAGGCACAAATAATGCAGAAAGGTTGCAACACAATGAGTCTGGGATTTATGGATATACTGTATGTGGTATATACATTTACTCCAGACAGTGTTTGTGCTTGGTCTATTTAGCAATTGCATGGCCCTCTAGAGTGAGAGAGAAAAACAGCTTTATGACCAGTGGAGTTCAATGGCCTATGGCCGTTTATTTCAGCAGTGTTTCAGGCAGCCAGGTACATTAGCCGTGTTTCAATGTAGCAAAAGCTTTGAGTACTCAAGCCTCAAGGCTTGAAAAAGACTCTTATCTAGTTGAAACATTGCCTGGTCCACTAGGGTGGAATGAAAGCTCTCCTGTATGTAGCCACTTGTATTTTCCTGGCACCCCAGAACTGTGGGACTATTTCTCCTAATGCCAGGGAGACTGTTAACTGTGCCCCGGAATACAGGGCTGACAAGATGCCCGTGCATTTGACCTACGCGGCCAATGAGGAGAACTATGTGCATGTGACTTGTGAGGCCAATAAGAGAGCGGATGCCCAATCTAGCTAAGCAGAGCATGAGGAGACACATGCCTGGTGATACGGACGCTGCAGAGCCTGCTGTATGTGGGGCTTGTCCACGGTGACCAAAGCAGGCCTGGCAAGTAAGAAGCTGGCCAGGATGCTGCAAGTGTATGGAGCAGAAACAGACTGGAGCAGCGCTGTGAGCATGTGGGTCCGATGCAGCGAAAGAAGTGGGCCAAGACTGCCTAGCAGTTTGGCGTTGCCGCATCAGAGAAGTAGGCTGAGACCGCCTGTCGGTAGTAGTTTTGCACCATGGCAGTGATCAAAGCAAGCCGGGCAGTTGGTGTAAAGTGGCAGCACTGGGATATCAGTCTGTTACAAGGAGAGCTGACAGATCCTGGAGGATCCCCTGCTGCCTGGTGTGGCTGAATACTTTGGTAACCAGTACCCTCCCCCCTGTTCCGCTGACAGGACAATCTATCCATCTTTCTACACTAATAAAGCTACCCAGCCTGCACGTGGATTCACTGACAACCTTCTTGGGAGTGTCTGCTGTTTATTGCATGTGTTATCTTACATCCAAAGGGCCCAATGCTTCTGTGCACCAACGGTACCCACCAGCCGCTAGGGCGAAGACGTAGGGTGGGTTACAGGTTGTTTGGCAGGGAGCGGGGTGTGGTTAGAGAGTGTTGGTGTGTTAGGCTAAGGTCAGACGAAAGCAGTTTTAACGTGCGTTTAGCCGCACGAAATCACGGCCGTGCTAGCAGCAAATGACGTCCAATGCCGGGGAACATACGACGAACGGCCGCACGAAAGTTCGTCCGCGCAACGCAAGTGGCAAACGAACGCATTTTTTTGAGAACGTCAAACCGCTACTACTGACGTACAGAGTGCGCTGCGGCGGCATAGCGGCATGTGTGTGTGATTAGGAGACGTCAGACGCTGCACACGTCCGGCCAACATAACGTCCAGACGCAAAAAGGGTTTTATTGATGATCCGTACAAAATCACGGACGACAATGCGCATCGTATGACCGCTATCGCGTATTCCGTGAAAAAATACATCCATTCGTTCGAACACACTTTTTCACGGACAACGTGAAAAATGCGTTCGTCTGACCCTAGCCTTAGTTAGCATTGTACTGCCTGTCTTTATTTTGTCCTGCCATTATCTTTAATACAGAGATATATTGTCTTGCTGCAGCAGGTGTATTGTAGTTATTATTAGGTTCCTACCTGGGAGACCATCCATTGCCATGGATGCCCAGACAGGTGGAGGCACTGCCAAAGTTATGTATCCCTACTCCCGTATTGCGGAGGCTCAGGCTCACCATGTAAAGCAGGAAGATGTAACCCAGCATAAGGGCCCTAGGGGTGCCAGTCCCCCGTGGCAAACATCCGTTACAAGTATATGCCTGGTGTTGCATAGTCATTTCCTTTTAATTGTTATGACATAGGAAGATTTTCATATAAAGATCTGAGTGCATTTCCAATCCTCTTAAGCAGTAGGCTTGATCCGACTGATTAATGTCCTAACAGAAAGGGTTCTTATCTAGTTATAAACAGCTTCTTTATCTCACATAGCAGAGCTAAGACTTTGCCTGCATATTTTTTTCTTTTACAAAGTCCTAGAATTTTAGATAAGAATTAGCTGGCCACCTACATTTCCCACACTTTTACTGATTTAGTTTATCTGAAATCAATGATCTTGCCAAGATAACTGTATTATTACAGCTGTATGTTGCTTCCTTTTAAGGAACAGCACTGTCTTAACAATAAGGCTGGGGTCAGACGAACGCAGTGCGAACGGGCGTGCATTCGCACTTTATTACAGCTGTAGTAGCAGCAAATGACATCCAATAACGGCCAATATACGAAGTACGGCCGCACGAAAGATCAGCCGTGCAACGCAAGCGGCAAAGGAACGCATTTTTTTCGAGAACGTAGAACCGCTAGTACTAACGCACAGAGTGCGCTGCGTCCGCTGCGTCGGCATAGCGGCGTGTGTGCATGACTAAGAGACGTCAGGCGCTGCAGATGTCCGGCCAACATCACGTCCATTTGTTTTTAATAGCTCCGTCAAAAATCACGGCCGAAATTGCGCATCGTATGACCGCTAACACGTCTTCCGTGAAAAAATGCGTTCAAACGCATCAACGCACTTTTTGACAGTAGACGCGAAAAACGTGTTCGTCTGACCCTAGCCTAACACGTTATAACTAGGGATGCACTGATACCAATTTTTTAAGACCGAGTACAAGTGCCGATACTTTTTTCAGTTACTCGCCGATACCGATTACCGATATTTTTATAAAATGTCATGTGACACTTTCCAATGAATAATTTTGGATTTTGCTGAAAGCCTGTCCAATTTATGCTAATATTGAAATGTATGGCGAGACACCCCATTTACCCACTGGACACCCCTACACCTCAGATATATATATATATATATATATATATATATACAGTATATATATATACCCACATAGACCTCAGACACTATGTATGCATTGAATAGATAATACATGCAATTTGTTCATGAGCAGCAGTAACATAGTGATAACTAAGGAGGATATAACATATTTCATTCATAATATATATATATCAACCTTGAGAATGGCTCCTGTGAGGGCTGAAACGTCGGTCAATTTTTTAATGATTTGAAATAAACTTTTATTTTAATACACGTGTGCTGCCTTCTCTGATGCTGAAAATATATATATATACACAAGTGCTGACACGGCACTCAAATTATTTTTTTACCCGTTGTTCCCCCCATTAATTCATAGATTTTTTTTGCGTTTGTAAATGCAGCGTAAATGCACCTGCTTCTCCCTTGATGTTGGCGAACCTGATGCAAGTCTCGCGTGATCTCCGTCGACCGCAAAGCTGTCATTCTCTCACAACAGCAGCGATGACAGTGGCGGAAGTACCAGGGTCGCAGCGGTCGCAGTTGCGACCGGGCCCTGGCATTCCGCCACTGGAGGGGGGCCCAGCGCCGCCGCCAGATTCCGGCAAAAAGCGCCGGAATCTGGGAGCAGCGCCGCCGGCTGTTCCCCTCCCTGCGAGCGGCCCGCTGGCTTGCAGCTTGGCCGCTCGAGTGGGATGGGAACTAGCTGACCAGCGCACGAGATCTCGCGAGAACTCGGCTGCGCTGGTCAGGTGGTTTCTGGTGAGCGGCCAGGCTGCATGCTTTCAGCGGCCGCTCACCATGGAGAGGAACGTTCTGTTCGGCAGCAGAGGAGGTGAGCTGGGGCCCTATATACCCATAAGAGCTGGGGGCAAATCTATCTATTAGCTGGGGCAGTATATCCATGAGCTGGGGCAATATATCCATGAGCTGGGGCAGTATATCCATGAGCTGGGGCAGTATGTCCATGAGCTGGGGCAGTATATCCATGAGCTGGGGGCAGTATATCCATGAGCTGGGGCAATATAACCATGAGCTGGGGCATATCCATGAGCTGGGGCAGTATATCCATGTGCTGGGGCAGTATATCCATGAGCTGGGGGCAGTATATCCATGAGCTGGGGGCAAATATATCCATGAGCTGGGGCAAATATATCCATGAGCTGGGGCAATATATCCATGAGCTGGGGGCAAATATATCCATGAACTGGGGCAAATATATCCATGAGCTGGGGGCAAATATATACAGGAGCTGGGGGCAAATTTATACAGGAGCTGGGGGCAAAAATATCCATGTGTGGCCTGGGGGCAATATATGTCCATGTGAGCTGGGGCAATATATATATCCATGTGAGCTGGGGGCAATATACAGTATATATCCGTGTCAGCTGGGGGCAATACTATCTTTTTTATATTGCAGGAAAAAAAAAAGTTAAAATATAGATCTTTTTTTGGGGGGGGTTGGGGGGGCCCTTCATGGATTCTTGCACCGGGGCCCTCAGGTTTCTAGTTACGCCACTGAGCAATGATGCTAGTCTCATGCGACGAAAAGATGCATGGAGTGAGTCTCCGGATGCTGCGTTTGAAGTCCTGCAGAGTGCAGCAGTGATGTGCTGTCTCGTTTGACTAATAGATGCGTGGAGTGAGCGCTGGAGGCCGCGTTTGAAGTCCTGCGAGAATATAAGACATATGAATGAAATATAACATTTAAATAAATTAGAGGTATGTCAATTGACTGCTCCCTTATTCCTTTGCCTCCACCGTATTGTCCTGTAACCAATTTAAATCAGCCTTTGTAAAGATGATAATCTGCTGACCCCATCCCTCAGCCTTCCTAGTTAGGACACACACTTACCCAAGGTCTTCTTTTCTCTCCCTTTACCGAGAATAATGGCCCTAAAAAAGTGTTATTTCAACATTTACAATATGAGTTATTTGAAATATATGACATGTTAGTCTAATTTTTTTACGGCAATAATATTACACTAATGAGAGAGGAAACATAAAATCCCATAATCCTGAACAGTTTCTGTGACAACCTATCATCCACAGTGCTTTAATACTATCTTACCCCCCCTTATACAAAAACAAATTATGATCAAAAGCATTTTCAGAATAAAAAGAACTCAACCCAAAAAAATTCACAGATGCTGCTAAATTGATCAGAGTGCGTAGTGTGTCCCTGTAAAACTTGTAAAACCACGTAAGCCGAAGTGCTCATGTCCCCTGGTCCTCCCTCCTGTTTCTTGTCCCCTCTCCTTAACTGCTCCAATGGTGCTTGAAAAAGAGAAAACAAGGCGTCTTTAAAACAATATTGCTTTAAAATGTTCATAGAGATTTCCTTTAAATTTATTTTCCTATAACATTACAATTTGACAAGACATTTAAGGGGTTATTCACAAAAAAAATCATAGTAATTTCGGTGCCTTTCACTGTGATTCCATTTTGCCGAAACTACAGTGAATTCATAATTCACCGTAGTGTCACCGTAGTGCACCCAAGATGGAGTCACCAAAGCTCCATGAAATATTTGGCAAACGTCATCGAACTGGCCTTGGTGAAATACACCAAACTGCAAAAAAAATAATAAATGATAAAATTCTAAATAATAAAAATGGTCCTTTAAAAAATAATAATAAGCTCTGTTACGAATAAAAATAAATGCTTTTTAAAAAATTTGGGAAACAAAAATTTTGTCTAAGAAATAATAAAAGGTGTCCTAAAAAATAAAAAAACATATACAGGCTTTTTGCTGAAAATGAAAAGATTAAGGGCCCTATTACATTCCTCACGGAAAAACGCACGCGCAACGCGTGAATTTTTGCGCAAAGCGTTAAACGTTAACGCGCGTGAATCAACTCTGGTATTACAATCCTCACGCATTTTTTCATCCATCAAAAAATAACGCGCGGAAAACAGACGAGCACCAACAGCCAATTCAGCCAATCAGAATTAAGAACCACAATTGTCTCACGTTAAGTTTTTGCGCCTGTCAAAGTCAATCTGCGCATATATGCTGCATCAATAAAAAATGTACACACAACTTCTCAAATTTATTGGTTTGGTATGAGTAGAATGTGTAACTATACTTTGCTGCATTTTTTTTTTGCCTGGTGTATTTGGTTTCTGCCAGGTTGATAGAATTTGCCATTAACACCAGCTTTTAGGAGTTACTAAAATTATGCGCGCAAAGGCTGTGCGTTACAAATTGCGCATAGATTGTAATACCATCCGCGTACCAGCGCACAAACGCATCTGCGCTCACAATGTTAAGTATAGGACGCGCGCAGGACAGTACGCTTGCGCAGCGTTCGCGCAGGTTCACCTGCGGTAGACGTAAACGTGCGTTTGTTGCACTGACATTGTAATACGACGTTCAGCGCAAAGGGTTTTGCCCCTTGCGTTAATGCTTTTTTGCGCACGCGCTGACGTTTGCGCGAAGATTGTAATAGGGCCCTAAATGTTTTCTTTAAAAAAAAATATATATATTTTTTAAAAAATTACTTTTTTACTTTGAATCCTATGGGATTCACCTGTTTGAACCTTTCAAACTAAAACACTGAAAATCAGGGCATTTCACTGACTCTTTGGTGCAGTTCGGTGTTCTGTGAATAGATTAACCATTACTTCTCTATGGGACAATTTCGCTGCAGCTGAAAACCGCCGAAGACCAGTGAACTTCGGTGAACTGCCCCATATTTTGCCGTCAATTCGTCAGTATTTGACAAATTTGTGAATAGACGAACTGCCCTGACATTTCACCGTACGGTGAAATTCATAGTTCGGTGCACTTCAGTGACAAGTTCGGGGTTTAGTGAATATCCCCTACTGTCTACCCTTATCTACAAAACGCATGAAAGTGATCATCTATAATCCTATAAAATCCAGGAATCCTGAAAGCAAGTCGAAAATTAAGCCATAAGGGTGATGTGAAAAAAAGATGATGTTGAAGAAACCTAAGCTAAAAACAAGGAAATGGAGTGGAACAAGCTAGGGGGTTAATTATTTTTTGCCACGAATGTCTAATTCACCTTAGTTCCTAAAACGCTCTCATGAGCCCTGAGTGGGTACACACCGAATGGTGGGCCATTAGTGCCAATGGTCATTCTCACAGTTCTCATACACATGTTTATATACTCTAATCCCTGTTCATCCTAACATACCGTCAATGCCCAAACTCAAAGTCTCTAAATAAGATCTTGATCCTAAACTTTATCAGAATACTGTCCCCAACATCTCTCAGAACTCTAACCACAAACCTAACCCCAGTGGATCTTGTATCGGCTGGATGGGGTAGAGGTAGCATCACTGCTCTAAAACCGTGGAGACCCAGGTTCAAATCCCAGCCAGAGCACCTCTCCAGTAAGTGTCCTTGGGCAAAACACCTTATGGTACATACTCGCCTACCACACAATATCAGCCTACCACACAATATCAGCTGTGGAGTCCAGTGATAACATCTCTACCCTTTGACCGCGGCAAAGCAAGTCAAAATACCATTCAGCACATCCCTCCAATACAACTTTGGAGAAGCAACAGTAACACCATTTATCTGTACTATGCCAGGATTTTCAACAATTACAATCCCCTGAATCTTATCAGTGTACAAGATTGAGTGACCCCATAACTCTTCCTTTAATCTGTCCTCCCTCTGGTTTTTACAAATCTGCAGAAAAACTGTTGAGCTTTTTGTTACAGTGAAGGCGCACCTTGTTCCTTGTAGCATTGTTTTTCTTTTTTACAGTAATACAAATTGGCAGGAGAGAGATATAACTGGGAATTACATTTCTCCAATAGGGTAAACACTATTTAAAAAGGGTTTCAAATGGGTATTATATGCTGATTTTCAGTATTTACTGTGTTGTGTGTCGAGTTTACATGTTGGAGTGTCCCAAATTCAAATCGGAAAACATAATTACCCATATTTCTAAAACACACTAAATCACTAGTTGTCAAGGTCAAGTGTTGCACCCCTTTGTCACTGCCCCAAAGACTTAAATTTTCTTAGTTACAGAAACCTTTACTAATGATCAGGATTAATTAGCTTGCATTCTTCCAAAGTATCCATGGGAACTGTACAGGACAAAGCTGTCTTGTCCTTGAGCAAAGAAAAACCCTTTAATATAACAGCTGCTTATATATTAACCCTTTCACAGTCACATGCTTCTCTCAATTGAAACAAGCAAGAATCACTTTGTTACATTCTCCATCTTCATTTTGAACTCATTTTTGTGACAGTAAATGTCTAAAAACAGATGTTTGGGGAATTAGGGAAACAACAACTATAACAACGATTACCTGGGTATTCGTTAAATTGGTTTTCTTCAAATTTGCAATGTATGTAGCTCACGTCAAAAACAATATATCTTAATCATTTTCACTAACAATCTAGAAACTCAAATTTAGTGAATAACCCGGTGTATGTCAAGGAAAACATTCTGTGAGTGGACGAACCCCAAACTAACAAACTACAGTCTGAGTCATTACAGCAATCGTGTTAATATAGTCATTATTTTACCGGTGATTAGAAAGGTACAATATTACTGTTTGTAAACTCTAGCTCTCTAGCAGGGTCCCTACACAAAATTTACACTAAAGTTTGGTTTCATATGCTGCACCATCCTCCGTGTGTCAAAATCTCATCTACATCTCTCAAAATAGAATCTTCCCCTCCATTAAGCACAAGCTATTTATTCCCTTAATTGTAGGGACACCTGCAGCAAAAACAAAACACATTCCCTCCTGGGGGGGGGGGGTTAATGCCTACACCTTTAAACAAAAATACAGGGGGAATACACAGACTCATCCATGCACTATGTCACAACATACAAGTCCGGTGTTTTATCTACTGTATATTAAAGAGGAGTACTCTGTATTTTGCCTTACACCAATACATACACTACATTTTGTATGATATGCTCATTGGTCTCTCAGAAGTGAGCGTAAAGAATGCATATTCAGATGGAGTACAGCCTCTCTGGTTTTGTTTATTTAATATACATTGGGGTATCAAAACTGATAGCACATAGCTACAAAAACCTACTTATTAGTAAGCTTGGATTACAGTTTAGTGCTATCTGTTATGAAACAGCTGCCGCAGATCAAAAACAAGTTCTAGATAAGAATACTCAGGCCTCTCTACATTCACTGGCAAGTGTTTATATTCCGTGTTCTACGTTCAAAGTAGATGTCTCAACCCACTCATCTTTCTTAGATAGTAAACTATACTACTCGTACTACCTGTTCTGGTTTAGGTTGATTGTGTTTTATGCTAATGTATTGAGTCCCTTTGGACAAACCATACAACTTCATGAATTGTTTCCATATGTGACATTTTACCAACTTTGGTGTAAACTTAACCAGAGCCATTGTAGTCTAATGAGTTACTAAATTTACGACAGCTCATCTTAAGTTTACACCAGAGTTGGAATACAGCCCGTGGTTGGGAGGCACTGCACGATTCATCATTGGGAAGAAAATGTGGTATAAGTATTCAAGAGGAATGTGGTATCTTTCATGCTGTAAAAGTTATTTCAAATCAATCATGCATACAACAAAACTGGAACCGGTTTATAGACATTGCCTGGTGCACACTCTAATATTTCTTTGGACCGGCTTTTGCTTTGATTACGGAGCGCATCTGCCGTGGCATCTTTTCGATAACCTTATTAAAATGATGAAAGAGTTGGACCGTTGAGTAAAGTCTTCTCCGGCACATCCCGAAGATTCTCAATTGTATTAAGGTCTGGACTGTGTGTTGGCCAATCTATGTGTGAAAATGATGTCTCATGCTCCCTGAACCACTTCTGCACAATTTGAGCCCGATGAATCCCTGGCATTGTCAGTTTGGAATATGCCCGGGCCATCAGAGTAGAAAAAATCCATTGATGGAAAAACCTGGTCATCTAGTATATTCAGATAGTCAGCTCACCTCATTTTTTGGGCACATAATGTTGCTAAACCTAGATCTGACCAATTAAAACAGGCTTTTTGTGGGTGGTGACCTTCTTTTTTGGCCAGGCACTGTAGTTCAGATTGTATTTTTCTTTAAATATTGTCTGTTGGTCTGTATTTTTCTTTAAATATTGTCTGTTGGTCACACTCCAATTTTCTGTATACTTGTCTATCCGCACTTTTGTGTGTCTCCCAGTGTGTTGTGACACGGCAATTTCACTCTCCCAACCGTTATATTAACGATAAGATCATGCAAGCTTTCTTCTCCGATCTCAGAGAGGAGAGAAGTAAGCGACATAAAGAACTATTTCTGGGACCAAATAATTTGAACAAAGTGTCCCCTGATGTTAACAAAATGCTTATAGACATGGAACATCTAATGATAAAAGAGACAAAAAAATGGTGGGAGATATCATCATTGGAACAATATATATCATCTGAGCTAATACCCAGAGGTTTAAGAATGAACCATACACTCGCTTATGGCGAGGAAGATGAACAATTAGTTCAGGAATGGCAATTGGCGTTTAACGAATGTTCGTTTAAAATGATCAAATCCTTATTTGACTATCAAAAAAGGACATTAGAAAAAGTAGAAGAAAATATTGACAAAGTAGAAAAACAAATAATAGAAGCTGATGAACCTATGTAAGTTCAAGCTAAATATGCAGTTCTGAAACTTAATATAAAAAAAGTGGACGATATAGTGTCCAAAAGGAAAGCAGACAAATTTAAAAGAGATATGAATGACTATAAGGAAGGCAAAGCAAATTTTCTATATAAAAAACTAAATCTTCATAAAACAAATTTTGTTAAAAAAATGAATGAAAATAAACAAGAGAGTTCTCAATACTATAAGAATGGGAATTACCAGACATATAGTGCCTATAAGAGGGATAGAATTCCAGACTCTAAAAAAGATCTTAGATTAACTAACCCCAAGACAACTTTTGAAGGGGCTAGACCAAAGATTTACCCAGAGCGTAAAGGAGAGTCACCGACCCTAAAAAAGAAAAATGAATCTACAGGAGGGTGGGTCACAGTCCCTCAGCCACAAAGAAAAGGGAAAGGGTTTAAGGATAACAGCACGTAGGATTTTTTGGGGCAGTCCCTGAAAATCAACTGGGACCTTACCCAAATAAAAGATTGGACACATCAGAACCCATTTTCTCTACTAAAACCTCCCAAAAAAAGATTTCTGGTAGATCAGTCAGAAGCAGAGGAGGAACAGGAGTAGAAGAAAATAAATATGATGAAGGAAATGGTATTTTTAATATATCAGGGGTTAACTTATCCATAAAAGAATTACAAGTGCTAAGTAGGGGTCTAAAATTTGCCCCCACCAAATCCATTCAAGGTTTCCCTCTGTTTCTAGACACACAAAGGTTTTTGAGGCAACTCACTAGAAAACGTTTTTTCTTAAAGAAACCAGCAACTGCTGTTCAAACGACAGATACAATGATAGATACTTTCATACATTCCGGATTAAAGAGGAGATCAGATTTCTTTCCAATATGGGAGAAGGGGCATAATATTGATGTCTTTATTAATCTTGTATTAAAAGATATGGAAGATTTAGAATCCCGTCCCATTAAGCATAACTTGAATTATAAAGGAAGGCAAGCTTGTAAAACCCTTCAAGAGAATTACGTTCTCGTTATAAAACAAGCTGATAAAGGGGGGGGGGACGGTTATAATGTCAAGAATATACTATATGGAGGAAGCATTTAGGCTTCTGGGCGATAAAGACACATACCGTATTTTGGCTAAGAATCCTACATCTACATTTTTAGAAGAACTAAGGGCAGTGCTAAGTGAAGGGAAAGAAAAGGGTATTTTGAGGGAGGAGGAATATGAGTATCTTTTAAACATCCATTGCAGGATAGCGATTTTTTATTTTTTACCCAAAGTGCATAAAAACACCACCACCCCCCCTGGGAGACCTATAATCAGTGGCATTGATTCCCTGACCTGCAATTTGTCAGAATATATTGACAAATCTTTACAGCCAGTGGTCCAAAAAATTCCCTCTTACTTGAAAGACACTGGTCATGTGGTAAAAGAGTTGGAGAGGATCAATTGGGAAAAAGATTATTTTTTTATCTTATTATGGCCACAGTGGATGTTACATCATTATATACATCAATCCCGCATGATAAAGGGGTGAAGGAGGTTACTGAGTGCCTTTTGGAAGATGGGGGTTTACCCCCTCTACAAATTTCCTTTCTGTCTAAGCTATGTTATTTGTACTTCAACATAATTATTTTCTGTTTAATGATAAATATTACTTACAGACTTGTGGTACCGCCATGGGTAAGAGGTTTGCCCCGGGCTATGCCAACCTATACATGCATAGGTGGGAGCAGAGTCATGTGTGGTCTGGCGTGACTGGGGACCGCCTCATCCTCTGGCGGCGTTATAATGATGACATTTTAATTTTGTGGAAAGGAGATGAGAACTCTCTAAGAGAGTTTATTGACTCATTAAACAATAATAACTTCAATCTAAGATTCACTTTCAATATCAGTAATTTAAGCATAGACTTTCTTGATCTCACAATTTACATTAAGGAAGAGAAAACAGAGACAAAAACATTTTTTAAAAAAATAGATACGAATACTGTAATAAGTAGAGAGAGCTTGCATGCAGCTAAGTGGTTAGAGAATGTACCAAAGAGCCAGTTGATCAGACTTAGAAGAAATTGTTCTGAACAAGAAGTCTTTCACAAACAAAGTAATAAGGTTCTTTTTTTTTACATATTCAAAGTAATAAGGTTCTTGAGCGATACCATCAGAAAGGATATGAAAAAAAGAAATTAGAACGAGATTTGGTAAAAGTGGAACAAAAAGATAGAAGAAGTTGGTTAACATCTAAAAAGTTAAAAAACAAAGAGCTAGGATTCAAAGAGGAAGCAAGGTTTAAATACACATTTACTACCCAATATAATCCTCATGCCAATAAGATTAAACAAATTTTAAAGAAACATTGGTATATTTTGAAAGCAGACCCTATTTTGGCTCAGGACATTCCAAGGTCACCTATGGTTATTTTCAGAAAAGCACAAAATTTAAAAAGTCATCTAGCTCCAAGTTTTCTCCCTAAAAAGAAAGAGACTAACAATGGATTTCTCCAAATAGATAAACCAAAAGGTTTTCATAAATGTGGTAGGTGTAAAGCATGTCAGTATCAAAATAAAAAATAATTAACTTTAAGAGCAATATATTGGAGAAAGAATTTTCTATTAAATCATTTATTAATTGTAACAGTACAGGAGCGGTTTATCTACTAGAGTGTTCCTGTGGGGCACAATATGTGGGTAAAACTAAATGAGAGATTAAAGTACGAATATTGGAACATCTAGGAAACATTAGAAGAAAAGTATTGAACCATAGTGTGCCGGTACATTGTAATAATTGTCCGAAATTTATAGTAGAAAAACTTAAATGGCTGGGTATTGATTTAATTAGGAACGATCAGAGAGGTGGTGACCATTCCAGATTTTTAGCTAGAAAAGAAATGGAGTGGATATATAAATTGGGCACGTGGAGACAAGGTGGTTTAAATGTGGACCTGGACATTAAGAACTGTCTTTAAATGCTATATGGGTGTCTTTAAATGCTATATGGGCTCCATTATAATGCCTTACTTTATAGCTTTTGTTTTATTTATTTATTCTTTTTCTTTCATTAATTCCCCATAATAATATCGCCAAATTCATCGGATGCAATGTGAAGTGCACCCCTATGAATTACCTTAAACAACGCAAGTTATATTAAGGACTGCTGGAACTTGTTGACATTAGACTTGCCCCGCCAAGGCAGATTGGTCTTGCTTTCGAAATTCACTGAAGGAATAAGGAGCGGCGACACATCACTTCCGGAAGAAGAGGCGATACGTCACTTCCGGTGCGTTCCAAAGGTGGAACGCACGCCAAGAGGAGAGACCGGAAAACGTTAAACTGGCGGTTTTTTAGGAGAATATAAAAAGAGATTATTTGAAGATCAGCAATATACTGTTTGTATTCATTGTTTTATCCCTGAGGAAGTGCGTTTATCGCACGAAACGCGTTGGATCCTTGTTTTATGTTATTTTATGTTTTATTTTGTATACCCCGAATAAATTTTCTGTTCTGACTCTGGATGGTGATTGGTGGTTCCTGTGGCGGCAAGGATTTCCAGACCTAAATTCCAAGAGCAACAGATGTGGGGCAAAATCTCCGTTGAGACGATAAGTTTTAAAGATTTTCTATCTTGTGAGTGCTATCTTAGCAGGGGCATCTCTCTTATAAATTCATATCTGTATGTGCTATGAGTTGTCGTTTTTCACCTCTACAGATTCCCGTTTTTTCATTTATACTTCATTGCAGTAGTTCAGATGCACTACCTAGTGGCATCGTGGGAGTGTAATAGGAGGTACTGGGTTTTCCCAACCACAGCGAAAGACATGCTTAATTTGTCTTCTGTGTCTAATTAGGATGATACAACTACTTTTCCATCTATTTATAATTATTT
This sequence comes from Leptobrachium leishanense, assembly GCA_009667805.1. Lineage (NCBI taxonomy): Eukaryota > Metazoa > Chordata > Amphibia > Anura > Megophryidae > Leptobrachium > Leptobrachium leishanense. The sequence goes on along the minus strand of CM019063.1, from coordinate 162,983,946 downwards.
ATTCAAAGTTTCAAACATGCAGGCGTACATGTTTAAAAGACATACATCATAAGGCAGATAAGTAACCCTCCTAACCAAGGGTTCTCAAAAAAACAGGAAAAAAGGGGTCGTTCACAATTTTTCGTGGAATTAATCATATCAGTGGGAGGACGTGAATAATGTAGCTTTCTAGTAAGAGTATGAGCAATGATGAGAAGGTAGTGACAGCAGTGAGCAATAAAGGAGAGTCCAAGAGGAGAGAAGGAGAGCAGGTTGTGTATGGTGAGTGGTACTGCAAAGAGAAGGAGGAAGTCTGATAATAGCTCTTTGAGTATGTCAAAGCAGTCTACAATGTATTCAGGAAGGTAAAATTACAAAGTTTTATTGGCCCGGATTTAAAATAGTTTATTTATTTAGAAAAAATATCAGACCAGTTTATAATAAAATAATACCACAAGAGAAAAGGCAAGACTGCCTCACTGCATTTCCTGCAGATTACACTTAATCACAAGCCTGATGTGAAAGTAGTGTGGGAGGGTGAGGATTAGGTGTGCTGGAGGAATAAAGTTATCTTTATTCTGAGGCAGCTCTTTTTAAGGCCTTAGGCAAAACTCAAACACGAGGCCCCTCTGATGCCCATAATGAAAAAATGTAAGGGATACAAAACTAACAGTATAAATTCCATATTTTAAGACAGAAAAACATTCAACCCTACGAACTATGAATTAATAGCTTCTAGAAATGTATCAGTCTCATATAAAATTATTACTTAATCAAATATCTCTTGACAGACACAGGGTACAGCTGGAGTTGCCACTGCTCCCTCAAACCAAACCCGAACTCTCTAGTGCAGGGGTAGGCAGACTTTTGTAAGGCAAGAGCTATCTCTAATATATTCCAAGTGACAAGGTCATCTAACGACAGAAAAACAAAAAAAACCTGCCAGTCTTCATGATAATAAGTAAAATAATGTGAAAACATGAAAGATCCTTATTAGGTTGTCGAGGAAGACTTGCACTGCATACTGGCCACTAATTTTGAGTACCTGGGTATATAATTGCTAACTGTTACTCTTACACACGATTGAGTGCTGCTGAGTCTAACAGAATGCTGCGGCTGAGTCTGATTGAGTGCTGCTCCTGAGTCTGTCAAACTCAGTAGCAGCACTACTCAGACTCAGCAGCTTCAGACTCCGCAGCAGCACTCAAACTCAGCAGCAGCACTCAGTCAGACTCAGCAGCACTACTCAGACTCAGCAGCTTCAGACACAGCAGCAGCACTCAGAAACAGCAGCAGCACTCAGTCAGACTTAGCAGCATCAGACTCAATAGCAGCACTTAGTCCGACTCAGCAGCATCAGACTGAGCAGCAGCACTCAGTCAGACTCGGCAGCATTAGACTCAGCAGGCAGCACTCACTCTGCAGCAACACAAACTCAGCAGCAGCACTTAGACTCAGCAACAGCACTCAAACTCAGCAGCAGCATTCTGTCAGGTTCATCACCATCAGATTCAGCAGCACCAGCCACAGCAGCAGCACTTAGTCCAACTCAGCAGCATCAGACTCAATAGCAGCACTTAGTCCGACTCAGCAGCATCAGACTCAGCATCAGCATCAGACTGAGCAGCAGCACTCAGTCAGACTTGGCAGCATTAGACTCAGCAGCAGCACTCACTCTGCAGCAGCACAGTCTCAGCAGCAGCACTCAGTCAGACTCAGCAGCATCAGACTCAGCAGCAGCACTTAGACTCAGCAACAGCACTCAAACTCAGCAGCAGCATTCTGTCAGGTTCATCACCATCAGATTCAGCAGCATCAGACACAGCAGCAGCACTCAGACTCAGCAGCATCAGACTTGGCAGCATCAGACACAGTAGCATCAGCACTCAGTCAGACTCAGCAACATTAGACACAGCAGCATCAGACACAGCAGCAGGAACTCAGTCAGACTTGACAGCATCAGACTCAGCAGAACTCAGTCAGACTCAGCAGCATCAGACACAGCACCATCAGACACAGCAGCAGCACTCAGACTCAGCAGCAGCACTCAGTCAGACTCACAGCATCAGACTCAGCAGCAGCACTGAAACTCAGCAGCAGCACTCAGTCAGACTCAGCAGCACTACTCATACTCAGCAGCTTCAGACACAGCAGCACTCAGAATCAGCAGCAGCACTCAGTCAGACTTAGCAGCATCAGACTCAATAGCAGCACTTAGTCAGACTCAGCAGCATCAGACTCAGCATCAGGCTGAGCAGCAGCACTCAGTCAGACTAGGCAGCATTAGACTCAGAAGCAGCACTCACTCTGCAGCAGCACTTAGACTCAGCAACAGCCCTCAAACTCAGCAGCAGCATTCTGTCAGGTTCATCACCATCAGATTCAGCAGCACCAGACACAGCAGCAGCACTTAGTTCAACTCAGCAGCATCAGACTCAATAGCAGCACTTAGTCCGACTCAGCTGCATCAGACTCAGCATCAGCATCAGACTGAGCAGCAGCACTCAGTCAGACTTGGCAGCATTAGACTCAGCAGCAGCACTCACTCTGCAGCAGCACAGTCTCAGCAGCAGCACTCAGTCAGACTCAGCAGCATCAGACTCAGCAGCAGCACTTAGATTCAGCAACAGCACTCAAACTCAGCAGCAGCATTCTGTCAGGTTCATCACCATCAGATTCAGCAACATCAGACACAGCAGCAGCACTCAGACTCAGCAGCATCAGACTTGGCAGCATCAGACACAGTAGCATCAGCACTCAGTCAGACTCAGCAGCATTAGACACAGCAGCATCAGACACAGCAGGAGCACTCAGTCAGACTTGACAGCATCAGACTCAGCAGAACTCAGTCAGACTAAGCAGCATCAGACACAGCACCATCAGACACAGCAGCAGCACTCAGACTCAGCAGCAGCACTCAGTCAGACTCACAGCATCAGACTCAGCAGCAGCACTCAAACTCAGCAGCAGCACTCAGTCAGACTCAGCAGCACTACTCAGACTCAGCAGCTTCAGACACAGCAGCAGCATTCAGAATCAGCAGCAGCACTCAGTCAGACTTAGCAGCATCAGACTCAATAACAGCACTTAGTCAGACTCTGCAGCATCAGACTCAGCATCAGCCTGAGCAGCAGCAGTCAGTCAGACTAGGCAGCATTAGACTCAGCAGCAGCACTCACTCTGCAGCAGCACTTAGCAACAGCCCTCAAACTCAGCAGCAGCATTCTGTCAGGTTCATCACCATCAGATTCAGCAGCATCAGACACAGCAGCAGCACTCAGACTCAGCAGCATCAGACTTGGCAGCATCAGACACAGTAGCATCAGCACTCAGTCAGACTCAGCAACATTAGACACAGCAGCATCAGACACAGCAGCAGCACTCAGTCAGACTTGACAGCATCAGACTCAGCAGAACTCAGTCAGACTCAGCAGCATCAGACACAGCACCATCAGACACAGCAGCAGCACTCAGACTCAGCAGCAGCACTCAGTCAGACTCACAGCATCAGACTCAGCAGCAGCACTCAAACTCAGCAGCAGCACTCAGACTCAGCAGCACTACTCATACTCAGCAGCTTCAGACACAGCAGCAGCACTCAGAATCAGCAGCAGCACTCAGTCAGACTTAGCAGCATCAGACTCAATAGCAGCACTTAGTCAGACTCAGCAGCATCAGACTCAGCATCAGCCTGAGCAGCAGCACTCAGTCAGACTAGGCAGCATTAGACTCAGCAGCAGCACTCACTCTGCAGCAGCACTTAGACTCAGCAACAGCCCTCAAACTCAGCAGCAGCATTCTGTCAGGTTCATCACCATCAGATTCAGCAGCACCAGCCACAGCAGCAGCACTTAGTTCAACTCAGCAGCATCAGACTCAATAGCAGCACTTAGTCCGACTCAGCAGCATCAGACTCAGCATCAGCATCAGACTGAGCAGCAGCACTCAATCAGACTTGGCAGCATTAGACTCAGCAGCAGCACTCACTCTGCAGCAGCACAGTCTCAGCAGCAGCACTCAGTCAGACTCAGCAGCATCAGACTCAGCAGCAGCACTTAGACTCAGCAACAGCACTCAAACTCAGCAGCAGCATTCTGTCAGGTTCATCACCATCAGATTCAGCAGCATCAGACACAGCAGCAGCACTCAGACTCAGCAGCATCAGACTTGGCAGCATCAGACACAGTAGCATCAGCACTCAGTCAGACTCAGCAGCATTAGACACAGCAGCATCAGACACAGCAGCAACACTCAGTCAGACTTGACAGCATCAGACTCAGCAGAACTCAGTCAGACTCAGCAGCATCAGACACAGCACCATCAGACACAGCAGCAGCACTCAGACTCAGCAGCAGCACTCAGTCAGACTCACAGCATCAGACTCAGCAGCAGCACTCAAACTCAGCAGCAGCACTCAGTCAGACTCAGCAGCACTACTCAGACTCAGCAGCTTCAGACACAGCAGCAGCATTCAGAATCAGCAGCAGCACTCAGTCAGACTTAGCAGCATCAGACTCAATAGCAGCACTTAGTCAGACTCAGCAGCATCAGACTCAGCATCAGGCTGAGCAGCAGCAGTCAGTCAGATTAGGCAGCATTAGACTCAGCAGCAGCACTCACTCTGCAGCAGCACTTAGCAACAGCCCTCAAACTCAGCAGCAGCATTCTGTCAGGTTCATCACCATCAGATTCAGCAGCATCAGACACAGCAGCAGCACTCAGACTCAGCAGCATCAGACTTGGCAGCATCAGACACAGTAGCCTCAGCACTCAGTCAGACTCAGCAGCATTAGACAAAGCAGCATCAGACACAGCAGCAGCACTCAGTCAGACTCACAGCATCAGACTCAGCAGCAGCACTCAAACTCAGCAGCAGCACTCAGTCAGACTCAGCAGCACTACTCAGACTCAGCAGCTTCAGACACAGCAGCAGCACTCAGAATCAGCAGCAGCACTCAGTCAGACTTAGCAGCACCAGACTCAATAGCAGCACTTAGTCAGACTCAGCAGCATCAGACTCAGCATCAGGCTGAGCAGCAGCAGTCAGTCAGACTAGGCAGCATTAGACTCAGCAGCAGCACTCACTCTGCAGCAGCACTTAGCAACAGCCCTCAAACTCAGCAGCAGCATTCTGTCAGGTTCATCACCATCAGATTCAGCAGCATCAGACACAGCAGCAGCACTCAGACTCAGCAGCATCAGACTTGGCAGCATCAGACACAGTAGCCTCAGCACTTAGTCAGACTCAGCAGCATTAGACAAAGCAGCATCAGACACAGCAGCAGCACTCAGTCAGACTTGACAGCATCAGACTCAGTAGAACTCAGTCATACTCAGCAGCATCAGACACAGCACCATCAGACACAGCAGCAGCACTCAGACTCAGCAGCGGCACTCAGTCAGACTCACAGCATCAGACTCAGCAGCAGCACTCAAACTCAGCAGCAGCACTCAGTCAGACTCAGCAGCACTACTCAGACTCAGCAGCTTCAGACACAGCAGCAGCACTCAGAATGAGCAGCAGCACTCAGTCAGACTTAGCAGCATCAGACTCAATAGCAGCACTTATTCAGACTCAGCAGCATCAGACTCAGCATCAGGCTGAGCAGCAGCACTCAGTCAGACTAGGCAGCATTAGACTCAGCAGCAGCACTCACTCTGAAGAAGCACTTAGACTCAGCAACAGCACTCAAACTCAGCAGCAGCATTCTGTCAGGTTCATCACCTTCAGATTCAGCAGTATCAGACACAGCAGCAGCACTTAGTCAGACTCAGCAGCATCAGACTCAATAGCAGCACTTAGTCCGACTCCGCAGCATCAGACTCAGCATCAGCATCAGACTCAGCAGCAGCACTCAGTCAGACTCAGCAGCATCGGACTCAGTAGCAGCACTTAGACTCAGCAACAGTACTCAAACTCAGCAGCAGCATTCTGTCAGGTTCATCACCATCAGATTCATCAGCATCAGACACAGCAGCAGCACTCAGACTCAGCAGCATCAGACTTGGCAGCATCAGACGCAGCAGCAGCAGTCAGACTCAGCAGCACTCAGTCAGACTCAGCAGCATTAGACTCAGCAGCATTAGACTCAGCAGCATCAGACACAGCAGCAGCACTCAGTCAGACTCAGCAGCATCAGACACAGCAGCAGCACTCAGTCAGACTCAGCAGCGTCAGACACAGCACCATCAGATACAGCAGCAGCACTCAGTCAGACTCAACAGCATCAGACTCAGCAGCACTCAGACAGACACAGCAGCAACACCCAGCCAGACTCGGCAGCATAAGACTCAGCAGCACTCAGTCAGACTCAGCAGCATCAGACTCAGCAGCAACACCCAGCCAGACTCGGCAGCATAAGACTCAGCAGCACTCAGTCAGACTCAGCAGCATCAGACTCAACAGCATCAACCAGTTAGCATTTGGATATAATATGGACGACGGTCTGCGCTAGGGCACTTAACCGAACGTTAACGCCCACACAGTTGAGCACTAATGTTAGTGTTAAGTATGTAATGGGGCCCAGTGAGTTGTGTAGCCTACCCATTAACCCTTAAAATGACATTAATCAAGGGAAAACATGAAAAGTATACACTGTAAGGGTAGAGGCCTGCCCACTAACGATTAATACACAACTAAGCTAAAAGAAAAATGAAAGTAATGCAAAATGTGATATATATCCTGACTGTTAACCCCTTCACTGCTTAGCCATTTCAACCCTATGAAACGAAAATAGGAAACGTTAGTTTTTTTTATTATGATTTTTTGTTTACACTGAATATGTTGTATATCATTGAAAAGGCCAGACTCTGCCCTTTCCAATGCCATCTAGATCGACCATGTGTGATGCACAGGAATGGAGATACAGCAGTCCTAAGGACCCTTGTGCCTCCTGGCTGCAGTGGGACAGGCAGGACAGCGCCTCTCTTGCCGGCCTCTATGACGGGATGCTGATCCAGCATCTCCCATCACTGGTCAGGGTGCAGCTGTTGGAGAACAGGGGGAGCTGTTGGGGGCAGGAGGGAGGAAAGAGCATCCACGTCTCTCTACCTTCTTGTGTGCTGCAGCTGGTGGTTTGGGGGAATGGCCTGAATGCCAATCCCGGGCTGGGACTCACATGGGGGGGGTATGGTGTAACCTGGGTGGGGCAATTACCTCTCTGACTTGTCCCTGGCCTGCTGTATAGCTCCATCTCCTTTTCAGAAGCTCACATGTACACTGTGTGCATTGCGTGGGTACAAGGTGTTGTTGGGAGAATGGGGGAGGAGCCTGACACGGATGTCTCTGGTGCACAGCCAGAACTGCATCAGCAGGCGCCACCACAGTGCCACCGCTGTGCAGTCCAAGGTTGCGGGAGCAAAACGGGTGGCCGCGAGGCCTCTAGAGAACGAGGCCTTAGATGGCTGCCTAATTTGCCTAATTAGAGAGCCGCCACTGTCTGTATTACAAAGGGGTAAACACAGAAGGGTCTATTCACTAAGCACCTAAATTTCAGTGAAATTTCAGAGCTTTTCACTACGGTGCAGTTCGGTGCACTTCAGCGATTCCATTTCGCAAACAGTACGGTAAATTCACTATTTAGCAAATGGTCAGCGCAGTGTGCCAAAGATGGAGTCCCCGAAGCCAGTGGCGTCACTAGGGTTGGTGTCACCCGGTGCGGTAACTTATGGTGTCACCCTCCCCCCGAGTTTTATGGATTTTTTTTTAACTACTCTTACTCCTAAATCAGTACTCCCATATAACACTAAATGCTCATACACACAGCGCACATTACTGTGAGGTTTACTGCTGTGGAGCTCTCTCATATGCTCACACAAGTTTTTGCTAACTGCCAGCAAGTACGGTGCCTGTTCGAAGGCAGTGAAAGCACACATGGATATATATTGCCCCCAGCAGCTCTGGATATATTGCCCCCAGCAGCTCACCCATGGATATATATTGCCCCCAGCTCACATATGGATATATTGCTCCAGTTCACAATTATATATTGCCCCCAGCAGCTCACCCATGGATATATATTGCCCCAGCTCACATATGGATATATTGCGCCTCAGCTCACATATGGATATATTGCCCCAGACCAGCTCACACATGGATATATTGCGCCTCAGCTCACACATGGATATATTGCGCCTCAGCTCACATATGGATATATTGCCCCAGACCAGCTCACACATGGATATATTGCGCCTCAGCTCACACATGGATATATTGCGCCTCAGCTCACACATGGATATTGCCCCAGCTCTCATGGATATGCCCCCAGCACACATGGATACTGCCCCAGCTCATGGATATACTGCCCCAGCTCATGGATATACTGCCCCAGCAGCTCGTGGATATTGCCCCAGCTCATGGCTAATGCCCCAGTTCATGGATATACTGCCCCAGCAGCTCGTAGATAATGCCCCAGCTCATGGATATACTGCCCCAGCTCATGGATATTGCCCCAGCTCATGGATATACTGCCCCAGCAGCTCATGGATATTGCCCCAGCTCATGGATACTGCCCCAGCTCATGGATACTGCCCCAGCTCATGGATAATGCCCCCAGCTCATGGATAATGCCCCCCAGCTCATGGATATGCCCCAGCTCATGGATATGCCCCAGCTCATGGATACTGCCCCAGCTCATGGATACTGCCCCAGCTCATGGATAATGCCCCCAGCTCATGGATAATGCCCCCAGCTCATGGATATGCCCCAGCTCATGGATATGCCCCAGCTCATGGATACTGCCCCAGCTCATGGATAATGCCCCCAGCTCATAGATAATGCCCCCAGCTCATGGATATGCCCCAACACATGGATACTGCCCCCAGCTCACGTGGATAATGCCCCCAGCTCATGGATACTGCCCCAGCTCATGGATACTGCCCCCAGCTCATGGATAATGCCCCCAGCTCATGGATACTGCCCCAGCTCATGGATATTGCCCCAGCACATGGATAATGCCCCCAGCTCATGGATATGCCCCAGCACATGGATACTGCCCCAGCACATGGATACTGCCCCCAGCTCATGGATATGCCCCAGCTCATGGACAATGCCCCAGCTCATGGATACTGCCCCAGCAGCTCATGGATATTGCCCCAGCTCATGGATATACTGCCCCAGCAGCTCATGGATATTGCCTCAGCTCATGGATACTGCCCCAGGTCATGGATACTGCCCCAGCTCATGGATAATGCCCCCAGCTCATGGATAATGCCCCCAGCTCATGGATATGCCCCAGCTTATGGATATGCCCCAGCTCATGGATACTGCCCCAGCTCATGGATAATGCCCCCAGCTCATGGATACTGCCCCCAACTCATGGATATTGCCCCAGCACATGGATAATGCCCCCAGCTCATGGATATGCCCCAGCACATGGATACTGCCCCAGCACATGGATACTGCCCCCAGCTCATGGATATGCCCCAGCTCATGGACAATGCCCCAGCTCATGGATACTGCCCCAGCAGCTCATGGATATGCCCCAGCAGCTCATGAATATGCCCCAGCAGCTCATGGATATGCCCCAGCTGATGGATATGCCCCAGCAGTTTATGGATATGCCCCAGCAGCTCATGGATATTGCCTCAGCTCATGGATACTGCCCCAGGTCATGGATACTGCCCCAGCTCATGGATAATGCCCCCAGCTCATGGATAATGCCCCAGCTCATGGATATGCCCCAGCTTATGGATATGCCCCAGCTCATGGATACTGCCCCAGCTCATGGATAATGCCCCAGCTCATGGATACTGCCCCCAACTCATGGATATTGCCCCAGCACATGGATAATGCCCCCAGCTCATGGATATGCCCCAGCACATGGATACTGCCCCAGCACATGGATACTGCCCCCAGCTCATGGATATGCCCCAGCTCATGGACAATGCCCCAGCTCATGGATACTGCCCCAGCAGCTCATGGATATTGCCCCAGCTCATGGATATACTGCCCCAGCAGCTCATGGATATTGCCTCAGCTCATGGATACTGCCCCAGGTCATGGATACTGCCCCAGCTCATGGATAATGCCCCAGCTCATGGATAATGCCCCCAGCTCATGGATATGCCCCAGCTTATGGATATGCCCCAGCTCATGGATACTGCCCCAGCTCATGGATAATGCCCCCAGCTCATGGATACTGCCCCCAACTCATGGATATTGCCCCAGCACATGGATAATGCCCCAGCTCATGGATATGCCCCAGCACATGGATACTGCCCCAGCACATGGATACTGCCCCCAGCTCATGGATATGCCCCAGCTCATGGACAATGCCCCAGCTCATGGATACTGCCCCAGCAGCTCATGGATATGCCCCAGCAGCTCATGAATATGCCCCAGCAGCTCATGGATATGCCCCAGCTGATGGATATGCCCCAGCAGTTTATGGATATGCCCCAGCAGCTCATGGATATTGCCTCAGCTCATGGATACTGCCCCAGGTCATGGATACTGCCCCAGCTCATGGATAATGCCCCCAGCTCATGGATAATGCCCCCAGCTCATGGATATGCCCCAGCTTATGGATATGCCCCAGCTCATGGATACTGCCCCAGCTCATGGATAATGCCCCCAGCTCATGGATACTGCCCCCAACTCATGGATATTGCCCCAGCACATGGATAATGCCCCCAGCTCATGGATATGCCCCAGCACATGGATACTGCCCCAGCACATGGATACTGCCCCCAGCTCATGGATATGCCCCAGCTCATGGACAATGCCCCAGCTCATGGATACTGCCCCAGCAGCTCATGGATATGCCCCAGCAGCTCATGAATATGCCCCAGCAGCTCATGGATATGCCCCAGCTGATGGATATGCCCCAGCAGTTTATGGATATGCCCCAGCAGCTCATGGATATGCCCCAGCTCACCTCCGCCGCGTGTTCGCTCCCTCTGAGCGTCTGGCAGCATGCAGCTTGTGCGCTCGCCTGGGGGAGCCATGTGACCAGCCGCGATTGGCTGGTGATGTGTTTCCCCCAGGCGAGCGCCGAAGCTGCATGCTTCGGACGCTCGCAGGGAGAGAACACACGGCGCAAGGTGAGACACCCGCCCTTAGGGTGACGGTGTGACCCTAAAGGCGGGTGTCACCTGGTGCGGGCCGCACCCCCCGCCCCCACGTAGCGACGCCGCTGCCCGAAGCTTCATCAAAAAGTTGGACAAGGTAGAGCACGGAAAACCACCGAATAGCTCCGAAGTGATCTTAGCGAATTCCACCGAACTGCAAAAAAAAACAACGGAACTCGCCTATTCCTCCAATAGGTGTTTAAACCAATTAAAATGTGTCTAAATAATAATAAAGGTCTTTTAAAACATGATTAAAAGGTCTGTTAGAGAATTAAAAAAGCACCTTTTAAAAAAAATTGGGAAACAAAAATTGTGTGTAAAAAATACAAAAAGGTGTTCTAAAAAATAAAAAGTATTTTTGCTGAAAATAAAAAGAATAAACATTTAAAAAAATATATACTTTTTTACATTGAAACCTATGGGATTCGCCTGCTGAACTGAAACACCGAAAATCAGGGCATTTTGCTGTTTGGCTTTGTGTAAGTAGACGAAAGATTACTTCTCTGTGGGACAATTTCGCTGCTATTGAAGACCGCCAAAGACCACCGATTTGTGACAAACCGCACCATATTTGGCCGACAATTCACCTGGATTTGGCAAATTGACAGTTTAGTGATAGACTAACAGGGTTATCCGAAGAGATCCGAATTGTTTGAGAAAGGTAACCGAACGCTGAAAATCAGCGTTCGGTTACCTTTCCTGGTCATTCGGCTATCCAGAGAGCAGGCAATTCGCCAAATCCTGGCGAATTGCCTGAACATACAGTGCCTGTTCGGTCCCTGTTCGAGGGCAGTGAAATCTCCATGAAAAAGCATTGCTTCGTCTATTCATAGAACAAAAACCAGCAGTGATAGGTTCCCGAAATGCCCTGCCATTCGGGGGTTTAATTCGGCAAGTTTATTCAGGAGAATCCCATAGGCTTCAATGTTAAAAATATTCCCGTTTTAATTCAATATCTAATAAACCGTTCATTATAAAATTCTGCAGTAAAGAGTCTCTTTATTTAAAGATTTTTTCGGATACTTTAAGCATTTTTCTGAAATTTTTTTAAAGTCCGATTTTTTTTTTCAGTTTATTTTTTTTGTAACAGCCCTTTTTATTATCATTCCCTGGACCTCCTGTGTAAATTTCAGACATTTTCGCTCAGTAGTTTCTTTGCAAACAGCGTTTCAATTTCACATTCATACAAAGGTTTTGCTAATTTATTCACCTCCCTCGTCTGCGGTCTTGGCTGCTTCGCTGGGTGTGATCGGCTCCTGTTCGGGCTTTTCGACGGGTTTATCCAGATGTTTTTGCGTGTTTTCGGCGTGCATTCGGTGGGTTTTGCGGTTAGTTTTCGGTGGGTTTACGGCAGCTTTTCCCTGCAATTCGGGGACCCTGTGGTGCTTGCTGAATAGACCGCAGGGTCACCGAACTGGGATCGGCAAAAGGAACCGAATTGAAGAGAACGAAAAGTCACCGAACGTGCGGTGACTTTTCGAATCTCTTTGGATAACCCTGTAAATGGCACCAAAAGGTGAAATTCGCTGTTCAGTGCAATTCGGAGATTAACCCCTTTGGTTATCATTGAGCAGTGAGATGATATTTTCTATACAATATTGTTGCAGTCTGTAAGTAAAATTTAGTTTGTTATCTAAGTTTGAAAAAAGGTTTAACCCCTCCAGGCTCATGAAATGGAAGTTGGAAAATAAAAATGACATTTTAATTTAAATCTATGTCTAAAGCCATGGAACACACTAAAGTAATTTGGAAAACTACAGTGGTTTCAATCTGGAAATTTGGTTTCTATTTGAATTCACTGGGCATGAAAGAGTTAAAAAATAACTAACCTTAGTTGTCTGGGTAATCAATAACTGATCAAAGTTTTTAAGAAAGAGGGGAAATTGTTGAGGGCACACATTGTAATGCCTACATACTGATTGGAACGTCAAGGGAAATGTACTACAAATTGATTGACAGAATAATTAATCGGTGTTCCATTCATACACAGGGTTATTCAAAGAGAATCGAAAAGTCACTGCATGTTCGGTGACTTTTCGTTCTCTTCAATTCAGCGCTATTTGGCGATCCCATTTCGGCGACCCTGAGGTGTATTCAGCAAGCACCACAGGGCCATCGTAATGCAGGGAAAAGTCGCCACAAACCCGCCGCAAACTCACCGCAAAACCCGGCGAAGGCTCACCAAAACCCGCAAAAAACGTCTGGATTAACCCCGCCGAACACGCCAGAAAAACCCGAGCAGGAGTCGATCACAGCGCAGAGCAGCCGCCGGAAAAAACAGACACCACAGACGAATGGAGTGAAAAAAAAACAGTACGCTTGAATGTTTGAAAAGTAAAACGCTGTTTGCAAAGAAACTACTGAGCGAAAATGTCTGAAAATTACATATAAAATCCAATGAATAATAATAAAAAGGGCTGTTACAGAAAAGAGAAAAAAGGATTTAAAAAAAAAAACGAAAAAATGTTTGCAAAAAAATCCCAAAAAATGCCTAAAAGATCCTAAAAAATCTATAAATAAAGAGACTTTTTACTGCAGAATAAAATAAACGGTTTATTAGATATTGAATAAAAACGGGAATATTTTTAACATTGATTCTCCTGAATAAACCTGTCGAATGACAACACTGAAAGGCAGGGCATTTCGGCAACCTTTCACTGCCGGGTTTTTGTTCTCAGAATAGACGAAGCATTGCTTCTCTATGGGGATTTCACTGCCCTCGAACAGGCAACGAACAGGCACAGTATATATGCAGGCAATTCGCCAACATTTGGCGAACTGCCTGCTCTCTGGATAGCCAAATGGCCAGGAAAGGTAACCAAACGCTGAATTTTAGCGTTTGGTTATTACCTTTCGCCAGCAATTCGGATCTCTTTGAATAACCCTGACAGGGTTTTACTAACATTTGAAATGTTTTTTGATTTTGTCATAACATTATTGAGTCACAGTGTATCTTATTAATATCCAGAAGAAGCACAGGATGTAGAAGAGTTACAAAAAGAATACTTTATTCATTTTAAAAATGCAGTAATACTTTGGTAAATCTTTTTTATGCAAAATGATTACATAAATAAATGAACTCTTTCTTTCAACATAGAAATTTGCAAGTAAAACAAAAATGTCATTATTTTTAGGGTACCAAAAACAGTTTGTATAAAATATTTAATATATACATGGATATGTCCAGTTTTTACACTTCAATGTGTCAGGGGAAGCAGAGTGAGCACACAACCAGCACAAGTCGGGATCTTTCCGCTTAACAATAGATTATTCTCCACATTCTAATCTAAGATTCTAAAAGAAAATAATAAAGAGATTTTAGTTCTGTGTTATCTATAAGTCTAGATTTGAAGGAAAATGACTATTAGTATGAACCTTGTGTGCACAGAGTTATCCACATATTAAACTTCCGTACGCATGTCTAATTCATGAACTGTCACTTTGGTTTAAAATTGCTTAATTCTGGAGAAACTAATTGTGACGATTCAACTAAATTTTCTTTCTTCCAGGTCATCCATTTAGACTGGAAGAAAGAAAATTTAGCTTAAAGCATAGGAAGGGTTATTTTACGGTGAGAACAATAAAGCTGTGGAATTCTCTGCCTGTTGAGGTGGTTGGGTCAGAGTCTGTACAGACTTTTAAAAAACGACTGGATGACTTCCTGCAGACACAGAATATTAAGGGTTATAATATTTAATATGTGGGTAAAAGCTTCTTGATCCAAGGAGAAATCTGACGCCATTCTGGGGTCAAGAAGGAATTTTTTCCCAGTATGTTGCATATTGGCCAGCATTTCAGACTGGGTTTTTTGCCTTCTTTTGGATCAACAGCAGTAGGTTATGTGGGAGAGGCTGAACCCGATGGACACATGTCTTTTTTTAGCCTATATAACTATGTAACTATGTAACTGCAAGTAACAGCTCATTGATTATTTCACCACATTTTCAACTGTGCCCTAACTCACATATGCAGTTTAAACTGTCAAGGCATACAATATATATATATATACATATATATATATATATATAGTTTGTTTATTATTGCAGAAGCCACTTGCACATAGCAATTCAAAGAATTGAATTGCTGTGATGTGCCAGTGGCTTCTGCAATAATAAACAAACTAACTATAGCGTGGAGGCTTTTTATCACGCTTTTTGTCCTCCACCACAACCCTTATATATATGTATATATATGCAAATAAATGAGAAATTACAGATGTAATTTGCATATCTTACATCTTAAATGTAGCACATGAGCTCTGTGATGCAGCTCTTTGAATTGCTGTGATGTGTAAATGACCCTCTGCGAAAATAAACTTTATTTTATATATGCGCACTCCCTCTTAAATATACTACAAGCTCTAATATACTATCAGGGTTATTCAGAGAGAGGTGAAAACCAGGAGAATGACTGGAGAAGTGAAAATTCTAGGTGAAAATAGCCAAAGCAGAAAAATTCTCACTTTCCAAATCGGCTATTTTGTCTAGATTGTTCTCTTCTGCCAATTCTCCTGGTTTTCACCTTTCTCTGAATAACCCTATATATCTAAGCGGAGTACGCTATTTGTATGTTGTATTCATTGCTCTCAGTAACAAGAATAGCGGTTTGATTGCAGCCTAACCCAGTCCTGTGTATACTATAAATATATATAATCGTTAAGCTTTGTGTTATCAGACCCACTTGCACATGTCCAATGTTCAAATCTAAAAGTACTACCAAATATCTGGTTTCTGACTCGGACAAATACTATAGTGAGAAAGAAATTTGGCTTCATTTAAAAAACATAAGGTATATAATTGTAGCAAGTTAAGATTTAAATTATCTTTAGCAATTTATAAATTAGCTCTGGATATAAGTGGAAGTGCATATACTGATCTTTTAACACATATTTTTATCGCAACGTGTTCTGAACATTGAATATTGCTTGTAGGATCTCTGAAAATTGCAAAAGCAATAACATCTCTGGTCATGATCACACCATAAACTGCAGCTTTATAAAACGATCACAAAAATAAACTTTCTAACACACTTGGTGAGAGATGAAATCCTAAACTCGTGATGCACTGGAGGATTTAGTGCTTATTGTACAACAGTAAACACTCCTCCAACTTTCTGAGTAAGCCTACGGTTTAGGGTGTGATGAGGAAAAGTTTTCACGACATTATCGTGATAATAACAAAAGTATACAATTATGTTACCGGTATTTACACTAAATTATGAAGTGCTAATTGAAGCTGCTTTTGGTAATTATGTTGTGAGTAGGAATACAATCTGATCTGAGATGCATATGTGTGTATGTGGGGCTTTGAAGGATAAGGCAATGAAGGAACCTGCAGCCTGAAGACAGCACCTTCTGCGTTTCTGAGAGGGTAAGGCACCTGGTGAGAGCAGCTTTATCTTAACCTCCATCCACCCAGTGACTGGCACTGCCAGGGAGTAGCTGTGCTCCATGGAGAGTGTTTGGCTGCACAATACCTACCACCTGTCATAAACCTAAACCCTATGGTATTCAATCTGTTAAAGGTTTGTGCTTATACTCTAACAGGCAGCACCTCCATACACAGCGCTGTACAGCATTATACTGTATATAGTGTACTAACGTCTTTCACAATATTTCCAGCCAAAAGGAACCTTAAACATGTATAGTTCATCCGCCTGTAATTTACCCCAGGTACCCCTGAACCCACCCATGCACCCCTGAACCCACCCAGGCACCCCTGTGGATCCTAGAGATGAGTGCAGGAGATGTGAGCATCCTGAAGTCCTGTGTGAAGGTCCATGTGGTCTGTTCAGTCAGAAAGGATGCGAGTGGGTCTGTGCCAGCTTAGAGTGATAGTAAAGTCCACTACTGAGTATCCAAGCAGCCAGACCTCCTTTACACGTAGTTCTTCTTGTCGTAGTCCCCGTTGGTGGTGGGTTTGCGGGGAGGTGCATATTTCACGGGCATGCTGCCTTGCCCATTGAACTGGCAGGAGGAGCACAGCAGGATGCCTCCGAGGAGCAGCAGGGCAGTTGCAGCCCACCCCACATACAGGCAGCCCCCATCTCTCGCTTCTTGGAGACGTGCACCATGGGGTCAAAGAACTCCCTGATCACGATGTTGGCGATCCAGCAGAGGGGTATGAGCACCAGGACGCCGCACACGAGGTAGATGATGCCCCCGGCCAGGACCACTCGGTTCTTGATGCTGCTGCCCTGGAAGCAGGTGGTACATTGGGCTCCCACTACGGTGACCAACAGCCCGATGAGCCCCACGATGGATGCCAGCACGGTGAGCGCCCTGCCAGCCTGCAACTCCGGCCTCAGGGCCAGGATAGAGTCGTACACCTTGCACTGCATCTGGCCAGTGCTCTGCACCACGCAGGACATCCACAGACCTTCCCAGATGGTCTGAGCCACCACGATGTTGTTCTCTATGAAAGCAGAGACCTGCCACATGGGCAGCCCACATGCCAGGATCACTCCCACCCAGCCCAGGATGCTGAGAGAAAGACCCAGGATCTCCAAGGCTTCGGATGCCATCTCAAAGATAGTCAGTGGTTCCTGGGTGACAAGTCTTTTGAAGGATGCGAGGCTCCTCAGCAGGGAAAGTCACGTAGGCAGTGGGCACTGGACCTGCTACCCACTTGCTCTAGATTGGCAAAGCAGGAAGGATTGTTCTGCAGAGGTGTCCCCCTGATAAGTCACCTGGATCTGGTCTGAGCAGTGGTGGAGGTTCTTGCCTGGATCTCCTGTGGGCAGCAGTGAATGTCCTGGCAGCCCTTTCCTTTAGCTCTTCAGGTCAGTGTCTACAGCAGCTGTAGAGGACAGGACACTAAGCAGCTCAAGGCTCTGGTCGCCTGTTAAGTAGCTCTCACTCCTGGTCCTCCTTCCCCTAGGGACACAGGAAGAGCCAATCAGAAACAACTGCATCCTGCGCCCTCCAATGGCAAGCACCGGTGGAGTGAGGTGGGGTAAGTGATGGGAGAGAGCTGGGACTGGTGACTAATTGTGGAAAGAAATTAAGGAAAGGGGAGAGCTGGGTGAGAGCCAGGGCTGGGGGCTTGGAGAGCACCTGTTTGACGGGAAAAGGACTGAGAAATCACAAGAAAGAAAAACAAACACTTGGAGATATGATGCCAGGGCTGGAGAAATAGTGTGTTTAAACAGGAGAACGCACTGTCCTCTCCCACCCACAAGGACACACAACACTATAGGTGGCAGTAACACAAATACAGTGTCAGATTGCACAGGGAACACAAATGGAAACATTGTAACCGGTTAAGTCCTTGTGGACTTGAAATTCTTGTGATTTCTAAACTCACATCAATTGAGAATGTTAAAAGAGCTATTATCCTTATTTACAGGCATTGTTTATTCCTGTTTAAAAGAAGGGTCTGCAGTCTTCTCCATTCTCACCTCTATGCACAGGATTTACTTAAAGGAACGCTCTAATCCTGACCACTTTATAGTTTTAAAAAGGACAGGATGTGGGGAGTGCGCCCCCTTAGAGTTACAGTTATAAGTTCCATAGCGCTGTACAATAGAGAGGCAGAATAAGAAATATACATGTTAAACACACAGAACAGTAGGTGGGAGGACCCTGCTCAAGAGCTTACAATCTAAGTGGAGAGGGGTGACACGTTAGGTGAGGGTAAATAGAGAAGCTGAAGTACGAGGGGCGCATGTGGGCTGGGCGGAAAGATGGTGTAAGAAATGACCAGTGGGGGATTATGGAGTGTGCCGATAGGCTTCTCTAATGTGTTCCAGACTTTTTGAAAGAATCGAGAGATGGGGAGAGTCTAATATTGCGGGGGGGTCCATAGAAAGGGGCAGCTTGGGCGGGTGTTGGTCCTGTAGGCGGGTGTTAGGGGTGCGGGTATGAGGAGACGATAACATCAGACTGTCCCCCCAGCACTCAATTTTTTGCCTATAGTAGAGCATTCCTTTAACAGCCAAGTCCCTGTGTTTCTGATAAAAAGCCTAAGAGATAACATAAACAATATTTTTGTGCATGACAGAAGCCATTCATATAGTGACTACTGTCAGCTTATTGTTATATAGGGACACTCTACCCACCCTGGCCACTCTTCATGGAATACCCACCCCTCCTGCCCCATTTGGTTGGTACAGTAGTGTGAAGCAGAGGGATTCCTCTGACAACACAACTGTTACTCAACAGATGGGAAGGATCTTGATTATCCTGCCTGCTGGGGACCACCTCAGGGACCAATGATGTCACTATGCACTGTGTGCTGACATCATACTGTCTCTGCAAACTTTCAGAGGAGTACCTGATGGGAGCCAACAATTGCAGGTTGGGCATCACCAATCCTTCAGTCTACACAAGCGCTTGCATGCAAAAAATTAGCAGGTAATGCAAGATATGCAATTTGCCTAAGAAGTTCCAGGAACTTTTAGATTTGCAAGTCCTGAAGCAGAACTGGAGGAAGAGCCCAGCATGAAGGGACAAAAGGTAAGTATTTACACCCTGCAAAAATAAATATTAGAAAAATAATTGTGCAAAATGCTGTCAGCATCTGCAAAATTATTTAAGGGGAAACAAAGGGGGGGTTGTCATTTTTTGGTAATGTTCTTTTAAAATATGATTTTGCGAACTTCTCCCCCGCCCTTTCGTAAACACATGAACTTTACGTACTTGTTGAATCCCTGCGCTAACTCCTATTTCAGGCATGCACCCTACGCAGAATATCTGAAGTCTCGCAGGGTCTATTTTTTCATCTGAAACAGGAACTGAGCTGCTGAGCAAACAGTTTGTGTTTAGGTCAGGAGAGAGAAGTCCAATGACTCTCCTTTTAAATATGAAAAACTAACTATAAAAAAATAAAAGGTGTAGGATGTTTGGTTTAAGACTTGACAAAGACCACTGTGTCGAAACGTTGACCATTGCTGCTCACTGTGGAACAAAATCCTCTTTACTTTTAGCACATTAAGGATTCGGTAACTATTTATTTCGGAAGTATTCTGAAATTGGAAGCGTGTCCACGCTGACTGGTGGATTTTTTGCTGGGTGCAACATATACTTGATTTCTATTAGAGATGGGATGGAGCTGACTGCAGACGAGTGTGGTTGTGTTTTGCAGAGCTCTCCGATTACTTGGCCTTTTTGGCTTTAAACCTCGCGACCCACTGTTTGAAATAACAGCTATCCTGGTCCCAGAGTCACTGGCGACCTGATGAAGTGTTTGTGGCTCGCGGTGCCCATTCTTTTGACACCCATTGTATTACTTGGGCCCCGAGTTCTCTTTTGTGGCCTAGACAGAGGTGGTCATTTTGGAATCCTGATGCAGAGGTTTCGGCGGTCTCACTGCAAACCCTGGCTCATACCTACCTTGTGGAGCTGTGAGATGGGAAGAAGAGTGGTAAGAGGTCCGGCTTGGCGTGGGGTCCCCACCAACGGGACATCAGAATGTCTATGGGGGCAGCCAGCGGCATCGTCAGGATGGCTCCCCAGCCTCCTCCTCTCAAAGACCCCATTTGCAAGCCATTGGGAGCCATGGAGGGGTCACTGGATGCAGGGCTGATCTGTGGGGCTCATTGGATCTGGTGGCCCATCCAGGGCTGGAGCTATCTGTAGATGCTGTGGATTTTTTTGCCAACCACTCTCACAGAGAGCTCTGATGACTCTCGACCGTCCACCAAAGGGGATGTCCGTTGCATTATAGAGAAGCTTTGGGCAATCTGGAAGGCAGATCTTCAGGAAGTGCGAGGAGAGATAGCTGAGATGAGGGGTGCCGGGAATGTCACTTATTTTAAGGCTAGGGTCAGACTGAGGCAGTGCGAACGCGCGTTCTGGCGCACATAATCACGGCCGCACTAGCAGCAGATGCCGGGCAATGACAGCCAATATACGAAGTACGGTCGCACAAAAGTCCGGCCGCGCAACGCAAGTGGAAAATGAACGCATTTTTTCGAGAACGTTAAACCGCTGCTACTGACGTACAGAGTGCGCTGCGGCCGCATAGCAGCGTGTGTGCGTGATTAGGAGATGTCAGACGCTGCTAGTGTGCGGCCAACATAACGTTCAAACAGCCGGATTTCCCTAGACTTCTTTTTACCCCATCGTCATGAAATACGTCCAGAATTGCGCATCGTCTGACCACTTAAGCGTATTCTGTGAAAAAATGCGTGCGCACGCATCGACGTACATTTTGACGGTGGCCGCAGAAAATGCGCTCATCTGTCCCTAGCCTAAGGCTGCTACTTGTTCCCTTATTTTTTTTCCTTCCCCCTCCCCTTCGGCTCCATAACTTTGTGGTTGTTTGATGATTCGGACACCCTCTACTGCGGATATTTGAATATTTAATTTCTCTTTCTGTTAGGGACGGATTTTTTTTTTCGTTGCGAATTGTTTCGGATAATTTTCGTTTCGGCTCGCTGTTTCGTATTGACTTTTATTTCGGAAATTTTCGGTCTTTTCGGATCGTCTGTTCTCTTCGTTTCAAAGTGTCTATTCGTTTTGACTTAAACGAATGGTATTTCGGATGCTCCGATATTTTGGTCAATACGGTAATTCTGCCGATTCGTTCCTTCGGACGTACCATTTTTTATGAAAGATCCTTTTTTTCTTATGAATATGCAATACACAACTTTATTTAATCATATTAAAATGGTATGAATGGAAAAAAATGAACAAAACTATTTAAAAAATGCAAAAATACTGACTCAAATGGTCTGACATTAAAAATAAAAACCAGAACAAAATGATTTAAAACGGAAAAAAACTGAACAAAACGAAAAAAAAATCATATGCTGCATTAATTATACTGTAGAGGTGCTGCCCAGTAGTGTGCGGAATCATATGCTGCATTATAAATAATATCGATATCTTGGGAGCTAACTGCAGCAGCGAGCGGTCATGTTTTAGAGGAGCTCCTCTACAGCATCAGCCTTTATACGCATTTTATGCTCCTACAAGACTTCTCGCTGTGCCAGATTGGCCTGGGAGGGTCTGGGGATTACCGTGCCTCCGGTGTGCCCTTTTGCCTGCGTGCTCCAGGTTTTTTTCTTGTCGACCTCAGATCGATTTGGGCCTGGTGACCGCGGCCATCTTGGAGGGGCTGGAAGTGATTTTGCCCGTGTGCTGAAGGGGGGGCCCCCGCCAGCGGGACATCCGTGAATCTCTGGCATGTGGGTCAGCTTCTCGAAGAGGGTTGGCGTCCTCGTCTCTCCCTCCAGGCTACGGATCGTTGGGGGACGACGATAATTCCTGGTCCCTTGGCAGTGGGCTGGGGACTTCATGGCTCTCTCCACCATCACATGCACCGGAATTGCGCCCTCTCGCCGCAGCTGCGAAAAAGCGGGCGCGGAAAAAGCGCAAGGCCGCTGTAGCGGCGTCCCCACAGACTGCGGTGGCTCAGGATTCGTCAGAGGAGGACTTGACCGGGGATCCCCAGCTCTCTGCCACCAGCAGCGCGGCGTCTGAGCGACGACCTGGCCCGAGACCAGACGGAGGAGCTGCGGAGCCTCGACCACGGGAAGAGGACGACCATCTCCCATCCACAAAAGGTGACTTACGTAGAATCCTGGACGAGATACGGGAGTTACGGGATGTGTGGCGCCCAGAGGTGGCAGCGGTCAGAGAAGAGGTCGCAGCGGTTCGTGCTCAGGTGTTGGAGGTGCAGTCGACGACCGCTGAGGTGAAGTCGAAGCAAATACAGTTGACCGGTCAGGTCGCTGCCCTGAGAACTCAGGTGGAAGTTCTATCTCGCTCCGTGGAGACTTTAGAAACCAGACACAGACGCCGCAACATCAGGGTCAGGGGCATACCGGATTCGGTTATGGCGACGGAGCTATTGCCCTATGCTACCCATTTGGTCCTTCAGGTCGCTGGACTTCCATTGGACACCCCAGACGAACTTGGTACTGCGTTTCGGGTCAAGAGACCTGTGATGTCCTCCAGAGGCACACCCGGAGATGTCGTTATAGCCTTTTGGGATGTTGCCCTGAAGGTGAAAATGATGTCCTCTCCTGGGGCACGAGACCCTGTGCTATTTGAAGGCTCTTCCCTGGCCTTATTTCATGACCTCCCGTTCCAGATCTTGCTGGCACGTCGTAGCTTTCGGGACGTAACAACGATCCTTCGTAAGACCGGGATTCTCTATCGTTGGGGCATGGCTGGTTCACTGGTAGTAACGCATGCCAATGTCCCGTATACGATTACTGATCCCGCACAGGCATGAAAGGATTTCGCGGCAGCAGGTCTCTCCCCGGACCTCCTGGAGATACAACCAGGATGAGAAATATTCCACCCCTCACCACGCATTTCTGGTTTTAGTTCTTTACGAGTTTTTCAGACAATTTTGATCTGTATGGCATCTGAGTGGTTGTTTTAGTGAGCCACGGTCCTGTTCTTGAATTTTTACGCGTGCCTTTTTGCCATATGCCGGACTCAGGTGCTCCGTTCTCCGCTCGTTATAGTTTAAACCACGATATTCCGCCAATCTACTCGTAAGAGGTTTAGCCGGCCCAGCGTGGCCGTATTTCTGTTCGTGTGATTTCATGACTTTCTTTGTGTGTTTTAAATCTTTAAATAAAGAATTTAAAAAATAAATAAAAAATATTGATATCTCTTACTGTTAAACTGGGGATTTAGGGAAAAGCTAATTAAATATAAAAAATAATATATTATTGATGTAGAAAGAAAGCACTGGAACAAGTGAAAAAAGTGAAATAATTCCGAAATTAGCAACCGAACCGAAACGGACTCGAAACGATACTAAATTACGGAATCAGCAATGGAACCGAAACGGACTCGAAACGATACGAAATTATGGAATCAGCAATGGAACCGAAACGGACTCGAAACAATACGAAAATACGATGTCCGAAATTAACCGAAACAGACCCGAAATCGTGAATAGAATGAAAATTACTTGCAATTTTACAAATTTCATGTTCATATGAAATAAAATTATTTTGTTTTGTATCGGAAATTATTTCGTAAGGTGAGTATTTCGATGCCGATCCGATTCGGAAAACATCGGACGAATCCGAAGCACCGAATCGGCCCGTTTCGTGAAAAAAAAATCGGTACGATACGAAATGCACATCCCTACTTTCTGTACATTCCTTCGTTTGACGATTTGAAAGACTGTCTTTTTCTAAATGTTTACATGATGTTGTTTTGTACAACTAATTTTATAAATAAAAAAATTTCAAAGAATGTCTCTATAAAGTTACACTTATAAAAGTCATGTCAATGACAATGGTAAGCGCCCACAATATGTCACACCACCTGAATACCCAGCTGAACCAAATGGTTAGTGGTTCCCCCCAAAACCAGAAAGGATAAATGGTAGATGCGTATCTGGTCTGCACGAAATTGAACGCTAGGGAATTCTGGTGGCTATCAAAATTTTGTCATCACCATGGATACATAGGGAGAGGAAAGAGAATACAAAAATACATAGTACAGTATGTCTTATACAATGTATAGAGTTGTAAGGTTTGTCTTGGATAAACTCACATAAACTTCACTGATGAAGCCGTATGCTAGCGGCGAAACGCGTTCTGGACATATTTCTAGCTTCATTTATTGTTTATTTTATTAAATTTTTATACTCCAGTTCCTGCATGCGAGGTGGTTTTTTTATTGGATTTGACCAGCAACAAAATCCATGTGCGTTCCATCCTGAGCTTGGATAAGCTCCTTCAAATGTGAGTTGACACTTGCTATCATGCTATTATTACCTTCTTAACAGCTGATATACAATTGCTGGGACGAGAAATCTTCAGTACCAAGGCGTGGGTTACCTGAGAAAAATTCCAGAAAACAACCCAGAGGCGTTCACCCACTCAGAGCCAGTGTCTAGGCTCTTGATTTGTGAGTTTATCCAAGACAAGCCTTACAACTCTATACATTGTATAAGACATACTTGTCACGATGGGGGTCAGGGACCTGACCTGACAGAGAGGGGTGTGAGCCTAATGAGCAGTGAAAATAGACCATGAGCCTGAACTAGAAAAGTAAATATATATAATTTATTCTAGGAACCAAGAACTTAAATACAATAAACAGAGCCTTTAACCTCACGGCAAGAAATATAAAGAAAACCAGGTATAAACAAAATAGGCAACTAAACATGGGAGGCAGAATTAAACATGATACAAGAAGGCAAGAAAAACAGTGCAAACAGACATGAGCCTGTAAACAGAACGACCAGGAAAACAGGCTTTAACAGGATAAATCTAGACCAGGGAAAGGCCAGACATGAGCGAGCTGGAAGACAGACAGACTGAACAGGATAAAATTAGACCAAGGCAAACCAGACAGGAGCTTGAAGACAGACTGAACTGAATAGAAGATTCAGGATGAATCTAGAGCAAGGCAAACAGACATGAGCTGAATGACTGATCCAGGATGAATCTAGAGCAAGGCAAACCAGACATGAGCTGAATGACTGATCCAGGATGAATCTAGAGCAAGGCAAACCAGACATGAGCTGAATGACTGATCCAGAATGAATCTAGAGCAAGGCAAACCAGACATGAGCTGAATGACTGATACCAGGATGAATGAGACCGCACCCTACTAAGGGAGTGGTCTCCATTTATACAAAATGGTCCAGGGTGAACCAATGGAGTCCAGGTACTGATCAGGCTTGGACGTGAACCAAATGTCCAGAACTGCCAGAGGGGGCGCCAGAGACCCAGAACGTCACATATCCCCCCCTCCACGAGCAGACCCCGGATGCTCAAAAGAAGACAATAAAAATGAAAATAAAAAGTCAATGGGTCCTGTAGGCACGTAGAGCGCGCTCGTACACCTCTCGGTCCTCAAGGCATATTATAGCACCATTAGAAGCTCGGAAACATCCAGCAGGGACAGGACTCGACTCACGGGCTGGAGGACCTGAGGTATAGACCCCTTGGGAGCCAAAACTGGGTCCAGGTTTGAAGTCACTGGCACCAGTCCTTTTGTGTCTCTCCCCCTGGTACGGGACGTGGAATGGACAGCAACAGTGTCCTCCCGGCTCTGCGGCAACAGGAACATGGCACCAGTGGCGATCCGGTTCTGTGGTAATGTGACTGGGACAGCAGCAGCACGGCTCCGTAGGTTGGTGACCTTGGCACGGCTCTGCAGCGACTGGACTGGAACCACTGGGCTCGAAGACACCGGGACAGCTGGGCTCGGTGGGGCAGCGCCCTTGGTGTGGACCGGTTGGGTAGCACCCTTGGCAAGGACAGGAGGGGCAGCGCCTTTAGCACGACTCTGTGGTGACTTGGGCACAGCAGCAACTGCACGGCTCTGCGGCGACTCAGACATGGCGGCAGCAGCACGGCTCTGTGGGTCAGCGACCTCATCTCGGCTCTGCGGCGACTCGGTCATGGCGGCGGCAGCACGGGTCTGTGGGTCAGCGACCTCGGCACGGCTCTGCGGCGACTCGGTCTTGACGGCGGCAGCAGCACGGCTCTGTGGGTCAGCGACCTCATCTCGGCTCTGCGGCGACTCGGTCTTGGCGGCGGCAGCAGCACGGCTCTGTGGGTCAGCGACCTCATCTCGGCTCTGCGGCGACTCGGTCATGGCGGCGGCAGCACGGGTCTGTGGGTCAGCGACCTCGGCACGGCTCTGCGGCGACTCGGTCTTGGCGGCGGCAGCACGGGTCTGTGGGTCAGCGACCTCGGCACGGCTCTGCGGCGACTCGGTCTTGGCGGCGGCAGCACGGCTCTGTGGGTCAGCGACCCCGGCACGGCTCTGTGGGTCAGCGACCCCGGCACGGCTCTGTGGGTCAGCGACCCCGGCACGGCTCTGTGGGTCAGCGACCTCGGCACGGCTCTGCGGCGACTCGGTCCTAGCGGCGGCAGCACGGATCTGCGGCGACTCGGTCATTACCGGCTCGGGTGAGCGTGGCTTGGAAGCTACCAGCTCGGGTGAGCGTGGCTTGGAAGCTACCAGCTCGGGTGAGCGTGGCTTGGAAGCTACCAGCTCGGGTGAGCGTGGCTTGGAAGCTACCAGCTCGGGTGAGCGTGGCTTGGAAGCTACCAGCTCGGGTGAGCGTGGCTTGGAAGCTACCAGCTCGGGTGAGCGTGGCTTGGAAGCTACCAGCTCGGGTGAGCGTGGCTTGGAAGCTACCAGCTCGGGTGAGCGTGGCTTGGAAGCTACCAGCTCGGGTGAGCGTGGCTTGGAAGCTGCTATCTTGGTCTCACAGTGCTTGGGAACCACCTTGGCTTGGCACTGTGGAGGGGTGACCCCGATTTGTTCGCACTGCAGGGCAGCACTCTTGACTGGAACTGCTGGCTTACACCTGGTCTCTCCCTGTTGGGCAGCGGACTCTGGAAATCCTGCGGGTTGCAGGGCAGCGGACTCTGGAAATCCTGCGGGTTGCAGGGCAGCGGACTCTGGAAATCCTGCGGGTTGCAGGGCAGCGGACTCTGGAAATCCTGCGGGTTGCAGGGCAGCGGACTCTGGAAATCCTGCGGGTTGCAGGGCAGCGGACTCTGGAAATCCTGCGGGTTGCAGGGCAGCGGACTCTGGAAATCCTGCGGGTTGCAGGGCAGCGGACTCTGGAAATCCTGCGGGTTGCAGGGCAGCGGACTCTGGAAATCCTGCGGGTTGCAGGGCAGCGGACTCTGGAAATCCTGCGGGTTGCAGGGCAGCGGACTCTGGAAATCCTGCGGGTTGCAGGGCAGCGGACTCTGGAAATCCTGCGGGTTGCAGGGCAGCGGACTCTGGAAATCCTGCGGGTTGCAGGGCAGCGGACTCTGGAAATCCTGCGGGTTGCAGGGCAGCGGACTCTGGAAATCCTGCGGGTTGCAGGGCAGCGGACTCTGGAAATCCTGCGGGTTGCAGGGCAGCGGACTCTGGAAATCCTGCGGGTTGCAGGGCAGCGGACTCTGGAAATCCTGCGGGTTGCAGGGCAGCGGACTCTGGAAATCCTGCGGGTTGCAGGGCAGCGGACTCTGGAAATCCTGCGGGTTGCAGGGCAGCGGACTCTGGAAATCCTGCGGGTTGCAGGGCAGCGGACTCTGGAAATCCTGCGGGTTGCAGGGCAGCGGACTCTGGAAATCCTGCGGGTTGCAGGGCAGCGGACTCTGGAAATCCTGCGGGTTGCAGGGCAGCGGACTCTGGAAATCCTGCGGGTTGCAGGGCAGCGGACTCTGGAAATCCTGCGGGTTGCAGGGCAGCGGACTCTGGAAATCCTGCGGGTTGCAGGGCAGCGGACTCTGGAAATCCTGCGGGTTGCAGGGCAGCGGACTCTGGAAATCCTGCGGGTTGCAGGGCAGCGGACTCTGGAAATCCTGCGGGTTGCAGGGCAGCGGACTCTGGAAATCCTGCGGGTTGCAGGGCAGCGGACTCTGGAAATCCTGCGGGTTGCAGGGCAGCGGACTCTGGAAATCCTGCGGGTTGCAGGGCAGCGGACTCTGGAAATCCTGCGGGTTGCAGGGCAGCGGACTCCGGAAATCCTGCGGGTTGCAGGGCAGCGGACTCCGGAAATCCTGCGGGTTGCAGGGCAGCGGACTCCGGAAATCCTGCGGGTTGCAGGGCAGCGGACTCTGGAAATCCTGCGGGTTGCAGGGCAGCGGACTCTGGAAATCCTGCGGGTTGCAGGGCAGCGGACTCTGGAAATCCTGCGGGTTGCAGGGCAGCGGACTCTGGAAATCCTGCGGGTTGCAGGGCAGCGGACTCTGGAAATCCTGCGGGTTGCAGGGCAGCGGACTCTGGAAATCCTGCGGGTTGCAGGGCAGCGGACTCTGGAAATCCTGCGGGTTGCAGGGCAGCGGACTCTGGAAATCCTGCGGGTTGCAGGGCAGCGGACTCTGGAAATCCTGCGGGTTGCAGGGCAGCGGACTCTGGAAATCCTGCGGGTTGCAGGGCAGCGGACTCTGGAAATCCTGCGGGTTGCAGGGCAGCGGACTCTGGAAATCCTGCGGGTTGCAGGGCAGCGGACTCTGGAAACCCTGCGGGTTGCAGGGCAGCGGACATGGATACTGCGGCCTGGCATGGCTTGGTCAAGGAAGTTTGGTAAGGCTGGACCGTGAGGGCCTTCTGTGGGCGCACCTGGCAGGTTGCCACTCTGTGCAGGCAGGAACCACAGTAGAAACATAAGCCATGGGTTTTCCTCCATACCCTTTCCTCCAGGGTCAGGGGTCCTCTGGAATCTTTCACTGGAACAGGTTCCTTTGGGAAGGCGTCCCTGGGAGTTTTCCGCAGTATAGCACTCAGCCGCTCCAGGTGCTGTTCTGCAGCTTTATTAACCTTTTGCAGGTTCTCCAACAGACCAAGAATCACTGCTAGCTCACTTGTTACTGGCGGTCTCATTATGTCACGATGGGGGTCAGGGACCTGACCTGACAGAGAGGGGTGTGAGCCTAATGAGCAGTGAAAATAGACCATGAGCCTGAACTAGAAAAGTAAATATATATAATTTATTCTAGGAACCAAGAACTTAAATACAATAAACAGAGCCTTTAACCTCACGGCAAGAAATATAAGAAAACCAGGTATAAACAAAATAGGCAACTAAACATGGGAGGCAGAATTAAACATGATACAAGAAGGCAAGAAAAACAGTGCAAACCAGACATGAGCCTGTAAACAGAACGACCAGGAAAACAGGCTTTAACAGGATAAATCTAGACCAGGGAAAGGCCAGACATGAGCGAGCTGGAAGACAGACAGACTGAACAGGATAAAATTAGACCAAGGCAAACCAGACAGGAGCTTGAAGACAGACTGAACTGAATAGAAGATTCAGGATGAATCTAGAGCAAGGCAAACCAGACATGAGCTGAATGACTGATCCAGGATGAATCTAGAGCAAGGCAAACCAGACATGAGCTGAATGACTGATCCAGGATGAATCTAGAGCAAGGCAAACCAGACATGAGCTGAATGACTGATCCAGGATGAATCTAGAGCAAGGCAAACCAGACATGAGCTGAATGACTGAACCAGGATGAATGAGACCGCACCCTACTAAGGGAGTGGTCTCCACTTATACAAAATGGTCCAGGGTGAACCAATGGAGTCCAGGTACTGATCAGGCTTGGACGTGAACCAAATGTCCAGAACTGCCAGAGGGGGCGCCAGAGACCCAGAACGTCACAATACTGTACTATGTATTTTTGTATTCTCTTTCCTCTCCCTATGTATCCATGGTGATGACGAAATTTTGATAGCCACCAGAATTCCCTAGCGTTCAATTTCGCGCTGACCAGATATGTATCTACCACTTATAAAAGTCACACTGCATATAACGATATGACAGAATACTTATAAACAGAAAAGCAAACCTGGCACTCATCTATAGATAATTACTAGTGCCTTGGTTGTTGGCTCAAGGAGTTGATTCCTCGGATAGGTGGTAGGCATGGTAACGGTTTTCCTCCCTCCCCATTGAGGACTGACTGAGTGGGCTGCAGCACTGTGCGCTGCTGCAAGCCATGCCACTCCATGTGTTCGGCCATACTACTGAAAAGTGGCCCAAGCAGAGAAATGCACCGAGTCTAGGCTGCCAAGCTGTCCCTCCATCTGCCTGGACCTTTAGCGTTTGCAGAGATGCCACCCCTCCCCTGACAATAGCAAACTCTGCACCTATAAATTGAACATGTGAGAAGGGAGTGAATGTGGTTTAGTCTTGTCTGTCAGTGTACGCATCAGTGTTTTTGTGTACATCTGTCATCAGGGACGGACTGACACCACTCAGGGCCTTCAGATCAAATAGTGCAAGGGCCCCACCACCTGAGTCCACCCATGGCCCCATCCTTGTTTCCAACCAAACTCGTCCTCCAGGCCCAGTCTGACCCGAGACCCCGGCAGCCAAATCGGCCTACCTGAGGCCCGACGGCTGATCAGCCTACATGAGGTCCTGGCAGTCAATTGGCCTACCTGAGGCCCAGCTATTATTCGGCCTACCCAAGGCACGCATCATCTCCCACATTTTCAGTGAGCCTCTGATGAGCTGCAGGGTACACAGTGGCTCAATCAGCTGCTCACTCTGCTGGCGGTATCATAGACTGAATGTGGTGACAAGCAAGGCCATGGCCAGACCTGGACCCCCAGCTAGGACAGGGCCTTTGGCCCAGGTCCTATTTGCCCGACTGCTTAGTCCACCCCTTTCTGTTGTTGTCTGAGTGCTTCAGTGAATGTGTGTCTGTCAGTGCCTCTTTCAGTCCAAAATACAACCTTACATTTTCATGGAAGATATATGCAAAATTTGTCTAGAAAAACAGACAGAAAAAGTGATATTGATCAACAAATCAAATGATATCACCAAATCATACAAATTATTACATAACTGTTGCAAAAGTTCTGAGTGTTTCTAATATTTTCGTATATCTTCTTAATAGTGGGCTTTGCATCTACAGGCTAATTCTTACACAAATCTTCAGTGTGGTTTGTGCTTTAAATCCACATTTTCATCTAAATCCTGGAACAGCGTAAGGAATGTGGCAGAAAAACATGCCAGCCCAACAAACACGTGCAAATGCCTGAACTTTGTGGATAACATGTCAGAAAGAATTTTGAGTTGAATTTGTTTTCAACTGACATCTATCCTCCTGAAGACCATGGTTGTTTATTATAAGCAGAAAATAGCGGTTCAGCCTCTTATTAAAAGTTCAATGCTCCAATTTATTGGGTCACAGCATGCAAAAAAATTAGTTTTGAGCCATGCGAGGGATCGTCAAGGTTTTTCATTGTGATACAGTTAATGACAGCCCATGATATGTTCAGGGTCCTATTGACTTTAGGGGACGCTGGCCTCTGCCAAACCGGATGCAGCTTGTGCAGGTGCCACAGATGTAAAGGTCATCTAGTGCAACCTAGGACTGTCACATATCTGGTCGCCGGCGCCGCAGGAGCAACAAACCCGGCGCTGGTTCGTTCATGACTCCCTGAATCCTCCCCTCCATACCTCTGTTTCATCTCCAGCCTGCAAGAGGTGCAGGTGCTAATCAAGAGACCTGCACTTCCCTATAAAGAAGCAAAGCACCATGGACCTTTGCATTGCTTGCCAATCTGTCCCTAAGCTGCAATAGCCTCCTCTGCTAAACCTTCCAATCTGTTCCTGAAGCCCTCCGTTGATCATCCGTTGCCGAACCCCTGCTTTGTATTCTGGACTATTCTTTTGCTAAACCTTATATATATTCTGAACAATCTGTTACCGAACCCCCTGCTTGTATACTGGACTACGCCTTTGCCTGCTCCTTCTGATATCTTGCTGTGGAAACCCTGCTTCTTTTATTTAAAGACGTCTCCTTTCCTTTTTACCTCTGTTCACCTATGTCTAGTGCTTCTGTTTAATTCTTATTCCTATATCTTATTTTTGTTGTTTTCATCTAATCTGATTCCCTGGTCCTGTCTCCTTGTGTATTTACTTCCTGTTTATTATTCAGCCTTGTTCCCTGGTTCATTCATGCATTCAGTGCCTTATCAGTTAGCCTAGTTCCCTGGTCCTGTTTTTCTGTTATATTCAGTATCTGTTTAGTTTTCCATTTATCCCTCAGTCTCCTCAGTTATACCTTGTTTATTAATTATTCATCATTCTCCTTGTTTTTACTGTTTTCTCAATTGCTTCGTTCTTGGTATTCTTATTGTGTCTGAATAAATATCCTTTTATTTCATACTTATCATTTCACCGCACATTGGGCTCGACCAGCAACCCTGCCATCTGTATTGTGACAAGGACTGGCCAACCAGGATAGCAACAAATTTCCAGGTGGCATCTGAGGCTGGTAAGAGCACTCTGACTCATCATTGAGGGAGCGATTAATATGGTCTGCACTGGGTAGAGGTTCGGACTGAACTCTCTCACACCTGGACACACTTTCTTTTTTTATATTAAGAATTTTTATTTTGAAGGATTGTTAGCAATACAACAGACGGGAAGAAATAGTGGACGCACAGGGCAATTTTATTATGAGCATGTTTGCAAAGATCATTGTAAGAAAAATAGTTGTCTCAAGTAGCACATCTTCAAATATAAGACTCATGCAAAAGAAAAGAAACATATATAGTTAAACCAAACATAGTACATTTTTATTGTCACTCATTTGCACTTTTTTTTTACCATAAAGTGTGCTGTACACTGTATTACGAGCTGGGTTAGTGACAATCATTCCAAAGTAAACATTTGTTCCAAGGCACACCAGGGCAACAATATCTGATCCTCTAAGAATTTTGTGGATGGTTGGTTTGACATGATAGGTGGTCCCTATAAAATTTAACACATATGGGTTTAGGTGGAAGGTCTGCCCGGAAGGGATTAAATCTTGAGTAAAAGCACAAACCTCTGAAGCAGATCAGGCTCCGCACAGCAATGGATGGTATAGGCCCAAAATAGCCATAGAAATAAATATTAGAGCTGGGCTGGCTCCCTGAAAGGGTCTAAACAAGCTGTTAAGTTAGGATCCAGACCGCTTACAATGTCTTGGCTCTACGATTATACCTGTAACACCCATGCTTGATGAAGGCCCATGCCTCATAAAGGAAACTGTTTTGCTCCTAGTACAACGGCTCATTTAGATCCCTTCATTATAACCGGTTTGACTATTTTTTTCTATGTAGGAACAGGTAGCTGGTGTGTTGGTTGGTAAAAAAAAGGGACAGTAGTAATTAACAGATTGAGGGATGGCAGGGCCCGAATAGAGAAGGGATCAAGAAATACATTTTGGACTATAATGGATAAATCAAAGTGGCATTTGGTCCAGAAAGGAGACAAATAGAAAATAGTGGAGTGAACTGGTTTAAAAGGAGCGAATGGAAGGAGGTATAGGTAGGAGCCAATTTGAAATCATGGCCATGACAAAAAGGGATGAATCCAAGTTGAGATGAAAAAGAAGGCATTATGAAATATTCACGGGGTGCTATTGTGAAAGGTTGGATGGGAACTACCCTGTATAGGAAAGGGAATTGACATTGATGGTATAGAGGGCTTGAAAAAATGAAAGAGCAGAAGGTAAGTTGAGAGCCAAAGATGGTTTCAAGGAAATGGTATTGAAGTATGGGGAGCTGGCACAGGAACTGGCATGAATGAGAGAGGAGATTGCGTGATTGAAATAAACAAGCTGCTTGAACGGGAGCTAGAGTTCTCTTGCATTAATGGATGTGATATAAGAAAAAAACGACTGAATGAGAAGGATAGAGGAGTTGGATTTATGGGATTGAGGAAGTATGAATGAATAAGTAAAAATTAGGTATAAAGGAAATAAATAATAGTATCCATATTAAAAAAAATGGGGCTAGAAAATGGAATTAATGGAAAGAGAAATGAATGGTGTAACTGATTAAATGAAACATGGGGAACATTAGCTAACATAGAGGATGTCTTAAATTAATGTATAGATTTAAAGAGCTCCGTCAGTCATTTACTAGTTTTCCCAGTGACTACATACGGAGAGCACAGACTGCTTGGGGGATATTCCAGTAGGTGCACTGGGCCATGAAGGAGGATAACACCAACATAAATGAGTCACAGAAAAGTATACATTTTTTTGAGTTGGCAGGGTTGCCTCTGGCTGTGAGTTTGTATTATAAATCAGGGTTAAGTAGAATTATCAGCTTACAGTAAGCAGTACCCATGTGATAAATAGGAGCAGGTATTTGTGATACAGACATGCTGTTTATCAGAGAGTCTATCAGTAGGGTCATGTGTTGCACTAACAAACTCAGACTGTCGAGAAGAAGACGGAGCATTCCGAGTGCGATAGAGAAGAAATTAAGACACTTCAAATCAAAATTTTGGCTCTTCAAACTTTCAAATATCTGAATGACAGATTCCTCTACGGTATCAAATCTTGCTGCCGCTTAATGTAAATTATGAGCTGTGAGAGAAGGAGGAAAGTTATAGATCATCCAATGTTTTTCTTTCAACTGATCCCTTAATAATTTACATGGATTTGACCCAGCTGCACCTTGGCAGGGGATTATCCCAGAGGCATTTGCATGATCCTGCTAAACAGGGATCTGCATTTGTAACTATATCAATAAAACACACTTAACGGTGCTGCCGTGACTCATTGCCACAAACAATGCATTGTGGAGCTATAAATGAAATCACCCAGGCCCTGTGTGTTTCTGATATGACCATGACCACTGCAGAAGGAATGTGTGGCACTGCATTTGTAAGGCTGGTAATAGCTAATTGTTAAAGAAAAGGGTCGTGTGAATAGAGGGAGGAAGAACGAGTTATCACAATACCTTTCCTATGTCCCCTTACACTTCCTGGAGATGATGACAAGTGATGGATAAGGGCTTGATGTAAGAGAATTTCACACATTTTATCAGAAAGCCTAAATATTTTTTTTCATGGGACAAAAGCTCCATTAGCACTTAAGACTTCGTCCCTTTAAGAGGAGGCCTGTGGGAAATCTGGAGAACAAAGCCTTTACAGACATATTTAATGGATGTAAGACAATGCTTGGCATAGAACTGTACCTTTAAACAGAATGACAGACCTGTCATGTGAAAGAGAAAGAAAACTATTTTCTTATTACACAATGTTCTAAACACAGGAATCACTGGGCTTACCCAGGAAAGAAGATATTAGGATCTGGAAGATGTTCATCAGGAAATGAATATTGAACCAGTGATGGCAGAATGTAAATAGAATTAATTGTGATGGAGTTGTCAAGGCAAGATCTTTGAAGTGCGAGAAAATGCTTAATAGCATGGCAGTGTTCATGGCTTTGTTACTTATTATCAAGGCTTCTTCTTCGTAAAATTCCATGTACAAATTCAGACGCGCGCATTAAGCAGAGGATGTTAAACACTGTAAAAGAATACAAAACATAATCAAGGAACACACTGTTGTGTAATGAATGAACATTTTGTTTCAGTTTTGTTCCAATGAACCATCAGATCTTTTTCTGAATGTGTGGATTGATTAATTTAGTAACATCATGTAATTGTCAGTTTTACAGGGGAAAAAGACGGTCAACTTTTCTTTTGAAAATAATTAAATAGGTACCATTAGGAAAAAGACACGGATGTAAATATAAATATATATATTAAACCTGTATTCCATCATTTGGAAAGTCAAATTGGTTCCAGCCAAAAAATACAAATATATAGAAAAATAACCAGATTGGCTGCACACGAAAAAATAAAAACACCAAAATGTATTTATGTCATTTTAAAAATGAACCAACATTTAAGCTCTCTCTGGAGCCATTTTCAAGGTTACAGCAATCAATAAGCAGCATGTTTAAATACAAAGACAATATTCCTGCTTCCTTTCAGAACGTTGAGAGAGGACAAAATTGATATATTTACAAACTCTGTTGTATACAATGATTTGATCAATGCCTATATTTACACTGTGCCTTTTTTAAATAGGTGCCAATTTTCATTATACATTTTTTGATAAATTCTTTGAACACATAGATTTGTTCATAACTAAATAAGCACACAATTGCTTCCCCCTGCTTCCCTTTGTATCAACTTTATATGATAAGAATTCATATTATCATTACCTATGAACAACAAGGTCACTGATCCAATACCTACTTACACACACTAACAGATAAACATGTTATGATATGTTTACCTATACAATATCTTTATAGCCATAATATATATGTACACCATTCTGCAACAATTCTACTCCCCATTGATTGGCAACACATTGTGATAAATTGCTAGCGGATCCCCTTTTTTTCAGTCTTATAGGTAAGAGCGAACCTCTCCATCCAGTTTGTATAAGTTTCATTAGTATGGACTCTCTAATATTCTAAATCTCTAGGAGGGACTTGCAGGCTATACACTGTTCGATAAAGGTTTGAGATCCTCCACTCATTGTTTTTTTAAATGTTACTGTTTACAGTTGCTAACAGCAACTAGGATGCGCTGGACGTACGGTACCATCATACGCATAGACGCAGGGCTGCCATCAGAAATCTTGGGGCCCCTTACTGAACCAGTGGTCGGGGCCCCACTTCTCTCAGCTGACTATTTCAGTAAACTAATTAAATATAAATATGTTGCTGCTTCTTCTTGACCTTATTTTACAGGGAGTGGTCTAAATCCCTGGTGGTCCATCAAGGGGATAAATGTGTTTCCTGGTGGAAGAATGATTGTTCTTCACCTCTATCTGATGCAGGCTATACTAATTGTTCCCTCAGTGAGGAATCAGAGTGCCCAAACCCTCCCCAGATTCCGTGTCCCACCAAGAAATGTATTGGCATCTTGGTGGGCCCCTGGAGCCACTGGGCCCCTGAACATGTCATGGGCTGTCACCCCCTGATGGCTGCCCTGCATAGACGCATAATGGACCAGCCCCCCAAACACAGCAGATCAACGAGAAACACTTGATTGAGCCGGGGCGACTCGATAGGTAAGCTACTTTACTTCTTTGTATTTAAACATGCTGCTTATTGATTACTGTAACCTTGAAAATGGCTCCAGAGAGCCAAAACGTTGGTTCATTTTTAAAATGATATAAATAAATTTTGGTGTTTTTATTTTTTCGTGTGCAGCCAATCTGGTTATTTTTCTACATATATATATATATATATACACACACACAGGGTTATTCAGAGAGCACTGAAATTTCAATGCTCTCCTGTTCGCTGCACTTCGGTGATATCAATTTGCCGACCCTGCAGTGAATTCAGCATTCACCGCAGGGTCTCCGAAGTACAGCGAATAGACCCAACGAACATTCGACATTCGAAAAACCACCGCAA
Organism: Leptobrachium leishanense; assembly: GCA_009667805.1. Taxonomy (NCBI): domain Eukaryota; kingdom Metazoa; phylum Chordata; class Amphibia; order Anura; family Megophryidae; genus Leptobrachium; species Leptobrachium leishanense. The sequence continues at coordinate 162,946,269 of CM019063.1, read as the reverse complement.
AACCTCTGGAAAAAAATGTAAAAAGCGCCAAATCAATCTGAAAAACCACCGCATGCATCTGACGACAAGACCGCTGAATCGATCCAAAAAAAGTCGATGAACAGGGGTAAAAAAACACACAAAACCCCCTGCAAATTTTAACAGGAGTTTAAAAAAACTACTGCATGAAAATGCCTATAATATATATGGTCCTATGAAATATAATAAAAAGGTCTGTTACAGAAAAAAAAAATATATTAATAATAATAAAATATATATATATGAGAACAAAATTGCCCAAAAAATTCTAAAAAAATAAAGGATTTTTTTGCTGCAATGAAAAGAATAAATGGTTGAATAAATATTTAATAAAAGATTTTTTAATTAAATAAGAAACCTCTGTATTTAATATTAACCTCACCGTATTTCATCGTATTTCACTGGCTATTCGCCACTATTTGGCGAATTTCCAGCTTTTTGAATAGTTGAATGGCCAAGAAATTGCACCGTATGGGTAAATTTGTTCGGTTCAAATTCGTGGCCAATTCGGTGCTCTTTGAATAACCCCTATAGTTCACCAAGAAGGTGTGCACTTCAGGGAGTCTTGTGAATTAATGTTTTTTTTTTTTTTTTTTTTTTTTTTTAATTTAAGGTTTTTATTTCGAAAATATGTCATCAGTACATTCAACTGCAAAATATATGATAACATCAAAGTTACATCAACATCAGTAATGCGGTCAGGGGAGAGGGGGAAAAATATGGGGGAGTCGCATAGGAAAACTGCAAAATATCGGGAAGAAAAAGGAGAAAAAAAAAAAAAAAAACAGCAGTAGAGTTCAAAAAGTCATCAAAAAAGTCAATGCGGACGGCACAAAAAGGCATTGCAGGGGTGAGGGGGGGATAGACTCCCAACAAATGGTCTCGCGGGACCAAGAATAATCAGCAGGTAAACAGCTTGCAATAATAACAAAACAAGGCATAAAAGAAAAGTCCTCCAAGAATAAGGGATTCTGCAGAAAATCAAGAGAAGAATATCCTCGTATAATGTCACTGTGGAGTGCAGAAAAAAAGAGAACGGGGGAGGGATAGAGGAATCTCAGATTTTAGGGAGTAAAATATATATATATATATATCGGCTAATATAGTAATACACTACGCTAGAGGGGGGTAAACGGTGAGAACAGGTAGGGGGCATCGTAGCCCACTCAATGGGAGACGGGGGGGTCAGCCCACACGGGGGGGTCTCGTCAGGATTGGAAAAAGTCAGTCATCAGGAGGTAAACCGGAGAGGAAACTCAGTGGGTCAGGGTACAGTAGACGAGCAACAGGTCGGCAAGACGGCCCCTTCAGCCTGTGTCCAGCGGGAACGTGTGGCAGGAATCTTCTCCAGGTCCATGGGGAGCTCGCGCGGCAGACATGTCGCCACATCTGAGGCCTGTTATCACTGCCTCAGCCAACTTGATGGCGCGGCATTCCCTCCATAGCTCCGACAGGCCTCCGGATCTCCAGGGAGACCAGGCATCGGCTTCCCAACAGTGAATCTCCATTTGCCACGTGGTGCTGCACCGCGCAGAAGGTCGGGGCAGCTTTGACCGTACAATCGTTGAGGAGGGGCCCTCAACTCCCTCCAAACCGCAATCCCAGCCTCTCGGTCGTATCAGCACTCCACCCGGTGCCGCACGGACCAGCACTCCGGGTGCAGCCCGTGGACTGCTAACTCCTCGGGGCATCCGCTCCACCTCCAACTCGGGGACCAGCAGCGTCCGGGGCTCCGAGTCATCTCTCACCTTCCTCGGGCCTCCGGACTCCGATAAGCCTGCGCAGTCTCCCAGCGGCACCAGCGCGTCACCTCTCCCATCGCTCTCTTCGTGGCTCCCCGCAGCCTCCGTGACATGATCCTCAGAGGGGTGTCCCGCCGATGCAGTCCCATCCACCGCCAGACCCGGATCCGCCACCCTCCGGTAGCGCCGCAAGGTATGCGTCATCCGTCTCCACATGCCCCCGGTGAGAGGACCCGACAGATCCTCCCCGTCCAGGAGCTGCAAGCAGGCCTCCAAGCCTTCCAAGAAGCTGTCCATGCCTCCCCCGGGGGTGGGGGTCTATCCTGCCGCGCAGCAGCCGGTCCTTGCCTGTCTCTGACTCGATCTCCATCTCGGGCTGCCGAGAGACGCGGGCCCGTCGTCACCTCGGCCCCCAGCACAGGGTCAGACCGGGCCAAGGCAGCAGGACAGTCTGGCATAGAGGCCCCAGGGGCCAGGACGAAGGCCGCAAGATGGCCGCCAGCCCCTCGTGTCTTCATCATTTTGGCGGCTGCAGGGAATGTCTCTGGTCCGGAGGGGGGGACAGAACGGCCTCCGGACATCTCGAATCCGGTGGCCAGCTAGCTTGGGCCCCCAAATCTAAAATTGCTCGGCAAATCAAGCTGTATATTGGCCCCAAGAGCGGCAGACGTGCGGAGCTCCACAGAAACACGTCTGCTCCCTTCAGCAGCCGGCCACGCCCCCTTGTGAATTAATGTTTTATTGTGCCTACAAAAGGATTAAACTTTCAGTCATATTATGGACTTTTTTTCTTATGATTTTATATATATATATATATATGTATAGCAGTACGTAGTGATACCTTTTTTATTGGACTAACGTTAGATTTAAGGCTAGGATCATACGAATGCATTTTTCACATCGTCCGTAAAAAAGTGTGTCCGAACGCATTGAAGTATTTTTTCACGGAAGACGCGAAAGTGGTCATACGATGCGCATTTTTGTGCGTGATGTTTGACGGAGCTATTAATAACAAATGGACGTGATGTTGGCCGGATATGTGCAGCGTCTGACGTCTCCTAATCACGCACACACGCCGCTATGCCGATGCAGCGCACGCTGTGCGTCAGTACTAGCGGTTCTACGTTCTCGAAAAAAATGTAGTTTGTTTGCCGCTTCCGTTGCGTGGCCGAACTTTCGTGCAGCCGTACTTCGTATATTGGCCGTCATTTGCTGCTCCTACGGCCGTAATAAAGTGCGACTGCACGCTCGTTCGCACTGCGTTCGTCTGACCCCAGCCTAAAAGACAAGTTTCGAGAGTCTCCACTCTTCCTCAGGTTTGGAAGCTTATCTTAAACGGCCTATCCAATCTATAAACACACACACACACACACACACACATATATATATATATGTTACGGGTAAAGCCAGGAGTGCGGTTAATCCTAGGAGTACCCGGGTAATCCTGACATTACCCAGGCTCCATTAGCAAAAGTCCGAAGTGAAATGAAATTTCGGACTTTATCCGGGTAATCTGCAAAGTATCCAAATGCCTCTGGGTACTCGGCTTTTCTTGGGTTTTCAGCAGGTTACAGTTGACTGAATTCCGAGGATTACCCGGATAAAGCTGCAAACTGTTATCTGACCGATAACAAAATAGTGTTTTTGGTTATTTTTAATGAAATTGTATCCACAGTCACAAACCGCACTAAATAACCATAAATTTACTCTGTGCACTAATTGTCTGAAAATTAATTTATGAAGATATAGATATTATATAAAGAGGAACCTGATGGTTATTATGTTTTATAAATGATATATAAGCACATATGACACATAATAATAGTAAAATTCACAGTTACCCAAGTGGGGTTGGATGCTCTGCAGATTACCCAGGGGAAGCTGTGGATAGTCCTCAGATTTCCCGGGTGAAGCTTCAGACTTGCACATTTTCCGGGTAAAGTGCGGATTTTTCAGCTCTTCCAGACTGTTACCCAAAGGCAGTTGGTTACTCCTAAAATTACCCGGGTAAAGTCCGAAATTTTCATTTTTTTGTAGCTTTACCCAGCGGTTTTGGGTAATGTAAGGATTTCCCAGGTGATCCTGGGATTAACCGCACTCTTGGCTTTACCCGTAACATATATATATCAATGTTACTTTAATGTGTATATTTCAACAGCAAGAAAGGAAAAAAAAACAGGAATGCAATTTAATCCTCCCATGTTAATAATGTAAATCACCACAATGCATAGTTTGGATTTTCATTTACCTGATGAGGATTTTGTAATCCACGTATCTGTGGGCAACAAGTCTGTTTTTAAACCCTGATCAACAGTGCTTCAAAACCCAGGCTACAAACTATGTGAGATGAAAGCAATCTTTCCTAAGCATAGATAATGGTAATTACTCATCACAAAATAATATTTAGAGAGATATGTACCGTTGTGTCAAAAGCAGCAGAAACTGCAATAAAATAAAACATATTTATATACAAGTAGTAAAATATGTTGTTGTTACATTGTATACATATTATTCATATACTGTATATTAAATGGAAATGGAGCTGTTATCTATTAAAAATACAAGCGCTTCAAAAAACAAATTCAAAAGTAATAGAACATTTGGATTATCTTATTTCACTAACCAAATACAAGAAAAAAACTGTACTACAAAAATGTTACTAGTATTTTACAAGATTGTATCAAATAAAGCCTCAAGTGCAAATATTATTTAAGGTATGTATACGGTAATCATGTACGTCTATGGAAAAAGAGGTTCCACTAGGTTTAAAAAAAAAAGCTCCATTGGTGATGACGTAAGAGCAGATTTATATTGTATTTAAAAAGAAATATATGTGGGGCATTATTTTTAGGTTTGGGGTTGCCAGTAAAACATTTTGCTGATGAGAAGTCATGATATACTGTAAGTGCAGTTCCTGGAACATGCTATGGACATTTCAGATGAGTGGCAGAGGGTGGATTACTCTTATCTGGAACGTCTGTCTTTCAATTGTCAAGCAGCTCCCACCAGCTACCTAATGCTGCATGATTTAAAGAGTACAGACCTGCTTTATTGGTATGGCTATTTCCAGACAAATGAAGTAACACAGACATAAAATGAGAAGGAATTCACAAATATAGACATAATTTATCCTGTGACACACTACTGGGGTTAGGCACATTTTGGCAAATCAATGTTATCAGATGACAGATGACTTTTTTATCTCTTGCTTTTTTATTGAAAGAAAAGTAGTAAGAAAAAATAAATAGAGGATACAGGTGTGTATTTAAATCACGCAGGAGATAAAAGGCACAGGGCCCTATTACATACTTAATGCTAACGTTAGCGCTCAGCTGTGCGAGCACTAGATTTCTGTATGCTTTCTCTCTTGCAGTAATATAGTTCACCTTTTTCTCACTTGTTGTAAACAGGGTCTGATTTATATCTGAGGAGTCTTCAATTGCAGAATTCTTAGGAGCCCCAAAAATATACATGTTTAGTAAAAGGTTTTAGAAAAATGTACATTTTTAAAAATAGGATCACAAATAATTACCTACAGGATTATTCAAAGAGAATCGAAAAGCCTCCGCACATTCGGTGACTTTTCGTTCTCTTCAAGTCGGTTCGATTTGGCGATCCCATTTTGGCGACCCTGCGGTGTATTCAGCAAGCACCACAGGTTCCCCGAATTGCAGGGAAAGGTCGCCGAAAACTCACCGCAAAACGAGGGCGAACGCACACCGAAACCCACAAAAACATCTGGATTAACCCGCCGAAAATGCCAGAAAAACCCAAGCAGGAGCCGATCACACGCAGCGTAGCTGCCGGAAAAAGCCGACACCACAGACGAATGCAGTGAATAAATTAGTAAAACAGTTTGCTTGAATGTTTGAAAAGTGAAACGCTGTTTGCAAAGAAACTACTGAGCGAAAATGTCTGATATTTACATATAAGGTTCAATGAATGATAATAAAAAGGGCTGTTACAGAAAAAATAAGTAAAGTTAAAAAAAATCTGAATTCTTTTTAAAACAAAAATATCCTAAAAAATCTATAAATAAAGAAACTTTTTACTGCAGAATATTATAATGAACGGTTTATTAGATATTGAATTAAAACGGGAATATTTTTAACATTGAAGCCTATGGGATTCTTCTGAATAAACCTGCCGAATTAAACCACCGAATGGTAGGGCATTTAGGGAACCTTTCACTGCTGGTTTTTGTTCTCTGAATAGCCGAAGCAGTGCTTCTCTATGGGGATTTCACTGCCCTCGAACAGGCACCGAACAGGCACCGTATGTGCAGGCAATTCGCCAAGATTTGGTGAACTGCCTGCGCTCTGAATAGCCGAATGGTCAGGAAGGGTAACCGTACGCTGAATTTCAGCGTTCGGTTCCCTGTCGGCAGCCATTCGGATCTCTTTGAATAACCCTGCTAATGTGGTAAGTTATCAACAGGTCAGTCCCAAAATAGAAATTTCAATAGTGCACCATCTAAATATGTACTGAAAGAGCATGTAAAGGGATGCTCTAATAAAAATGACCCCTATTTTGCCTTTAAGGCTGGTGTCAGACGAGCGTAGTGTTCACGTCCTTGATGGCGCCTAAAAGTACGTCCGTGATAGCATGAAAGAAAGCCCATCGGAGCCCGACACACGAAGTACGTCCGCACTGAACTGCGGACGCACAACGGCTGCAGCCCACGGACGCAAGGCAGGCAAGAACGGCCGCACAAAGTATGCTGCGTCTGCAACGTCTGCATAGCTTTGTGTGTGAGTGATGAAACATGGTCAGACGGACTGCATTTATACATCCAGCATTTTTGACGGACAAAATGGTTTTGCTTTTTATTTTATTTTCCCTCCTACATCCGTCAAAATATATGTCAGTGAAAAAAACGGACTGTGTGGCCACTACTGCGTCTTCCGTACTAACGTACGTCCGTACTGCGCGGACGCACAGTCTGTAGAAATCATGTTCGTCTGACCCTAGCCTTAGTTATAGACCACATGCTGATGACAAAGAGACAATCAGGGTTATTCAGAGAGCGGTGAAAACCAGGAGAATGACTGGAGAAGTGAAAATTCTAGGTCAAAATAGCTGATTTGGAAAGTGAGATAAATGGGAGAATTTTTCTGGTTCGGCTATTTTAACCTAGAATTTTCACTTCTCCAGTCATTCTCCTGATTTTCACCGCTCTCTGAATAACCCTGAAAGTCTCTCAAATGGGGTAATCGGTTGTGCTACCCTTTGAATATTAAATTGCAGCAGGGAGTCCCAAAATTGCAAATAACAAAAATAAGAAGTAAGTAGATGTCCCATTTCTTGGTGTCCAGCAAAAGTGAGAAGACAATCATTCCTAAAGGGGTGAAAGATTCTGTGGAGGCCCAAGGCAAGATCCTCCAAAAGGATTGCAGGAGCACTACAGGTGAGCAGGTGATTAGCAATCCTTCCAATTTTCTTGGGATTTGGTCAGATGAAATGGGACGACCTGGTACAAGTTTAAATGAAAAAGATGTATTGTATACTCAAGGGGTTATTCAAAGAGAGGTGAAAAGTCTCCGAAATGTAACCGAACGCTGAATTGCAGCGAACGGTTACATTTAGGCTAGGGTCAGACGAATGCATTTTTCGTGTCATCCGTGAAAAAGTGCGTTCGAACGAATGGACGTATTTTTTCACGGAATACGCGATAACGGTCATACGATGCGCATTTTCGTCCGTGATTTTGAGCGGATCATCAATAAAACCCTTTTTTGCGTCTGGACGTTATGTTGGCCGGACATGAGCAGCGTCTGACGTCTCCTAATCATGCACACACGCTGCTAGCGGACGCAGCGCACTCTGTACGTCAGTACTAGCAGTATCACGTTCTAGAAAAAATGCGTTTGTTTGCCGCTTGCGTTGCGCGGCCGCACTTTCGTGCGGCCGCACTTTCGTGCGGCCATACTTCATATATTGCCCATCATTGGCCGTCATTTGCTACTACTACGGCCGTGATAAAGTGCGGCTGCATGCGCATTTATTATTATTATTATTCTTTATTTATAAAGTGCCAGCATATTCCGCAGCGCTGTACAATAAGCACAGTATAGACAGGGTTACAATACATTGAACAACATTTGACAAACAGTACAGGAGGAGATGAGGGCCCTATTCCCGTAGGAACTCACAATCTAGGAATTCGCACTGCGTTCGTCTGACCATACCCTTAGGGGCCATTCGGCTATTCAGAGAGCAGGCAATTTGTCAAATTGCACAGTGCCTGTTCGAGGGCAGTGAAATCCTCGTAGAGAAGCAATGCTTCGTCTATTAAGAGAACAGAAAACAGCAGGGAAAAGATGCCGAAATGCCCTGCATTCGGTGGTTTCATTTGACAGGCTTATTCAGGAGAATCCCATAGGCTTCAATGTTAAAAATATTCCAGTTTAAATTCAATAATTATTATTATATTCTGCAGTAAAAAGTCCCTTTATTTTTAGATTTTTTTAGGATCCTTTAGGCATTTTTTTGAAATTTTTTTGCAAACTTTTTTCCTTTTTTTTTTTAAATCGTTTTTTCTTTTTTCTGTACCAGACCTTTTTATTATCATTCATTGGATCTTATGTGTAAATTTCAGACATTTTCGCTCAGTATTTTGTTTGCAAACAGCATTTCAAATTTCAAACTTTCAAGCGTACTTTCTTTTTTTTCTTCACCTCATTTGTCTGTGTGCCGGGTGTTTCCGGTGGCTGCTCTACGCTGTGATCGGTGGCTAGTCAGGTTTTTCCGGCGTGTTCGGCGGGGTTAATCCAGATGTTTCTGCGGGTTTCTGTAATGCCCCACGCCGCGGTCGGACCGCGACCGCCATATTGGGACGCCTGGCAGACTCACCTGAGGTCCCTCGTGGCGCATCGCTCCCTGATTCCGATCTTCAGCTCGAGGGAGGAGAGACAGGATGTGTCCCACGCCGTCTCCGGGATCCAACTGAACAGGAGGCAAGTGCGCATGCGCGATCGTCCATCCCAGAGCATGAAGACCTAGGTACTCTGGCGCCCTCTGCTGGTCAAGTTAAGGTACTGCACCCCACCTGCACTGGAGATCCTCGTATACCACCAATTAATCTACCTAGCACTCAGGTATCCCTATTACACCTGCGGGTCCCAGGTGAACGGTGTTCGTTTGATTCCCTGAACCCTATTTAAACCTGCCGCCTTCTCCAGTTCACTAACCAGGTTATACTGTGGTTACACCACGTTACCCAGTGGTTCCCCTTCGTGTGCCTCTAAAAGGATTCTGACTTCCGTTCCTGCTGCCGATACAGCTCCGCTCCGGTTCCTGTTGCCACGGTACAGCTCCACTCCGGTTCCCGCTGCCACAGTACAGCTCTGCTCCGGTTCCTGTTGCCACGGTACAGCTCCACTCTGGTTCCCGCTGCCACAGTACAGCTCCGCTCTGGTTCCTGTTGCCACGGTACAGCTCCACTCCGGTTCCCGCTGCCACAGTACAGCTCCGCTCTGGTTCCTGTTGCCACGATACAGCTCCGCTTCTATTCCGGCGGCCACGACACAGCTCTGCTTCTGTTGCCACGATACAGCTCCGCTTCGGTTCCTACCATCACGGTACAGCTCCATTCCGCTTCCATATTCAGGATTGCCATCGCAGTGCCAGTTCCACCTCCCGGCATACCTCTACCCCTGGACTATTTCCAAGATTGCAACCGTATTTAATTATCCTTACAAATCTCCGTTCTGGACTTTTATTTCTGTCAAAAGAGACATTACATTACTTTATTCTGGACTTATATTTTGTTGTCTTCAGTAAAGCTTAATCAATCATATTCCTTCTGGTCTCCTCCTTCGGCTTGCCATTGGGTTCCATACACCCAACACCATACAGGGGTCAAAGCCTCTGTCCTTACAGAATAACCTGGTTCTATAAACATGGAACCCGCAAGCTCGAACCAAATCCTTGCTGTACTTACAGAACAAGTGTCAGCACTAACCAAGGTGGTATAGAAACTACAAACCGGCCAAGAAGCCTTATTGCATAAGGAAAGAAGCCGGGCTGAGAGTACTGCATTACCTCCATCACCATCCGGCTCTATGATACAGCAGGTGGACCTGCCCGCTCCCGAGCCCAGAGTCAACATGCCTGAACGGTTTGCCGGTGATCGCACAAGGTATCGTACGTTCATCACCGCCTGTGAGCTCATGTTTTCACTTTGTCCACGTACCTATGGATCGGACTCTGTGAAGGTGAGGTCAGCCATCTCCTTACTGTCTGGACCTCCACAGGAATGGGCCTTCCAGTTACTACGTGAAGGAAGCCCCCTATTGACTTCCTGGGGTTCCTTCGTCCGAGCTATGAATCCTATCTATGATGACCCTCTAAGGTCTTCCGCTGCACTAACCACCATCCGACATCTAAAACAAGGAAGGCGACCGGTGGAGGATTACATCTCTGAGTTCCGGGCAGTGGCAGCCGATACAGGCCTGAATGATGTGGGCCTTAAAGATCACTTTCGTCATGGTCTTTCTGAACAGTTGAAAGATGAATTGGCTCGTATAGGAGTACCTACTTCTTTGGAGGCCTTGATTACCCAGTCTCTGGTCTTGGATCAACGCTTCAGAGAACAACGTCAAGAGAGACTCTCTAATGCTCCTTTCACCTCCCTTCGAAGACACGAACCTTCTCCTGTGTCTTCTCCACGACCGACCTCCTCCTCTTCAAATCCCGAACCCATGGAGATTGGTACCACCAAAGGTCCGCTGTCGCCCTCTGAGCGTGATAGACGTCGCAGCCAGAATCTCTGTCTGTATTGCGGTCAACCAGGTCATCTTTTGCGTGGCTGCCCTACACGACCACCACGTCCCTCTGAAAAAGGTAAGAACCATCCAACTATTGCCTCTCTTCAAAGTGTGGTCGGCTCTGCTTCTACTCACCTAGCCATTCCTGTCACCTTACAGTGGGGAGATAGAAGCGTCGATTTGAACGCCATCATCGACTCTGGAGCCAGTAACAGCTTCTTTGACTCATCCCTTGCTACCTCCTTGGCTGTTCCTACTCAACTAAAAAAGAAACCCGTGCCTCTGCATATGGTGGATGGAAGCACCCTACGCACTGGTCCAGTTACCCACGAAACCACCCTCTTGAAGCTCCTAATTGGAACCAAGCACCAAGAAAATCTTCAGTGGGACATTGTTCCTTCACCCTTATTCCCTATAGTCCTGGGACTTCCTTGGCTCCGCACCCATAACCCATATATTGATTGGCCTTCCAATACTGTGTCCTTCCCCTCCTGTCACTGTCGAGTCCACTGCATGAACGGCTCCAAGTCCGAGAAGGTCGCCTTTTCCACCTATCCATCTTCCACGCTACCACCTAAGTATTCAGAATTTCAAGACGTATTTGAGAAAAAGGGGGTCGATACACTTCCTCCACACAGAGAGTACGACTGTCCTATTGACCTCCTTCCAGGAGCACCCATACCCCATGGACGTATCTTTAACCTGTCTGTTCCCGAATCACAGTCTCTGAAGGACTACATCGAAGACAGTCTTACAAAGGGATTCATCCGTCACTCTACATCTCCTGCTGGAGCGGGTATCTTCTTCGTTGGGAAAAGAGACGGCGGTCTCCGCCCTTGCGTTGACTATAGAGCATTAAACGCGATTACAGTACGGAATCGCTACCCGCTCCCATTGATTCCTGAACTACTTGATAGGGTGAAGGATGCGTGTATTTTTACTAAGATTGATCTTCGTGGAGCGTATAATTTGGTCCGCATGAGAAAAGGAGACGAGTGGAAGACCGCCTTTCGATCCCGATATGGTCACTTCGAGTATCTCGTCATGCCATTTGGGTTATGCAATGCTCCAGCCGCCTTCCAGCATTTTCTCAACGACATCTTCCGTGACGTTCTGGATACCTTCCTTGTGGTCTACCTCGACGATCTCTTGGTATACTCTCGAACCATCCAAGAACATGAACAACACGTCCGTCTTGTGTTATCTCGTCTTCGTCAACATAAGCTATATGGCAAAATCGAGAAAAGCACTTTTGAAAAATCCTCTATAGAATTCCTGGGATATGTCCTATCACCAGGACATGTTGAAATGGACAAAGCCAAGATTAAGGCGATCCTAGACTGGCCGACACCCAGAGATAAAAAGATGGTTCAACAATTCATGGGATTCGCCAACTTTTATCATCGCTTCATTCGGTCCTTCTCTCATCTCACCGCACCCATCACTTCCCTGACCAAAAAAGATGTAAAATTCTGTTGGACTGAAGAAGCTCAGCAAGCCTTCGACAAGCTGAAAGAAAGCTTCACCCAAGCCCCCATCCTGAAACAACCAGACATCGACTTACCATATTCTCTGGAGACAGACACCTCCGATATCGCCCTAGGAGCAATTCTCTCCCAGAAATCGGGAGTAAAGAACCTTATGCATCCCGTGGCCTTTTATTCCAGATGTCTTTCCCCAGCCAAAAAGAATTACAGTATAGGTGAGAAAGAGCTCCTGGCGATCAAGAGTGCCCTCGAGGAATGGAGACACCTTCTCGAAGGGGCAAAACATCCCGTGGTCGTCTACACGGACCACCGCAATTTGGAATATCTCCGCACCGCCAAAAGATTGCGACCTCGACAAGCCAGATGGGCGTTATTCTTCGCCCGCTTCCTGTTGCAAATTACCTACAGACCTGGAGTAAGAAATGGTAAGGCAGATGCGCTTTCCCGTCGGTACGATTCAGACGCCTTTCCTTCCACCACTCAACCCGACTCCATCCTACCTGACGAATTCTTCTGTGCCTCACAAGGATCCTTAATAGAAAATATAAAGAAATATAGTCTTCAACCACCGACTGACGTTCAGGGGCTCATACCCAACGATGGACTTTTCTATCATGATGAACAAATATATGTTCCTCCAGAGGTTCGTCTACAGGTATTACAACACTCCCACGACCTCCCGGCTGCTGGACATGGTGGCATCAAGAAAACCACAGATACCGTACATCGACGCTTCTGGTGGCCATCCGTGAAGAAGGACATCATCGCCTTTGTAACCTCTTGTTCTGTTTGTGCACGCAACAAGCAACCCCGTACCCGTCCTGCTGGTCTTCTTCAACCCCTGGCTCCACCGCTGCATCCGTGGAAAGATATTTCGATGGACTTTATAGTAGATCTTCCCCCTTCGCATCGCTACACCACCATCCTGGTAGTGGTAGACCGCTGTACCAAGATGGCCCATTTCATACCAGCAGTAGGCCTACCCACAGCAGCTGAAACAGCCACCTTGTTCATCAAGGAGATATTCCGCCTCCATGGTACTCCTCGTTCCATTGTCACAGACAGAGGATCTCAGTTTACTTCCCGTTTTTGGTCCCAAATGTGTCGTAGCTTAAAAATTGCCAGGTGTCTTTCTTCAGCCTTTCATCCACAGAGTAACGGCCAGACTGAGCGGACAAATCAGACGCTGGAACAATACCTTCGTTGCTTCACCACGCATCTCCAAGACGACTGGCTGGACGTCATACCGACTGCCGAATTTGCGTACAATAATCAGGTACACTCATCAACTCGCTTTTCACCTTTCTTTGCCAATTACGGTTATCATCCTAGCACTCTTCCAGAGATGCCGCTCATCACTCCGGTTCCAGAAGTATCAACCGCTTGAGAAACCTACGCGGTCAACTACGAACGCTACGCCACCAGTTGCTACTAGCCCAACAGAACCAAAAGAAATATGCTGATCGTGGTCGCAAGGAAGCTCCTGTGTATGCACCCGGAGACAAGGTGTTACTATCCACGGCTCATCTCTGTTTGGATTGTCCCTCGAAGAAGCTGGGCCCTCGCTACATTGGCCCATTCCCGGTCCTCAGAATGGTTAACTCCGTGGCGGCCCGCTTAACTCTTCCTCCTTCCTACAGGATCCATCCTGTCTTCCATGTATCTCTCTTGAAACCCTGGCATGAGAATCCGTTCCCCGATCGGAATACTAAACCACCTGCTCCTGTACCCATATCTGGAGAAGAGGAATTCGAGATATCAAGTATTCTGGATCCGAGACTCCGTTACGGCAGGTTAGAATACTTGGTACACTGGAAGGGATACGGTCCTGAAGAACGATCTTGGGAACCCAGTGCCAGCGTCCATGCTCCTGCAAAGGTTCGTGCCTTTCATATCCGTTATCCTTCCAAGCCGTCGACCAAGCGCACCCGGGGGTTGCGCCTTGGTGGGGGGTCCTGTAATGCCCCACGCCGCGGTCGGACCGCGGCCGCCATATTGGGACGCCTGGCAGACTCACCTGAGGTCCCTCGTGGCGCGTCGCTCCCTGATTCCGATCTTCAGCTCGAGGGAGGAGAGCCAGGATGTGTCCCACGCCGTCTCCGGGATCCAACTGAACAGGAGGCAAGCGCGCATGCGCGATCGTCCATCCCAGAGCATGAAGACCTAGGTACTCTGGCGCCCTCTGCTGGTCAAGTTAAGGTACTGCACCCCACCTGCACTGGAGATCCTCGTATACCACCAATTAATCTACCTAGCACTCAGGTATCCCTATTACACCTGCGAGTCCCAGGTCAACGGTGTTCGTATGATTCCCTGAACCCTATTTAAACCTGCCGCCTTCTCCAGTTCACTAACCAGGTTATACTGTGGTTACACCACATTACCCAGTGGTTCCCCTTCGTGTTCCTCTAAAAGGATTCTGACTTCCGTTCCTGCTGCCGATACAGCTCCGCTCCGGTTCCTGTTGCCACGGTACAGCTCCACTCCGGTTCCCGCTGCCACAGTACAGCTCTGCTCCGGTTCCTGTTGCCACGGTACAGCTCCACTCTGGTTCCCGCTGCCACAGTACAGCTCCGCTCTGGTTCCTGTTGCCACGGTACAGCTCCACTCCGGTTCCCGCTGCCACAGTACAGCTCCGCTCTGGTTCCTGTTGCCACGATACAGCTCCGCTTCTATTCCGGCGGCCACGACACAGCTCTGCTTCTGTTGCCACGATACAGCTTCGCTTTGGTTCCTACCATCACGGTACAGCTCCATTCCGCTTCCATATTCAGGATTGCCATCGCAGTGCCAGTTCCACCTCCCGGCATACCTCTACCCCTGGACTATTTCCAAGATTGCAACCGTATTTAATTATCCTTACAAATCTCCGTTCTGGACTTTTATTTCTGTCAAAAGAGACATTACATTACTTTATTCTGGACTTATATTTTGTTGTCTTCAGTAAAGCTTAATCAATCATATTCCTTCTGGTCTCCTCCTTCGGCTTGCCATTGGGTTCCATACACCCAACACCATACAGGGGTCAAAGCCTCTGTCCTTACAGTTTCAGTGAGTGTTCGGTGAGTGTTCGTCGGGTTTTGCAATGAGTGTTCATCGGGTTTGCGGCAGCTTTTCCCTGCAGTACGGCGGCTCTGTGGTGCTTGCTGAATACACCGCAGGGTCGCTGAAATAGGATCGGCGATTTGAAGGGAGCGAAAAGTCACCGAACGTATGGTGACTTTTTGATTCTCTTTGAATAACCCTGTTAAACTTCCGTGCTTCGGGGAAACATGTAAAAGATACATTGTATAGTATAACCAGCGTGTGCAGGGGAAATGTCAACAGATAGTGTCGGAAATCCGCCGTTCGCGAAGCCCATAAGATTCAATGGAAAAAATATTAAAGTTTTTATTCAACCATTTATTTTTTTAACCCGCAGCAAAAAGCCTTTTTATTTATTGATATTTTAGAATTTTTTAGGCATTTTTATGGATTTTCTAGGCAAACTGATGAGGCGATGCCTGTTGTATTTAAAAACCCGGTGGTAAAGCTTATTGTCCTGTCATAGTTTATCCTGAACAGTGTGCTTCTTGTTCCTATGTGATTGGTATACTGTTTATTGACTCTGGCTTTGTTCCTGACCTCTCTTTAGTGTTTACCCTGGATCGCCTTGATTTCTTGTGTACTGACCCCTGGCTTTGTCTGACAAACCATTCTGGTTCTGATCCTGGCTTTGTCTGACTATCCATTCTGATTCTGAGCGCTGGCCTTGTCTGACTATCTGCTCTGGTTCCCAATTTAGGCTTGTTTTGACTTTCTTTATTCTGTGTGTCTGTAATGTGTTTAGCAATCTGACTATTCTAAATACTGGCAGTGTAGGTAGCCAGTGTCTGCATGAAGGGATCAAGGGATTCTGTGACAGCATTTTAGGGGTAGGTGAGGATCCTTACCTCCATTTGGGATTAAAATTACTTCAGACCTTAGAAATTCGAGGTGGCCTGAGACCGTTTTCAAACAGCAGTGAAAAAGCTAGTCAAGTGCAGGACCAAAAAATCTGCAGTGGTCTTATAGGCCTTATAAAAGCCATAAATCCATCTGCACCAAGAGCCTTATGCAGCTATAAGGACTTATTCCTATGTAATTGGTGTGGTTAATATATCAATGTAGGAGCTACTGAGGGCCAGGAGGTTTAGGCTGGTGTCAGACGAGTGCAGTGTGAACGTCCGTTTTTGTGCACATAACGTCCGTTGCAGCATAGTATAATCGCCAATGGAGCCCCCCACACGAAGTGCGTCCGCACCGAACTGCGGGCGCACAACGCACGCGGCAAACGGACGCAAGAACGTAAAACTGCTTGAACGGACGTGCGGAGTGCGCTGCGTCCGCATAGCTTTGTGTGTGAGTGATGAACAAGGTCAGACGGACTGCATTTGTGCGGCCAGCATTTTTGACGGACAAAATGTTTTACATATTTAATTTATTTTCCCTGCCACATCCGTCAAAAATAACGTCAGTTTAAAAAACGGACTGTGTGGCCACTACTGCGTCTTCCGTCAGAAAGTGCGTCCGTACTGCACGGGCACACAGTTCATACAAAATGCGCTCGTCTGACACCAGCCTAAAAGTGGGAACAAATTAGTCAACTTTTTCGACAAAGAGACTGCAAAGACTCTGTATGGGACGCTAACAGGGTTATTCAAAGAGAATCGAAAAGTCACCGTATGTTCGGTGACTTTCCGTTCTCTTCAATTCGGGCCGATTCGGCGATCCCATTTCGGCGACCCTGCGGTTTATTCAGCAAGCACCACAGGGCCGTCGAAGCGCAGGGAAAAGCTGCCGCAAACCCAACGAAAAGTCACTGCAAAAACCCGGAGAATGCACGCCGAAACCCGCAAAAACATCTGGATTAACCCGCCGAAGACGCCGGAAAAACCCGAGCAGGAGCCGATCACACGCAGTGAAGCCGCCGGAAAAAGCCGACACCGCAGACGAGTGAAGTGAATAAATTAGGAAAACAGTTTGCTTGAATGTTTGAAAAGTGAAACGCTGTTTGCAAAGAAACTACTGAGCAAAAATGTCTGAAATTTACATATGAGGTCCAATGAATGATAATAAAGAGGGCTGTTACAGAAAAACTAAGTAAACTTAAAAAAAAAAAAATATCGGACATTTTTTTAAAAAAAATTAATTCAGAAAAATGCTTAAAATTTCCTAAAAAATCTATAAATAAAGAGACCTTTTACTGTAGAATTCTATAATGATCGGTTTAATAGATATTGAATTAAAACGGGAAGATTTTTAACATTGAAGCCTATAGGATTCGCCTGAATAAACCTGTCGAATGAAACCACCGAATGGCAGGGCATTAGGGGAACCTTTCACTGCTGGTTTGTGTTCTCTGAATAGTCAAAGCAGTGCTTTTTCATGGGGATTTCACTGCCCTCGAACAGACAACGTATGTGCAGACAATTCGCCAGGATTTGGCGAATTGCCTGCGCTCTGGATAGCCGAATGGCCAAGAAAGGTAACCGAACGCTGATTTTCAGCGTTCGGTTACCTTTCTCCAGCCATTCGGATCTCTTTCAATAACCCTGATAGTGTTTGTAAAGAGATTGAAAAAAGGAAGGGAAAATTCTGTGCACCTCATGGAGCTAGGCCCACAACGCTCCCTTTGGAATAGGAGCAGAAAGAATCTGATTAGACCTTGTTTTGGTTCTTAAAGTTCTAACAAAATATGTATATTAGATTACTCATACTTCCTGTGGGCCCATGCGAACGAACATGCAGCATCATACAGCAGAAGTTGCCTAATCAGGTTTCAAACCTCCTGAAGGTCCCAGAGACTCATCAGTCTGGGAACTCTTTTGGCAAGACTCCAAGTCTACGAGGGAGGACATCAAGGACTGCAGAAAGCACGTTTACGTTTCTTGACCTGGCATACCATTTGAATCGAATGACCTCCTCTATCCACCGCCTTATGAGCAAACCACAGCATGGGAGGAGTGCAAGATTCAGTAACATTGTCTGCAATTTCAGTAACATTGTATCAATGACCTGAGCCAATTCCGAAATAGGTTGGGGTTCAGCCTCCACAACCAATCTGAAATGATACAGGCAAAGACACCACATTAGGGGAAACATCATCGATTCATGAGGAGATATATGGGAGTAAAGCTGAGGTAACTGGAAACATATCTATCCTGGAGTAGGAACTATGTGGGGAAGAAAAAAAAGGCACAGTCTAAGTCAGTGTTTCCTAAACCTGTCCTCAGGACCCTCCGCCTCGCCAGGTTTGCCTGATATCTGAAGCACAGCACAGGTGATATGATTTGCTGCTCAGTAGGATTGCAGGATTCAGTCTGCTTTTCCCCCAAGGTGATCTGCAAAATCTGGCCTGGTTGAGGGTCCCGAGGAGAGGTTTGGGAAACACTGGTCTAAGTCATCTGGATGATGTACTCTCCAGACATCATTTAGGGAATGTTGGGATGCAAACCCAGCCAACTGCTGATCCTGAGGATATGTTAGCAAGTCTATAACTTATAACTATAAACAATTCATGAAAAGAAAGAACAAAAGCTGAAATTAATGCTGTGTATATTTACATGATTTTACAGTTTATAAGGTTTAAAATAGCAGTCTAAACACAATATTTCTTTTTTATTCCATGTTTAAGTGCAAATCCTGCATCCCAGATTTCGGACAAAAATCTGCTTTATAATGAGGTAGTCAAGAAACATATTTGCTACTATTAACAACTCATACTTTATATAACAATTGAAGCAGTTTGTAAGGTTCTGGAATGCTATGTATGTACTAATTTTTGCAGAGGCAGTATATTGTAATATACACAACAGCAGAGTCCTCCACACTACACAACACAAATGTGGAGTTCTACTCTTGTTTTCCAAAGTGTTTTTGATAAAGTGTTCCCTAACCATCAATGAATCATACAGAGTGATTTCCCTTCTGGAATGTAAAATATGTCTTGATTACTGTTTTATTGAAGAACCCTTCTATCAGCCAGTGGATTGCGTTTCACCTGGTGCTCATTTATTCTTTAATACTTTATGGCATAGCTGCTGATGCATCGCGAGTCATGTTATTAATCTTAATGAAAACCAAAATATTTATAAAACACCTCTTGTATCTTTTAACTCTTTTCCAGAAAATACACTACTCTCAGTGATGCTTTCGGAGAGTTATGTTAACCTGTACATGTTCACAAAGAATCTAAAGCCCAATTGTTAAGACTAACTATAGATTGTGGTAGCCCAGTGGTTCCCAACCACGGTCCTCAAGTTCCCCCAACAGGTCAGGTTATCCAGATATCTGTAGCATAGCACAGGTGATATGATTTGCTGCTCAGTGATTGCAGGATTCAGTCTGCATTTCCCCATGGGACCCTTAAAATCTGGCCTGTTGGGGGTACTTGAGGACCAGGGTTGGGAACCACTGTGGTAGCCATACTGCTAACAAATGTACAGATTTTGAGTAAAAACTCTGTCCCATCGACCTTTTCTGAGGCACACAAGCTAGGTGTAACTGTTGTGAGTTTTATGTGACAGAAGTGAGCAGGAGAACAGTTCTACTGTTCGTTTTCCTTCAGTTTGCCACCCTGCCCATGAAAAAACACTGATTTGGTACCAGTGGGGGGGGGATACACCCTGTTATTGCCACATGAACCATGGGCTTTGGGTCGACGTGAAAGAGGGGCACAAAAATGAGGATGTTTGACAGTTGTCCTGCAAATGAACCACTTGTTCGCATGAGACACTGTCCAAACCTTCCAGAGGAGGGAGGAAGAGCAGAACTATCAGCGCTGCTAATTTCCTCCTCTCCAAAATCACTAACCTGATGAGTAGCCATAAAACTAATTATATTACATGTCTCTTGTGGACAGTTATTACAAAGTAATGGACTTGGTTGTCGAATTTTTATTCCAAAATAGTTAAAAGATTAAAATAATGTAAATTTGATAATTTTTAATTATCCTTTATTGAAATATTACTGGCATGAAAGGATGTAAACTCTAGATGGCGTCCCTTAGATTGCACAATTTCACAAGGGGTCTGCAGGCAGGAATGGCCTTTGAGCCAAATACAGTAAATGCGATAAAGAATATAAAAATAATAACTATATGTGGCATAATGCCTATATATGGAAATTCCACTAGTGGCCAGAACTGTGGATACATCTTCTGATTTTGTCAGCTTAGGTTGATAAAAAAATTCCTCTGGTTCCCTGGCCTGGAAATAGCCCTGACTTGAATCACATCAAAAATCTG
The DNA here is from genome assembly GCA_009667805.1 of Leptobrachium leishanense. Lineage (NCBI taxonomy): Eukaryota > Metazoa > Chordata > Amphibia > Anura > Megophryidae > Leptobrachium > Leptobrachium leishanense. The sequence goes on along the minus strand of CM019063.1, from coordinate 162,925,988 downwards.
TGGTCAAGTTTGAAACGCATGGTCTCAAGCAAGAATCCAAGCAACAAGCGAGGACTCATTGAGGCTATAATCAATTCCTGGCATCATTTGATCACAGAAGAGGATGTCAAAAGACTTGTAGAGTCAATGCCTAGAAGGTGTCAGTCAGTAGTTAAGGCCAAAGGCTATCCAACACGTTATTGAAAAAACACAATGTGACAAACTTGAAATGATCATTTTTATGCTATATAATAACCAAGATTCATTATGGTACATTTCCAGCCAAAATTGAACTTAAAGATTTTTTGTTGTTAAGCCATTGATTTACTATATTAAATGTTACTCGTGCTATGACATTTTTAGAGATTTTTATATAAAAAGTACTTTAAACTGCAAAAGTTTGTAAAAATGTAAGGTGTATCCACAATTTTGGCCACCAGTGTATAGTAACACATTGCATCTTTAGTACAAATGGCTGTCGAGCAACTATAACCCCCTAAATTGTATTCCTGTACAGTAGGGAGTATCCCAGAGATCTACCTGGCTTTTGTATTACAGCAGTAAAGCCTGAATGTTTTGTTTTCACGGAGGGTGAGGACTGCTCCTTGTAGCATCCCTACAATAATACAGGGTGAAAGGAGAGACCTCACTCCTGTCATTATTGTAAAGTTGCTACAAGAAGCAGTTTCAACCCTCTGTCAGGTAACAATCTCAATGTATCCTTCCTGGTAAAATCCTTTCTCAAAAAAAAAAAAACAAGTCCAGGGGCACGGAATGGAAGCAGAAAGGCCCATACTGGCCCTGCTATAACCAGAGTCTTTCCAGCTTCTTTTATGCATTTGCCACTGGAGTCCTGCAGTATCCAAACTGGTCTTCAAGTTACTACACCTATAATTGGCCAAATGTGTTTCCTGGACTGCTATTTGAGGGAGCTGCCCTGGGTTCACATGGTTTCTGCATTCCAGTTAATGGTGTATCCTGCTCATGCTCGGATCACTTCTGGTTAGCTAAGCCTTGCTCTGTGCGATGCACCCTTCCTTGAGAGTCCCCATCCAATTTATTTCCCTTTGTGAACTGTGTCGAAACCCACCTGTTTCTGCTTTGTCTATCCTCCCTGCCATGCATATATTCATGTACTCCCAGACATAATATACGCCTGTGTCTCCTGTGAATTCTGTAACAAATGCCAGAACTGTAATTGGTATACTGCCTGTTGTTGCTATTTTATCCTTTGCATTTGGATTCTTTACTGTCTATTCCCTGCACCCCTCCTGACAACCTCCCTGTGATAAAACTAAATTTTCTTACCGTAAATTTTTTATTCCATAGTCAAGCGGCAATGCATAGTTCCCTCCCTTCTACAATTTTGACTGTTTGGATCTGCTTGTTACTACTGGGGCCTAGCTGGAAGGCTTTCTCTCTCTTATAGCGGAAGAGGAGGAGTCAGAGGGGGTGTATCCTTTAAGTCTTTGGTTTTTTTACAACGAAGATACTTCCTGTCCTGAGGTTTCAAGGACCATCTGTATGTACTGCCGCTTGACGTGTAGGAAAAAAGTTCAACAAACTTTACTGCTGTGCTACAACGGCCAGGAAGAGATTTTTTTTCTCCCCAGGAAGGACCCACTGTCCCTAACCAAAAATGGATGAAGAAAAATTGTGAAGACAACGCAGTAAATGCAATAATGAATAGGAATGCCATATTTTGCAAGATAGCAGCAAGGAGCACATCTTTGTATTTTTGCCTCGTTTCAGTATCCAAAATGATTGTCAGCCTTATTTATACTATAGCTGCCCCTAGCCTCTGCTTACCTTCCTTGGCCAAGTGTCTGTAATATAATCATCATTTACTGACTATTCCCTAACAAAAAACAAGCTCATTTTATAGGGCAGGAACAGAGACAAATGATTGGGCAAACATTACATTGATGGAAAACTAATTTATTTGTTAAGGATCTGTTCAGTTTTGTACTGTGACCAATTGTAATTGACAATGTAAGTTAACGAAACATGTAAAATTTGAAAGAAATGCACTTTTTTCTCAAAATTAATTGCACTGGTGTGTCTAGTGCCACATCAGTTAACCAACATCACCTTAATAAACCCCTCCCATGACATTTATACCTTTAAAAAGAACACCTTACACATCCTGACCACTTTATTGTTTTAAAGTGGTCAGGATGTGAGGCGTGTCCTCTCCCGATCTAGTGAAATTGCGAGTTAAGTGGAGGCATTTCCTCCACCCCATCCTGCGTCAACAGCAGCTGGGATTTTGAATCTCCCGGCTCTCTATCACCAGGTCAGTAGTGACCTCAGCACACAGAAAGCGTGCCGACATCAGAATCTCTGATACTACTCGTAGCGAGCGGTCTTAGAGGCAGCTGATGGATCGGATCTGCGTCTGTGTACAGCTCCAATCCATTGTTCTGCGCAAGCGCTACAGGACTAGTGTATACAATGCGAGCAAGTCCCATAGCGGTACACAATTTTCAGTTCCTATGCTACACATGTTGCGTAGGAGCACAAATTGCCCAGAAACGCTTCAGGGACTTCCTAGTTCAGGGGTCAGCAACCTTGGCTCTACAGATGTTTTGGAACTATATCTCCCATGATGCTCAGCTACTCATTAGATTGGCTGAGCTTAATGGGAAATGTAGTTTCAAAACAACTGTAGAGCCAAGGTTGCTGACCCCTGTACCTAGTTTAGTAGTTCCTGAGCTGAAGAGGAGCTGTGTGCGGCAAGGGACAAAAGGTGAGTAAAATCACAGAAAATATAAGCAGTGTCTGCCCAATTATTTATGGGTAAAAGAAAAGAACTCTATTTTTCAATAAATTAACCCTTTAATAAGCTCATACTTATTTAATACTAAAATTAATTTTACAATTCATTTTAACTGTAATGTTATGTTACTTATTTTAGATTGTTATTTTGAAAGAGCTTGACCCTCATCACCTTCTGTTTCATTTTGTCTTTGATGCTTTGTTTTCCACCAGCGAATATTTGTGGAATAACCTGAGGCTTTACTAACTAACACTATCACACGTGCAGTAATTAACATATCAGGCGAGGCATATTGCAAAGATGCTTAACCTTGGCTATATCTTGGTGCTCAATGCACACATTGCTAAGAAACATCTCAGAGGCGCTCTGGTATAATGACACTTTCCATGATGTTTCCTTGGAAGTGAGGTTTTTTTTTTAAAGATTGGTCTTTGTAAAAGAGTAAACAGAGTGCTTGAAATTAGAATCCCTGTTTATACTGACAGATTTTCGATTTTATGTTTAAAGTATAAAATAAAACCATATACAGGTATATAAAGACCAGTTACAATTTACACAGCTTTCAGCAAGTGTAGATCTCTGTAAACACACAAAGAAAACCATGCAGGTAAGAAAAATGCACACATGGAGGATGAATAATACATGGTGGTATCAGGTAGCTGAACATCCATTCAATCAGCTCAGTTTACAGAGAGACTGCTGCAAAATGCATATAAATGGATCATGTATTTCTACTGTTAACTCTTTGTAGGATTATCATCAACAACTGATAAACATCATTGTTGGGCTCAGTGAGGTGTCAGGTTGTGCTGGGGTCATAACTAAATCTCACTGGGCTCTAGGACAAACATTGTCCCCAGCTTCATCAACCCACTAATGCACTGACATCTGCATGTGCCCTCAGTCCTTCTTTAACCACCAGTAGCCCTTAGGCTGGCGTCAGGCGAGCGGAAGGAACGTCTGTGAGAGTGGACATTCCTTCTACTCGACGCTCGTCTGGCCACCTCGGTGAGCGAGGTTAGTGCGCTCATTGCTGCAAGGCTCGATCCTCCTATGGAGGATCACACTTTGCAGCTCCGTCAACGCGCATCCTAGCGCTTTGACGGAGAGAGCTGCTGCATGGACGTGTGGCTGGCCCCTTCGCAGCGTCTCAATGCTGAGACGAACACCAGAAGGCACGTCAGTACGGGCACACATAGTGCGCTTGTCTGACGCCAGTCTTAATAAAACCAGTCCCCATTAAAATGGCAGCCTACTTCTAAACCCCAGGTCATCTCAAATTACAAGTTCCCTTCAACTTTCACTTCTCCCTTAGTCCTCTGTTCTACACCAATTCCCCCTTTAACTCTCAGGTCCCCATTAACCCCTTGTTCACGGTTACCTCTTTAAATGACATATTCAGAATGAATGCCAATATCCAACGGTGCACATACTGGAGTCAAACCGACCATGACCAGGTAACCATGCTTCTCTGGTAGGTTAGAAAGCATGATTGGTAGCTCAATTTACAAGCACTAATGGGGAATAGTAGGGGTTATTCCCAAATTGCACTGAACAGTGAATTTCACGGCAATTTGTCTATTCACAAAACTGTCAATTTTCCAAGTATAGGCAAATTGACAGTAAAATATGGTGCATTTTGCTACAATGTGGCAGAACCAAAATTGTCCCATAAAGAACTATTGATTAGTCTATTCACAGACTGTCGTATTGCACTGAAATTTCCACGAAATTACCTTATTTTCTGTGTTTCAATTCAACAAGTTTAATCTGTTCACTTTCCCTCTTCCATGCAGAGGACATTCTCAGCGTGTCAAAGTCCCACAGCTTGACAGCGATCGTGGTCGTTTCCTGCAGGGACCTTCCTCCATCCACGATGTCAGAGACAGGGTTTCTCCCTACCAGGGCAGGGAATTCCCTCTGAAGGCGATACAGTGGACTTTGGGTCCCATTTTCTCTAGAACCGTAGATCATAGAGGGCATTCTGAAGTATCATTGGAAAGGCCAGATGATGGCCTTTCCAATGATAGCAAACATGACCAGGTTGTATGCAATATATAAAACATCGTTTCTTTTATCTCTAATGCATCACTATTGTTCACTTTTCAAATCTAAAGTGAACAATGATGCTGCATTAACTCACCTTCTCATTTCCCACGATGCAGGCAAGTGTGGAGGTGATAGAACAATGCATTATTATGCATTGTTACATTGAAATCCTAAACTGCAGCACTTCTGCGAGGGGCGCAGAGGATCCGTTTCCCACACCAGGGCCAAATGTGGAGGTAATGGCGCAATACGTTATTTCGCATTGGTTCATCTAAACCACAAGGCTCTGCACGACTGCAAGGAGAAAGGGGTTCAAAGAAGCCCCTGGATCTCCATTCTTTACATCTCAAAGTCAAGTTAGGTGTCACTGGACAGGTCAGAGTCTGGCCTTTCTAATGATACCAAACATGACCATGTGAGATGTATTAAACAAAACAATTTTAAAATTCTTTTGTTCTACAGCAATGGCGTAATCTATTTGTCATGTATAAAATGAGCAATACCACTGCGATTACCCACCTTCTCATTTCCCTTGCCTTGAGGAAGTTCAGTTGTTTTATACATACAGGGTTATCCAAAGAGCTCCGAATTGCTTGAGAAAGGTAACCGAACGCTGAAAATCAGGGTTCGGTTACCTTTCCTGACCATTCGGCTATCCAGAGAGCAGGCAATTCGCCAAATCCTGTCGAATTGCCTGCACATACGGTGCCTGTTCGGTGCCTGTTCGAGGGCAGTGAAATCCCCATCAAAAAGCACTGCTTCCGCTATTCAGAGAACACAAACCAGCAGTGAAAGGTTCCCCTAATGTCCTGCCATTCGGTGGTTTAATTCGGCAAATTTATTCAGGAGAATCCCATAGACTTCAATGTTAAAAATATTCCCGTTTTAATTCAATATCTAATAAACCGTTCATTATAAAATTCTGCAGCAAAAAGTCTCTTTATTTATAGATTTTTTAGGATACTTTAAGCATTTTTCTGAATTTTTTAAAAAAAAATTAAAAGTCCGATTTTTTTTGGTTTTTTTTTTCAGTTTGCTTATTTTTTTTGTAACAGCCATCTTTATTATCATTCCCTGGACCTCCTGTGAAAATTTCAGACATTTTCGCTCAGTAGTTTCGTTGCAAACAGCGTTTCATTTTCCCAGATTCACACAAATGGTTTTTCTAATTTATTCACTGCCTCCTCTACGTCACAGCTGCTTCGGCTCTGTGTGATTCGGCTCCTTTTCGGCTCCTCTTCGAAGGTTAATCCAGATGTTTTTGCTTGTTTTCAGCGTGCATTCGGTTAGTTTTCGTCGGGTTTGCGGCAGCTTTTCCCTGCAATTCGGGGACCCTGTGGTGTTTGCTGAATACACCGCAGGGTCACCGAAATGCAATCGGCAAAAGGAACCGAATTGAAGAGAACGAAAAGTCACCGAACGTGCGGTGACTTTTCGAATCTCTTTGGATAACCCTGATAGTCATATTATTCATAAAACACAATCCTTCAAAATACCAGCAAATGTTTCAGTTTAGTTTAAAATTACATATTTTCTCAGAAAAATTGAGTAACAGGCTCCCATTTATAGTTGTGTTTAACAAAGTACCCCCATAGAACAGAACCACAATGGTTTGGGTAATAACGTGTGAAACAAATCATTTTACATTGATTAAAATTTGAATGGAAATTTATTTATTTTTTTTAAATTTGTTTTACACGGAATAATGATAACATTTTGAATTTGCTGAGTGTGCTGAAAAAAAGAATATATAATTTGTTTGGGTACTATAATAAAATAAGACTTCAAAACATGTTTAAATAGGATGAGCACACAACTGTCAAAATAAGGCTGGGAGTCAGACCAGCGCACTTTTAACGTGCGTTCTGGCGCACATAATTACGGCCGCACTAGCAGCAGATGACGGGCAATGACGGCCAATATACGATGTACGGCCGCACAAAAGTCCGGCCGTGCAACGCAAGTGGAATTTGAACGCATTTTTCTGAGAACGCTGAACCGCTAGTACTGACGTACTGAGTGCGCAGCTGCGGCATAGCGGCGTGTTTGCGTGATTAGGAGATGTCAGACACTGCTAATGTCCAGCCTACATAACGCCCAGACGCAAAAAGTGTTTTTATTGACGATCCGTACAAAATCACGCCCGAAAATGCGCGTCGTCTGATCGTTTTTGCGCATTCCGTGAAAAAATACGTCAATGCGTTCGGACGCACTTTTTCACGTTCGCGGGGAAAAATGCTTTCGTCTGACACTAGCCTAAGCTCCGCACACATGGATGAAATTACTTAGAAGCAAAGGGGTTAACCTGGGGAATCCAGTAGGTTTGAATGTAATAAATAGAATAGCTTTTTAATATTTTTTTTTTAAAGACCATTTATTCATTTTATTTTTTACGAAAACCCTATTTTGTAAAAATGAAGCTCTTGGTCACTAATGAGTGGCCTGTCACATGGAATATACATAATAATGACTAAAAATAAATATAACCTTTATTGAGGAACCAGTTAAAATAATTAAACACACAACACTTGTATATAATAAAAACCGGACTCCGACCTGTAACAAGATTTTATTTTTAATGGTGTTAATTGCACCTATTAATAGAAATATATCACGAAAAGGACTTCAGGGCTTAAAGATACTTGAGAAGCTTACAGCTGAATGATTCATAGAACATCATGCTGTGATGTGTAATTTCTAGTGTAATTTGTTTCCCATAAACATTTTATAAATATCAGAAACAAATTACACCAGGATTTCTATCAATTACATGTATCCCAGGACAGGGCAGCAAAATGCCATATTGTAATATTAAATATTCCTATAAATCAGGGGTCAGTAACCCTGGCCCTCCAAACGTTTTGGAACTATCAGTGTTATTCAAAGAGATCCGAATGGCTGCCGAAAGGGAACCAACGCTGAAAATCAGCATTCGGTTACCTTTCTTGGCCATTCGGCTATCCAGAGAGCAGGCAATTCGCCAAATCCTGGCGATTTGCCTGCACATACGGTGCCTGTTCGAGGACAGTGAATCCCCATAGAGAAGCAATGCTTCGGCTATTCAGAGAGCAAAAGCCAGCAGTGACAAGTTGCCGAATTGCCCTGCCATTCGGTGGTTTCATGCAGATTTATGCAGGCGAATCCCATAGGCTTCAATGTTAAATATATTCCCGTTTTAATTCAATATCTAATAAACCATTGATTATAATATTCTGCAGTAAAAAGTCTCTTTATTTATAGGTTTTTTAGGATATTTATTTTTTTTGGTATTTGAAATACTTTATTATGATCTAAACGAAAAAGGTATGGGAATGACAGTAACAAACAAGGTTTAACCACTGGATATTGTGACGCGACCGTAGCAGTCTTAACTTAAGATTTGAAACTTGAGAGTAATTGCAGTCCCAAACAGCTAAATACGAACGTCCAAAATATGAATTTTTTTTGACTGCCACATTCACTCCAAAGCCCATTCATCTCCTTCAGCATCCCAGAAAGATTAAGCACATGTTCTGCTAGGTAATAAAGTGGCAAACACGCTGCACCACCGACATCACTGGACAGTTGCCTATAAAACTAGACTTCTGACGCTGGGCTCCAGCTTCATTCGCCTCACAGATCATCTTCATCTGGGAGTGCAGTGGTTTGGGCAATCTGTAAATCTTGCTCATACTGTGCTGCCAATGCTGGATCCATAACAACCTCTGGTGGAGCTAGAGCAGGCATGGCTACAAACTCAAGATTGGGGTCTCCTATCAGTTTTCTGGCAAGCCAAAGGAGGGGTTTCTCAAAGTTGTAGTTACTCTTAGCAGAGATGTCATAGTACTGAAGGTTCTTCTTCCTATGAAAGACAATTGATTTTGCTTTGACTTTCCTGTCTTTTATGTCCACTTTGTTTCCACAAAGAACAATGGGGATATTTTCACATACTCTTACAAGATCTCTATGCCAGTTTGGTACTTTTTGTATGTGACTCTTGATGTAACATCAAACATTATGATGGCACACTGGGCTTGAATGTAGTAACCATCTCTCAGACCACCAAACTTCTCTTGACCAGCAGTATCCCACACATTAAATCGAATAGGACCTCTGTTGGTATGGAACACCAGAGGATGGACCTCAACACCAAGTGTCGCTACATACTTCTTTTCAAACTCCCCAGTCAAGTGACGCTTCACAAAAGTCGTTTTCCCAGTACCACCATCTCCGACCAGTACAAGCTTAAACTGCACTTGAGCTTCTCCTTGTGATGCCATGGTTTGTGTCTGCTTCCAGAAGCGTCTGTGTGAGGCAGCCTTTTTAGGATATTTTAAGCATTTTTCGGGATTTTTTTTTAAATTTCCGTTTTTTTTAACTTTACTTATTTTTTCTGTAACAGCCCTTTTTATTATCATTCATTGGACCTCATATGTAAAATTTCAGAAACTTTTGCTCAGTAGTTTCTTTGCAAACAGCGTTTCACTTTCAAACATTCAAGCATATGTTTTTTTTAACCCTTTCGCTGCTGAGGCATTTCCCGCCTCTGTGCTGAGCTCATTTTTACCTGTTTCGCTCATCTTGTTTAAACGTGTTTTGAAGGCTTATTTTAGTATATGTCCCAGACATATTATATATATCGTTCTTTCCGTCAGACTCGGCAGATTCATAATATGTCATTATTATATGTATACGTCATGACCTGTCTGTATATTATAACAAAAAATGCAATAAAATATGAATTTTCAATCATTTACAACGTGTAAAGTGTTTTTTTTTTCACATTTTAACATGCGAGCAATTGCGGTTATATTTTGTATGGGGTGCGCTTGTTAAAAAAATTAGAAACGGGGTCTCGTTTTTTTTTTGGGGAAAATTACGCGATTTTTAACAAACGCACCGCATACAAAAATCGTTAGTGCAGCATCATTGTTCACATTATAATTGAAATGGGAACAAAATTGCTGCAATAACAAACCAAAAAAAAATAAAAAAAATTTTTATTTTAAAACTTTTTTCATAGTCATGTTTGATATCGTTGGAACGGCCATGCTCTGGCCGATCCAACAGTACCAAACATTAACCCCTAGCTGCCATGGATCATGAGATAGGGGGTTCATTGGAACCCCCTATCTCCACCATTGGTGGCAGCTAGGGGTTAACTCCAGACGCCAGTCCTCAGGGGGAGTTCCCGGAGGCTTGGCCGACATCCAAAATGTCGGCCAGCTCCGGGAAAGGATCACGAACCGGCGCTTTTCAGCGCCGATTCGTGATCCGGCTCCCCAGGGGTTAATGACAGCCACCGTTTGGAAGGGCAGGTTGTGCCCTTCCAAGCGGTGCCTGTATTAACTCCCTGCTCCCCGGCGATCGGGAGGGAGAGAGATCCAAAGGACCTCCCCCCCACCCTTTCAGGCGCCTACTCCGCACATGCGGGGGGGGGCGCCTGAATTAGATGTCATTGCGTCGCCGCGATGACATCTAATTGCTCCGCCGGGGTCCCGAGTGCTGGGCTGACATCCAAGATATCAGCCCGCACCGGGGGGGGGGGGGCGCAGCAATCCGCCGGAATCCTGCCTCCCGTGCATGGATGTGCTCAGCACGTCCATAGCACAGGAGAACCACTTGGCTGGACGCGATCAGCGCGTCCATAGCAGCCAAGTGGTTCATTTATTCACTCCATTCGTCTGCGGTGTTGGGTTTTTCCGGCGGCTGCGCTGCGTGTGATCGGCTCCTGCTCGGGTTTTGCCCGGCGTTGTTAATCCAGATGTTTTTGTGGGTTTTTGGTGTGCCTTCGCCGGGTTTTGCGGTGAGTTGTCGTCAGGTTTGCAGTGACTTTTCCTGCAATTCGGGGACCCTGTGGTGCTTGCTGAATACACCACAGGGTTGCCGAAATGGGATTGCCAAATCGAACCGAATTGAAGAGAACGAAAAGTCACCGAACGTACGATGACTTTTCAAATCTCTTTGAATAACCCTGTAGATTTCCCTTGAGGCTCTGCAAACCTAATGAGCAGCTGAGAATCACGGGAAATGTAGTTTCAAAACATCTGGAAGGCCATAGTTGCCCACACCTATGCTAGGATGTACCCTGGTCCTCCCTTTATTCTCTCTGCATTTCTTCAAGGTTTAGAAACTTTTTATTCTGTGACATTTTTATATTATCAGACATACTGCACATGGATGTTTTCTTCTTTTGTAGTTCATCATATTCAACTACTTTGATGGAATCTGACACTCAAGAACTGTTCCATCTTTTTATATATTGGTATATGTGACCACAACAACTAACATGTCTGGCTAGCGCGGTACCTATGTATTGTTTGGTTCTTTGGGGAGACCACTAGGAGGTACTTGGCGGTCATATATATCCTGTGTGGGCACCACACTGAGGCACAAATTAAACCCCAGAACAATAGTATATTGTCAGGATAAACAGGTGACTGCAATTATACAGTATCTTTGGCAGTGTTTGCCAAACAAGACAGAGAAGCAAAGACCTCTCCAACCTTTAACACAAGTAAACATATTTGGAAGTTAGAACAGGCAACACAAACACACTGTGCCTTGAATTGTAGGTACAGGGTGACTTCAGAGGGCAGGGAAACAATATGGAACAGTCCTGCATTCCCAAATGCATCTCTAGGTCCATGTACCCCAAAGTGACTCTCGTCACAACGAATACCCCCTTCAGTATCCAGTAAAACAGGAAAGATCTGGCAACCCAACCTCACACCAACTGTGCTAAGGTTTCCTTTCACGTACATGGGATAAGGTCCCTTTATAACAGATTCCAGAGCATAAACTCCCAACCTATTTGTAGCAATGATTTAGTTCTGGACAAGGCACAGTGGTGTCTCATGGCCAGATAAGACCAGAATTCCAATCCATAGATTTAAACCGACACGGAAACGTGTTCTCATTTTTCTGTCTGTAAAGCATGGCGGCGGCGGCGGCAGCAGTTTGAATAACCACACACTCGCAGCCAGCCAGTCAGCATAACCAGCCGTGTAACACAGAGAGGAGACGCTCTATCCCGCTCCCTCGACATTTCTAAATTATGCACATTCAGCGATACCATAGAGTCGCACGCCGCGCTGTGCATTATGGGATGTGGGAGGTCTGTGGCTGGGAGGGGACCGGATTCCTGAGTTGTAAGTCTTGCTCGTGGTCCAATCTGAGCCAAGTGAGAAACGCGGAAACCGGAGAGGCGCTTTAAGTCAGGTATATTCACCGAGGGGACTGTGGGGGCTGCATAGAGCCAGAGGGGATGCTGGGAGTGAAGGATACACAGGGCGCTTCCTCACTGTCTGCATGAAACAACTTTGGAATGGAGAGATGTGTATAAATCACTACCTTTTACCCCATTTGTTATTGCTCCATTTGCAGGTTAAAAGTAACGCCAGCATCAATAACACTGTATAATGGGCACAATATATAGCAGGGAATCTAATATCTGGCTTAAGGTGATGTAATGAGGTGGTCTGACCCCCAGTATTTCAGACTCCCCACCCAGTGGTCTTGAGGGTGACGTTTTGAATCCCATCACTCTCAGACATGTTCCATTCATTGATATTATAGAGCATTGCTGCGATAAAGCTGTATAATCATGTGCCCAAAGCCCATCACTAACACACATTCTTCACTCACCCACAGTTTATCTTCGTATGAGCAAATCTCTATCTGCTGAGGTGGCGAGAAAACATAAATTATTTATATATGCTCACTGCCACTAACTGTATACTGCGATTGTGTGTATATAAATATACACTCACCAGTCCAAGAGCCAGGTACCTATTGGCATATACAAGTGGAAGCATTTATAATGCGCCAACAAATTCCATAGAGCTGTACAATGGCTAGGACAAAACTAAACTAACAGGTTAGACACACTTTAAACAATTGGGGAAGAGGTCCCTGCTCAGGAGCTTACAATCTAAGGCTGGGGTCAGACCAGCGCTTTTTTAACGTGCGTTCTGGCGCACTTAATCACGGCCGCACTAGCAGCAAATGATGGGCAATGATAGCCAATATCCGAAGTACGGTCGCACGAAAGTCCGGCCGCGCAACGCAAGTGGAAAATGAACGCATTTTTTCGAGAACGCAGAACCGCTAGTACGGACGTACAGAGTGCGCTGCACCGGCTAGCGGTGTGTGTGTGTGATTTGGAGACGTCAGACCCTGCTCATGTCCGGCCAACATAACGTCAAGACGCAAAAAGTTTCCTGGTTTGGATTTGTAAAACATCACGCACGAAAATGCGCATCGTATGACCGTTTTCGCATATTCCGTGAAAAAATACATCAATGCGTTCGGACGCACTTTTTTACGTTCGCGTGTAAAAATGCTTTCGTTTGACCCTAGCCTTAGAGCGAGGGTAAATGGCATGGTATAAAAAGTAGAGGGATGCATGGGGGCTTTGTGGGAGATAGGAAAGATGAAAGGGGGGGGGGGGTTATGGAAGGACATATAACTATACTTAAGACTGCTAAATGTTTTGATTATTCTTTAAAAATCAATATATAAAACTTGGCTACTAAAGGTGTTAATAACAAAGCTTTGGTGTTTGGCTGTAATGCAGCTTTGACAAATACCAGCATTTCACAAAAGTAAAATCCAAAGCGCGACAGGAGAATCTGCACAGAGAAGCTTATATTGCTCTTTGGATTTTACTTTTTGTGAATAACCACAATAATCCTCTTTCTGGCTTTTATGTTTGACAAGCTCTTCCACGTTTTCCTCCGGTATCAGTATGTCACTTGTATGTATCATGTATTGTGGAAAGGCTTTATTACATTGTATCTCGTTCCCTTTGGTTATTGTATAGCGCTGCAGAAACTGTTGGCGCTATATAAATGATGACGACGATAATAATAATTGTACAAAATATTATACACTGTTGTGTCATGCTCTTATGGCTTGATGTTTTGCTGTTTCTCTGTAAATAAGCATGCGTATAAAAGGATAAAATATAATCGGAGATGAACTCATCCAAAGCATGAGTCCATACATAGCTTTGATTGGGAAGTAAATCAATGTTTAGTATGTGCTTGAGTGTTAGACAGGAAGAAGCTGCCCATTGACATTCCTTAAATATTTTGGAAAACTGCAAATCCAGTTTGAGAAGGGAGGGAAGAAGAAAGAGTCAGAGAGGCACAACCTTGAGATAGCTAAAGGGGTGTTTCTATCAATTTGTGTTGGAATATTAGCTCATGTTTACAGGTTTTAGGCTAGGGTCAGACGAACGCAGTGCGAACGCGCATGCAGCCGCACTTTATCACCGCCGTAGTAGCAGCAAATGACGGGCAATATACGAAAGTGCGGCCGCACAACGCAAGCGGCAAACAAACGCATTTTTTTTCGAGAACGTGATACTGCTAGTACTGACGTACAGAGTGCGTTGCGTCCGCTAGCGGCGTGTGTGCATGATTAGGAGACGTCAGACGCTGCTCATGTCCGGCCAACATAACGTCCAGAGGCAAAAAGTGTTTTATTGATGATCCGTACAAAATCACGGACGAAAATGCGCATCGTTTGACCGCTATCGCGTATTCCGTGAAAAAATACGTCCATTCGTTCGAACGCACTTTTTCACGGACGACGCGAAAATGCGTTCGTCTGACCCTAGCCTTAAAGTGTATTTGATTGTAATCCCTCTGCAGCCCTTTTAGGATCACAAGGGATTCAACGGTAGATGTTGCTTCTTCTTTTACCTCTCAGCAGAATCTATTCGCCTTGGTTTGTTTTTTAAAGTGCTGCTACATTTCTACTCGTCTGGTGACATTTGCTTCTGGTTTCCATATATCCTCCTGACTTTGTGAATGGTCTATTTCATGTCCATCTTAATGTGGTAGCAAATGTGGTAAACGATCTGTAATATTTTATTTATTTATAAAGTATTTTACCAGGAAGGATACATTGAGATTTCTCTCGTTTTCAAGTATGTCCTGGGTTCAAGAACATTGAAGTGTTCCAGAAATACAAAGTAATACAATGCCAGATATTAAAAAACAACACAAATTTACATTTTTACAATGTAAATGTTATATTATTCCCTTCTTTCACTACAGTTCACTCAAATATCTGATATCTCATCTCGGTCTTTGGGTTAGAGGGAAATCATGACGTTCCAGTGAGTACAGCTGCATTGTGTTGGCTTTAATGCAGAAGTGTAAAGTGTTGTAAACACTTAGAGGTCATGTTGCCCCTCACCACCAATTCTTGGCAGTACTTTTTGTTTTGTTTCCCTTTCTATTTGTTTTGACAGTGCGGGGCACCAGCTGGACGGCACTTCTGTCCTTTTTTATTTTTTAAATGCCTTTTGAAGAGAACATTTTCTATTTTTCGCATCACACAATATAATAGATGCCATGCTATATTCTTTTTTTTTTTTTGGAACTAGTCAAGTGGCGTTCTAGTACTTGTATAGCTGCCTTTTTTTTTATTTCTTAATGGTGCGACCAGCTGAATGCTAATATTCATTTGCTTTTGGGTGGGAAATGATGTGATGTGGGAAGATTATGCATGGAGTGTGTTTTACTTTTTTTTCTCTAATTTTCAAAGAGACTGGCAAAAAAAATGTTATAGAACTAATCCTGTAAATGTCTGTATGACATCTGAATGTCCCTCGCATTTATCCATAGGGTCATAGAGCTATAGATGGTAGATAGGCAGGATGTTATTTATAAGCACACACAATCTTCAGGGTTAGCCCATTGGTCTTTAAGTGGTTAATGCCCTTCTGAAAAGTGCCATGTTTGTGTAAACATGTAAGCAGTGTTTATGAATATACATTTGTAAGTAAAGCTAGGATGCAACAAATCCAGGGGCCGGCTAGATGTCAGCAAATAGTATTTTCTCAGTCTTTTTAATTACTGGATTGTTCTATAAACCTCTAGAGAGAAAATAGTAGTTGATAACTATCCTATATGTCCTAATATTGGATAGCGAAAATACTCGAGCCTTGCATTGAATTTTTTCGACAGTTTTGCCTTTTAAAACGCGCAAAGCTGCACACATCATGCCTATCATCATGAATACTTGTCTATTGGTTTTCTGGCGTCTTTCAGAATGGCCACGCTGGGTAGAACCGATAAGAGAAGACGGGGGGGGGGGGATACATCCATATTTTCCTTAATTTTCACTTTTTTAATATAAAAATAATGCAGTTTTTTTATCATTATTTTTCAACGTGGAGTTTACCGTTAGCTCTATTTGTAATTTCAGCAACAATTGCAATTGCTAGCACTGGCCAGAGAATCTACATACGACATCAAAGGGATATTTTTGTTGTGTTCCCTAATTATAGTCTATCAACTACCAACTTCACCATGATTGTCTCTAAATCTCTGAAAAAGCTTGTCAAATAAATACATTTTTAAATGGTTTTACAAGCCATGCACTTTCTGCTTGTATTCTATTGCTTTTTCTCTCTGTAACGTGATTTAAATCCTTTTCCACTTCCCTCCTCACTAATAGGGGGAAAAAGCTGCATAAATTCCCACCCTTTGCTGTGAAAAAGGCAGGTTAGTGTCAAAGGGAGTCTGTTGTTCTTGGAGAAATAGATTAACTTGTAGGCAGAAATTGGTAAAACATTTAAAAAAACACTAAAATTCGGGATTTATGATGACTTCCTTTAAAACCACTGGGATGACCATTTCAAGCTGGAAGCGGCTAAGAGCGACTGACCCTCAGCACTAAGCTCTCACACTGAATCTTCAGTCAGTCTACAACCGACAGGCTGAGCTGGACAGCCTGCAGGTACCGTGTACCAGATTGTGCAGATAATTGGAAATTAACCTCAAATGTAAAATGTGTATTTAAGTGGCTAGCACATTGTGTAGGTGAAAATAAAGTTTCAGTGTAAATTGTAATAATATTGAGTGAACATGGTTGTAACAAATTAAATTTAAGGCAGTGCGTCCACTGGCACCGTATTTGTGTGATGGTGTGATCATCTGATATTGTCTGAGGTTGTCCGATCTTACAACATGCAGATGAATCGGCCCTCTAACACTGCATCTGACCACCATCGGACGACTTCAGCCGATTTTATGCGATTACAACAGATTAGCGATCCTGACAATTTTCATGGGATTTATCAGACGATGGCAGGATGTTCTGATACAAGTTTACATGGAAAAGATGAATTGTATAGTTAAAACGCCGTGTGAACCTGAAAAAATATGCATTATATACAGGGTTATTCAAAGAGGATCGAAAAGCCACCGCTCGTGCGGTGACTTTTCGTTCTCTTCAATTCGGTTCGATTTGGCGATCCCATTTAGGCAACCCTGTGGTGTATTCAGCAAGCACCACAGGGTCCCCGAATTGCAGGGAAAGGTCACCGCAAACTCACCGCAAAACGAGGGCGAACGCACACCGAAACCCGCAAAAACATTTGGATTAACCCGCCGAAAACACCCAAGCAGGAGCCGATCACACGCAGCGCAGCCGCCAGAAAAAGCCGACACTGCAGACGAATGGAGTGAATAAATTAGAAAAACAGTTTGCTTGAATGTTTGAAAAGTGAAACGCTGTTTGCAAAGAAACTACTGAGCGAAAATGTCTGAAATTTACATCTGAGGTCCAATGAATGATAATAAAAAGGGCTAGGGGGCGTGGCCGGTTAACAGGAGAGGGCTTGTTTCTGCGGAGCTCCGCATGTCCTTTCTTATTAGGGACCCTCAGACGACTATACCTGCTACATTTTGCGAGGATTGTGGCTCCCGAGCGGCTGGTCATAGGTTTTGGGCAGTCCGGAGACTGTATGGTCCCCCCTCCAGACCAGAGACCACTCTGGAGCATGCTGCATAGTGGCCTGAGTGTGAAGACAGTGGCCATTTTGGGGCCTACATCCTGGATGCCTCACGGTGCCGCTGGGCTGCCCGCACATACCTGAGCCGAACCCTTTCTGGAGACTGAAGAGACGCAGGGCCCACGTCTCTCACATACCCTAGCTGACGGCTCTGTGGAGATGGCAGTCGGACCTCAGGGTCGATGCCTGGAAGGTGCCGCTCTCCCCACCAGAGAAGATGACGCTGTAGTTACAGGCCTCGAAGCCTGCTTATTATTGCTGGAGGAAGAGGATGCAGACAGCCTGCTTACCAAGGGGATCTGGGGCCAGCTGATGGCCACGCTGCGGTGTTGCAGAGAGGTGAGGACTGTACTCAGGGCTGTCGCTGCCGAGTGCCCTGTTGAGGCCTGCCTGTCAGATGGCGCTGACGTGGAGGGCTCTGTGGCACACTGCGGACTGGAAGGGTTACTGGTCAGGGTGCACTCGTCCCCGATCTTGCCCCCAAGGGTAAGATCTAGCAGCAGTTGTGAGTCCTACACGTCACGTAAGACAGCGGGGTCCCCAGATGCGATGTCAGCGGCACCTCGACGGAGACTGTGATCGGATGGTCCCCCACCTCAGCTGGCTGCTAAGACGGTGCAGATGCACCTGCCGGGGCCATGAGTAATTTCCACTAAGAAGGCACCAGCAAGAGTTACACCGAAAACGAAACGTGGGAAATCTGTTCAGACGGCGGCTTCCCGTGTTGGTGGCAAGCGTCCCCTGAGGTTCGTGAAGGATTCCCCCAGCTGAGGAGGAAGATGGTGCGGCGGCACTTCCTGTCACCAGGACATACTCCGAGTTACTGGCGGCGGTCTGTTTGCGGTGGCTCGGGCCTTGACTGTGCTCAGCGTTCAGTTGTGTGGCGGCAGAATAGATGGCGCTGATTACCCTGGCCTGCCCGGTTCTACCCTGCCTGCCCTACAGCCTCTGCCGTTTTTTGATGCAAAATGAGCGGTCTGCTGCCTGATTTTGTCCCTTTTCCCTTTTTTTTCTCTCCTTCCTCTCCTTGTTATTTTGCGTCTCCCCCCCCCCCCTGCTATTTACTAACGACGTTCGGCTTTTAAGGACACTTTATGTTGTTCTGGGACTATCCTGCTGGCATCTCTGGCCCGGCTGGGGCCGCCTATTTGTATACCCTTCGCATTTTTTGTAAGCTTCTTGATGTGTGTTTTTGCTGCCATGTTTTGTCCCTCTGTGTTTTTATTTTTTTATTATTTGGCTACCTCGGGACACAGCCGAGGCCTGGATTCCGGCTTGTCCCCTAGGGTGCCCGGGCCTGGTGCCAATTCCCCCCCCCCCGTGGTTTTCTCCCGCGGTCTTCTGGCCCCTGGGGATTTTTCTAGGGTCGGCACAATCCTGGCCTTTGCCACTTTCTCCTACCCCCCCCCCCCTATATTTTGACTTCTCTGTCCTGTTTCCAGATGTCTCGCTTTTCCTATACGATGACATGCTATGGTCTTACATGACCATATTTGATGACTCATTGCTCCATTATGCTTTATGTTTTGGCCCAACGAGGCCATTTCCTTTTTCTGCGAAAAACCTTTTTATTTATTGAATTTTTAGACTTATTATTTTTTTTTTCGGATCTAGGCAACATTTTGGGTTCCGATATATATTAATTTTTTATTTTCTATCAGGGTTATTCAAAGAGATCCGAATTGTGGCCAAAAGGTAACCGAACAATGAAATTCAGCGTACGGTTACCTTTCCTGGTCATTCGGCGGCTGCTCTGGTTTCTCCGGCGTGTTTGGCGGGGTTAATCCAGATGTTTTTGTGGGTTTCGGTGTACGTTCGCCGGATTTTGCGGTGAGTGTTTGGCTCAAAAACCCGAGTTTCAACACCAAGGACAGCCTCCGCCCAGCATAGCCGAAGTATGGGGGAAATAAAATTTGAGTTTCAGCACCAGAGACAGTTTTTTTCCCTTTTTCTCCCCCAGCAGCGTCGCAGCAGGTTTTTTTTTTTTCTCTTATGTGCCGGCCTGTCTATCGGCCGATCTGGGTCATCCACAAACGTTTCCCGTGGACGACCCTGATCAGCTGATGGCGTTGTCTGGTGATCAAGTTGGTCGCCCGACTACGGTAGCCGTGGACGGCCAGCCTAAGAAGCTTTTCTTATAGGGTTGTTGTATTTGCTGATATTATGTCCTCAAAAGTTGTATAGGAACATACATAACTCTGAATTTGAATTTTCAAAACCTTTCTATAAACATTATTTGAATTGTAGGTAAACATGATGGAATATGTATTTTTTTGCATGCGTAACATCAGCTATGTAAATAGTAGCGGTCAAACCAGCTTCATAAAATCATGGTAGTTCATGTGTTCTACATTAGCAGTTGTTGTGTGTTACTACAGTTTGACCTGTGGCATTTATTCATTTTTAATACGCTTCTGTTTTTTGCCCTTGATTTTTTTTTTTTTTTTTTAGACTTTATTTGAATTACAGTAAAACTTAGAATGACACAGCCAGTAGTTGCATTAGCATTGCAGAATTACACAGTTTGGTAACGTGAAAAGAAAACAAACCCAGAAAGAGAGAGAGGGAAAAGGGGAAAAATGGGTGGCTTGGAAAGCATAATCGAGCGACCAAGGCACTGCAGAAAGGCGTACAATGTTTACAATTCCAAATTAACCCCGGGTCGTGAAAGTGTGTTGTAGTGCTTTGGTAAGCCCATCCATAATTAGTTGGTCTTTGATTTCACCCGCAACTTGAGTCAAGGAAAGGGCATCCATGTTTATCCAGACCTCCACAAACGTCCTCCTGGCAGGAACCGTATAACGTGCCAGAAAGTGAATCTCAGGTTTGCTTTCAGACGGTTTGGCGAGAAGAAATGTACGTGGGTCAGACGGTGTGAGTTTCTTCAGAATGTCCTGAACAAGAGCCAACGTAGAGCACCAGAAACGTCTGAGCTGTGGGCAAGACCACCACATGTAGAACTAAGTTCTTTTTATTATGATCTACAGCAGGCCTCTGAGGTGGTCAGACTCATGCGCTCTAATTAAGCAGGGAATACCACCCATGATGGTCCTTCCACTTTGCCCTTGATGTGTAACACAGGTAGAGACCTTTCCAGGAGACCTCTCCCGGAGACCTCCCTTTGCACACATTTGTCTTCGTTCTTTAGTTTTTCTGGATGACTCCCAAGAGTTGTAAAGTGAGAAAAAAAATACTAGACTTAAAAATTGTGTTGAAAAGTAAGTCTGTAACCACTATATGACACAGCTTGACTAATTCATATCATTCTTGGTAACCAGTGGTAAAAAGTTGGTTGTCAGCTGCACAGTTTAGTAATACATTTTTTTGGAGCCAGGTAAGCGTTGTTTCTATATGTTTAAAATAGGAGCTGGAGGTAAAATCCTAAGACTTCTGGCTATGTCTCTCGTGGATTTGCGAAGCTTTGTCTTGGGAGCCAAGCAAGACTTGTGCAGAACAATCCAGAAAGTTAATAGCCAGTGATAACATTTTTTGGAGCCATGGATCTGTTAAGCCCTAGTCCCCTGCCTTGTGGCAATGATGCCTATGGAAATGAACAGGAGGAATCCGGGAGTCATGGAGTCCATTCTTTTACAGTTGTTGCCGGTGACAGTTTCCAGTGGAAGTTATTTTATATAGGATGCTTTGGCTGCCTGGTACCATAGCATGGCCATCAGTGCACTGCAGTTTTGAGATACAGTTGTGTTCAAAATTATTCAACCCCCAATGCTGTAAAGGGTTTTAGGGAATTTAGTGTACATTTGTAATTGTATTCAGAATGAAATCCTACAAGGACTTTTTAAAGAACCATATGCAACTAAAATGACATCAATTGGTTTTGTAATACAGTAGTAAATGTTTCTTTTGTGAATTCTTCATTGACACAATTATTCAACCCCTTAAAGACTACCACTCTGAAGAACAGAGGTTCATTCAAGTGTTTTCAATCAGGTATTGAAAACACCTGTGGATGTCATGGAGCAGCAATAAAGCATAATAAGCACCAATTAGGCAGCTTTAAAATGACTGTGATACTCAGCTCCTTCTAGACATTTACTGGTGTGGTTACAAACATGGTGAAGTCAAGAGAATGGTCCAGGAAGACAAGAGAAGAGGTGATTACTCTTCACAGGAAGGGCAATGGCTATAAGAAGATTGCAAAGATGTGAAACATACCAAGAGAGACCATAGGAAGCATCATTCGCAAATTCAAGGCAAAGGGCACTGTTGAAACGCTACCTGGTTGTGGCAGAAAGAAGATGCTGACTTCGACTGCTGTGCGCTACCTGAAGCGTAGAGTGGAGAAAAGTCCCCGTGTGACTGCTGAGGAACTGAGAAAAGATTTGTCAGATGTGGGTACTGAAGTTTCAGCTCAGACAATACGACGCACACTGCGTAATGAAGGCCTCCATGCCAGAACTCCCAGGCGCACCCCCTTGCTGTCTCCAAAGAATAAGAAGAGTCGACTACAGTATGCCAAAAGTCATGTGGACAAACCACAGAAGTTTTGGGATAGTGTTCTGTGGACTGATGAAACAAAATTAGAACTGTTTGGGCCCATGGATCAACGCTATGTTTGGAGGAGGAAGAACAAGGCCTATGAAGAAAAGAACACCTTGCCTACTGTGAAGCATGGCGGCGGGTCAATCATGCTTTGGGGCTGTTTTGCTTCTGCAGGTACAGGGAAGCTTCAGCGTGTGCAAGGTACCATGAATTCTCTTCAGTACCAGGAGATATTGGATGACAATGTGATGCAGTCTGTCACAAACCTGAGGCTTGGGAGACGTTGGACCTTTCAACAGGACAATGATCCCAAGCATACCTCCAAGTCCACTAGAGCATGGTTGCAGATTAAAGGCTGGAACATTTTGGAGTGGCCATCGCAGTCACCTGACTTAAATCCGATTGAGAACCTCTGGTGGGACTTAAAGAAAGCAGTTGCAGTGCGCAAGCCTAAGAATGTGACTGAACTGGAGGCTTTTGCCCATGACGAATGGGCGAAGATACCCGTAGATCGCTGCAAGACACTTGTGTCAAGCTATGCTTCACGTTTAAAAGCTGTTAGTACTTAGTACAACATCCTTTTACAGTTATAAGATTGAATGTCACTTGGGGGTTGAATAAAACTGATAATGATGTGAGCACAGAAAAGACATTTGTGGTTATTTCATTATAAATGTTATGTTATATTTGTCTGACCTACACGTGCCTCTTTGATTTAATTGTAAGCAAGATGACTGAATGATCAAAATCAATGTCAAACTGGCCAAAACACTCAATTTCAGTGGGGGTTGAATAATTTTGAACACAACTGTATGTCAATCTGATAAAGTATGAAAAGTTTGCTTTTATCTTCTAATGCAGCATTGTAACTACAAAATATTTTCCACACTAGCTGGTGCCCGCTAAAGGAAAACTCACTCGGTTATTGATGAGAACATTTACTTCGCGTTTCCTGATGAGAAGGCAGGAAATGAGGCCAATTCCTTTCCTTATTATTATTTTTTCTTCCGTCCTTGTGCGCCCATGCATGTGCGCACATGCGGTCACAGCAGTTTATGTCGCCAAGTGTTCTTTCACACTCAGGGAGGCACCACCATAGCAGAACAAGCACAAGATGTTCAGGGAAAAGTATGGGAGTCTGACTGTGCATTTGGGTAAAAAGTGTACTGGATGCATGTGACCATATCTAGTATACTCAAACGGACAGTCAACCATGCCCTCCAGATGTTTTGGAACTGCATCTCCCATGACACTCAGCCACTCATTAGATCAACAGAGCCTTGTGGGAAATGTATCTCCAAACAAAAGGATGGACATGGTTGAGCTTCCCTGGTCTAAGGCTAGGGACAGATGAGCGCATTTTCTGCAGCCACCGTCAAAATGTACGTCGATGCGTGCGCACGCATTTTTTCACGGAATACGCTTAAGTGGTCAGACGATGCGCAATTCTGGACGTATTTCATGACGGTGGGGTAAAAAGAAGTCTAGGGAAATCCGGCTGTTTGAACGTTATGTTGGCCGCACACTAGCAGCGTCTGACGTCTCCTAATCACGCAAACACGCCGCTATGCGGCCGCAGCGCACTCTGTACGTCAGTAGCAGCGGTTTCACGTTCTGATAAAAATGCGTTCATTTGCCGGTTGCGTGGTGTCGGCGCACTTTTGTACGCACGTACTGCGTATATTGGCCGTCATTGGCCGTTATGTGCTGCTACTGCCGCCGTGATTTAGTGCGCCTGCACGCGCGTTCCGACTGCCCCACTCTGACCCTAGCCTTAAAGAAAGCAAAATGACCCTCACCCCCCTCCCTTGTTTTATGTGGAGCTTGTTTAATTTTTTTTTAACACCATGGTATTGTTTTCTGTGTTGTGTGGATGACTAGCACCTGACAATTTTTACCTCACGATAAACCTCAAAACCAAATCCAGCAATATTGGAAGCCATTAATTACTGTCAAGGACCTGATCACATTCACCTCCAAGCATAGTCACTTATCACCAAAAGTTATCCCTTCATGGAGGACACAAAGAGCTTTTGTACATTTATTGTTTATTTATCGACCTGTTTGAGTCCATTCCCTATATTTTTATTATTACAGCAAAACAATTTTTCTTTATCATATAACTAAATTTCTTATGCTTCATCATTTTCTGCCTTTTTTATAGTTCATATATCCATTTTTTTTTTATTGTAAATATCTGTTTATCGGTATTTAAAAGGCATATCAAATACATTGCAGGGCACGCAGGCTCCTGTAAGGAACATAATAATCTAACAGTAAGGACTCGCAGGTCCCAAACCTACATCGAACAGGTGTAGGCCAGAAGCCAAACGATTGAAGGGGGAGGGAGATGGGTAACGGGTCGCACATGAAAAGCCTCAACAGCATGTGTTCCACAGAATGGAGTTCCTCCATATGAGCAAACCATAAGGATAACGGGGTACTAGTGCATTGTTTCCAGTACAGGGGTATGAAGGCCTTAGCAATATTCAGGATACGTACAGCTAGCAAGCGTTTTATATGAAGCAGCAGGGTATTCATTATGAAGCAACAGAGCGTCTGGTTCGAACTCAGGAGGAGGAATGAACTCAATGAATTTTATAAGATTGTCATATATCTCGGTCCAAAAGGCTCGAATCACCGGGCATTCCCACCAGATGTGGCGCATAGTGCTGACCGCTGCGTCACATCTCCAGCACTGTGCTGGGACATGGGCGCAGAAGCGATTGATCATGGCAGGGGTGCGATACCACAGAGTACTTTATAAGCAGTTTCCTGAGACTTGCTAGAGGTGGAGCAATGGTGAGTCAGTTCACAGATATTGGTCCAGTGCTCATCAGAGAGCACTATGTCCAGCATAGATTCCCATTTACCCATATAGGGAGGGGTCACGTCCGACGCTGCTGTCCGCAACAGGGAATAAAGAAGGGACAGGCCATGGGAAAGGTGTTGGGCACGGCAGCAGAGCCCCTCGAAAGGGGTCGGCCGTCGTACGAGCTGGTGCCTCTCCGGTATACAGCTAAGGTAGTTTCTGAGTTGAGTGTAGTGAGGAGTGTGAGAAAGAGACCGGCCTATCTCCCATCAAATCCACTAGTGGCTCATGCCCCTGTAGGTGAAAGAAGTGTTGCATGCGCTTTGTAGGGACCTGGACTAGGCGCCTAATCGAGAGAGGGTTCATGCCTGGGAGGTAGTCTTCGTTATATACCACTGGTGTCATGGGTGAGGGAAATGACGTGAGCCCAAATTTAACAGCAGAAAGACGCCAAATCTTAAAGGACGCCCATACATACAGGGAGGATCGGGCCAACCTCCCACCCTGTTGTTGCGGCTACCAAAGGAAGACTGCTATCGATATTCCCACCAGCTCCTGTTATATATATCCATTTTCACGTTTGTAATCAGTGATTGTTTAGTCATTGTGGGGTTGATGTCCCCTTTCTTTAGTTATTATGTACTGTGGGAGTACTATTAGAGAACTCAAATCATTTTTGTATTGCATCACCTATTACACCATCACAAGTCTAAAAGAGGAATTCTACCAATGAACTACAGCTGACAGTGTGGTTCTTCATGTTGGTGAGATGTCAGAATTTCTATTTAAAGGATTACACTTGACGGGCCTACACAGTTTATTTTCTTAGGATTTTGAAATTGTGATACCTATGAAGATGTCACTGAGTGCATGAGGCGGTTAATTGTACCAAATTTCACCTAGAAAAGGCTAGTCATAGTCCAAAAATAATTTCCATTGTATATATTCTCCCGATTTTGTTAAATTTCCTGATTATTCTATACAGACCTTTTCGTGTAAAAAAACAAAAACAAAAAACAAACAACATGCCTGGCTCAGAAGTACAGTGTGTGTATAGAATAGAATCACCCAACCACCACCCTCTTGAAAATATTCACATTTTGTTGCTTTGCAGTTTGAAATAAAGACCGAAATTGTAGATAAGGCGCAATTGTACAGAAAAGTTAATGAAAACAGCCGTAGTTCATCACATTAGGTAAATAACACCGTGTCTTCCATGGTCAAAGGGGGTAACCCAAAAATCAATATTGTATGCAAGGGAAGAAAACAGTGTGTTGTTACAGACACAAGGTCTGCTGGATTAAAACTTAATTTAAAACTTAACCCCTTACGGACCGCTGACGTACTATGTACATCCTGCCCACGGGTCTCCCTTAGATAGTATGTCAGCGGAACCTAACCTCCCTCCCAATACTTGCCTCCCTCACTGGATCCCTTGCAGATCTGGCAGGGAGGAAGCCTGCCCCCGTGATTTACAGGGGCCGGCGACCTCGATGACAGCAGGCGCTCCCATTGAAATCAATGGAGGGGAGGTGGGGCTCATTCGGAGCCATCTATCTCCCCAACCATTGAAGGTAGAGTGATGCAAGTTGCACCGCTGGAAAGGGGAGGATCTCCCCTTTTTTTCAGCTGTGTTCAGCATTAACCATTTCGCTGCCGGATCGCGATTCAGCGCAAATTTGCGCCAAATCGTGATTCAAACCTGGAGGGGGCTAACATGGTCAATGTCAGCCAAGCCTCCAGGTCACCCCCCACTCACTGATATCCTCATCATATGTGTGAGGATGTCAGTGGGCCAGTTAACTCCCTAGCTGCCAAGGGGAGGTAGGGGGATCCTTTGGATCCCGTTATCTCCCGATCCGCGGCAGCATCTAGAGGGTCATTTTGTACGTCATTGGAAAGGCCTGATCATGGCCTTTCCTATGATACCAAACATGACTAGGTTCGGTGTAAAAAAACAGCTAAAACTAAATAAAAACTCTTTTAAATGGTTGTAGATTTTGGGGATTAAATTACGAAAAGGTGTGTTTTTACCATTTTGTTTCATCATATTTCATATTTGTTTTTATAGTCAATTATAGGATATGATGGAAATAATGGTATTTTTAGAAAGTCCATTTAACGGTGTATAATATGTGTGGGTTGCATAAACGAGTAAGAGGGAAATTTGACCTAAATTTGAACAGCGTAGAAACAGCAGCGGTCACTAAAGGACAGATTTGTGTAAAACCGCCCGGTCCCTAAGGCTAGGGTCAGACGAAAGCATTTTTCCCCGCGAACGTGAAAAAGTGCATCTGAACGCATTGACGTACTTTTTCACGGAATGCGCAAAAACGGTCAGATGACGCGCATTTTCGGCGTGATTTTGTACGGATCGTCAATAAAACTCTTTTTGCGTCTGGACGTTATGTTGGCTGGACATTAGCAGCGTCTGACATCTCCTAATCACGCAAACACGCCGCTATGCCGCAGCTGCGCACTCAGTACGTCAGTACTAGCGGTTCACCGTTCTCAAAAAAATGCGTTCAAATTCCACTTGCGTTGCCCGGCCGGACTTTTGTGCGGCCGTACATCGTATATTGGCCGTCATTGCCCGTCATCTGCTGCTAGTGCGGCCGTAATTATGTGCGCCAGAACGCACGTTAAAAGTGCGCTGGTCTGACCCCAGCCTTAGGGGTTAAAGCTTTTTCACTCTCTGCCACCCATCATGCTGCCACCACGCTCCTGATGATGCCGCTAGGCGAAACACGTAGAGCTATTGGCATGATAATGTAATTTACATTTTAAACCTCTTTCACTCTCATCCCACAACTATGGACCAATTACACACGTGAGAATTGCTGACAGCTATCACAGCAGGATAGCAGCCTTTTTTCTTTCTCTCTCCATACCAGTATTTATTGGTGTTTGTATGTCATAGGGACCTGTATATTAGGGCTGTTACAGGACCATCCTAAGGATCCTAAAGTTTAGTAAGTCTGAGGAGGTGCATTCACTCTGCACTCTCCTCCTTCCTCTACATACAGGCTTTTCCTCTCTATCCAAGTACGTTTTATATTGGGGACTAACTGGTTGGGACCACGTCAAGGATCCCAGAGCATAGTATTTGGACTAGGAATACGCTCAGAAGAGTATCTAGTTCTATTTTTTATTTAATCCATGTTTGGTGACTCACATGTTTTTATTTTTTTGAATAGTAAAAGTTACGTTTTAATCCAGCAGACCCTGTGTCTGTAGCAACACACTGTTTTCTTCCCTTGCATACAACATGAAATAAAGACAGACACCGTTTTTGTTTGTTCAGTTGTATTATTTACTCAGTGTAATTTATCACATCCAAGTAATCCAAGTAAAAGATCTAACACCAAGCTGTCAGAAAAAATAAACACAATTCAAAAACCGAATTGGTGAGTTGGAAAAAGGATCATCCCTTCCTTAAAAATGACTTGTAAACTCAATCTGGTGTAGCTAATCCCTTTCTCAAAGGCACACACAGCCGAAGCAAACACTCAACTATAAGTGGCCAGGTACTGTCTAAGGATCTCCGGAATCAAGTTGTGGAGAGGCACAAGTTAGGAGATGGATACAAAACCTTTTCAAAGGCTTTATCAATGCCTAGAAGCACGGTCAGACGGTGACCGTGGAAGGTATTCGGTACAACACAGATCATCCCTGGATCAGGACGTTGCTCCAAACTGGATGAAAGAGACTAGAGGAAACTTTTCAGAGAGGCCACCAAGAGACCCACAGTAACTCTGAAGCAGTTTCAGGAATTTATTTATTTATAAAGTATTTTACCAGGAAGGATACATTGAGTTTTTCTCGTTTTCAAGTACGTCCTGGGTTCAATTCATGACAAAGAGTGGTCTTTGTGTACATGTGGCAGCAATATCACAAATTCTGCACAAATGCGGCTTGTATGGGAGGGTTGCAAGAAGAAATCCACTCCTCAAGAAAGGCCACATGCAGTCATGACTGAGCTTTGCCATAACACACCGTTAAGATTCTGAGGTCACATGGAAAAAGGTGTTCTGGTTAGATGAGACTAAAATTTAATTATTTGGCCTCCACACCAAATGATATATCTGGAGGAAATCTAATACAGCACGCCATCCAAATGGCACTATATCTACAGTAAAGCATTATTCTGCTTCCCTAAGCAAAGCTGTGAGGCGTGGATGCTTTAGACTAGCAAAGTCTGTATTTGACCAGTACTCACACGATGAACTTCAGCAGATAGCTTCAACTCAGCAAAACTGACACGTAGAAAGATGAATCCAGTTGAAGAGTTTAATGATCAGACTGACAATCTTGTTAGTGTACAAATTATGCATTTAAAAAGTCATTAATTTTGTCCAGCAGTGAGCACAGAATCGCTGCTATGTAACCAGGAAGTAACTAAGCAGACACTGAGCAAAGGGAGTGAACTAGCTGAATGCAGCAAGCTAAGGAAGCTCAGCAGGGACAAAATAGCTGTGAAATCAATAGCATGTAAGCAGCAAAGGCAGATTCAACACAAAACAGAAAAATATAAAATAAATCATGGTGCATTACACTCCCCGTCTGAAATCTTTAGATTTAAAATAAACTAACACTATAACTTTAAATGTCCTCCTGGAAACCCAATGCGGAGACCTGAAAAAAAAAGGTAAAGCATTCAACAATACACCTTACACTTTATAGTCGGTAAGTAAGTCGACAGTCTTAAACGTAGGCCATAGTTCCAGATGCGAGGAGTAGTTTAACAAGTTAACCCATCTTCGTGCTGGGGAAGCCGCTCTAGGCCAAACTTCCACCAACACAATTGTAATCCAATTGGCTGTTTGTGAAAGGCTTCTGCCGAGAGCAGAGTATGGTCCCAGGAGTGATGGAGGAGCGCAGGTTGCATTTGTGCTGGCTGAAAGGCTTCTTGCCACGGCTTAACAGCTTCCTTGGAACATCTTCAGTAGGACAATATTGAGGCATTTTATGCAGTTTGACTACACGTCTACCGCCATTCTTATCCCCACCGACTGTCTTTGACGACTGTCTTTGACAC
The DNA here is from genome assembly GCA_009667805.1 of Leptobrachium leishanense. Classification (NCBI taxonomy): domain Eukaryota; kingdom Metazoa; phylum Chordata; class Amphibia; order Anura; family Megophryidae; genus Leptobrachium; species Leptobrachium leishanense. The sequence continues at coordinate 162,896,038 of CM019063.1, read as the reverse complement.
GGCAGATCTAGCCTTCTCCCTTTTCTTCCTTTCAATCCTTGTTTCTGGGGCTTTGTACTTGCACTTGTAGAGGGCTTTCCTGGCAGAACTGGAACATTTCCAGATTCCGTGGACCAGCACTGGATTCCAGCTGGCATGGAGCTGGTTCATCTTCTTCACAGCCTCAGTTTTCTTCTTCAAGGTGCTCTTTAAAGAGTCAAATCGAGCAGCTGCTTGCTGTGGATTGTTAGGTAAAGGATGCTACCCAGCTATTGGCATCATCCTGAGCGAATTCTTTATCCATCGTCTTGAGGAATTCCCTATCCTCTCTTGCCAGTGCCAGTTTGTTGTCGTCATTGGTAGAATTGAACACTGTGGCTAAAAAGGTGTTATCCCAGGACTGAAAAGCATTTAATTTATCTTGGTCGTCATGCTGCCATTCGATGCTGTTCAATTTCTCCTTCACTCTGTAATGGTGTTGGCACGGTTCAAGATAGGTGTTGCGACCATTTGGCAAGATGTGTGTTTTGTAGGAAACAAACTTGGTAGGCACCTTCATTTCCCTTATACAAACATTGCCTATGATAACCCAACCTAGATCAAGGCGTTGAGCGAATGGAGCATCATGTGGACCATTAATTTGTTGTCGTACCTTATGTACTCTGAGGATATCCATGCCCAGGAGAATTGGGATATCTGCATTCTTGTCAAGGGCTGGTATTTTGTTAGCTATAGCCTTCAGATGAGGATGGTGTAGGACAGCTTCTGGTGTAGGGATCTCTTGCTTGTTAGATGGGATCTGGTTGCATTCGAGAAGTGTGGGTAATTCCAGATTTCCACCAAGAGAAGCTACTATGAATCCACTGGCTCTTCTTCCAGAGACCTCTGTAATGCCACTACATGTACCTAAAGTATAAGGGTAGGAATCTCCTTTTTATGTTGAAAAGATCAAGAGTTCCGTTCTTGCGAGGGACCGATTGCTCTGATCGTCCAAAATAGCATATACTTTAGCAGACTTTCCTGGGTGATCCTTGTGATATATGTTAACTAAGCATATTTTAGCACAAGACTTGTCGCAAGATCTTCACCGCATACTGCTGTACAAGAAGAGGACACTATGGCAACTTTCTGATCTGTAGTCTCCCCACCGTGCATTAACCCAGGAGGGGAGTCTGTTGACGTTGCAGGCATGTACTGAGCTGGATGTAGCGTCTGCACGTGATCCACACTATTGCATTCTATGCACTTGATAGGAAATTTGCAGTCTTTGGCAAAGTGATCAGTAGAAGCACAACATCTGAAACATACACCATATTTCTTTAGGAGCTCCTTGCATTCTTGGAGTGGTTTCTTTCTAAAGCCGATGCACTTTTTGAGGGGATGTGGCTTCTTATGAATAGGACAAAGGCCGTTAGGATTCTCAATCTTTTCACCTTGTATGCACTCGTCAGGAATTGAGGTAGGAGGGGGGGAGGACGTTAGTCTTCTTCACTGATACTGGACCCCTGCTGCCTCTTTGATTAAAGTGCAAGCTGTCGGACATCTGAGGAAGGAAGCGCGGAACTCGTAGCAAAAACTGGGGTCATTCTTCATTTCTGCAATGTCCCTTATGAACTTTTATACTTTGCCCCAAGTGCAGTCCATTTTTCTTGGATATTGTATGGCAACTTGATAACCATAGGGTTTACCCCACGAGCAGTGTCCAGATAGCTGAGGCCAGGTAGGAAATTGTCTGTCTTGGCCAGCTGCAGCTCCCAGAGAAGGTCCCTGAGTTCCAAGTATTTCTGATTCTCCTTGCCGGAAATCTTTGGGAAACAATGCAGGCGTTTCAACAGAGCGTTCTCTATGACTTCAGGGCTGCCGAAGCTTTGATCAAGTCTTTGCCAAGCAGCGTCGAGGCCTGACGCTGGATTATTGATGTGGACAGCTCTGAGTCTCTTGACACGTTCTGTAGACTGTGGACCAAGCCATCTGATCAGCAGGTCCAGTTCCTCAGCAGGAGTAATGCCAGGATCATTAATTGTAGTTCTGAAGGCACCCTTCCAGCTTCTGTAGTTTTCAGCCTGGTCATCAAAGTTCGAAAGGCTTGTCTTGGTGAGTTCACGGCGAGCCATGTATCTAGCAAACTCAGACATGTCTGTTTTCTCTGACTTTGGGCAGGGAAATTAAGTTTGACAGGCATTTGCTGTATTCTGATTAAGCGACATAGGGTAGGTAGTAATGCGGTTGCATCTGTATTTAGCCCTGGAGTCGGTTTAACGTCCATAGACTCAGGCATGCATGGTTTTATAGCTGTATGGTTGCTAGGATTTTGATGAATTGCTGGAGGGTAGAATTGCATCTGAGAGTTAATGCATTGGGATTGCTGTTGCACTAGGGCGTGTGAAGGGAGGTCAGGGTCATTAGCTAGTAGAGTATTGTACTTATCTTGGATGCAGGGTACTGCTGCAGAGTCTTTTCCCTGCTTTGGAAGGTTGTCACAACGGTCAGGAACATTTGATGTTATGAGAGGTTCACTGTTTTGCTTTAGCACATAGTCTCTGGTGCGTTTAGTGAATATATCCAACACAGCCTTTTGCAGGTTGCTGTTCAATGTCAGATATATTCTGACATCGGACAGGCCCGCTTAGTAAACAGATACTCGCCTTGCTCTCCGGGGTCCCACAGAGGTCTGACTAAAGTAAGTTAGACCTCTGTTTTTATACCCCTGCCGGTGCACTGATGTCATTGCGCTGGGCACGATGACATCAGTTTCAGGCGCCCCCTGCCAGAGCAGGAGGAAGTGCCTGAAGGGGAGGGGGTTCCATTTGGATCCCTCTATCTCACCATCGCTGAGGGGTAGCCGGTCAAGAGAGGCAATGCTGGAAAGGTCACAGTGTGACCTTTCCAGCGATTCCTCTCTTTAACCCGTTCAGTCACCGGTCTCAGAAATGAGAACTCGTTACTATATTTTTCTATCTAGTGTATCCCATAGAATATACTGTATAAACGTAAAGGTTTGGATAATAAAATGTGAAAGTATTTTACACGCTGTAGATTATTGAAATTTTAATCGCAAATTACATTTTGTTTTACATTTTCTATTCTAGCATTCTGGCAGGACATGATGTATACATATAATAATAATAATATATTCTGAGTCTGCTGTAAAAAAAGGATATATAATTTGTCTCGGTCGTATAATAAAACATGGCTTCAAATCACATTTAAACATGAGCACAAAACTGTAAAAAATGAGCTCAGCAGTGAAGGTTAAAAAGGTTCATACAATGTTACAATATAAAAACTAACATAAGGTTTCAGAGTAGTATTTGTAACTGTTAAATAAAATTTAAAAGTGCGTTTTTGGGGGGGGGGGTTACATAAAACCAAGTGGTGCACATACTGAAAGTTTATACGAACTGCAAAGGGTTAAAGGAACATTACTCATCCTGACCACTTTATATTTTTAAACGGGCCAGGATGTGTAAAATGGAGTTTTCTCCACCCCACCCAGCGTCACCAGCAGTCAGGGAATTTGAATTTCCCGGCTTCCGATTACTATTTTGGTTACTAGTAATGTCGACTAGCAGAGAGCCTGTCAACGACACCATCTCTGAGACCAATCCGTTAGCGAGTGGGCTCAAAGTCATCGATGAATCGGATCTGCGCATGCACACAGCTCCAATCATTGCTCTGCACAGGTGCTATGTACACAAAGTTTGCAAGTCCCGTTGCTGTGCATTTTGCCGTTCCCACGCTACCCAAGTAACATAAGAGCTCAAATTGTTCAGAAAAACTTAAGGGCCTTCTGGGTTCGTGAGTCCCTGAAGAGGAGGAGCTGCGTGCAGCGAGGGACAAAAGGTGAGTAAAATCCTCTAAAATAAAAAATTGAGCAGAGACTGTCGGCAGCATCTACCCAATTATTTAAGGACCGAGAAAGGCACTCTACTTTTTATTAGAGTGTTCCTTTTTGAATCCAGCAGTTTCATAGGAAGCAGGATATGCGTACACTGGAATCTGCCAGCTTGTACCTGCTCAGATTGAGATTAACCACTTGGATGCGGAGGACGCGCTGAGCGCGTCCTACAAAGTGCTTCTCCTGTGCTATGGACGCGCTGAGCGTGTCCTAGCACAGGAGGCAGCAATCGGCCGGCCGATTCTGGCCGATTGCTGGCCCCCCCGGTTTCGGGCTGTCATCTTGGATGTCAGCCCGGCACTCTGGGACCCCGGTGGGGACAATAGATGTCATCGTGGCGGCATAATAAACCGAGGCACAATAAACCTGAATTCAAAGAGAATATAATCGAGGTGAGACTTCACAGAGTTGTCCCACACTGTACAGGCCCCCAGCTCTGGGGTTACCGTGTATAGCTGGCACTTCAGGATCTGTGCTTGACGGTCTGGACTGGGATGTGTGACCCTCCCTGCTGGAGAGGCTTTCCCTGGCATGGGCACTACTGCCTCAGAACGCTGCCCATGCTACCCACATCAACCAGGAGCTGTATTTCCTGCTGTGTGTGTGTGAGTGCCTCTCGAGTGGCAGCTGGTGGGGTGTGTTTGCAGTGTGTAAACAAATTTTTCCACATTCTGTCATCCAGACCTTGTGATTTTCTATTGCACAGGGAACCTGTTTCTGTATTTCTCTATGATAAATATGCAATTGTAACCAAAATTGAATAAAACTAATTTTTTGCAGGTTTTTTGGCCTGTTTCATTTAATGAATAATATGACGGCGTATAAAACACTGAACTTGCTGCCAGCGTTGGAAATGAGCAGGTAATGGCAGCAGCATTGTTCACTATATACATGAAAATTATACAATGCTGCTGCCTTAGAGCAACAAAGGGTTTTATTTGACTTTTTTATGAAATGTAACATTATCATGTTTCATATCATTAGAAAGCCCACACTCTGACCTGTCCTATGACACCTAACATGACTTTGTGGGGCGTAAAGACTGGAGATACAGGGTCCCAATGTTCCCCTGCCTTTTCTGAGGAAGGGGGTCAGAGTGGGAGTATTAATTTATAATCCGTAAGTGAATCTGAGCGTATGTTGTATCTGTGAGTGCATATGTTTGAATCTGTGTGTGTGTGTGTGTGTGTGTGTGTGTGTCTGTATCAGTGAGTTTGTGAATCTGTGAGTCTAAAACCATGGGCACATTGGACAGTAATTGTGTTGCATCGAGGAATCGAGTCGTTGCCCGGATAATCGTAATCGAATTGTGACACCAGTGAAGATGTGCAGCCCTACAGCAGAGTACATTGGTGCTTTATAAATAATAATTATTGAATGTCAGCATAAAGAATATAGGGTCAGTGGCATTAAGCGCTGGTTCTCTTTGAATGAGACCATAAGAGTCTTGTTTTCCATTTTGAACATTTAGTATTTTTTTTTTAGTTTTATCTATCGGACAAATCCATACCAGTCTGCAACTGAACTGTAACAAGTCTCTGGTCCCAGTACCCATCGAACTCCTTAACTCCATCGAACCCATCGAGCTCAGGAACTCCTTACATTCCCAGTGTAGCAGAAGGCTTGTCTGGGGAATGTCATTTCCTGTCATACATCACAGTGGGACACCGAGCAGAAGAAAGACACCCCCTAGCCTGTGTGTTTTAAGGAGAGCTGGTATGTGGCCTCTAAAGTGCAAGCCTGAGGAAAGAAAACGGATAGAATAATATTCTTTGCAGGAAAAACCACGCTCTCAGTGAAATCTTATCAAGTCCATGGGCGCCCCACTCACAAAGGGCTATGAGAATTAGCCATAAGACTGCACAGGAATGTGCACTGCAAGCAAATATGGTTTGCACGCAGCCCTGTATATGCACAAGGCTGAAGGATAGGATTCAAATCAAAACATTGAAACAAGCAAAACATTTTTATAGAGTCACAGAGGAATGACCATTTTCTCTCTTGCTACATATCGAAACCAGGGGCCCAAAACTATTAAATCGCAAACGCCAGGAAACTGTTTGTCCTTCACGTGCCCAAGGGTGAGCTAAGCAATACCTATCTACATAGTATCATTTGATTGTTATTCTTTCTTAAATATATACTGGTGTTAAGAGGCAGACAAGTATTTATTGTTTTGCACGGCAGATTATTATGTACCTTTTTTTTTTTTTTATGCCTTCAGAAATACACCACCATCCACCAGTATTATCCCTTACCTATTTCATACTTTTTGTTTATCCCTAACCATACTGTTTTACGGGCATTTCTCGTTACTCCTTGCGTTTTAAAGGAACACTACCACTAACATAAGCTTTAAGTAGATTAAAAAACTAGATTAAAAACACACTGTTTATTTAGTTTGTTTGACGTAATTGCATGTAAAAAGGAAAAATAAGGTTTTTATCGCCTGTATCCATCTGAAGATTTTTCTGATGTTGCAACTTTTACCAAAATCTTATCTGAAGTTTCATTTTACTGCTGTGGTATAGGATTAAAGTGAAGAGGCACTGTTACGGTGGAGAGAATATTTAGACAAGGCTGCAGGGGATCTTTTGTATTCTCTAGGCTAACAGCAAGCAATTGGTGATGGGGAGAAAAAAACGTTACTTATCTTAAGGTGAAGTGCTGAGGAGGTTCCCTGGAGATTGTCCGATGCTCCACATGAAGAAAAGATTGGAAGACCTCAGCGTCTGAAATGGATCCCCGTTGGTCTATTGAGCAGACCACGGGTACTGGAATCGCCAAAAGTAACAAAAAGATGGGTATAGGATAAAAACTTTTATTCCAAATAAAATTAAATAGAAATATAATTGCATTAACAAGGTCTGCTCAAAAGACCAACGGGGATCCATTTCAGGCGCTGAGGTATTCCAATCTTTTCTTTGTATTCTCTAGGCTACCTGCGATAACAGATGGTAGCTGAATGAAAACTGTTAATGGACTAATCCTCCCCTAGTGGTGATGTTTGCATACTCCCCCCCCCCCCCCCCCACAATGCAATCTTTAGGCGTCAGGTTTTTGGAGATCTGACCTATTTACTCCATTCTATTCACAATGCCGCACAGCAAGGAGCAAGTGTTGTAAACTGCCCCCCCATATTATTACAACACAAAATATATGCACACAGTGCCACATATAGAGTAAAACATTTTAATATTTTCTTAACTAAACATACATGAGAAAAAGAAAGCACGTATAAGATATCAGCAACATTAAATAAACAATAAGAACATAACATTTTTGGCGGTAGTGTCGATATAAGTGTGTTTGTGTCACAGTCAAGTCTTGTGTAACTTTGTAAAACCTATTTAGCTTTTTTCCCCCAAATAACACTAGAAACCCTCTGACTCGTGTTAAAATAACACATTGTGAAACAAACATAGCTAAATAAAGAACAATTGAGTCTTGTGTAATCCTGTATCAACTATTTAGCATTTTGCAGATAACCCGATGACCATGGTAAAAAAACAGTCCTATTTCTGTCTATTTCTCTTTTAAAAACAAAACATGTAACTACTCATACGTGTGACTCAGTGGTGTTGTCATACTCTTCCGATGAATATCTCATGATGACAGATTGTGGAACTGAACCCAGCAGTGTGAAGGTGTGAGATAGAAGTAGGTTGCTACTATAAGGAGAAGAAGGTCATTTCAGTTTATTGCAATGATCTACAGCAGGGCTTGACAAAGCCAGAAGCCTGGTAGTCACTGGCTCCTAGAATTTTACTCCTGGCTCCTAAATTTCCAGTTTATTTTACACCAATCTAAAAGCTGTCTTTGGCATCTAAAAACATCTAGTTGGCTTCAAGGTTTTCTTCCTGTCTCCTACATTTAATGTAAATACATCCAGCCCTGTATATGAGGTCTGTTGTGTGTGTAGGTCTGTGTCTGCAGTGGGTAAATAGGGTGTCCAATGACAACAGAGCAAAGAAAATAAGTAAACAAATAAAACAATATCATAACGTCACAATGTACAGATGTTAACAACACAAATAATTATATATATATATATTTCTCAGAGCAGCCACACGGATATTAGAAGCAACAATCTACACTTGTAGGCTCAAAAAAGTAGCCACAAGACCACGTGCACAAAAAATACCTAACCGCAAAAAGCACCAGGTAACAAAGTGATAAATAAATAGAAGCAGATAAAATCATAATTTGGGTGTCATGTCCTCAGCCCCTGCTGCGCTGCCTTGGGGGGATCTGGGCAAGGTCCTGTGCCAAGAGCTGGCCGGCTACCAGCACTGGGGAATGGCAGAGCGGCATCCGAGGGGGCGGGGCCTAGCATGGTCACGAGGAGCCGCCGGGTTTAAAACAGGGCTCGAGGAGTTGCCTTGTCACCCTGTCGTGGAGTCTGATTCCCGCATCGCTAACCATTCGTTTGTATTGATTCTCTGTTGCCAACCCATTTTCTGGATACGATCCCTGCTCCTGTTATTTGACCCGGCTTGATTTTGACTATTCTCTTGCTGCTTGATTAGGATCGCCTGTGTGGTGCTTTGGTGGTTTAACCCCCATGCTTGCCGCTGGGGTGTTTACACGTTACTGGGGAAGTGTCCCTTCTCAGCGGTGGGCCTTGTCTGTGGCCTCATTAGGTTCCTATACCCAGGGCTCATGTTCTCCAGCCACACATATTGATAAAAACTGCGATCGCAAGGTACTGCTTATTTGCAGCTCATGGTCAGTGTGCGCTCACCAGCAACAATACTCGTTACTGTACTTACGACAGACCCTGAGGTGTATGTGTTGTCCCTGACTATCTTAAGGTACCGCTGATCTGCTCCCGATTCTCAGAAAACATTAAAGCAGCTTATTTCCCGACTGCCCTGCAGTCCACGCAATTCACCAACTGTCTGATTTATCTGTGTATTTCTGCTTGTGCTCTATCGGTCTCGAAACCTTTAGTGCTTAGTAGCAACTCAGTGTATTGTTCATCCTCGTTGCCGCAAGTGTATAATTCTGTATATGCCAATCAGTGTTTAAACATCCAAAAGATTTATCAGTCCTTAACCACTTCAATGCGGTGGACGCGCTGAGCGCGTCCAACCGCATTGGTACTTGGCTGCGGAGGACGCGCTGAGCGCGTCCTCCCTTTGCAGCCCGCGATCAGCCGGTATTCCGGCTGATCGCTCGGCCCCCCGGTGCGGGCTGACATCATCGATGTCAGCCCAACCTCTGGGACCCCGGCAGGCACGATAGGCGTCATCGCGCATGCGCGATGACGTCGATTTCAGGCACCCCCCCTGCCATTGCCATTCGGACCTCTCCCCCTCCCCATCCGTGCGGGCCAGCGATTAAAGGCAGGCACCGCCTGGAAGGGCACAGCCTGCCCTTCCAAGCGGCGGCTGTCTTTAACCCCTAGGGGGCTGGATCGCGATATGGCGCCAACATGCGCCGTATCGCGGTCCCCTCCCGGAACTGGCCGACATCTTGGATGTCGGCCAAGCTTCCGGGATATCCCCCTAATGACTGGCGTCATCGCGCAGAGCGCGATGGCGCCAGTTTTTAAATTAACCCCTTGCTGTCACCTATAGTGGAGATAGGGGGTTCCAATGAACCCCCTATCTCCCGATCCGTGACAGCTAGGGGTTAATGTTTACTATCATTGGAACGGCCAGAGCATGGCCTTTACAATGATACCAAACATGACCATGTAAAAAGTAAAAAGAAAATTTTTAAAATAAAAATAAATTTTTAAAAAAAAAAGTTTATTTTTTTTATTTATTAGTGCACCAATATTGTTCCCATTTCATTTATAATGTGAACAATGATGCTGCACTAACGATTTTTTCTATGGGGGGGCGTTTGCTAAAAAACACGGAATTTTCCCCAAAAAAAGTAACGATTCCTCATTTCTAATTTTTTTAACAAGCGCACCCCATAGAAAATATAACCGCAAACGATCGCATTTTAAAATGTGAAAAAAAACACTTTACACATTGTAAATTATTGAAAATTCAAATTTTATTGCATTTTTTGTTATAATATAGAGACATGACATAACGTATACATATAATAATGACATATTATGAATCTGCACAGTCTGCCGGAAAGAACGATATATAATATGTCTGGGTCATATATTAAAATAAGGCTTCAAAACGCGTTTAAACATGATGAGCGAAACCAGTAAAAATGAGCTCAGCACAGGGGTGGGAAAAGGCTCAGCAGCGAAAGGGTTAAGGATCTCAACTCCGCTACTCTCTAGTGGGTGCTACTTCTCCCCCATTACATTGGGTCAGTACAAACCACTCCCAGATGCAGAGGCAAGGTTCCCAACGTTTCGGCGTATACCTTGATAAGGGCAAATCCTCGCTGAAACATTGACTCCTAACTTTTGTAGCTGGCTCCTAGATTAAAGCAAATTTGTCAAGCTCTGGTACAGTATAGTACAAGCAGCACATTTAACCCTTTCGCCTAGGGATGCACCGATACCACGTTTATAAGACAAAATATGAGTACTACCAATACTTATTTCCGAGGTACTCACTGATTCCGAGTACCGATACTTCTTATTGGAAAGTGGACACATGACATTAAATAAGAACAGACGATAAATACACACACACTCACTCTCACTGGGGCAGCTGGCAGAGTGCTCTAACGGCACTCTGCCAGGCGTCTCCGGGTGGCCATGTTCCTTTGAGCAGCCGCTGACTAAAGTTGTAGCCCAGCCGTTCGGTTGGGAACCACTAGACGCAATCTCGTGAGGAGGAGGATAGGGATAAGGGATGAATTCAGCACAGGGAATGGTGCCGATAAAGCCAATGTGGAGCTGAAATCTAATATATAAAGCCATAAATGCACTTAATCCTACAGATTCCTTTTATAAAAAAAAAAACCTGTTAAAATTAGCCTCTCAAGGCGACACACAGAAGATGTAGGAGGTCCACATAAACATAGAAAGTCTTGATGCATGTTTTGCTGTGCATATTAACCGCTGCATCAGGAACGGTCAACAAAAGCGCCTCACGTGATCTCTGGCACATTGCATCATATCTACCTGTCTTCAATCTTCACACCCCCTCCCCTCTATACTATGCTATAGGCATTCCACATTGTTCTTTATATTTAGATATGTTTATTTCACAGTCGAGTAATCCAGTATCAAATATTCAGCGTTTTGCAGATGACACTAGTATCCCTATGACTCGCGTTAAAAAGCAGTCCTATTTTTGTCTATTAATATGCTTTTTAAAGAGAACTAGACGTACTTGTGACTCTATGGTGTGGACATATTCTTCTGATGAATATATCCTGATGTGGAATTGTGCAACTGTACCCACTGGTGGGAAAGTTTGAGATAGACGTAGGTTGCAACTTTAAGGAATATAGCGTCATTCCAGTTTATTGCACGGTCTGAAATTATGTACAGGCAGCACGTTTCACCAACATCAAGCACTTGAGGGGTTATTCAAAGAGCACCGAATTGGCCACAAAATTGCACCGACCAGTGAATTTCCCCTCACGATGCAATTTCATGGCCATTTGGCTATTCAAAAAGCTGGCACTTCGCCAAATATTGGCGAGTTGCCAGCGACATACAGTGATCTTCGGCGGCAGTGAAATCCCCCATAGAGAAGTAACTATTCAGAGAACACCAAACAGCAGAGAAATGTCAGTGAAATGTCCAGATTTTCGTTGGTTTCATTCGACAGGTTTAACCACTTGGCTGCTAAGGACGCGCTCAGCGTGTCCTGCCAAGTGCACCTCCTGTGCTATGGATGCGGTGAGCGCGTCCTAGCACAGGAGGCAGCAATCGGCCGGGATTCCGGCCGATTGCTGGCCCCCCGGTGCGGGCTGACATCTTGCATGTCAGCCCGGCACTCCAGGATCCCGGGGGGGGGGGGACGATAGATGTCATCTATTTCAGGCGCCCCCCCTGTGAGTGCAGAGGAGGTGCCTGAAAGGGAGTGGGGAGGTCCTTCGTACCTCTCTCCCTCCCGATCGCCGGGGTCCAGCGGTGAAAGTCAGGCACCGTTTGGAAGGGCACAGCCTGCCCTTGCAAACGGTGCTTGGCTTTAACTCCTTGGGTGCCGGATCACGATTCGGGGCAGAATCGTGATCCTCTCCCGGAGCTGGCCGACATCTTGGATGTAACGAGACCCCATTTCTAATTTTTTTAACAAGCGCAACCCATAGAAAATATAACCACAAATGCTTGAATGTTAAAATGTGAAAAAAAAAACAATGGGCTCAGCACACAGGCGTGAAATGCCTCAGCAGCGAAAGGGTTAAGCAGGCGAATTCCATAGATTTCAATGTATAAAAAAAAAATCTCCCGTTTTTCTTAAATATTTATTCCACCATTTACTATTTTCATTTGCAGCAAAAAGTTTTTTTTAGTTTTTGTTTTTTTTTTTGAGCGTTTTTCAGGATTTTTCGCATTTTTTTTAATTCTTCTGTAACAGACCTTCTATATTATTTCCATGCATTTTCATGCACTACTATTATTTTTGTTAAACTCCTTTTAAAAGTTGCGATGTGTGTGTGTGTGTGGTCCCCCAACCTCCTGTTCCGCGGGCTATTTGGCGGGTTGTCGGCTTCTTTCGGATTGATTTTTTTCGTGTCGCTTCACGGCACTTTGGGGACCCTGCAGTGAATGCTGAGTTCACCGCAGGGTCGACGAATTGAACTCGCCGAAGTGCGTAGAACGTGAGAGCACCGACAATATGTTGATGACATTTTGGTGCTCTCTGAAAAACCTTGTTGATGTCCGTGAAAAAAACAATATGTATTTGGAATATGTGATAAGCAGTTAACACTTAGGCTAGTGTCAGACGAGCGTTTTGAAGAGCGGAAGGAACGTCCGTGAGAGTGGAGGTTCCTTCCACTCAACATCCGTCTGACGCCCGTCTGCCCGCCTCGCTCTGTGCAGTTAATGCACACAGTGCTGCAAGGCTCGATCCTCCTATGGAGGATCACACTTTGCAGCTCCGTCAACACGTGTCCTAGCGCTTTGACGGAGATGAAAAACAGCAAATGGAGCATGCAGTGAATAACATATAAAAATGTACAAAACGGGGGGGGGGGGGGGCGTGGCTGGCCGCGTGTGGAAGCAGAGGTGTTTGTGCTGAGCTCCGTTCATGAAAGCTGTCTGTGGCGATATTTGACCCGCATCCTCGATTGAATTGCAAGGGGAGTCCCGGCGTGGCTGGCCATCGGGTGCAGTGCCCTGGAGCCGCTTAAGTCCCCCCCTCCAGGGCCCAGCAGAGATTGGGGCCCCGTTTCCCGGCGGGAGAGCAAGTCCGGCGGCCATTTTGAGGCCCACTACCTCGCAGAGTTTTGGGCCATTCCTCACCTTCCTTTCCTCCCTCTGTGCGGCTCCGCCTGAGCGACTGGCGGATGTGGGCTTGGAGGATGGAGGGCCCCTGTACTCTGCACGCGGCTGCTGACCCGGTGGTGGAGCAGGTAGGGGAGCACGCGGAATGGAGGCGTCTGATGCGCGCCCTCACCAGCGGAGAGGAGGAGGCTGCCCTTGTGGACCCTGGGGACTACATGGTGCGGAGAGTGGAGGTCGGGGGAGGCCCGTTGATGTGCGGCCTCTGGAGTGGCTCGTCGGCGGTCTGTCGAGTAGGATGGGACCCGGAAAGGAAGGCCCCAATTGCAACCTGGATGTTGAAGGCCCTACCTGAAGATCGTGGGGAGAGTTTCCTTGTTTTGGCAGTGGCTCGTGGTGGTGGAAGAGTGGGGAGGCCGGCCGTGCAGCGGACTTCGGTAAAGGTCCGCAAGATGTCTGCTATTGATCCCCCGGTGCAGTTGGAGACACATCCTGTTTGCTGGATCATGCGAGAGGTACCTGGACTTGGCAAGGCGGCACACCCTGCCTTTTTGCTGGATACGGGGTGAGATGTCTCCTGATATGATCCTACTCACTATCCCCCCCATTCTGAAACGCTTCGAACTTTGCTGAGATTTTTTTTTCTTTTTTGTTGCTTGCCCACACGCTGAGACTTTTTATTTCTTTTATTTTTTGATGAGACCCCCCTATTTGGGGATGCTTTTATAGACTCCCAGCTGCCCTCAGAAGATACCTCGGTATTTTTCTGCAGAGTGTTTTACGCTACCACTACCCCCACCTCTCTTGTATGTTATTATTCGCTGAGACCCCTCTATGTGGGGATGCTTAGATTATTTTTCTGATGCCCTTTGTTTTATCGCTGAGTTTTCCCATTGCAGTTGCCATTTCTCTTTTATTATTATTTTGTATTTCATTTGATGACCTGTTATGGCCCTGCGAGGCCATTTTCCGCAGTTGATTTGTCTGACTTTACAAAAATTCTAAAATAAAGAATTACAAAAAAAAAAAATGTACAAAACTCACTTAGACCATGGAGTAAGTACTGGAGCCTCCAGGTGTGAGCTACAATAAATTGTACAAGAGCATCATAGCGTAAAAACATCACTATTTAATATGACAAGTAAAAGCGTAATAGAACCACTCACAAAGAACGTGGCACACAATATAGTATCTGTGTGCAAAACCGCATATATGTAAAATCCCAATAATCACCGCCTCACGAACTGGTGTAAGCGTCGTCAGCCTCAATTAGATCTCCATAGGTAGGAGTGATTAGCATCCGGCGGTCCGATGAAACAACCCAGGACCTCGGCGGGATCAAAGGATAAATAGGACCAGCAAGGATCAACCAGTCACAAAGTGCAACAGCTTGACGCGTTTCGTCATGTGACTAAGGCTAGGGTCAGACGAACGCATTTTTCGCCGCGAACGTGAAAAAGTGCGAACGAACGTATTTTTTAACGGAATGCGCGAAAGCGGTCATACGATGCGCATTTTCGTACGTTTTGTTTCACGGAGCTGGAAGAAGAGAGATATGATCAACCAAATCAATTGCAGAATGAATCAAATAAAAGGGAAGGGGTATAAAAAGGCATTTTGGGAATGGTGGCATTTTCCAAGATGGATGCAGTCCAAGTGTTTCTTTTTGCTGCACTGGGATACCTGTACCTGAAGAAGAAAAGACAACGGCGAACATGGGTCCATCCAATCAACACTGCCAGACACACGCATGGCCACTTTGTGACACTGTACAGGCCACTGCGAGAGAGGGACCCGTGAAGTTCTTCAACTACCTGCGGATGTCCATCCACACCTTTGATGAACTGTTGATGAAGGTGCGTGAGCCGCTGACCAAGAGGGACACCAACATGAGGGCTGCCATACCACCGGAGGAGATGCTGGTCCTCACTTTGCGGTAAGTACTATCAAACACCTGCATTCATGACATCGCTGCCAGTCATCAGACATGTGCTCGGTGTGCAGAGGCTCTATTGTAGGTCAGTAGTTATATGCCCACACACACACGCATGCATCACCTTGCACAACACGTAACGAAAGAGTAATGACACTGACAACGATGTGAAACAAATAAAATATTTAGTCCCGAAATAATATGACAGAAGATAACAATAACATATTAAACACATATATTATTGCATGTCCAATGAAGGTAATAAAATAAAAATAGTAGAACAACATGAATAAACTGTGACAAACATAAACGAACAGACGATACACCTCACATGGTATGATACCGAGGAGCATCTGGGGCATGAGGACCGTGCATATGGCTGCGGTGGTACTCTGGCTCCGGGGGTGGCCCAGCAACAGGGGACATGGGTGGGCGGGCAGGCAACGCCTGGCAGTGGTGGGAATAACCATGGGGGTATTGTGGCACGACACCGTGATATACAGGTGCCTCTTGTGGATGGGACAGTATCTCATGTATCAGGTCCAGGCTTCGGCGGCGATAATCCAGCTTCTGCGCTGGGGTCATTATGTTGAGCAGGGAGAGACATGAATTGAAAAAGGACATGTCCTCGGAATCAGCGACCATGCAGCGTGGATGTGTATGGTGCGCGTCCATGAATGCGACCATGGCCTGCTCGACATCAGCTGATGGTGGCTTCTTCCTCCTGGGAGCCGTACTGGTGCTGTCTGTGGGTGCTGTACCCGGCACCTGTTGGGACTCCACATCCTCCACCTGGGACTCCGCACCACCCTGCTCGACCTCCACCTGGCAGCTGCCAGATCCTGCGGGCTGCAGGTCTTGCCCTTGTGAGCTAGAGGTGGATGGCCGGTCAATACTGCTCACAGTCTTGCGCGGCTCCTGGCTCTTCCTCAGGAAGGACAGTTGGTCTGCATACAAATAGCTGCGCCTCTTCTTTGCACCAGCTCCAGAGCGAGCAGCTTCAGCCTCCTTTTTCAGGACCCGGGTATGATTGTCCCTCACCGTGCGCCATTTATTGATTGCTTCATGTGCTGCAAAACATGATGAGAGTGACATAAGGTTAGGTTTATATGATGTGATCATAACACAGCTTCTTTCATGTTCTAGGTATCTTGCTAGTGGATGCAGTTTGAAGGATCTGCATTACAACTTCCGCATTGGCAGATCGACAGCTGGTGAGATCGTCCGCAAGGTCTGCCAAACAATATGGGAAACCATGAAGGACCAATGTTTGCCAACACCCACAGGCGAGACATGGCTGGCAATTGCAGCAGGATTCTGGGAGAGAGCGAACTATCCCAACTGCCTGGGAGCGGTGGACGGCAAACATGTCCGCATTGTGAAGCCACTGCACAGTGGCTCACTGTATCAAAATTATAAACCTTATTTTTCAATTGGCCTACTGGCGGTGGCAGATGCCAACTATAATTTTGTGTATGTGGATGTCGGATCATACGGCAAGGACTCGGACTCAACACTGTTTCGGAACTCAACACTGTGGAATGAGATTGAGGGTGGGAACCTGAACATCCCCAGACCCGCACCTTTGCCTGGCAGCGACGTGTCAGTCCCCTATGCCTTTGTGGGTGATGAAGCATTCGGCTTATCCACACATCTCCTGCGGCCATACTCGGGGACACACCTGACTGTGAAGAAGCGGGTGTTTAATTACAGGCTGTCGCGGGCAAGACGGTATGTCGAGTGTAGCTTTGGCATACTGAGCAACAAGTGGAGGATTTTTCATCGGCCACTTGATGTAAATGTGGATTTCTGTGTGGATATAGTGAAATGCTGTTGCATCCTACATAACTATGTTCGTGCAAGGGATGGGGTTAATTTCGAGGATACCCTCACAGTAACGGGTCTGGATGAGTATGCTAACGATGACATAATACCTGTGAATAGACACACCAACAGGTTTCGCGATGCTCTGTCTAATTATTTCACTAGCAATGCAGGGCAGGTGCCATGGCAGATGGACATCATTTGACATGTGACACCTAGGCTTGTGCACCGATTATTTTTTCTGTTTGAATTTTCGGATGTTTAAAGTTTTCGATTCGGCTCGTTTCGAACGAACCCTGTTTTGATTCGATTCGGTTCGACTCGTTTTTCGGGGATATGTCATCGGAATATGGGCCATTTTTCGTTTTTTGTGTCACTTTGCTCGTTTGTTGGATCTACTTTTCGTGATTTCGTACATTTCTCGTTTTTCGCAACGTCTGTTCTCGTTTCAAAGCAATAAATTTCGATTTGACACAATTCAAGTCCAATCGCATATTCGTACAATATTTTGTTTCGGCTCGGAAACATTTCGGATCTGACATTTTCGGATCGAAAAATTATCTGGGAATCGCCCGCATCAGAAAACACGAATCGTGAAAATGTCGTTTAAATTCCGAAATTCTGAAAGCCGAAACGCACATCCTTAGTGACAACGATAATTCGTTATGTCATTTTGTTTGATATTACATTCAAGTTCAATGCAATTGAATTCTATGCAATAAAATGATCATTTACTCACTCTGAAGCTTCTGCTCTTTATCAGACCACGTCTCGTACTCTGGGTACACCACCCTGGACACTGTGACCCATGCACTGGCCTTCTTCTGCCGGTCTTTGTAGCTGTCGCAGGCCGTGTCCCACAGCTCGGGATGCTCTGCCACTGCATTGATCAGCCTCTCCACGTCGATGTCAGTCCCAGCCATTGTCCAACGCAACTTGCAGCTACCCCCAGACAAGACAGGAAGTGTTTGGTCTGTGCACGTTATGTTGGCCGGACGTGTGCAGCGTCTGACGTCTCCCAATCACGCAAACACGCCGCTATGCAGCCGCAGCGCACTCTGTATGTCAGTAGTAGCGGTTTGACGTTCTCGAAAAAATGCGTTCGTTTGCCACTTGCGTTGCGCGGACGAATTTTCGTGCGGCCGTACTTCGTATGTTCCCCGGCATTGGACGTCATTTGCTGCTAGTACGGCCGTGATTTCGTGCGGCTAAACGCACGTTAAAACTGCGCTAGTCTGACCCTAGCCTTAATCTGGACTCCAGTTGAAGTCACATGACGAAACGCGTCGAGCTGTTGCACTTCGTGACTGGTTGATCCCTGCTGGTCCTATTTATCCTTTGATCCCACCGAGGCCCTGGGTTGTTTCAGCCCTCAGAGGGCTGAGGAGGCGGCCGTGTGCAGGAGCACTCCTGAGCTGCTCGGAGGAACACGCGGTCCTGAGGCTAGGTAAGTATAATTCTGGGGGTCCCTGCTTGACTATAATTAATTCTGGGGGCATGTGTCTGGCTATAATTAATTCTGGGGGCATGTGTCTGGCTAGAATTAATTCTGGGGGCATGTGTCTGGCTATAATTTAATTCTGGGGGTCCCTACCTGGCTATAATTAATTCTGGGTGTCCCTGTCTCGCTATAATTAATTAATTCTGGGGGTCCCTGCCTGGCTATAATTAATTCTAAGCGACCCTGCCTGGCTATAATTAATTCTGGGGTCTGTGCCTGGCTATGTTCAATTCTGCGGGTCTGTGCCTGGTTATACATGATTCTCGGGGAGGGGGTATATGTATATAAATATATATAACTGTGTGTGTAAATGCATGTATTTGACTTTAAACAGGCTGCTGTGTGTAAAAAAAGTCTGCATCTGTGTCCTTGTCGCAGTCCGGCGTTGCCCCCTTGCCCTGCACTCAAAAGGCTGGTATTGCTCCTAGAATCGCCACATTATCTGCTGCCTGCACTTCACAAAATAAGAATGAATTGTAAAATTGCCTCTGTCCTTAAAGGGTTAATAAAGAGTATTTATTAGGACACGAAAAATAGTCATAATAATCACTGTTTTTCCCTGGCCGTGAGAGTACCCTCCACCTATTTTTCCAGAAAAAAAGCTCTGGTCAAAAGACCGGATCTGAGTGTGGGAGTGAGTTTGGGGAAAGGGACCAGACCAAGGGGAGGGAATGGCAGTTCCCGACCAAAGAGGGTGTGGCAGGGAAGGTGGGGTGGTGGCACAGACTCAAGCTACAAGTAAGGATAAATCACAGGCATACAGCTCCTTCAACCAGTGGCTGTATCCTATTGTTTGTGTTATAGTTCTGCTACTGTTGTAAACTGAATAAAAACAAACTGGTTGTGTCTGACATAACCCTAGAACTAAATCATACCTATTAAAGCAGCGGCGTGTGGGTCGTGACCAGGGACGGACTGGGTCTCGGTGCAAGTACCCCCAGGCCTCTCTAATGCCTGGGACCTGCAGATGCATCATACCTGCAGCTGCGGTTCCCAGGTGGTACGGCTACCTCCCTCACCAATGGTGCTTTCCCATTGGTTCAAGCTATTCCATTGCTCTCAGTGCCTCTCTGAGGCACTGAAGAGCGTAGGTTCAGGAAGTAGGCAGTACCAGACGCGCGCTGCAGACTTCTCAATCTCTTGGCCAGCTTGATTAGCGTAATGTTCAGGTACGCAAATTGCATAGACTCAGGGAGGGCAGGCTGCCGCTGCTGTAAAGAAATAATGCGTGTAGTGGCAGAGATGGACGGCGAGGGAGCGCGGAGCAGATGAGTTTAAGTTTTTTATAATATTTTATTATTCATTCAGTAGTGATTTAAATTAGTTGCTTTGTCTACCATCAGCCCAGACTTTGAGACGTTTATTTAAAAGAAGCATCCCCAGTTTTCCTATAAGTTCTAATTAATTTCATAGGTTTCAATTACAGTTTATTTTATTGGGTTTTTCCCTCAACTGCACTTTCGTTTTCACTAGTGCTGTGATTACTGCTCTATACATTTTGGAAAGAATCCCTTTCGCTGCGGTGGACGCGCTCAGCGTGTCCAACCGCATGTCACGTTGCGTGCGGAGGACGCGCTGAGCGCGTCCAGCCTTTTGGGTCAGCGTTCGCCCGGGTTCCGGCCGATCGCTGGCCCCCCCGGTGCGGACTGACATCCTCGATGTCAGCCCAGCATCCGGAACCGCCGCCGGGCAAATTAGGTGTCATCGCGGGGGCGCGATGACACCTAATTCAGGCGCCCCCCGCATGTGCGGAGGAGGCGCCTGAAAGGGAGGGGGGAGGTCCTTCGGACCTCTCTCCCTCCCGATTGGCGGCGTTGCGGGGGTTAACCCAGGCACCATTTGGAAGGGCACAGCCTGCCCTTCCAAATGGTACCTGGCATTAACCCCTGGGGTGCCGGATCACGAATCGGTGCTGAAAAGCGCCGGTTCGTGATCCTTTCCCGGAGCTGGCCGACATCTTGGATGTCGGCCAAGCCTCCGGGAACTCCCCCTGAGGACTGGCGTCATCGTGCAGTTAACCCCTAGCTGCCACGGATCGGGAGATAGGGAGTTCATTGGAACCCCCTATCTCCCGATCCGTGGCAGCTAGGGGTTAAAGTTTGGTATTGTTGGATCGGCCAGAGCATGGCCGTTCCAACGATACCAAACTCGAATGTGAAAAAAGTTAGTAAAAAAAATAAAATAAATTAAAAATAAAAATAAAAATAAAAAAATATTTAAAAAAAATTATAAAAAGAAAAAAAAGTTTTTTTTCTTTTTTTTGGTTTGTTAATGCAGCAATATTGTTCCCATTTCAATTATAATGTGAACAATGATGCTGCACTAACGATTTTTGTATGCGGTGCGTTTGTTAAAAATCTTGTAATTTTCCCCCAAAAAAAATGTAACGAGACCCCATCTCTAATTTTTTTAACAAGCGCACCCCATACAAAATATAACCGCAATTGCTCGCATCTTAAAATGTGAAAAAAAAACACTTTACACATTGCAAATTATTGAAAATTCATATTTTATTGCATTTTTTGTTCTAATAACCAGACAGGTCATGACGTATACATATAATAATGACATATTATGAATCTGCCGAGTCTGACGGAAAGAACTATATATAATATGTCTGGGTCATATACTAAAATAAGCCTTCAAAACGCGTTTAAACATGATGAGCAAAACCGGTAAAAATGACCTCCGCACAGGGGCGGGAAAAGCCTCAGCAGCGAAAGGGTTAAAAAGTGCATTCATTGTAGAATATTGCACACGTTGGTTTTTGGAATAAATTCTAATGCTTTAGAAATTCAGTTGTCCTTGGTCATTAAGTCGCGACCCAATAACAATTGCGGGTCCTGAGGGTCCACAGGTTGAGAACCACTGCTCGAAATAGTGTGTGCTGTACACAGGATGATTAATCGACACCGATTAATCGTTAATGGAAATAGTTAACAATTATTTTAATCAACGATTAGTTGTTTCAGCCCTACAAAGATGTTACAGTAGGATTGGTGGATCAGCAATTTTACTTTAACGACTTGGCTGCTAAGGACACGCTCAGCACGTCCAGCCAAGTGGTTCTCCTGTGCTATGGACTCGCTGAGCGCGTCCTGGCACAGGAGGAAGCAATCACCCGGGATTCTGGCCGATTGCTGTGCCCCCCCCACATGCGGGCTGACATCTTGGATGTCAGCCCGGCACCCCGGCGGGGACAATAGATGTAATTGTGCTAGCGCGATGACCGCTATTTCAGCCCCCCCCCGCCCGAGTGCGGGGAAGGTGCCTGAAAGGGAGGGGGCAGTGGCTCCCTCCCGATCGGCCGGGGGCAGCGGCTAAAGGCAGGCACCATTTGGAAGGGCACAGCCTGCCCTTCCAAACGGTGGCTGGCTTTAACCCCTTGGGGCCGGATCACGATTCGGTGCCGAAAAGCACCGGATTGTGATCCTGATCCTCTCCCGGAGCTGGCCAACATCTTGGATGTCGATCAAGCTTGCTGAAACTCCCCCTGATGACTGGCGTCATTGTGCATAGCACGATGACGTCAGTTTTGGAGTTAACCCCTAGCTGCCACCATTGGTGGAGATAGGGGGTTCATTGGAACCCCCTATCTCCCGATCCGTGGCAGCTAGGGGTCAATGTTTGGTATCGTTGGATTGGTCACAGCATGGCCTTTCCAACGATACCAAACATGACCATGGTAAAAGTTTAAAAAAAAAAAAGGATAATAAAAAAATATTAAAAATAATAATAATAAAAAAAATTTGTTTTGGTTTTGTTAATGCAGCAATATTGTTCCCATTTCATTTATAATGTGAACAATGATGCTACACTAACGATTTTTGTATGGGGTGCGTTTGTTAAAAATAGCGTAATTTCCCCCCAAAATAAATGTAACGAGTCCCCATTTCTCATTTTTTTTAACAAGCGCAACTCAGAAAAAATATAACTGCAAACACTCGTATGTTAAAATGTGAAAAAAAAACACTTTAAACGTTCTAAATTATTGAAAATTTAAATTTAGCTGCATTTTTTGTTATAATATTCAGATAGGTCATGATGTATACATATAATAATGATATATTATGAATCTGCCGAGTCTGCTGGAAAGAACGATATATAATATGTCTGGAAAAAAACAAAACAAATGGGTTTAGTGTGAAAGGCGCTATATAGACTATATCACTGGCAGAATAATATACTTTAAAGCAGCTCACTAGTTGAGTGTATCCTTCACTCCAGAGATAGAATGCAAAAAAAAACACTTTACAGTGAAAAAGGAGCGCTTGGAGGTTAGACAAAAACACACATATGTTGAACGGAAAGAGGAAAACAAAAGAACTCTATTTTTCTTTCTTTCCCTTTTCTTATTTCTTTCAGTAGAGTTATGAATCTGTTGGATACCATCAAATTCTAAAAGAGACAAGGAGAGAATCTCATTGCATAGTATTATATATACACCAAATGTATCAAAAAGAAATGAGATTTCCACTCACAAACAGGGAGTCTGCAAGACTCCAAATGTATGCCTTTAAGCCTCTTCTGGGGGGCTCCACCCATCAACAGGAAAAGAGATTTTCAATACTTTTTCTTCCAGGCTTGATAGTAGCTTTAGGCCGGAAGTATATTCTGATCTCGAAACAAAAATCAATAATAGCATAATTCTGTAGGTTAAATGAAGAATAAAAATCAAAAGGGATTGCGCTCACGTGTTGCAGAGCCTCTATTGAAAGTGGCTCTGTATAGACGCCTGGGACCACTTATCAGAGGGGGTCCATCCTCAGCCTTTAGTTGTTGTTGAAACACAGCTCCGTTGCAGAATGATGTAGCCCAAATGTACAAAGGTGTACAAAGGTACAAAGGTGCAAATAAGTGAAAAATGGATTAAAATTATTAAGAAGGGGCCAATTAAAAATGATATAAATTTATTGAAAACAAAACACCAAAATGGAGTGTATATAAATCGAGACGCGTTTCACCTACTACTGTAGGCTTCCTCAGTCGAAATTGTCCCCCAGGGGCCACCTTTCCCCTTATATAGTCTGTGTCCATTTAGTAAAAAACCGCATGTATTCGGCGTGCGGTTCACCTGCGTTCCATATGTGATTGGTTAACTTCCGTGTGACATATTTACGCTTCCGGATCTTCAACCGGATGTTTACGATTTCATTTTCGTTTTCGTTATAAAGTCGTTCGGATCTCCGATTTTAACTATCGTAACGACACTCTTTTAGGCATGAAATCGTTCGGATCTTAGATTTCAACTGTCAGAACGACAGACGCTCGAAAGAAAAATCGGAAGAGACCAAACACATATATAGAGAAAACATCAGTTAAAACACTTATACCCAGCACATAACTTGAGTTTATTGTAATCCTAACTGGCCAATCCTCATAACGGCAACCTCTTATTGCCAAGATCAAAATTCTATGATTTATATCTTCACTAATCAGCATAAGATCATAAAGACTCTATGTTTATACATCAAATAATTAAAAAATGCATACAACAGGGTTATTTGGCCAGAACGAGTCATGTTGCAAGAGTATCAGAAGGAAGAAAAATGAAGATTAAAAGGACAAACTATATCTAATATCATTACCTAAAATTAGTCTCCAATTAATTATCAGGAGAGTAAATATACTCTAATTATGCATATTAATGCTCAAAGAACATAAAAATATAAAATAAGAAATAAAATCATAAAAAATGACAGACTTCGAAGTCTACATTCATTCCTCTAGGGATCATAGTATCTAAAACGAAAATCCATCTCATCTCTGTTTTGATTAGTTTTTCAGTCAGATTATCTCCTCGCCAGTTCTTTCTAACTTTTTCAATTGCCCAGAATTTAATCCCTCTTGGGTTGCATTGATGAGTATCTCTAAAATGTACTGAAACATTATGTTTCGCATATCCTCTCGTAATATTGCATAAATGTTCATTACTTCTAATGTAAAGAGCTCTCGAGGTCTGACCTACGTACTGTAATCCACATGGGCATTCCAGCACATATATCACATGGGTGGACAGGCAAGTAATAAGTTCTTTAATTTTATATTGTATTTTTTCTGAAGATTCAAAGTTCTTAATTAGTCTCTTATTATTGCCAGTTTTTCTACATGCAATACAATGTCCACAACCATAGAAACCTGGGAGTAGACCAAACAAATTCTTATCTTTAGTTGTTTTATCATTTCTCTGATGATTATGGACCAGCTCCATTTTAATTGGTTTACTTCCTCTATAAATAATTCAAGGTTTCTCCGGTAGAATTTTACTGAGGATAGGGTCCCTTTTGATTTTTATTCTTCATTTAACCTACAGAATTATGCTATTATTGATTTTTGTTTCGAGATCATAATATACTTCCGGCCTAAAGCTACTATCAAGCCTGGAAGAAAAAGTATTGAAAATCTCTTTTCCTGTTGATGGGTGGAGCCCCCCAGAAGAGGCTTAAAGCAGTGGTGTATTTAGGTTTTGTGCTGCCCTAGGCCTGACTAAACTCGTGCACCCCCTAATTTAAATTTGAGACACCCCTTCCTGTCAAGGCCACACCTCTTCCTGGTTAATCCCCACCCTTCCTCTTTAAGCTCCACCTTTTCCTCTTAGAGTTACGCCTTTTCCTCTCTTTATATTAAAAGTGGATACCAAGTGCCTACTTGTATATTTTGTATACCATTTCAAATGTATCTATTGAGATAAATAAAATTATGAAATGTTTAAATGCAAGCATTTTTACAAAGAACAGCCACGCATGTTAAGTATACTGGATCACAGCCGCTCTAATTGGTTGAACAATAAAATCCACAGAAACGTGCACTGCATATGAGCGTATCACAGAGCTGCACAGCAATAAAACCCACAGAAATGTGCACTGTTTATGAGCATATCACAGAACTGCACAGCAATAAAACTCACAGTAATGTGCAGTGTGTATGAGTGTATCCCAGAGCTCCAAGGCAATAAAACTCACAGTACTATGCAGTATGTATCACAGAATCCACAGCAATAAAACTCCCAGCAATGCAATGTTTGGTGTGTGTCAGCGTATCAGAATCCAGAGCAATAAAAATTCCAGCAATGCAATGTGCAGTGTGTATGAGCGTATCAGAATCCACAGCAATAAAACTCCCAGCAATGCAATGTGTGGAGTGTATGAGTGCATCAGAATCCACTGCAATAAAACTCCCAGCAAACCGAGTGTATATGAGCACACAGCAATTATTTATTCTACATTTACCGGCCTCCGTCCGCGGTAGGGCTATGTGCAGAGTCAGCAGGGACTGTGTACAGACTCAGCAGGAGGTCCCTCCAGGCCATGTTAGGATCGCGGCTGTGCCTGTGCATGGAGCCATCTTGTCAGCAGTGGGGTGCCACTGCCAGAGGGTGCACCGTGGCTTTGATTCCCTTCCTGGTGGGTGTTCAGTCCAGAATAGAGTGACAGTCCATGTTAACGAAAGGGTGGGCAGCTGTGTGCGAGTCACGTGGTTCAGCCAGTCAGGTGGTACTGAGACTCAGTACCACCTGACTGGCTGGATCGAGTGTGACCTGCACGCACGCAGCCTCACCAGGAGCCAGGCAGCTCAATGACAAATTTCTATCACTGCAGTGCTGGTTAAGGAAAGGTCCACTTTAAACAGCAGTAAGCAGACAGGGCTTCATATTCTGCTGATACCCCCCCCCCCTTTTACCTGCCGTTTACTGTCATCTTCTCTCTCTGGACACAAATCACATCCCCCTCCTAGAGCTGCTGCGGGCAGGGGAGGAGCTATGGAGGGAGGAGAGGGGGATTTTTATTCTATTCGATTTTATTCCGTATGCAAACGCCATGCTCCGCTGCTCGTTGTTTGAGAACACAGCTCAAAGCTGACACACAGTGACAGTGGCACCTCCTAGTACCCCCTAATGACACCCCAATAATCACTGGTACCTGGGGCGGCCCACCCTCCACCACTTCTCTAAGTACACCACTGCTCTGGTGATATGCTCACACACAAGTTTGGTGAACTGCCAGCAAGTACGGTGCTGTTTGAAGGCAGTGCAAATCCCCATAGAGAAGTAATGGTTAATCTATTCAGAGAACACCAAACAGCAGAGAAATGTCAGTGAAATACCCTGATGTTCGGTGGTTTCAATCAGCAGGTTCAGGTATTCAGGCGAACCCCATAGGTTTCAATGTTAAAAATATTCCCGTTTTTATGCAATATCTAATAAACCACTTATTTTAATCTGCAGTAAAAAGTCTTTATTTATAGATTTTTTTTTAGTACCATTTAGTAATTTCAGAATTTTTTTGGCAAAATCCCCCCCTTTTTTTTAATATCTGTTCTTCTTTTTCTGTAACAGAACTTTTTTTTATCAATCATAGGATCTTATATGTAAATTCCAGACATTTTCGTTCAGTAGTTCTTTTGAAAACAGCAGGCCATGGGTTTGCGGTGGCAGCATACAGCGGCTGACTCCATGCACTTTGGCGACCCTGCGGTGAATGGTGAATTCACTGCAGGGTGGGGAAATTTTATTCCCCGAAGTGCAGGTAACTACAGAACACCAAAATGTTGGCGTCATTTCGGTGCTCTGTGAGTAACCCAATTAGTGGTGAGGTTTTTTGTTGCCCCCTGGAAAGTGAAAGCCTAGGCGTTGCCTACCCAGGACATACTTGAAAATTAGTGACATCTCAATGTTTCCTTCCTGGTAAAATAGTTTACAAAAGTAAAAAAAAAAAAAAAAAAAATTTTTCTTTTTTTTAGGGGTGGGGCCACCCGGCGGGCCGCCGCCGCCCCCTTGAGAGTGCCGCCCTAGGCCTAGGCCTTGTTGGCCTAGGCCAAAATACACCAGTGGCTTAAAGGCATACATTTGGAGTCTTGCAGACTCCCTGTTTGTGAGTGGAAATCGCATTTCTTTTTGATACATTTGGTGTATATATAATACTATGCAATGAGATTCTCTCCTTGTCTCTTTTAGAATTTGATGGTATCCAACAGATTCATAACTCTACTGAAAGAAATAATAAAAGGGAAAGAAAGAAAAATAGAGTTCTTTTGTTTTCCTCTTTCCGTTCAACATATGTGTGTTTTTGTCTAACCTCCAAGCGCTCCTTTTTCACTGTAAAGTGTTTTTTTTTTGCATATAATATGTCTGGGTCATATAATAAAATATGGCTTGAAAACGCGTTTAAACATGATGAGCGAAACCGGTAAAAATTAGCTCCGCACACAGGTGTGAAATGGCTCAGCAGCGAAAGGGTTAAAATAATGCAAACATGCTCACTTAAAATTTTTTGTGTATTTGTTTATCCTTTACAGAAATATTACTGACATGAAAGGTTCTAAACTCGCGATGTCCTTTATCTTGCGCAAATTCAAATGGGGACTTCATTAATGGCATGCAGGCAGAAATGGCCTTTGTGTCAAATACACTAAGGCCGGGGTCAGAGGAGCGCACTATGCACACCCGTACTGTTGTCTCCCGGCATCCGTCGCAGCATTGTGACGCTTCGATGGGGCTGGCCACAAGTTGTAGCGCGCGCACGAATTGCGTCCTGCGAACATTCTGAAAGCCTCCCTGGCAAAATGCTATAACGTGCGTTCAACGGGGCTGCAAAGCGTAATCCTCCACAGGAGGATCGAGCCTTGCGTCGTTGAACACACAAACTGTGCTCAGCGAGGTGGCCAGACGGGCGTCAGAGTGGAAGGACCGTTCACTCTCATGGACGTTCCTTCCGCTCTCTGCAAAATGCTCGTCTGTTCCTGGCCTAAATGTTATAGTAGATATGTTCATATATCCTGCATATTGGGGATGCACCAAAATGACATTTCTGGCCCTAAACTGAAGATGCGCTTGGCTGAAAACTGAAACAAAAATTATTATTTATTTTTTTGCAGCAGATTTTGCCCCTCATTTGAACGTCAAAGAAGGGGCAGAATCGGTTGCCTAAAAATGGAGCAGAATGTTAGTGTAAAAGTTACACTAACTCCAAAAAATATGATGTTCCTAATTTATTTTATGTTTCTGATATCTTACATGTACTTTTGTTTTTCTCTTGAATGTTTCGTTAAGAAAATATTTTACTCATATGTGTCACTGTCTGCATCAGTTTTGGGACCTTTTTGTGTTGTAGACTGCCTCCCCACCATAGTATTTTTACATCACTTGCTCCTCCCTGTGTAGCTTTGGCCATAGACTGGAGTAAATAGGTTACGGATTCAAATCATTGTATTGTGTGGGATGTATTCAAAGGACGTCGGGGGGGGTAGATTAGAAGTCTTTTAAACTCCCGGTCTTATCTCTTTCACCTGCGATCTTTTAACTCCCTTAGCCTGGAGAACAATAGCCTCCTGCTGCCATATCTAAACATTCACTCCTCCTCACTAACTATTAAATACTGTAGATTAAATAAACAGCAGCAGTAAAGTGTTTGCACATAATGTAGACGGGAGATAAAAACCTTAATTTATTCTTTTTACATGCAATTGCTTGAAACAAAGAAAAAATACAGCAGCATGTGATTTATAAAGTGGTTTTATTTGTAATGCACAAGTTATCTAGTGACAGCTTATTTAAGTGGTAGTGTCCCTTTAATTCTACCCTGAAGTGTAACCTTAAAACAAGCCGAAATAGTAACTTAAACCTAACAGTAGCCCTAACCCTGATTTCTAACTCTAGATCCCCTCCCGAAAATGATGTTGCAAATCGTCCAGTCACACTGGAGCATCTTTTTTTTTTTTTTCTCTTGCTGATATTTTTGGCAGGTTTTTTTTGCACAACCCTGCTGCTTATGAATATTTTTATTGATCATAGTGAGATGATTAGTATTGCAGCTTCAGATTGTGCCTTTAAATTCACTTAAGTGATCAAATTGGCTTAAGTGTCCCTTACAATGCAGGAATACAAACTGTTACTAGTAGTATATAACTTAATGTTCATGTTTTTTTTCCTTTCTAATAGGCTGAAAAGGACATTCCAGTGACGCTGTACCATGTCTCAGACCGGAGAGAAGGTTAAGGTAGGAGCTTTGATTCATGTTATAAAAGAAGAACATGGTGTATGATATTTTCTAGTTTGTGCTATTGTATTCAGTTAACCCTTTCACTGCAGATGACGTGTAGGGACGTCATCGCTTTGAACCTCCCGCCCGATACTCACCTCCCTGTCCAGAGTGCCCTGCAGATCTGACTTCTTTGAAGTCAGATCTGCGTGTTTATACCTCTCCAGGTGCACTGACGTCACCACGACGAGCGCAATGACGTCAGTTTCAGTGATGGTGCATGAACGATTTTTTTTTGGGGGCGGGGGGGTTGTTTGCTAAAATCACGTAATTTCTCAGAAAAATAAAGTAATAGGTTCCCAGTTCTAATTCTATATAACCGCAAGGGCTCGGATGATAAAATGTGAAGAAAATTACTTTACACGCTGTAGATGATTGAAATTTTAATGGAATTTTTTTTTTAACTACATTATTTGTTATAGCATTCTGGCAGGACATGACCTATACACATATAATAATGATATATCATGAATCTGCTGAGTCTGGCAAAAACCAGGATATACAGGTGAAACTCGACAAATTTGAATATCGTGCACAAATTCATTTATTTCAGTAATGCAACTTAAAAGGTGAACTAATATATGAGATAGACTCATTACATGCAAAGCAAGATAGTTCAAGCTGTGATTTGTCATAATTGTGATGATTATGGCTTACAGCTCATGAAAACCTCAAATCCACAATCTCAGAAAATTAGAATATTGTGAAAAGGTGCAAGATTCTAGGCTCAAAGTGTCCCACTCTAATCAGCTAATTCAGCCATAACACCTGCAAAGGGTTCCTGAGCCTTTAAATGGTCTCTCAGTCTGGTTCAGTAGGAATCACAATCATGAAAAAGACTGCTGATCTGACAGTTGTGCAGAAAACCATCATTGACCCCCTCCATAAGGAGGGAAAGCCTCAAAAGGCAATTGCAAAATAAGTTGGATGTTCCCAAAGTGCTGTATCAAAGCACATTAATAGAAAGTTATGTGGAAGGGAAAAGTGTGGAAGAAAAAGGTGCCCAGGCAGCAGGGATGACCGCAGCCTGGAGAGGATTGTCAGGAAAAGGCCATTCAAATGTGTTGGGGACCTTCACAAGGAGTGGACTGAGGCTGGAGTCAGTGCATCAAGAGCCACCACACACAGACGGATCCTGGACATGGGCTTCAAATGTCGTATTCCTCTTGTCAAGCTGTTACTGAACAACAAACAACATCAGAAGCGTCTTACCTGGGCTAAAGAAAAACAGACCTGGTCTGTTGCTCAGTGGTCCAAAGTCCTCTTTTCTGATGTGAGCAACTTGGAAACCAAGGACCCAGAGTATGGAGGAAGAATGGAGAGGCACACACTGCAAGATGCTTGAAGTCCAGTGTGAAGTTTCCACAGTCTGTGTTGATTTGGGGAGCCATGTCATCTGCTGGTGTTGGTCCACTGTGCTTCATTAAGTCCAGGGTTAATGCAGCCGTCTACCAGGAGATTTTGGAGCACTTCATGCTTCCTTCCGTAGACGAGCTTTATGGGGATGCTGACTTCATTTTCCAGCAGGACTTGGCACCTGCCCACACTGCCTAAAGCACCTGGTTCAATGACCGTGTGATTACTGTGATTGATTGGCCAGCAAACTCGCCTGACCTGAACCCTATAGAGAATCTATGGGGCATTGTCAAGAGAAAGATGAGAGACATGAAACGGAACAATGCAGAAGAGCTGAAGGCCGCTATTGAAGCATCCTGGTCTTCCATAACACCTCAGCAGTGCCACAGGCTGATAGCTTCCACGCCACATTGAGACAGTAATTGCTGCAAAAGGGGCCCAAACCAAGTACTGAGTACATATGCATGCTTATACTTTTCAGAGGTCCCATATTGTTCTATGTACAATCCTTGTTTTATTGATTGCATGTAATATTCTAATTTTCTGAGATTGTGGATTTGGGGTTTTTATGAGCTGTAAGCCCAATGAGCACAATTATGACAAATCACGGCTTGAACTATCTCATATATTAGTTTCACCTTTTAAGTTACATTACTGAAATAAATGAACTTTTGCACGATATTCAAATGTTTCGCGTTTCACCTGTATAATTTGTCTTGGTTGTATAATAAAACCATGGTGAGCAAAAACGGTAAAAATGGGCTCAGCACACAGAGGTGAAATGGTCCAACAGTGAATGCATTAAAAATGTTTAGCAATACGTATGTACACTAGTAGGATATTTTCTTTTTATAGGAAGTCAGGCTGAGGTGTTTTTCTGCCTCTACCGGCAAGGTATAGGTCCACTAATAACCATATATATTATTAGTCTGTTTGTGCACATGTTTCGTAAGTGCTTTATTGCTATTAATAACGAATGCAAATCGCAGATCAGTTAGTTACAAGCATTTATAAAGCGCCAACAAGTTCCATAGTACTGTACAATGGGAGAGACGGAATAACAAATATACATACACATTACACACACAGAACAGTAGGAGATAGATTGTAAGCTCTCGAGCAGGGTCCTAAGAGAAGAGGGGTGACACACTAGGTGAGGGTGAGTGGAGTACAAGAAATAGAGGGGGTGCAAGTGGGCTGTGTGAGATGATGGAGCAAGAAATGAACAATGGGGGATTATGGAGTGAGCTGATAGGAGTGAGCCGATAAAATAATGTGTTTTCAGAGACTTCTTGAAGGACTGGAGAGATGGGGAGAGTCTGTGTCGGGTGGTGGGAGTTCCATAGAAAGAAGGCAGCTGGGGAGAAGTCTTGGAGGCGGGAGTTCGGGGTTCGCTGATAGCGTCAGATCATTGGCAGAGCGAAGTAGTCAGGATGGGATATACCTGTTAATAAGGGAGGAGATGTAGGCAGGGGCGCAGTTATGGAGAGCTTTGTATGTGAGCACCAGTATTTTAAAGTGGATTCTAAAGGAAACGGAGCCAGTGTAGAGATTGACCAAGGGGAGAGGTGCGGTTTTTGAGGTGTAGGAGTCTGGCCAGTGGTGTAATTAGGTTTTGCGCTGCCCTAGGCCTGACCAAACTCATTCACCCCCTAATTTGACACACACTTTCCTGTCAAGATCACACCTCTTCCTGTTTAAACCACACCTTTCCTCTTTAGGCTTCACCTTTTCATCTTAGAGCTCTTCCTCTCTGTATATTGTATAAACCCACAGTAATGTGTGGTGTGTTTGAGCGTATCACAGAATCCACAGCAGTAAAAGTCACAGTAATGTGCTGTATGTATGAGTGTATCACTGAGCTACACAGTAATAAAACTCACAGTAATGTGTTGTGTGTATGAGCGTATCACTGAGCTACAAAGCAAAAAACTCTCATGTGCGGTCTGTATGAACTATCACAGAGCACCACAGCAATGTGCTGTGTGTATGAGTGTATCACAGAGCACCACAACAATAAAACCCACTGTAATGTGCGGTGTGTATGAACGTACCAGCGCTCCACCACGATAAAGCCACAAATGTGCAGTGTGTATGAACGTTAGCAGAGCTCCTCAACAATAAAACCAACAAATGTGCAGTGTGTAAGAACGTTATCAGCGCTCCACAACAATAAAACCAACAAATGAGCAGTGTGTATGAACATCGGCAGAGCTCCACAACAATAAAACTCACAAATGTGCAGTGTGTATGAACATTACCAAGGCTCCACAACAATAAAACCCACAAATGAGCAGTGTGTATAAACTTTACCAAAGCTCCACAACAATCATACCCACAAATGAGCAGTGTGTATGAACGTTAGCAGAGCTCCACAACAATAAAACCCACAAATGAGCAGTGTGTATGAACGTTAGCAGAGCTCCACAACAATAAAACCCACAAATGAGCAGTGTGTATGAAAGTTACCAGAGCTCCACAAAAATAAAACAAGCCCCTTCAGTTTAAATAGTACAATATATTATTATTATTAGTCACTCACCACCTTCATTAACTGTCAAACGCTGTCCGCACCGGGCTCTGCGCCTTCACGCAGCAGGCAGGCAGGCTGGCTTTCAGGCAGGCTTTCAGTGGATTCTGCAGGCACCTACCGCGCCCTTTGTTGTGCTGTAAACGTGGATGAAGGGGGTGGTGCAAAGGCAGCGTGTCGCGCTCGTGTTTTCATTGTGGAAGACACGCACGCACACGCTGCGAATGGAATGTGGGAGGCACGTTCTTCTATTGACTGCGCGCAGTGCGCAGTACACTGCCGGGTGGTCCGGACTCCGGAGCTGAGGTCCCAGTGAGCTGCGTGGCGGGTTTTTTCATGTGGAGGGTGGCATTTTTTGCCACCCCCGAATAGTGCCGCAAAACTGCTGCCCTAGGCCTTGTCGGTCTAGGCCTAGATACATCACTGAGTCTGGCACAGGCGTTCATAACAGACTGCAGAGGGAGAATCTGGGATCTATTAAGGCCAGAGAGAAGGAAGTTGCAGTAGTCAAGGTGGGAGATAATAAGACTTGGATGAGCATTTTAGTAGAGTCCTAATCTGTGTTTCTGAAAAAATAGGTGGGTGTACTCACGGCCAGGGAAAACCAGATTATTCTGACTATTTTTCGTGTCCTTACATAGGGATGCATCGATACCACTTTTTTAAGACCGAGTACGAGTACCGATACTTTTGTTCAAGTACTCACCGATACCAAGTACCGATACTTTTATTTTATGTCACGTGACACTTTCCAATAAGAACAGACCTCATATAAAGCCCCCAGGTCTCATAGATATGCCCCCCCAGCTCATGGATATGCCCCCCAGCTCATGGATATGCCCCCCAGCTCATGGATATTGCCCCCCAGCTCATGGATATTGCCCCCCAGCTCATGGATATTGCCCCCAGCTCATGGATACTGCCCCAGCTCATGGATTTGCCCCCCAGCTCATGGATATTGCCCCCAGCTCATGGATTTTTCCCCCAGCTCATGGATTTTTCCCCCAGCTCATGGATTTTTCCCCCAGCTCATGGATATTGTCCCCCAGCTCGTGGATAATGCCCCCCAGCTCGTGGATAATGCCCCCCAGCTCGTGGATAATGCCCCCCAGCTCGTGGATAATGCCCCCCAGCTCGTGGATATGGCCCCAGCTCGTGGATATTGCCCCCCAGCTCGTGGATATTGCCCCCCAGCTCGTGGATATTGCCCCCCAGCTCGTGGATATGGCCCCAGCTCGTGGATAATGCCCCCCAGCTCGTGGATATGGCCCCAGCTCGTGGATAATGCCCCCCAGCTCGTGGATAATGCCCCCCAGCACGTGGATTTGCCCCCCTCCGCTCATACTTTCCCGGCGTCGCTAAAGGAAGGTAAGTCTTCGCGCGCGCTCCTTGGAAGGTCCCCAGCCGCGACCACGTGGGACCATGTGATCGCGGCTGGGGTCCTTCCAACGAGCGCACGCGCGGAAACTTTCCCGGCGTTGCTCAGGAAGGTAAGTATGAGCGGAGAGCAGCTGCAGGGCCTATCGGCATTCGGACAGGCCCTGCAGCTGCTCTCCTCACTTTGTTTATACTTACCTTCTTTAGCGACGTCGGGAAAGTTCCCGCGCGTGCGCTCGTTGGAAGGACCCCAGCCGCAATCACATGGTCCCACGTGGTCGCGGCTGGGGACCTTCCAAGGAGCGCACGCGCAGAAGCTAAGTATTAAACAATGCGGAGAGCAGCTGCAGGGCCTGTCCGAATGCCGATAGAGCATTCGGACAGCCGCCCCAGCCCCTCGGATGCCGGCAAGCCGGCTCAATGCCGGCTTCCGGTATCGGAAAAAAATATCGGGGGTACTGCACGAGTACCAAGTACTCCTGCAGTACCCGGTATCGGCACCGATATCGATACTAGTATCGGTATCGGTGCAACCCTACTTATAAATACTCCTTTATTAACCCTTTTAAGGACCGAGGCAATTTTACAAGTCATTCTTACTTTGTGCAGCGCAGGCAGCAGATAATGTGGTGATTCTAGGAGCAATAACAGCCTTTTGGGTGCAGGGCAAGGGGGCATCGCCGGACTGTGCTTCAGATATCTGGCAAACCTGACCTGTTAGGGGTACTTGAGGACCGCGGTTGGGAACCACTGGTCTAGACCATCACAACGCGTATATTTAAAAAAGAGATGATAGAAGACCCAAAAACAACAATGAAGCTCTGTGGTCTACAAAAAGTTCTGACTCGGACCCAAGATCCTTGACCCAAGATAGTTTGGATTTCAGATATTTTCTTTCAGGTGGCAAGCTTTAGGAACTTCTGATTCACAACTGTCTGCTCGAGCCCAGTTTTGTTTCAGTCGTGATTCTAAAGAACTTTCATTTGACTGCCTGGCATCCGAATTCTCCATATTATAATCTAAAGGAATTGATGAGGATTTGGTTGGTTTTCTCCTTCAAGCAAACAAGTTCTCTGCGAGTCATATTTATTTGTCTTTGAGAAAATTCTGTGCTTGATGTTCAGAAAATAATAATTTGACCCTGTAAAGTTCACATTTCACTTCATGCTGAAACATCTGTTGGAACACTCTTTGATTTAGCAGATTCATGACAGCAATTTTAAGACTTCAGCCTACTGTGAAAGAGTTGACTCCCCGATGGGGCCTTAAAGGGACGCTACCACTTACTTAAGCTGTAACTAGATTACTTGTGCGTTGCAAATAAAAACACATTATAAAACACAAGCTGCTGTTTTTTTTCTTTGTTTGAAGTAATTTCATGTAAAAAGGAAAAATAAAATTAGGTATTTTATCTCCGGGTTCCAGTTTCTGGATTTCTTCCATGATGCAACCTTTACCAAAATATTTGCTTTGAGGCTCATGTTTACATTTTTTAATTCTTTATTTAAGAGATTTTCACAATAAAACAGGCACATATGTCAAGGACATGTACATTATACCACAGGTTACATATGCACTGTACCAGAGGCGAACAGTTCTGAGAAAAAAACCGCGTCACCAAATGGGCCAATGGAAAAACTCAGGTTTATTCAAAGAAAGGTGAAAATCAGGAGAAGTGGCAGGAGAAGAGAACAATCTAGACCAAATAGCCGATTTGGAAAGAGAAACAAATGGGAGAATTTTTCTGGTGTGGCTATTTTGACCTAGAATTTTCACTTCTCCAGTCATTCTCCTGAGTTTCAGCTTCCTTTGAATAGACCGGTATAGAAACAAAACAGAAAAGGAAAAAACAAACAAACAAAAAAACACCGCCCCCATCCAGGGCTTCATCCCCTAGTGAGGCACTATAGAGAGGGGCCCAACCACAGAGCTCCAAGTGATCCCATCAGCTCCCTCAAGGGGCACTCCCAACGTTCTCATCCCACAGGCACCATGTCTTCTCAAATTTAGGGGTGGTATTCCTGACGTGAGAAGGCTCTTGTTTACTTAATCTACAGTATTTACAAGTTAATGAGGTGGAGAGAGGGAATGTTTAGATAAGGCTATTGTTCTATAGGCGACCTGAGATATGACCAGGAGCTTAAAAGACTTCTAATGTACCCCCCCCCCGGTGATGTCCTTTGAATACATCCCACACATCACAATGATGTGAGTCAGTAATTGACCTATAGACTCCATTATATGGCCAACAACACATAGGGAGGAGCAAGTTAGGTAAAGATATGGGTTGGGGGAGGGGGAGGGGGAGCAGTGTACAACAAAATAGATCACAAATTGAATGCACCCATTGACATAGAGTAAAATTATTTATTCTTTAAAAAAAAATCATTCGTCTATCCAGAGAGCCGGCAGTTCGCCAAATCTTGGCGAATTGCCTGCACATACGTTGCCTGTTCGAGGGCAGTGAATCCCCATAGAGAAGCCCAGCAGTGAAAGTTGCCAAATTGCCCTGCCATTCGGTGGTTTCATTCGGCAGGTTTATTCAGCCGAATCCCATAGGCTTCAATGTTAAAAATATTCCCATTTTAATTCAATATCTAATCATCCGTTCATTATAATATTCTGCAGTAAAGTCTCTTTTATTTTTAGATTTTTTTAGGATCTTTTAGGCATTTTTGGGGATTTTTTTTGAAAAATCATTGGATCTTTATATGTAAATTTCAGACATTTTTGTTCTGTAGTTTCTTTGCAAACAGCGTTTCACTTTTCAAACATTCAAGCCCACTGTTTGATTTTTTTTTTTTCCACTCCATTCGTCTGCGGTGTCAGTTTTTTCCGGCGGCTGCTCTGCACTGTGTTAGGCTCCTGCTCGGGTTTCCCTGGCGTCTTCGTCGGGGTTAATCCAGATGTTTTTGCGGGTTTCAGTGTGCTTTCGCCCTCATTTTGTGGTGGATTTACGGCGACTTTTCCTTGCACTACGACAGCCCTGTGGTGCTTGCTGAATACACCGCAGGGTCGCCGAAATGGGATCGCCGAATCAAGCGAGTTGAAGAGAATGAAAAGTCACTGAACGTGCGGTGGCTTTTCGATTTTCTTTGAATAACCCTGTATATTTCACTCCCTGGAAATCTTTTTTTCCCCAGATGTGCTGCAGCACGATTTACCCTTCCTTCTAGTTCATGAAATGAAATATTATTTTTGCATTATGCTTTGTCATTCCTGGGCTTATTGGAACAGAGCATTGGTTTATGCGTGAACGGGGTGCTTAGCATCTTTAAATTCCTCTCTAGAATGCAGACTTGTCTGTACGAATCGTGGAGGATCCCTATTCATTATTGCTGCCACTGCTCTCGGGTAAGAGATTTACTCAGAATAAAATCTATTTTCTATTTAAATGGAAATTCCCTTCCCGGCATTTCTCATTTGAATTCCCCAATCATAATGGAAATTTTGTATAAATCCACTGGTTTTAGATAAGGTGGGTTCTTAGGAATTGGAATAAAAATTTTCATGTAAACAATACTGATGCAGGGTTATTCTGAGAAGTGGCAAAGGTAGTGCAGGTTTCATGAGGATGCCAAGAGAGCATGGTTACAGTGAAAAAGTGTATCCTGTGTAAAGTAGCAAGAAATAGTACTGGGATTTGTCTACATGTTAAAAGAAACGTGTTTTTCTTAATATGTTATTGAATGTTGTTTTTGCTACATGGTTTACTTTGTAATAGGTTATTATGTAACGCCACTTTTTTTTCTCCTTCTGTCGCAGTTCTCTGACTCCGCGGGCTATGTGGGGTTTGCCAATCTCCCCAACCAGGTCCACAGGAAATCTGTAAAAAAAGGGTTTGAATTCACCCTCATGGTGGTAGGTGAGTGAAATAGTGATAATGTTCACATTGTATAGATTTGTCAAATGATATTATTATTATTATTCTTTATTTATAAAGCGCCAGCATATTCCGCAGCGCTGTACAATAGGCACAGTATAGACAGGGTTACAATACATTGAACAACATTTGACAAACAGTACAGGAGGAGATGAGGGCCCTATTCCCGTAGGAACTCACAATCTAGGAGGGTTGGGGTTGGAAACAGGAGGAGAGGACTGTAAGGTGAGAGTGATTGATGGTTGCGTCAGTGAGTTGGGTGGTAGGCTTCCCTAAATAGGAACGTTTTAAGGGAGCGTTTGAAGGAAGAGAAGTTAGGGGAAAGTCTGACAGTACGAGGGAGAGCGTTCCAGAGCGTGGGGGCTGCGTGTGAGAAATCCTGCAGTCTATCATGGGAAGAGGTGATGCGGGGAGAAGCTAGGCGCAGGTCACTGTTTGACCTTAGGGAGCGGGCTGGGGTGTATTTGGTGATTATCGATATGTGTTGGCGATATGTGTTGGCGATTAATGATATGTGTTTTTTTTGTTTTTTTTGTAATTTAAGTTTTTATTTTATAAAGAGGTCATCACATAAACAGAACGAGTAAGGGCCGCGCAGGGCCACATATTAAGCCATCTATAGAAGCACATTGTAGGGAAACACACAGACAACATAAATGGGGGGGGGGGGGTCGCATGAAAAGTCAACAAAATGTTGAAAAATGGGGGGGGGGGGGGTTATAGCAAAAGTCATCAAAATTACTTCGGGGGGAAAAAAAAATCAAATTTATCCCCAGCCGGGGAATGTCAGCGGAAAAAAGGCAATAAAGGTGTCCGAAGCATCTCTGAAAGGGGGGGGGGGTGGAGAATAAATTCAAGAGGCGGATTAGTAAGGGCTCGACGGGGGAAAACGCTCAAAAAATATAATTTATTTTATCTCGGGTGCTCAGCATGTAAGGGTAGGGTCGGGTAGGGTCTTCAGCCTGTAAATAAGTGGGGGGGGGACATCGCACGGACAGGGGGCTAGGTTGCGTGGTCGGGCCTCAAAGTAACGGTAGCGTCTTCAACCAGTGTCCAGCAAGAATGCCACGTGGTTAAACACAAAACACACCTTTAAGGCTGGGGTCAGACGAGCGTTTTGAAGAGCGGAAGGAATGTGCATGAGCGTGGACGTTCCTTCCACTCTGACCCCTGTCTGGCCGCCTCGCTAAGCGCAGTTAGTGTGCTCAGCGCTGCAAGGCTCGGTCCTCCTATGGAGGATCACACTTTGCAGCTCCGTCAACGCGCGTCCTAGCGCTTTGACGGAGAGAGCTGCTGCATGGACACAGCACGGCTGCAATTGCGCACACAGCTGGCCTAACTGGACAAAATGAGAGCCATTGGATTGGCTGGAAGTAACTCTCTAACATCCAACTTTTCCCTGCGGTCACGTGACTGTTGCAATTTACAGAAAGACGGCAGCATGTCATGTCCTGTCCTGTTTCCTGAGGAGCACCGAGGCAGCTCTGTGCTGGATTCCAGGTGAATTTTTAAACTACCTAAAAGGTTATGGGAGGG
The DNA here is from genome assembly GCA_009667805.1 of Leptobrachium leishanense. Taxonomy (NCBI): domain Eukaryota; kingdom Metazoa; phylum Chordata; class Amphibia; order Anura; family Megophryidae; genus Leptobrachium; species Leptobrachium leishanense. The sequence continues at coordinate 162,855,857 of CM019063.1, read as the reverse complement.
GCTATAGAGGAAGTGGGGTTACGTTTTAACCCCTTCTATTTCCCCTTCCGTTAGAAAAAATGGCCCCATGACACAATCACTGGACCATCTAATCCACACAGTGACACCTGGCTCGTTGAGCTGTAATGGTCACATGAGCATTTTCATCTGCCCAGTACCCACAGTTATGCCTGCTCAGCTATCCCGACACCCTGAAACAGGCTTTATATGACCAGATGATCTTATCAAGAACGTCCAGTTGATGAGAAATTTGGTTAAGGATTATCTCATAGAATTGCATTTAATGGTCTGCATCATTTTGCATAACTCCACGTCAAAGTCTTGGCTTTGTTTTAAATTTGTTTAAGTGTAACAAAGATGTTCTTGTTATGCATAGCACTAGCAAGCATAGCATGTGGACTTTTCAAGCTCTTCATGAATGTCAGGGCGACTCTTGTCTAAAATGTCCATTTTAAATTTTTTAATTTTTTTTTACGGATAACCTTTTGTTTCTTGCAGGTGAGTCTGGTTTGGGAAAGTCAACACTGATCAACAGCTTGTTTTTAACAGACTTGTACCCTGAGCGTTTTATACCAGGGGCTGCAGGTAAGTTTGGATTCATTACATTACTTGCAATAATATGTTTCATGTTTCTCTCATGGCACCACTTTGCTTTTCTTGCTCTTTGATCTTTATCTGTTGCTATGCAATTGACATGGGATGTCTGGCTGAATTCATCACCCCTCTGGTCCCCCCCCCCTATTTTGAATATATTTAGATTTTTAATTTTTTTTGTAACATGGTTCTTTTCACTTTTTTTTCTTTCCTATTACATGGCAGGTTTACAGTTTGCTATCAGGTTCCATTTCCTTGCGCAGTATAATTCCTGATATTACATTTAGCGTGGCACAACATGGTTATTCTAAAGGATATCATATCAGCTGATCTTCTTAAAGTATAACCGCTGTCTCTTTATAGATCTTTTTGATATGTGATTTGTTACAAATTAATTCAACTAGTAAACCTTTTTATTTTACAATATTCCTGTGGAGTTTTGTGAGTTTTTGTAGCTCCTAATCTGCCTGCTCTTCTCATGGAGGCAGCCATATTTTTTGCTTCCTCTCTTTTCTGGGAGGGACTAAACATCTGTGATGGGCAGCGCACCCCAGGATGGCTCAGAGGTGGTGGGGTGTTCAGATCACAAGAATGCTTCCAATATTAACTCTGAAACCCTGAAAAGGATTTCTTTCTCCCAGTCCCACTGCTTAGCTGAGAGTGCAAATACACATGCATAATACAAGTAAATTTAGATCACGTTTTCCCCCATGAAACTATAAGGGTTATTCAAAGCGAATCGAAAGGTCACCACACGTTCGGTGACTTTTCGTTCTCTTCAATTCTGTGCGATTCGGCGATTCTATTTCGGCGACCCTGCAGTGTATTCAGCAAGCACCACAGGGCCGTCGTAGTGCAGGGAAAAGCCGCCGCAAACCCGACGAACACTCACCACAAAACCTGGCGAACGCTCACCGAAACCCGCAAAAACAGCTGGATTACCCGTGCCGGAGAAAACCCGACTAGCCGCCAATCAGCGCAGAGCAGCCGCCAGAAAAACCCGACACGCAGACGAAGGAGGTGAAAAAAAAAACAAAATAAAGCGTACGCTTGAAAGTTGGAAAATTGAAACGCTGTTTGCAAAAAAACTACAGAATGAAAATGTCTGAAATTTACATATAAGATCCAATGAATGATAATAAAAAGGGCTGTTGCAGAAAAAAGAAAAAACGATTAAAAAAAAGCAAAAAATGCCTGAAAGATCCTAAAAAAATCTATACATAATGAGACGTATTACTGCAGAATATTCTAATCAACGGTTTATTAGATATTGAATTAAAACGGGAATATTATTAACATTGAAGCCTATGGGATTCGCCTGAATAAACCTGTCAAATGAAGCCACCGAACAGCAGGGCAATTCGTCAACTTTTCACTGCTGGTTTTTGTTCTCTAAATAGACTAAGCACTGCTTCTCTATGGGGATTTCACTTCCCTCGAACAGGCACCGTATGTGCAGGCAATACGCCAACATTTGGCGAACTGCCTGCTCTCTGGATAGTCGAATGGCCAGGAAAGGTTATGCTGAATACGCTGAATTTCAGTGTTCGGTTACCTTTCGGCCACTATTCGGAACTCTTTGAATAACCCTGTATATTTCTTTAGGCTGACACTTGCAGGGGGATCACAGCACTGTAGGGAAGGCTTAACCTCCCTGGCGGTCTATTTATTTTGAAATTTTGTATCTAAAAGCGCACCCCCCCCCTAGCGGTATTCCCTAGTGTGCCTCAGGGTTAAATTCCTATGTTGGAAGTGGTAACCCCGAGCAACACGCGGGATGCCGCTGGATACATCAACTGTCCCTGCGCTCCCTTGATGTCTCCTCCGCGATCGCGACCCTCATACTTCCTGGTTCCATCCTGGCGAGAAGGAAACCAGGAAGTAAAACGCCACGATCGCTGGAGGAGGCTGCGAGGATCAGCGAGGGAGCACAGGGAGAGGTAATGTATACAGCCCTAGTGTGTCTCAGGGTTACCGCTCTCAGCAGTGAAATTTAACCCCGAGACACACTCGGGATAGCCATCGGGGGGGGGGGGTGTTAACAGTTGAACCTTTTCCTTTACTTAACAGTTGAACCATACTGAGCTTCCAGCGTTCCTAGCTGTTCTGAAGATCTATGAGTCCTTTCCAAATGCTTTGAGTCTGCATGGAGTTTTCGTTCAACCGGCTGCTCTGGGGGGGAGTGTTCTCCTGCTGTGAGAGCCATAAATCTGCCCCCAGGAAAACAAAGCAGGCATGCCACAGCACTGAGAGCAAACGGGAAGCTCGTGCGATTTGTTTACAATGCTTTTTTGAAACTATTCCTCAAAAACTATTTCTCTGTCCGCAGTTTGGCTAACACAATGTACAGATGGGTTTGAGAGATCTTTCAAATGAGCTAAAGTTGTCTTGGGCTTGATTGGTGCATTTTCATGAGTTAGCTATCAGGAAGAGCAAGTATTCGTTTTACTGAATACCTGGCTCTTCATGTGACTGATTTGTGTTGATTCTTCCCTTGCAGAAAAGATTGAGCGTACAGTTCAAATAGAAGCTTCCACTGTGGAGATTGAAGAACGTGGTGTGAAGCTACGTCTCACTGTGGTCGACACACCAGGATATGGAGATGCAATTAACAGTCAGGATTGGTATGTGGAAAGGCATTTGCTGACATTAATGACATATAGGTGATAGATTAAAAAGAAAAGCACAAATGTATTCAATTAAATAATAAATCCTAGTGTATTGTTATTTCTCCAATGTAATTTGATGTGGAGTAAAACCCACATCTGCAAGTCTAATAACTGTGTTTAGTAGCTGTTATAAACTGGTGTACCTTTTAAACTTGTTATTCCATAGATCAGGGGTGCTCAACCTTGGACCTCCAGATGTTTTGGAACGAAGTTCCCCACAAGGTTCCGTTGTCCTAATGATTGACTGGGTATCATGGGTGATGTAGCTCCAAAGCATCTGGAGGGCAGAGGTTGAGCACCCTGACATAGATCAAACATCCATAAAACAAATGCCTTAGATATTGACTGGTTTCATGTGATATACAGTTTCCCTTTTTAAGTTATTGTTACATTCATTTCCAGATGACGTTTCTTCTCTTACACTTGTTACCATGTCAAAAGTGCTTGCTTACATTATTTTGTTTATAAAGTAATACAACAGAGATCATTGCTGTTGCAGGCTTCTCTTACCTTGATTATCCTTGACAGTCCCTTATAACGAAATTTATAGTAACGAAGTATTAAGTGTACCTCGTGGTAGAGAACCAGTAGATATGACTCTAGAACTTGATAATGTCAGTCCGGTGAATCCTGTCTTTCATAATCTAATTTAATGTTCTTATTATATTTTTCTGTTCAGTTTTACCTCATAATAAAAGTAATTTGAGAACAAACTTTTTTCAAAGAAAAAGAGAGGTAAATGGGTGGAAATCCATATAAGGCCGGGGTCAGACGAGCGTTTTGCAGAGCGGAAGGAACGTCCGTGAGAGTGGATGTTCCTTCCACTCTGATGCCCGTCTGGCCATCTTGCTGAGCACAGTTCGTGCGCTCAGCACTGCAAGGCTCAATCGTCCTATGGAGGCTTTCAGAATGTTCGCAGCACACCTGCTGAGCACACACAATTTGTACTGCACTACAGCATGTGGCTAGCCCTGTCTAAGTGTCACAACACTGCAATGGATGCCTGGAGGCACGTCGGTACGGGTGCACTTGCTTGTCTGACCCCAGCCTTAATGGATGTTTAAAGCCAGGGCCAGAAGTCTGTGACTCACAAGAAGACACTTAGGGTAATTCAAAGAGAATCGAAAAGTCACCACACGTTCGGTGACTTTTCGTTCTCTTCAATTGCGGGGCGATTCGGCAATCCCATTCCGGCGACCCTGCGGTGTATTCAGCAAGCACCACAGGGCCGTCGAAGTGCAGGGAAAAGCTGCTGCAAACCTGACGAAAACTCACCGTAAAAACCCGGCGAATGCACGCCGAAACACGCAAAAACATCTGGATTAACCTGCCGGAAAAACCCGAGCAGGAGCCGATCACACACAGCGTAGCTGCCGGAAATAGCCGACACCGCAGACGAATGCAGTGAATAAATTAGAAAAACCGTTTGCTTGAACGGCAGGGCACTTCACTGACATTCCTCAGCTGTTTGGTTTTCTCTGAATAGACGAACCATTGCTTCTCTATGAAGGATTTCACTGCCCTCGAACAAGCCCCGTACGTGCAGGCAATTTACCAAAATTTAGCGAAATGTCCCGGTTCACTGAAATTAAAGTATTGTTAGGGATAACACTAAACTTGCATCTACAACCCTGTGTCCTTTCACACACCCGAGATCAATCTTTGTTAAGTGCATTACTGCCAGTGCCTTTCCTTTCGGAGTGTTAGCAACAAGTGTTTGTATTTATTGCTGCTACCGTAATAAGTCCTGCTAAACATGTGGAGAAGTGCCAAATGCTCTAGACAAACTTGTTTACATGTACTTGAGTATTGTTATAGCACCTTATTGCTATTTTCTCTAACAGTGACATTTGTTGCATGCGTTATCAACATACACATCCGGAATTTGCTTTGTTTATGATCCCAGAACTTTAAAAAAATTTAAGTTTTATATTTGCATGATTAACTGTTTTAGGAAGCAGATACAGTTGTGTTCAAAATTATTCAACCCCCACTGAAATTGAGTGTTTTGGCCAGTTTGACATTGATTTTGATCATTCAGTCATCTTGCTTACAATTAAATCAAAGAGGCACGTGTAGGTCAGACAAATATAACATAACATTTATAATGAAATAACCACAAATGTCTTTTCTGTGCTCACATCATTATCAGTTTTATTCAACCCCCAAGTGACATTCAATCTTAGTACTTAGTACAACATCCTTTTACAGTTATAACAGCTTTTAAACGTGAAGCATAGCTTGACACAAGTGTCTTGCAGCGATCTACGGGTATCTTCGCCCATTCGTCATGGGCAAAAGCCTCCAGTTCGGTCACATTCTTAGGCTTGCGCACTGCAACTGCTTTCTTTAAGTCCCACCAGAGGTTCTCAATCGGATTTAAGTCAGGTGACTGCGATGGCCACTCCAAAATGTTCCAGCCTTTAATCTGCAACCATGCTCTAGTGGACTTGGAGGTATGCTTGGGATCATTGTCCTGTTGAAAGGTCCAACGTCTCCCAAGCCTCAGGTTTGTGATGGACTGCATCACATTGTCATCCAATATCTCCTGGTACTGAAGAGAATTCATGGTACCTTGCACACGCTGAAGCTTCCCTGTACCTGCAGAAGCAAAACAGCCCCAAAGCATGATTGACCCCCCGCCATGCTTCACAGTAGGCAAGGTGTTCTTTTCTTCATAGGCCTTGTTCTCCCTCCTCCAAACATAGCGTTGATCCATGGGCCCAAACAGTTCTAATTTTGTTTCATCAGTCCACAGAACACTATCCCAAAACTTCTGTGGTTTGTCCACATGACTTTTGGCATACTGCAGTCGACTCTTCTTATTCTTTGGAGACAGCAAGGGGGTGCGCCTGGGAGTTCTGGCATGGAGGCCTTCATTACGCAGTGTGCGCCGTATTGTCTGAGCTGAAACTTCAGTACCCACATCTGACAAATCTTTTCTCAGTTCCTCAGCAGTCACACGGGGACTTTTCTCCTCTTCGCTTCAGGTAGCGCACAGCAGTCGAAGTCAGCATCTTCTTTCTGCCACGACCAGGTAGCGTTTCAACAGTGCCCTTTGCCTTGAATTTGCGAATGATGCTTCCTATGGTCTCTCTTGGTATGTTTAACATCTTTGCAATTTTCTTATAGCCATTGCCCTTCCTGTGAAGAGTAATCGCCTCTTCTCTTGTCTTCCTGGACCATTCTCTTGACTTCACCATGTTTGTAACCACACCAGTAAATGTCTAGAAGGAGCTGAGTATCACAGTCATTTTAAAGCTGCCTAATTGGTGCTTATTATGCTTTATTGCTGCTCCGTGACATCCACAGGTGTTTTCAATACCTGATTGAAAACACTTGAATGAACCTCTGTTCTTCAGAGTGGTAGTCTTTAAGGGGTTGAATAATTGTGTCAATGAAGAATTCACAAAAGAGACATTTACTACTGTATTACAAAACCAATTGATGTCATTTTAGTTGCATATGGTTCTTTAAAAAGTCCTTGAAGGATTTCATTCTGAATACAATTACAAATGTACACTAAATTCCCTAAAACCCTTTACAGCATTGGGGGTTGAATAATTTTAAACACAACTGTAGGATCTCCACCTACCCAATATTATTGCCTTTCAAAATGTGAAATGTTTTCGGCTCCCTCCACAAATTTTCTATGGGATTAAGATCTGGAGACTGGCTGGGCCACTCCAGTCCTTATAATGTGCTTCTTCTTGAGCCACTCCTTTGCTTTCACCGTATGGTTTGGGCAATTGTCATGCTGGAATACTCCTCCACAACCCATTTTCATTGCCCTGGTGAGGGAAGGAGCTTCTCACCCAAAATTTTACGGTATATGGCCTCGTCCATCGTTACTTCAATGTGGTGAAGTTGTCCTGTCCACTTAGCAGCAAAACACCCCAAAGCATAATGTTACCACCTCCATGTTTGACGGTGGGAATGGTGTTCTTGGGGTCATAGGCAGCATTCCTCCTCCTCCAAACACGACGAGTTGTGTTGATGCCGAAGAGCTCGATTTTGGTCTCATCTGATCACAACACTTTCAGCCAGCTCTCTGAATCATTCAGATGTTCATTGGCAAACTTCAGACGGGTCTGTACATGTGTTTTCCTGACAGGGGGACCTTGCGGGCGCTGCAGGATTTCAGTCCTTCATGACATAGTGTGTTACCAATTGTTTTCTTGGTGACTATGGACCCAGCTGCCTTGAGATCATTGACGAGATCCTCCCGTGTATTCCTGGACTGATTCCTCTCTGTTCTCATGATCATTGAAACTCCACGACGTGAGATCTTGCATGGAGCCCCAGACCGAGGGAGATTGACAATTTATTTTGTGTTTCTTCCATTTGCGAATAATCGCAAAAACTGTTGTCACATTCTGCATGGCGATGGTCTTGTAGCCCATTCCAGCCTTGTGTAGGTCTACAATCATGTCCCTGACTTCCTTGGACAGCTCTTTGGTCTTGACCATGATGGAGAGTTTGGAATCTGATTGCTTCTTTGGACAGGTGTCTTGTATACAGGTCACATACTGAGATTAGACGCACTCCCTTTTTGTTGTTTTTCTATCTCCCTCTGTTACAATAAACCTACCATTAAAATTATAGACTGATCATTTCTTTGTCAGTGGGCAAACGTACAAAATCAGCAGGGGATCAAATCATTATTTCCCTCACTGCAGATTTTGTGATGCTGGTCACAGAAATAACTTTCAGAATTTTTCAGCATGCAAGGTTGTTGAGAAATGGCTAATTTTGTAACATAAATAACAACATTTTCAATAAGGGCTGCTTCGCATAGTCATGGGTGCTCTGGTTTAAGTGCCTGGCAGTAGCTCATGATCTTCTAAGGTCAAAATTATTATGTTTTGCTCAGGCATGCCTAAGCAAGTCTTCAAAATTATGGCTTGTGCCCATGGCAATGCAACCCTAGCGACCTGCAGTCATTTTAACTGATGTCAGTGTTAATGATAATTACATAAAATTTGAGTTCAAAGACTGTGAATTTAATTTCATATAGTTTCTGAAATGTCGCATCAATGTCTCAATAGCCATGACATGATTTGTTACAACTGTGGCCAGTTCACTTTGGAAACACAGAAACCGAGTATGACAGCAAAATTGGTGACCAAGACAAAGTATGGGTTCCTCATCTATGTCCTGCAACTTAAGCTGCCAGCCTGCAAGCTTGGCTGAAGGATGTGTGTCCATCCATGCCATTTTCCATCCCAATGATATGATATGGTGGGAACCAAAAAGGATAATTTCTCAGGATTTTCTTCCAAGAACAGGAAATTTATTGAGTACCCGAACATTCATCTGCAAAATCAAACTGTCAAAAGTGTGGACACTGGAGGACGAAGGGGAAGAGATGGATGAGCCGTTGCAGATGGAAGCTATTGCAGCTACTGACGATCAAGATTTCGAGCCATATAGCAATCCTCATTTAATTTCTCAGTCAGAGCTCAACAATCTTGTCAGAGATTTGGATTTATCGACTAGTCAGAATGGCGACTGTTTACTGCTCATCAGTGTAAAGTTTGAAAGCGTTTTTTCTGCATAATGGTAATATCTACCCTTTCATACCTGGTGGACATGCTGTTCATATGAAGGAAACGTATAGGCTGGGTTCACACCTGAGCGTATCTCATATGTGCATTTTACGCACGTTTTTGTTCGGGAACCCTGCGTCACTAATCTTTACGCTGCACAAGGTCAAGTGAGGCATCATTGGACAGGTCAGAGTATGGCCTTTGCATTGATACCAATCATGACCATGTAAAATCTAAATGAAAAGAAAACAAAACTTATTTATTTTTAGTTCCAAAGCGATGGCATTGTCCATTTGTCCCATATAAAATGAGCAATACCACTGCCATTACTCATCTTCTCATTTACCGTGCTGGGAGCAAGTTTAGTGTTTTATACATAGTCATAACATTCATAAACCACCGTCCTCCAAAACACAAGGGGCTAAATTATGATCTTAGTGTAAAAACGCAGGCGCAAGGGAGGAAAAATTGCGCCTGCAGTTTTCCCCCTTGCGTCCGCGTTTTAACGCTGGATTACAATGCAGGTGCAAAAAATGCTGCCTGCATTGTTACCGCCCGTTAAAATCAGGGATGCTCACGGCAGCACTGAGCGCAGCTGCGAGCATCCATTCGATGGAGTCCATAGGACTCCATTGAGTTTCCCCCTGCCAGTCACATGACCAGGCGAGATCCGGACGGTCGGCCGGCGTAGTGATACGCAGGGAGAGACTGGGGGGACTTTTTCCCCCAGTCGTTCCCTGCTCCCGCCGGCCGGAGGAGGCGGCCCTCGCCGCGGGACAGAGTGTGAGTATGTGCTTAATTTTTTTAATTTTCGAGTGGTGTTAGCGGATTCTGCAGAAGCGAAATCCATTAACACCAAGTCCTGACTCTGGTTAACTTTTTGTTAACCAGAGCCAGGCGTAAGGCTAGGGACAGATGAGCGCATTTTCTGCGGCCACCGTCAAAATGTACGTCGATGCGTGCGCACGCATTTTTTCACGGAATACGCTTAAGTGGTCAGACGATGCGCAATTCTGGACGTATTTCATGACGATGGGGTGAAAAGAAGTCTAGGGAAATCCGGCTGTTTGAACGTTATGTTGGCCGCACACTAGCAGCGTCTGACATCTCCTAATCACGCACACACGCTGCTATGCGGCCGCAGCGCACTCTGTACGTCAGTACCAGCGGTTTAACGTTCTCGAAAAAATGCGTTCATTTTCCACTTGCGTTGCGCGGCCGGACTTTTGTGCGACCGTACTTCGTATATTGGCTGTCATTGCCCGTCATCTGCTGCTAGTGCGGCCGTGATTATGTGCGCCAGAACGCGCGTTCGCACTGCCTCAGTCTGACCCTAGCCTTAATCAGCGCTGGGACTTTGCGCTCACTATACTTAGCGCTGGATTACAAAGTACAGTAACCTCGCGCGGAGGACGCAAGTTACCAAACGCAAACGGGTTACTTAAATATTTTTACACGCTGTAAATGATTAAAATCTGAATGGAAATTACCTCACACAGTATCTGCCTGGTTAGATATACACGTATCTGCACTTTTAAATAACCTATAATATGTTTTTATTTCACTAAATTCCAAAAAAAGCCCATCAAAATCTTCAGCTCCAGGCCCATAGAGATCTTAAGGAGGGACCTCCTCCGGCCCTGATATAAACAAAAGGATAATAATAAGAAAATGCTAAAAGGACCATGCTCTGTGAATCCTGTTTGCACTATTTGCACCTTTCTTGTATTTTTGTGTCTTGGCTTGTTACTTTAATATCGTTCTCTTAAAGTGCATTTTAGGTATCTCCAGCAGCATATGGGTTAAAAAGAATATGAATGCTTTGCTCTTGGTAGGTACAGAGCAATGTGCAGAAAGTCCCCCCTTTCCTTCCGTTGTCGTCTTGCCCCTGCATGAGCTCCGGCCAGTTTATTGTGTTTCAAGGAGCCTTTCCTGTTGATTGTGTGCTAATTCAGCTTGTTTATTCTCAATGTTACTGGCTACCCTACTTGGATCCTTGTGACAATCCCCAGGCTACCAATCGTGTGATTAATATGAATAATAACTGGAATCCGTGCTTACAGTACAGATCCCCTTATCAGGAGTTTTCATTTAATGGAACACTTTTGTGTCCCCCCCCCCTTTTTTTTTATCCAGTAAAGTACACATCAAAACATTTTATAACTGAAAATGCATTTAAATCGTAGCTCGCAGTCCACTTATCGAATTCTGGAGGTTTTTAAATATATATATATATATATATATATATATATATATATATACACACATATTTTATTTTGCAGTTTTAAACTCCTATAAAGGATTTTACCAGGAAGGATACATTGAGATTTCTCTCGTTTTAAAGTATGTCCTGGGTGGCGAGTATGTATCGTTAGGTGTCTTGCCCATGGACACTTACTGGAGAGGTTGCTCGTAGGGATCGAACCCATTTCTCCACAGGCTCTCTCCATACAGAGCAGTGACATTACCTCTACTCCACCCAGCTAGTACATATATGATGTACGATGGACCTGTATCCAGGTTATTATTGCTACACGCTTTAAAGGAGTACTCTAGCATTAAAATGGGAAGGGGCAGAGGGGTTAGACATTGACTCTTGACCCCCTCTGCACCCTTCTTGTTTTAAAGGAACACTACTACTTACATAAGCTGTAGTTAGTTTACTTGTGCATTTGTGTTCAAAATTATTCAACCCCCAATGCTGTAAAGGGTTTTATGGAATTTAGTGTACATTTGTAATTGTATTCAGAATGAAATCCTACAAGGACTTTTTAAAGAACCATATGCAACTAAAATGACATCAATTGGTTTTGTAATACAGTAGTAAATGTTTCTTTTGTGAATTCTTCATTGACACAATTATTCAACCCCTTAAAGACTACCACTCTGAAGAACAGAGGTTCATTCAAGTGTTTTCAATCAGGTATTGAAAACACCTGTGGATGTCATGGAGCAGCAATAAAGCATAATAAGCACCAATTAGGCAGCCTTAAAATGACTGTGATACTCAGCTCCTTCTAGACATTTACTGGTGTGGTTACAAACATGGTGAAGTCAGGAGAATGGTCCGGGAAGACAAGAGAAGAGGTGATTACTCTTCACAGGAAGGGCAATGGCTATAAGAAGATTGCAAAGATGTTAAACATACCAAGAGAGACCATAGGAAGCATCATTCGCAAATTCAAGGCAAAGGGCACTGTTGAAACGCTACCTGGTCGTGGCAGAAAGAAGATGCTGACTTTGACTGCTGTGCGCTACCTGACGCGTAGAGTGGAGAAAAGTCCCCGTGTGACTGCTGAGGAACTGAGAAAAGATTTGTCAGATGTGGGTACTGAAGTTTCAGCTCAGACAATACGGCGCACACTGCGTAATGAAGGCCTCCATGCCAGAACTCCCAGGCGCACCCCCTTGCTGTCTCCAAAGAATAAGAAGAGTCGACTGCAGTATGCCAAAAGTCATGTGGACAAACCACAGAAGTTTTGGGATAGTGTTCTGTGGACTGATCAAACAAAATTAGAACTGTTTGGGCCCATGGATCAACGCTATGTTTGGAGGAGGAAGAACAAGGCCTATGAAGAAAAGAACACCTTGCCTACTGTGAAGCATGGCGGGGGGTCAATCATGCTTTGGGGCTGTTTTGCTTCTGCAGGTACAGGGAAGCTTCAGCGTGTGCAAGGTACCATGAATTCTCTTCAGTACCAGGAGATATTGGATGACAATGTGATGCAGTCCGTCACAAACCTGAGGCTTGGGAGACGTTGGACCTTTCAACAGGACAATGATCCCAAGCATACCTCCAAGTCCACTAGAGCATGGTTGCAGATTAAAGGCTGGAACATTTTGGAGTGGCCATCGCAGTCACCTGACTTAAATCCGATTGAGAACCTCTGGTGGGACTTAAAGAAAGCAGTTGTAGTGCGCAAGCCTAAGAATGTGACTGAACTGGAGGCTTTTGCCCATGACGAATGGGCGAAGATACCCGTAGATCGCTGCAAGACACTTGTGTCAAGCTATGCTTCACGTTTAAAAGCTGTTAGTACAACATCCTTTTACAGTCATAAGTACTAAGATTGAATGTCACTTGGGGGTTGAATAAAACTGATAATGATGTGAGCACAGTAAAGACATTTGTGGTTATTTCATTATAAATGTTATGTTATATTTGTCTGACCTACACGTGCCTCTTTGATTTAATTGTAAGCAAGATGACTGAATGATCAAAATCAATGTCAAACTGGCCAAAACACTCAATTTCAGTGGGGGTTGAATAATTTTGAACACAACTGTACATAAGCTGTAGCTAGTTTACTTGTGAATTCCAAAAAAAATAACTTTTAAAACACGTGCTGCTGTTTTTTTCTTTGATTGAAGTAATTGCATGTAAAAAGGAAAAATAAAATGTAGATTTTTTTTAGCGGTTTCCATTTTGTGGATTTTTTCCCCATGATGCAACAATTACAAAAATCTTATTGTGAGCTTTAGTTTACAGCTGTGGTTTAGCTTCTATGGTATTTAACAGTGAATAAGTGGAGGAGGGAATGTTTCGATAAGGCTGCAGGAGGCTATTGTGTTCTGTATGCTACCTGAGATAAGAGATGGCAGCTGATTGAGCTAAAACATGGAGCTTAAAAGATGCTTACATGCCACACAAAATAATGCTGTGAGCTGGTTTCCATGATTACAGACCCATTCACTCCATTATCTCGATTCTATGGCCGGTGTCCTACAGTGAGGAACAAGTGCTTTAAAATTGTGTGTGTGTGGTCAGTTTACAACACAAAAGATCACACAATGGATGCACCCAGTGCCACATATAGAGTAAAATATTTTCTTATCTAAACATACAAGAGAAAAACAAAGCACATGTAAGATTTCCGCAACATAAAATAAGGACATTTCAACAAAAAATGGTGGTAGTGGCCCTTTAATCTTTTAGACTTTAACCCTTTCCCTGCTGAGCCATTTCACTCCTGTGTGCTGAGCTAATTTTGACTGTTTTGGCTCATCGTGTATAAACATTATTTGAAGTCCTGTTTTATTATAGGAACCAGACATATATCCTTATTTTCAACTGACTTGGCAGATTCAAAATCTATCATTATTATGTGTATGTGTCACGTCTCGTCAGTGCTAATAAAATAATAAAAAAAAAATAGAAAAAAAAATGAAAATTTCTGTTCTGATTTCAAGCATTTACAGCTTGTAAAATTATTTTCATTTCGCATTTTATCATCCTAATCTTTGTGGTCATATATTCTATGGGGCAATCTTGTTTTAAAAAAAACTAATAAAATGGGGGAAAAAAATCTTTTTACGGTTTATTTATTTTTAACCTGGTCATGCCCGGATAGGGGGTCCATTTCTGATGTCATCTCGCCCAAGGAGGTCCCAAGGCATGGTCTGTCTTCCGAGGCTGCAGGAATGCAATGACGTGTGGCGACATCCGACGCATGTTGCGGTGAAACACTAGGATATCTCTCACATGTCTTATGCAGCGAAGGGGTTAATGATATTCACTATTATGCCAGCGTTTGGCTCCCTCAGTGCTTCTTCTAACATGGTATCCTGCTGGCATATCATAATTCAAACTTTTTGATTGCCTTAAGCTGTGTGAGAAAATATTATAATTTTGCTAGGCTTTACAGTTCTTTTACTGACTGTACTATTTACACTCTAAGAATACAAACAATGTGGTAGGCGCCCCTGTGTCACGGTGGCCCCCGCACCCCCCCGGCGCCTGGCAGCGGCTTCCTTGCTGCTCGCTGACCAGGCGCCGAGTGATATCGCGGTAGGGTTCCGCACACGTGGGACGCCGGGGGGCGGGGCTAGGCGTGATGACGCGGACCCGCCGAGTTTAAAACCCAGCTTCACTATTCACCGGTGCCCTGACGTGGTAGTTACTTCCCGCAGAGCTCTTGTATATTTTTGCAATACTAACTATTCTGTGTATGACCCCTTGGCATTGGCAAACGAACCATTCTGTGTGTGACCCTTGGCATTGGCAAACGAACCATTCTGTGTATGACCCTTGGCATTGGCAAACGAACCATTCTGTGTATGACCCTTGGCATTGGCAAACGAACCATTCTGTGTATGACCCTTGGCATTGGCAAACGAACCATTCTGTGTATGACCCCTGGCATTGGCAAACGAACCATTCTGTGTATGACCCTTGGCATTGGCAAACGAACCATTCTGTGTATGACCCCTGGCATTGGCGAACGAACCACTCTGTGTATGATCCTTGGCATTGGTGAACGAACCATTCTGTGCATAACCCCTGGTATTGGCATTAACTCTTCTAATTCTGGTATTGAGGTCAGTCTGTGTGGCACCCTAAGCACACATCAGACTACCCCTTGTATTGTTAGGGTCTTGGGAAGAGCTAATTATTCTAAGGTCTTGTGTATCGTTCTAGTGTCATTTTTTGTGGATACACTATCTTGTCGTATTCTGTGTCTGTCTAGTCGTGCCGACCAATCTAAGGATCGGAAGGGTAGAGAGTGTCCTGCGTATAGGGACCACTAGTCAGATAAGCAGAGGGATCCGTGACATTACGTCAGGGCCTATGGATCCCGCAGACCTCTCTAATCAGTTGACACGTATTGCAGCCAGACAAGAAGAGCAGGACCATAGGATGGACCAGATTGCTCTTGCCCTGCAAACCCTGTTAAATCGATCCAGTTCTGGAACTGCAAGCCCTCCAGACCCAGTAGTGCCTAGGGTCAGTCCGGCCTCTCCCGAGGGATGTAGGCTCAGTATGAAGGCACCCGTACGCTATGATGGAACACCAAACTTATGCCGGGGCTTTCTGACCCAACTCGAGATCTTGTTCGAGAACAATCCAGGGTCCTGTATGTCTGATAAAGCCAAAGTAGGCTATCTGATTAATCATTTAACCGAAAAAGCTTTATTATGGGCCACGCCCTTGTGGGAGAATAAGAAACCCATCATCTATGACTATGAGGCTTTTACCTCTGAGTTAAAGCGTACCTTTGACCCCTCTAGAAGGGCTACCAATGCGGGTAGGTCCTTGTTTCACATCAAACAGGGTAATAGGAGGGTCTCCGACTATGCCATAGAGTTTAAGACTTTGACTTCTGAGGTGCTCTGGCCGAACGACGTTTTAACCCTAGCCTTTACCGAAGGCCTGAACGAGGCTTTTATGTTTGAGTTGGCTCCCTTAAAATTACCAGAACATCTGGATCATTTGGTTGATTTTTGCATTGCCATGGACGATCAAATCAGGGAAAGGAGACACCCCAGAGACAGACCCAGAAGGGTCCTGCCTCCTTTACCCTTAGTACCCAGACACCTCACTACGTCAGGTAACCCGGAGACCGCAAAGACTGATGTACCGGCCGTTGAACCCATGCAGATAGGAAAAACGGGTATTTCAGAGGCAGAAAGAGCTCACAGAAGAGAAAGGGGGCTCTGCTTTTATTGCGCCGGGGCAGATCATTTCCGCCTTCAATGTCCTCAGAGACCCAGGGGTAGCAGGGGTGAGAATGGCAAATCAGGTCAAAGAACAGCTAATACCCAGGTTATCGGTTCTCTGTATGCCTCCTTTGTGGATAATGAAAAAAAAAAAACCCGGATTCTGGTACCCATCTCCCTCACCTGGGAGGGGGTTCACCTCGAGACTGAGGCATTCCTAGACTCTGGGGCCTCAGGTAATTTTATGGACAGATGTTTTGCCGCCAAAAACCTCTTACCTCTGGTTCTAAAGGAGAGGCCTCTAATGGTGGAGGCCATAGACGGAAAACCCCTGTCATGTCCCCATATCACTCACGACACTATTGATGTATGCATGAATACAGGAATTCTGCACCGTGAAACCATACGATTCCAGATTATCGACTCTCCCTCATGTCCTGTCGTTCTTGGGTTTCCATGGTTAACAGAGCATAACCCGGTGATTGATTGGGTCCAGCGAGACATAAAATGTTGGGGTCCTAGTTGCCAGTCAAAGTGCCTGGGCAGGGTAAATGTGATTGGTAGCCTCAATATTGCCACAGCACCTCCTTTGTCCACCGAAGTCCCTGAATGTTATATGGCGTTAAAGGAGGTGTTCTCTAAAACCAGGACTGAGGTCCTACCACCGCATCGTCCATATGACTGTGCTATAGAGTTACTCCCTGGTACTATGCCTCCTAGAGGACACGTATACCCTTTGTCACAAAAGGAAAACGACATTATGGAGGAGTATATAAGGGAGAATCTAGAGCGAGGATTTATCAGACGATCCTCCTCTCCAGCAGGAGCAGGTTTCTTTTTCGTCTCCAAAAAAGAGGGTGACCTGCGACCTTGCATCGATTATAGAGGTTTGAATAGGATTACCATAAGAAATGCATATCCCATACCTCTTATAACAGAATTATTCGACCGACTAAAAGGGGCCCATATATACACGAAGCTCGATTTACGCGGAGCCTACAACCTAGTAAGGGTTAAGAAGGGGCATGAATGGAAAACGGCTTTTAATACACGTAGCGGGCATTATGAATACCTGGTGATGCCCTTTGGTTTATGCAATGCGCCAGCCGTTTTTCAGGACCTCATAAACGACACCCTAAGGGACTTTCTGCAAGCGTTCGTCATAGTATATCTGGATGACATCCTGATATACTCTCCTGATAAGGACACTCATCACGCCCATGTGCAACAAGTGTTGGAGAGATTATTGAGGGCTGGGTTATATTGTAAGCTAGAGAAATGCTTATTCGACATAGAAACAGTGCACTTCCTTGGGTATATAATAACCCCTGAGGGTTTTCAAATGGATCCTAAAAAACTCTCAGCGATTCTTGACTGGCCTCTACCCCAAGGGCTTAAAGCCATCCAGAGGTTTCTGGGGTTTACTAATTACTACCGGAGGTTCATTAAAGACTTTTCGGCCTTGGTAGCCCCCTCACGGCTATGACAAAGAAAGGGGTGGGAAATCAGAAATGGACACCCCAGGCCAGTCAAGCCTTTGAGGCACTTAAACAGGCATTCACAACTGCCCCTGTTCTCCGACATCCAGATCCGGCTCTGCCTTTCCAGGTTGAAGTTGACGCCTCCGAGCTAGGTCTTGGTGCAGTCTTGTCCCAAAGGGAGGCACCCGACAAACCCTTGCATCCATGCG
This sequence comes from Leptobrachium leishanense, assembly GCA_009667805.1. NCBI lineage: Eukaryota > Metazoa > Chordata > Amphibia > Anura > Megophryidae > Leptobrachium > Leptobrachium leishanense. The sequence goes on along the minus strand of CM019063.1, from coordinate 162,837,918 downwards.
GCTTCTATTCCCGAAAGTTGTCCCCGGCAGAGAGGAACTATGATATCGGAAATAGAGAGTTGTTAGCAGTTATCGCAGCCTTGGCGGAGTGGAGATACTTATTGGAGGGGTCTAGGGACCCCATTGTTATCATAACCGATCATAAGAATCTTACGTACATTGGAGACGCTAAACGGTTAAATGCCAGACAAGCGAGATGGTCATTGTTTCTTTCAAGCTTTAATTTCGTCCTCACATATAGACCTGGGTCAAGAAACATTAAAGCAGACGCATTGTCGAGACAGTACGAATCCTACGAACATAACATCCAAGATCAGCATCCCATTGTACCCCAGGAAAGGATTATAGCCTTTACCACGATTAGTGTCTCGTCTCCTCTGATGATAAGATTGCAGACCGCCCAGGGTACAGCTCCTGGGGGGAGACCTCCTGCGAAACTCTTTGTACCTGAGAACGAGAGAGAAGAAGTACTAAAACTTTATCATGATAACAAAACCTCTGGGCATATGGGGATCACCAAAACAGTGTCTAGTATACGTAAACTCCTCTGGTGGCCCACGGTGCGCCGTGATGTTAAAGATTACATAACCGTGTGCGAGGTGTGCACAAGACATAAAAGTCCCAAAACAGCACCCATTGGTTTACTCCAGCCTCTGCCAATCCCCGAACGACCATGGTCGCATTTAGCTATGGATTTTATAGTAGAGTTACCCGAGTCCAGAGGGAATACTGTAATACTCACGGTCATAGATCGATTCTCCAAAATGGGTCACTATGTTCCTCTTCGGAAACTACCTTCGGCAGCCGAACTGGTGCCCATTTTCATTACCAATGTGGTCCGCATACACGGTATTCCTCTTGGGATTGTCTCTGATAGGGGGACCCAATTTGTCTCCAGATTCTGGAAAGGGTTTTGCAAGAATGTGGGGATAGACCTATCCTTCTCTTCGGCCTATCACCCCCAGACCAACGGAGCAGCAGAACGAGCCAATCAGAATATAGAGAAATATCTCAGGTGCTTTGTCTCCGAACGACAAGATAACTGGTCAGACCTGATACCTTGGGCAGAGTATGCCTTGAACAGTGCAGTGAGCGAAGCCACAGGACATTCCCCTTTCTTCACTGTTTACGGTTTTGATCCTCCCGTGCTCCCCGCTACGTTTCCTGATACCGCGATTCCTGCTCTGGATGAGCATTTGGCGTCATTGAAAGAAACTTGGGGAAGGGTTAAACGGGCACTGGAGGATAGCAGTGTTGTCCAGAAGATCAAGGCCGACAGACACAGGAGGCCGGCACCCGTGTATCAAGTCGGGGACAGGGTTTGGCTTTCTTCACGGAACATCAAGCTCTTAGTACCCTCTATGAAACTGGCACCCAGATACATAGGTCCCTATAAGATTCTGCGGCGAATCAATCCGGTCTCCTATGCTTTGGCACTGCCCCCCCATATCAGGATACACAATGTGTTCCACGTGAGCCTTTTGAAACCACTCTTGTGTAATCGGTACACCAGGGCCCGTGTCCCCCCTCCTCCGGTCTCTGTGGAGGGCGAGGAGGAGTTTGAAGTTGAGGCCATCCTGGACGCCAGGATTTCTAGGGGGGTCCTTCAGTACTTGGTTGACTGGGTGGGCTACGGTCCAGAGGATCGCTCTTGGCTCCCGGCTACTGAGGTCCATGCTCCTCGGTTGGTGAGGGCTTTCTATTTGGCTCATCCCCGTGCTCCTGGGGGTCGTCCAGTGGCCGCCCGTTGAGGGGGGTTCTGTCACGGTGGCCCCCGCACCCCCCGGCGCCTGGCAGCGGCTTCCTCGCTGCTCGCTGACCAGGCGCCGAGTGATATCGCGGTAGGGTTCCGCACACGTGGGACGCCGGGGCGGGGCTAGGCGTGATGACGCGGACCCGCCGAGTTTAAAACCCAGCTTCACTATTCACCGGTGCCCTGACGTGGTAGTTACTTCCCGCAGAGCTCTTGTATATTTTTGCAATACTAACTATTCTGTGTATGACCCCTTGGCATTGGCAAACGAACCATTCTGTGTGTGACCCTTGGCATTGGCAAACGAACCATTCTGTGTATGACCCTTGGCATTGGCAAACGAACCATTCTGTGTATGACCCTTGGCATTGGCAAACGAACCATTCTGTGTATGACCCTTGGCATTGGCAAACGAACCATTCTGTGTATGACCCCTGGCATTGGCAAACGAACCATTCTGTGTATGACCCTTGGCATTGGCAAACGAACCATTCTGTGTATGACCCCTGGCATTGGCGAACGAACCACTCTGTGTATGATCCTTGGCATTGGTGAACGAACCATTCTGTGCATAACCCCTGGTATTGGCATTAACTCTTCTAATTCTGGTATTGAGGTCAGTCTGTGTGGCACCCTAAGCACACATCAGACTACCCTTTGTATTGTTAGGGTCTTGGGAAGAGCTAATTATTCTAAGGTCTTGTGTATCGTTCTAGTGTCATTTTTTGTGGATACACTATCTTGTCGTATTCTGTGTCTGTCTAGTCGTGCCGACCAATCTAAGGATCGGAAGGGTAGAGAGTGTCCTGCGTATAGGGACCACTAGTCAGATAAGCAGAGGGATCCGTGACACCCTGCTTGTACCGCCACCAAAGACCCGAAGCCAGCCAGCAATCAGTGGTTTCCCCCAATACCAGTGAACAATGATTAACAAATACGTATCTGGCGGCGCGATGGTAGTCGCTCTCGGAACGTATGGAGGTTCTCTTATAATGCACCGTCCATATAATAACAAGAGCCCCAACACTGGCTCTGAGCGGGTCAGCGCGTTTTGGTGGTTTTTTTCTATATTGAAAGAGGCGACACACAACCTCCAATCTTGGTAATCCTCTTCCGATCTCGATATGCAGAGGAACATGCAAAAGAGAAAAACTTCCTTGTGCAGATCTATAGGAAATATTGCATATGTGTATCCACAAGGGTTCAAACTCACATGTGCTGGAGCTTATAGCCAAGCTCTGGGATCAATCGCCTGTGGGCTTGTTCAAGGTAAAGCCCATAGAAAACCTCTATAATCAGCAGCACACCGGGGACTGGTGTAGTTAATAAAAATTTATTAAAACATAAAACAAATGAAAAAATAAAATCTGGCACAGCCAGTTTTACCCAGACGCGTTTCGCCGTATGAAGCGGCTTCCTCAGTCGGTTTACAGGTAATAGTACAGATTTGTATTTATATCCTTCTAATCTTAATTTCTAATTGTCCCCAGGTGTTTTTTTGCTGAGTCGGCGTGCGATTCACGCCTCGAATTCGTGAATTCGGTATTTTTCGCGGGTCCGCCATTTTGCGCATGCGCATTGTTGTTATTTGCGTTCCAGAATGGATATCCGCCATCTTGGACCAAAATGGCGGGCCCGCGAAAAATACCGAATTCATGAATTCGAGGCGTGAATCGCACACCGATTCAGCAAAAAAACACCTGGGGACAATTAGAAATTAAGATTAGAAGGATATAAATACAAATCTGTACTATTACCTGTAAAGCGACTGAGGAAGCCGCTTCATACGGCGAAACGCGTCTGGGTAAAACTGGCTGTGCCAGATTTTATTTTTTCATTTGTTTTATGTTTTAATAAATTTTTATTCACTACACCAGTCCCCGGTGTGCTGCTGATTATAGAGGTTTTCTATGGGCTTTACCTTGAACAAGCCCACAGGCGATTGATCCCAGAGCTTGGCTATAAACTCCAGCACATGTGAGTTTGAACCCTTGTGGATACACATATGCAATATTTCCTATAGATCTGCACAAGGAGGTTTTTCTCTTTTGCATGTTCCTCTGCATATCGAGATCGGAAGAGGATTACCAAGATTGGAGGTTGTGTGTCGCCTCTTTCAATATAGAAAAAAACCACCAAAACGCGCTGACCCGCTCAGAGCCAGTGTTGGGGCTCTTGTTATTATATGGACGGTGTATTATAAGAGAACCTCCATACGATCCGAGAGCGACTACCATCGCGCCGCCAGATACGTATTTGTTATTTACACTCTAAGGCCTATTACGTTCTTCGTGTGCAAATGCGCATTTGCACGAGAGGCAAAACCCTTTGCGCTGAACGTCGTATTACAACGTTCGCGCAAACGATGCGCGTTATCGTTTAACGCGGATGAACCTGCGCGAGCGTGATGAACTGTGCACGTCCTATACTTAACATTGTGAGCACAAATTCGTTCGTGCGCTGGTATGCGGATGGTATTACAATCGATGCGCATCTTTTTACGAACGACGTTTGCGCGCATAATTTTAATGCCTTTGAAAAGCTGGTGTTAACTGCAAATCTGAACATTCTGGTCGAACGAAAAACACGAAAAACGAAAAACACCAGCACGAAAAAAAAATACAGCACAGTATAGTTACACATTCTACACATACCCAAACAATAAAATTGTGAATTTGTGCAATTATTTTTTTATTGCTGCAGCATATATATTCAGATTTACTTTGACAGGCGCAAAAACTTAAGTGAGTCAATTAAGGTAAATTGATGTCAATTAAGGTTCTTAATTTTGATTGGCTGAATCAGAAAAAAACCGTCCGCACACTGATTTACGTGCGCCACGCTACTGCGCGTGTTTTAATCTTAGTTTTGCGCGTCGTTTTTACGAACGTTATTTTTCGGACTGATGAGAAAATGCGTTCGGATCGTAATACCACCGTTAATTTTTGCGCGATAACACTTAACGCTGCGTGCAAAAAAATTGCACTGCGCGGACGAATTTGCGCGAAGAATGTAATAGGTGCCTTAGAGTTCTAGGACTTGTGTTTTTGTTTTGTTACTAAGTGAAGTTGGAACATCCTAACATTTAATTCCTAAGTAAATGTAATTGTAGATTCTCTTTGTTGTGGGAAACAGTGCAGCAGTCTATAGTGATGTGTGTTTTAAGTAGTTTTTTATTCACATTTTCACTTTTTCGTTATTGGTTCTAATTATCTATTCTTGTTTTAAAGAAGAGTAGCAAAACACTCATTAAATTTAAATCCGTGTTTGTATTCACCTACTTCATTTTCCTGTTCTCTAAACTTCCTCTAAATCATTTGAAGGGTAGTCGTTGATAGGAAGCTGCGTGTGGTTTTGTTTTTTAATTTTATTAATGCTGTATTCGTTTGCAGATTTATCCATTTATCTTCTTTTATTGAACTTGTAGCAATATATTAATCAGGAAGAAAATAAAGTCGATATCCTCCCTTTTATCGTGGTCTCATAGTTTTTGCTGGGCCTTTGTTTTCCCTATTTTCAATTCACATTACCCGTTTTGGAATCTCTGTAGATTCTTTAGGTTTATGTGCTAAAATCCCTGCTTAAGGAATAGAATGGTTCAACTTTATCTTCCTACCTTTTGTAACATTTCAATTGTCCAAAGAATGGAATGTGGCTGGGAGGCAGTGCTGATACTTTTCAGATGACTTCACTACCTATCTGGACCATTACAAAAAAAAGAAATGTAATTTAGAGCAAAGGATCTTATTGATACGAAGTTATTTATAACAAAAAAGAAAATCATTTGTTTGTTCATGCTATGTGTAGCTAGACACTTAACCCCCCCACCACTCAGTTTAAGTGGTTATGGTGACAATACTAGCCATCACCAGCCACTGGACAACCTCTCAATGATGGGGTTTCTTAGAGATAAAGCAGTCTCTCCACGGAAGAGCATTGGACTGGCTGTGAGTGCTGAGTGCATATAATGCAGACCCATCTACATTCCAACGATACTTCTGTAATGTTGTAAAATTGCTTGTAACATTAAAATCTAGCAAATTCACATTATTTTAATCTTTTAACGATCTCCGGATAATAGTCTTTAGGGGAAATTGCTTTTACCCTACATTTAAGGCTGGTGTCAGACGAACGCAGTGCGAACGTGCGTTTAGCCGCACTTTATTATGGCCGTGGTAGCGGCAAATGACGTCCCAATGCAGGCCCACACACGAAGTACAGCTGCACGAAAGTTCTACCACGCAACGCAAGCGGCAAACGAACGCATTTTTGCAAGAACGTCGAACCGCTAGTACTGACGTACAGAGTGCGCTGCATCCACATAGCGGCGTGTGTGCGTGATTAGGAGACGTCAGACGCTACTCATGTCCAGCCAACATAACGTCCAGACACCCAAAGTTTCCTGGTTTGGATCTGTAAAAAATGACGGCTGAAATTGCGCATCGTATGACCGCTGTCGCGTTTTCCGTGAAAAAAATGCGTTCGGACGCATCGACACACTTTTTGACGGTAGATGTGAAAAATGCGTTCGTCTGACCCTAGCCTTAGGGTTAACTACGCATCCCATGTTTCAAACGAATATGAGAATATTTTTCCCCGCAAAAGAACCTCTTGGTAGCGAAAGGGTTAATAGAGATGAGTTCTTTTTCTCTGTTTGGCACAGTGAGCCAGTAGGATTAGAGGAAACAAAATAATGTTTTTTCTGTTCTTGTTGATGGGTTCTTCTAAGTTTTCTCATAAGTTGAGGGTTGGGATGGTCGCCCATTCACATGTACCTTCAAAGAGGCTCCTTTTATAGTTCAGGATTTTTTTATTAACATATCTAGAATTTTGTTTAATTTGTAACAAAATTTAAAGTTTTAAAACGCAAATTTAACTTGTTTACTGAATAAGCGGTAGTTTTAATTCAAGCGTAACACTTTTATGCACACTGCATTTATGTTCACAATGTAACAACATTATATTCTGTAGAAAGCTTTTTTTTTTTCCCATTTTTCTTAAAATCTAAAAATTACAGATTTTTCCTAGGAAAAACCCAGGAACTTTTGCAATCAAATCTATGTTGAAACTTCTCTATGGCATTCCCTTTCTGTTTCTGGTTTCTGTGCTCTATTGGTTTTGTACATGGCTTGCATACAAGATTTTACACATTTAACCCCTTAGTGACCGGGCGGTTTTACACAAATCCGTCTTTTAGTGACCGCTGCTGTTTTTACGTTTCTGCACTGTTAGTGTTTAGGACAATTTTTCCTCTTACTCGTTTATTCGACCCACACATATTATACACCCTTTTTCCCGCCATTAAATGGACTTTCTAGAAATACCATTATTTCCATCATATCGGATAATTTACTATAAAAAAAAATATGAGATATGAGGAAACAAATGGTAAAAACACACTTTTTCGTAATTTAATCCCCAAAATCTACAACCACCCAAAAAGACCCCGGCTAAATAGGTTCAAAATTTTGTCCCGAGACTAGAAATACCCAATTTTAAAATGCGTTTGCTTTTTAACCCCTTCACTGCTGAGACAGTTCACCTATGTGCGCTGCGCTCATTCTGACCATTTTGTGCTAATTATTTTTAGATGACAGCCTAGGTCCTATTTAATTAAACTCCCCCCAGACAAAAAAACTTTTTTAAAAAAAACATTTTTTTATTTTATTTAATTTTTTTATTATTTTTTTTTATTAAATTTTTTTTTTACATTTTTTTTTAAAACCAAACCTGGTCATGTTTGGTATCATTTGAAAGGCCATAATCAGGCCTTTTAAATGATGGCAAATATGACCATCCAGCTGCCATGGATCGTGAGATAAAGGGATCCTTAGGATCCCCTTATCTCTACATGGCAGCTAGAGGGATAACTGGCCCACTGACATCCTCACACATATGGTGAGGTTGTCAGTGGGTGGGGGGGGGACCTGGAGGCTTGGCTGACATCCAATATGTCAGCCCCCCTCCAGGTTTGAATCGCGTTTTGGCGCCAATTGGCGCCGAAAAGCGATCCGGCGGCGAAACTGTTAATGCCATACACCGCTGGAAAGGGGAGGCTCTCCCCTCTCCAGCGGTGCAAACGGCATCTCCCTAGCTTCAATGGTTAGGGAGATAGAGGGCTCCGAAGGAGCCCCCCCCTCCCCTCCATTGAAACACATGGGGGCACCTTCTGATGACGTCACCACGCAGCGTGGCGACGTCATCAGCCTCGCCTGCCCATGTAAATCACATGGGCAGGCTTCCTCCCTGCCAGATCGCCGTGGGATCCGACGAGGGAGGTGAGTATCGGGCGGGAGGGGGATTTGGCGCCGCTGACGTACCCTGTACGTCCGCGGGTCTAAGGGAGACCCGAGGACAGGACGTACAGGGTACGTCAGGGGTCATTAAGGGGTTAAGGCTAATGTCAGATGAACATAGTCTGAGCACACAATGCATGACGGACGTACTGACGGAAGATACTGTAGACACCACATGGTGTGTTGTTTTTTTTTTCACGGATGTAGAAAAAAAAGGGAAATATGGGAAATAAAATTAATTATTTAAAATACAGGTACAGTCAGCCAGACCAAAAAAACTTCTGAACGTCAACGTGATGGACGTCGCAAATGCACTGCGTCTGACGTTGCGTTATCATGCACACAGGCTGTTACGCGGACTTGTTGCACTCTGGGCATCCGTCGTAGCGCTTTTACTGAAATAGGAACCAGAATTTAGTGATTTCGTGTCGCTGCGGAGAAATAATACCCAGACAGAGATTCTTCAGGAAGGCAGGATTTATTCACCGAGACTCAGTGGCATCATGGCAGGACGACCAGCAATGAGTCCAGATGCCCTTTTGCATATACATTTTATAGCCCCCGATGACGCGTGAAACCTTTCAGTTGGTAGTATAGATTTACAGATAACAGATAACAAAAGACCAGAATCTCATTAACGGCCGTTCCCTCGAATCTATTCAGGAATCGTGGTTTCGGCTCATGCCCTGAGGGGTCTTGCCTGCTGGACACCTGGACAAACTTCTTTTGCACACGGTTCAAGACTTTGCACACGGTTCAATGCTTTGCACACGGTTCAGGTTAACCCTTTGTATACTGTATTAAGTTGTATCAGTTAAGGTTACATAATCATTTTAATACAAACCATTTTTCGCCAACCCATTCCTCCTTCATTCCCCCCTTTTTTTTCCATGAGTCCATGCTTTCATGGGCTCCTAGCCAAATATAAAATACCCAGGTTCCAGAGGGAAAATAGCAACGCTGAGTCTGTGTGCCCTGTATTTGGGTGCTACACCATGAGGGATCTATAATTAGGTTGGGGTTGATTTTCCTCATTGGCCGTGCAGTGGGCCAGGATACATAAAATGACTTTATACCCTAGATAGCAGACCAAGATAACAATACCAATCATGAGAATAACAGAAACACCGTGTTGTAGGAACCCCAATATGGAACCAAAAAAATCCCCAAAAGACCTCAACCCCTTAAAGGGGTTCCATCCCTCTTCCGCCATTCTCCTTGCTTGGTACTGCAACTGATCCACCTTTTCCTGGTGGGCGTTAATGACTTCGTAGTAATCAGGGGTCGTATATGTACTGTTATGAATATATGTACAACAATCATATCCCAGGGTTATCTCGCATAACCCATTCATAGCGCCTGCTATTTGTTCTAGGGCTAACTCATGTGTAATCTGTACTTTCCGCAATTCTCTAAGTTCAGTGTTTAAAAGTTGTATGTCGGTGCTAGTTAAGTTGAGGATTTCATCCATTAACATTGAATAATTATTGAGCCTGTGCATCATCTCGATACCCCACCCAGTGGAGGAAGGGAACCAGGACCAAACTTGATCTCCTTCTGTAAAAAGGTCCCGCTTCTGCCTTCCTGGCAACTGAATGGGGTACCGGGGGTACGCCAGTACTCCTACTTCTGGACCCGATACTATGGTCTCCCAAGGTACTACATATGCAACGTACCACCAGCAGAGTGTGTTCAGGTCGGGCCACAGATAGCATTGCTTTCCACAACATAAGTACAGACCATTAGTCAGTGCAACCGGGCTGTGTATATTGACCTGCTCAGGCTCAGCTCTATTCATGCTAAAGCGATGGACATGGGCTATATAGGCAAGATCCATGAGGAGAGTTATTATAGCCTGGGCGGCCGCTCCAGAGGCATTTGTCCTATTAACCCATGCCCAGAACCGATCCCTATCCTGTTCCTTCCCCTGTAGGCTGATGGTCTCCCATAGGTTGCCTTGAGTTCTTCCCGATGCTGTGACGTTCACCAAGGCTTGGTTGCAGTAGGCTGCCCCCTGGGAATGGTTGAGGCCTATTTGGAGACACCAGAGAGGTGGCCTACTCGGGCCTATAACTATCAAGGGGGTTAGAACTGTATTATTTACGATTTTAGAACGAAAGTGGGAGGTGCCAGCAGGGGTTAGAGATTCACTTTCATTTTCATAGGACCATGGTACTGCCATAAGGGGAATATACATAGTGTCTGGGTGTAATCTACTACAGACCCAACAGGCTTCATGGCCTGATCGGTTGGCAAAAGCGTATTTATATTTGATTAATAAATTCTGGGCTACTAGGCTTCGTTTTTCACTGTGCTGCACAAGGCCTTCGGCTGCTGGTCTTTCACAATGATCTACCTGGGGCTTACTCAATTCGAGTGGAGGAGTGTACAGGCCTATGTACAGGACAATCACAGTTGTTAATAATATAAGAACACCAGAGACAATTATTACAGTATGTGTTTCGGATTTCTGCTCTTCTGTTCCCTTCCATTCTTTGACTGTGCGAAGGCACCTCAGCTTCCGGAGTGTGGGCTGCAGAGTAGACGATCTGCGAAGAATAGTTTCGCGGGCAGCCCTTTGGGCTAAAAACCCATCTTTTCCCTCGTTGGCAAGTGACCAGGTGTTATTATGTCCTTCGAAATCACTCGCTAGCGGATATGAGAAGGTCAGTAAAAAGAGAGTGTGAGGCACAATTTTTCACGGGTAACCTCTTGGCTACCCGTCTTTTCCCTCGCTGGCAGGTGGTCAGGCCTTATTGTGTCCCTCAAAACCACCCACTTGCTGATATCAGAAGGTAGCTGTGAGACGCAGTTTCAGAGGATTATCTGGATCAGGATGACTTCTCCACTTTGGATCCCCAGTTGGCAGTGGCGGTGCAGCAGGTTTCAGATGGGAGTGGTGTATCCACGGGACCACTTCTGCAACTTTTACCGCTGTGGGAGTAGATAACAGAATACAGTAAGGGCCCCTCCACGTTGGGCCTAGCGGCTCCACTTTCCATTCTTTGACCCACCCATATTCCCCGGGGGCATACTGATGCAGAGGAGGATATAGGAAGAAAGGCATGTTCTCATTTACCATTCTGTGTAGAACAGACAAGGAACGGCCTAACTGAATCACTTGGTGGCGGAGAGTACTTTCACCCAGTGTCTGAAGGTCTCCAGTCACAGTTTTTATCAGTGGATTGGGACGCCCAAACAACAACTCATAGGGGCTAAGGTTCAGAGGGGGCAGTTGGACTACACCGGATATGAAAAAGTATCATAGGTAGAGCTTCCAGCCACTTCAAGGAGGTTTCTTGGCATATTTTTGCAAGCCTGTTTTTCAAAGTGCGATTCATACGCTCCACTTTCCCTGAGCTTTGAGGCCGGTAGGCCGTATGTAACTTCCACCTGATTTGTAGGGATTGGGCCAAGGCCTGCAGTACTTGGTGGACAAAGGCGGGCCCATTATCCGAGCCGATCTCTGATGGTATCCCATCGTGGAATGATCTCATTCATTAGACACCGAACCACTTCTGTGGCCTTCTCAGTACGGGTGGGGTACGCTTCGACCCAGCCGGTTGAGGTACTTGTAGCCTTTACAGGGAGGCATGACTGTAAAATCCACCTGTAGGGATGACAGTGGTATCAGTCCTACGGAGACTCTACCTGGAGGCAAGGTAGGTCCCTGTCTGGGGTTGTTCCGTGCACAAGTGGGGCATTGCTGAGTCACAGTCTTACAGAGGGATGGCAGGTGTGGCACATAGAACTCGAGTTCTAATTGTTTCTCCATAGCAGTTCGTCCACCATGCGTACTATCATGCAGACTCCGGACTAACTCTGGGGCTATGGTAGAGGGTACCACAATACGGCTGTCTTCTAGGATATACCATCCACTGGGGTCATAGGCACCAGGCTCAGAATTTAACCATTGGCGTTCTGTTTCCGAGTATACTGGAACCCATTCTGTCAGAGGTGCAGGTATCAGGGCGGTCACCACTGGCAGGGAGCGTCTTGCAGCTTCCTTGGCTGCTTGGTCAGCTTTTCGGTTTCCCCGGGGGACAAATTCTTGTCCCTTCTGATGTCCCCGGCAGTGGATTACACTCACAGCTTCAGGTACCCAGACGGCTTCCAAGAGGGCTAAAATCTCTGTGGCGTATTTGACTTGTTTTCCTGTGGACGTCAGGAGGCCCCTCTCCTTATAGAGTGCTCCGTGGGCATGTATAGTCATGAATGCATATTTCGAGTCTGTGTAGATATTAATACGTTGTCAATGCGCGAGCTGTAGAGCTCGGGTTAGAGCAATCAATTCAGCCAATTGGGCAGAAGTTCCAGCTGGTAATGGCTCTGCTTCCCAGACCTTTTCTAAGGTCGTGACAGCGTACCCAGCTTTTCTTTTTCTGTCTTCTATGAAACTGCTGCCATCTGTGAATACTTGAGTGTCGTACACCTCCAGGGGTCTATCTCCCAGATCCGGCCTGCTGGAGAATGTTTCATCCATCACCTGATGGCACTGATGAGTGCCTGCTACGTGGTCTAACTGCTTGGACAGGTAAGCGACTGGGCGTTGCCAAGAGCCCAGGTATTGGGTTAAGACCCCTGTAGCTGTATGCAGGTGTTCATGGACATGTAGACAGAATGGTCGCTGGTGGTCGGGGAGCCCCAGGGCGGGGGCTTCCATGAGGCACTTCTTTAGCGTCTGGAAGGCCTCGGTCTGATCAGGGCCCCATACAAAGGGGTCATGTTCTCCCCCTCTTGTGGAGGCATATAATGGTTTTGCAATCCAGGCAAAATTAGGAATCCAAATACGACAAAATCCGGCTGCTCCCAAAAATTCCCTGACTTGTCTTCGGGAGCGAGACAAGGGAATACGACATACAGCTTCCTTTATTTCAGGACCCATCCTCCTCTGGTCCCCTTGCAGATGGAATCCTAAATATTTAACTGAGGTTGCGCATATTTGAGCCTTCCGGCGTGACACCTTATATCCAGCTTCGTACAGGAGCTGTAGGAGATCCCGTGTTGCAGCGAGGCAGGTGTCATACGAAGGGGAGGCTAGCAAGAGGTCATCTACATATTGGAGGAGGACACCCCTCTGGGCATCAGAACAAAAATGGGCCAAGTCCTAGGCCAAAGCAGTGCTGAACAGAGTAGGGGAATTCTTGAATCCCTGCGGCTGTCTTGTCCAGGTTAATTGCCTTTTTCGGCCAGTTCTTGCATCTTCCCATTGGAAGGCGAATAGTGCCTGACTCTCTGAGGCCAGGTGGATACAAAAGAAAGCATCTTTTAGATCTAGTACTGTATAATGTGTAGTGCTGGCGGGTATCAGGGCCAGGAGGTTGTAAGGATTGGGTACCACGGGGTGGACAGAGACTACTGCATTATTCACAGCCCGGAGATCCTGAACTGGACGATACTCCTGGGTTCCTGCTTTCTGGACTGGCAACAGGGGCGTGTTCCATGCTGATACACAGAACTTAAGTATGCCATGCTCTAGGAGGCGTGCCAGATGTGTCTGAATATTTGCTTTTGCTTTTTGGGGAATGTGATACTGGCGTATGCTGACAGGATTTGCACCAGACTTTAATTCAACTAAAACAGGAGGAATGTTTCTGGCCATGCCAGGTGGGTTATCCTCTGCCCACACCCCTGGGGCATGCAGCTGGGGCGGGAGAGGTGTCACTCCGGTTTCCTCCGTTAAGGTTCTCCATTCCTCCTCTCTGGGCATTATCAGGGCTAAAATGCCAGTCACCGAGGCCTTCTGAGGAGGGAATGCAGTTAACGGGGCATGGAATAATAAGGAGGCACCTATATCAGGATGGAACGTAATTTGGGCCTGTAACTTCATCAATAAGTCCCTCCCCATCAATTGGACTGGGCACTCAGGGACATACAGAAAGCTATGGTGGACCTGGTGGCCCCCGAGGGTACAGTTACGGGGTGCCAGGACTGGGCGAGTCATGGGTTGGCCCGACGCTCCCACTATAGTAAGGGACCGACCAGACAGTGGAGCCATTGGCTGGGTGACCACTGAATGTTCGGCCCCAGTATCAATCATGAACTCTACATCTTTTCCCCCTATATTAAATCTAACCATCGGCTCCTTGTTGCCAAGGGGGATGGAGCCCGGTTCTCTTCAGTACTCAGGGAAATGGGAAGCAGGGGAAAGATAGGGGGCAACTCCCTCGTCAGCCAGTGCCATAACTCCACCCTGGGTCCCATGCCTGTATCGTCCGTCCTCCATCTGTCCTCTAACCTGACTCTGTCCTTCTGTCATACTTACTGCCCCCCCTTCTGTCCCTTTAGTGGGCATTCATTCTTCCAATGCCCAAAACCCTTACAATAGGCACACTGATCTCTACCTAAAGGAGGTCTACCACCTCTCCCTCTGCCTCTACCCCTGTCTACTCTCGGGGTCCCTGACTGAATGGTCCCACCCGTCATCCCTGATACTGCTACAGCTATCAAATCCGCCTTCTGCCTCATCCTTTTTCCATCCTCCCTCTTCCTTTCCAAATCTCTATTCTGAAATACTTTATTAGCGATCTCCACTAGCTGGGACTGGTTCATGCCGGCGAAACCCTCTTGTTTCTGGAGTTTTTGACGTATGTCCCGTTGGGCCTGGCTGACGAAGGAGGCATTGACCATCCTTCTATTTTCCTCTGCTTCGGGATCAAAGGGAGTATATATCCTATACGCATCTATGAGTCGTTCTAGGAACGCGGTAGGAGATTCCTCTAACCCCTGAATGATCTCACTTATTTTACCCATATTAACATGTTTCTTTGCAGCGGCTCTCAATCCCCCTAGTAATCCTCTCCGGTATATGTGGAGATCATATCTGTGTACCGAGGAATTAATGTCCCAGGGGGGCTGTGTTCCGGGGTAGTGATCAGAAGCCCATTGCTTTGGATTAGCATTATCTGCGCCCCTGGCTTCTTTCTCCAGGCACCTAAGTGCTCCGGCATCTATACGACCTCTTTCCTCAGTAGTAAACAGTGTCATCAATAACTGCCTACAGTCTGCCCAGGTGGGTGCGTGTGTTGCAAATATGGACTCCATTAGGCTGGTCAGTACAGCAGGTTTCTCAGAGAAAGGGGGGCTGTGGGTTTTCCAATTGAACAAATCGGTGGTGGTAAAGGGGACATAAGTGAATACTTCACCACCTACAATGTAACTACATGACACACCATTGTGACATGTTAAAAGAACTAAACTGGCCATCACTGGACTCTAGACGCACCCTTCACCTTTCCAACCTGGTGTTTAAGAGCTTTTCTGGGAAGCTACCACCCTACCTGAATATGCTGCTTCCCCCGGCAGTTCCCTCATCCTATAACCTCAGATCCAGGACCAGCACCTTACTTGCAACACCGCAATACAAAAAGAAAATGGCTCGATCCTCATTTTCCTACAGAGCACCGCAAATATGGAATAACCTCCCAGACACCGTCAAATCTTCCCCCAGTCTAAAGTCCCTTAAGACTTCCCTATTAACATGCCTCAATACAAAATGCACCTGTAAACATGTAACATAATGACTTTATTTCCTCCATATTTATTTTTCTGTTAATCTGTATATTTGGTCTTGTGTTAATATCTTGCATTTTACTATTTTGTATTTCTGTAACCACTCAATGTTCTCGAACCCAGGACATACTTGAAAACGAGCGAAATCTCAATGTATCCTTCCTGGTAAAATCCTTTTATAAATAAAATAAATAAAATCAACGGGAACTATGTGGCTACGTACAGGCATACTGAATATCTGTTTGGGCTGCTTTATACCATGATCCAGACGGGTTACTGCTTTTGAGGGAGGTGTCAGGATCAGGGGGGTTTCAGACAGGAACCTCTGGGAATCTTGGATGGGACTAAATAAAATATTTTTAGGTGTAATCCCAAGGGGTAGCTCCGGGTATATGTTTGGAACAACCGCTCTATCGAGATCTCCCTCCACCCATTCGATGTCCCCTGGCTGGAGGGTAGTAGAAGGAGAGGTGACACGGGACGTGATCCGCGATAAATCAGCTGCTGCGGGTGGCTGAATGCGATACAGGGGAGGAGGAGGGGGATCGTCTTCGGGGTCTGCCACTAATACCGGCTTGTGGGCCAGACTTTTGGGGGGGCCCTGGAGAGGCATGATGTTTTGTAGCCTATTTTTTATTCTGCAATTATACCTCCAGACATCGATCTAGGGAAACTGGTCAGGGTGTCCCGGAGTACCTGTGACGATATCATAGACCCTCTGAACTAAAGGGGCATCTAAGGATCATCCAGGAGGCCACTGGGCGATCAAGACGGGTCATTCCTGACTACACAAGGTAACCAGGGTGTCCGGGCATAAGGGTTTACCATAATCATGCTTTCCAAACAGGGTTTTAAAATTGTCCAGCATGTGTCCCAAGGGCGTCCCCTTGTACTGGGAATGCTTTTGACCCATAGTAACACACTCGGTATTTCGTTCAACAGTTCAGACGTTCCCCTGTTAGCGGCTGCACGCGGTCGCCCGGGGCAGAATCTCAAATTTGCAAATTTGACAAGTGGTCCACTCTCAAATTTGCTTCCCCACTAGCTGGGTAGGCTCGCACGTATTCACACAGACTTTCTCTCACACAATACCGAGATCCGAACCTGAGAAGGAGGGTAATTAAGCCTCCCCTCTTCTCCAGATAGGAGAAGGTACAGACAGACAGACGGATACAGTATACTGACCGCTCAGACGCTAGCGCTGGCCCGAATTCCTGAAGACTCGTCAACGGACATCGACCTGGGTCACAGAGACAGGAGAACCGGGGAGCAGGTGAAGATCCTGATTTCAGACAAAATCGTCCGTGGCGCCAACCGAAGATGTTCAGTCCACCCCGGTCCTCTGAGTCGCTGTCCGTCAGGAATCCTCAATGCACGCGGCAGGAGATCCCTCAGGTGCCCGATCAAAAAGACAGGGCAGTGGTTTCCCGGCCAATGCACCATATGAAATAGGAACCAGAATTTAGGGATTTCGTGTCGCGGCGGAGAAATAATACCCAGACAGAGATTCTTCAGGAAGGCAGGATTTATTCACCGAGACTCAGTGGCATCATGGCAGGACGACCAGCAATGAGTCCAGATGCCCTTTTGCATATACATTTTATAGCCCCCGATGACGCGTGAAACCTTTCAGTTGGTAGTATAGATTTACAGATAACCGATAACAAAAGACCAGAATCTCATTAACGGCCGTTCCCTCGAATCTATTCAGGAATCGTGGTTCCGGCTCATGCCCTGAGGGGTCTTGCCTGCTGGACACCTGGACAAACTTCTTTTGCACACGGTTCAATGCTTTGCACACGGTTCAGGTTAACCCTTTGTATACTGTATTAAGTTGTATCAGTTAAGGTTACATAATCATTGTAATACAAACCATTTTTCGCCAACCCATTCCTCCTTCATTAAGTTGAGGCCTAAATGGCATTTGTTGCCACCTGTGTGGTGCGTACGCACTTCGGTGCTCACGTACTTCGTGTGTTGATCTCCATTGATCACAAATCAGTGCTACGACGGACGTTAAACTGTGCAGCGACA
Organism: Leptobrachium leishanense; assembly: GCA_009667805.1. NCBI lineage: Eukaryota > Metazoa > Chordata > Amphibia > Anura > Megophryidae > Leptobrachium > Leptobrachium leishanense. The sequence continues at coordinate 162,820,323 of CM019063.1, read as the reverse complement.
CGTCATGTGATGACGTCATGTGATGACTGCGTTCGCCTGATGCTAGCCTAAAGTAGACTTTGAGGTCAACTTTGATTTATATTTTTGCGAAACTCGAAATCTGGAATTTTTAGTTGACAGAGTGCCCATCATAGCATTGGCAGAGCAGAGCCGACAGGGGACCCTATTCCAAGGTTGGTGTTAACAACCCCCTAAAATATAAAGTTCACAACAACTCTCATTAACTTTACACCAACCTTAGAATAGGGCCCAGGTGCGGCAAAATCTATGACAAAAGTAAGGCCAATTAAAAACAAGGGGCTCTATTCTAAACTTCTCACTAACATGGGGACAATAATCATGAATTCCTGTAGCGTCCCCATGTTAACATGGTATTTCGGGGCAGGCACTAGCTCAGCACCTTGCCTCAAAATGCAGCACTAACCGCGCGGATACTCGCGATAGCTCTTCCGTGCTGCTGTGAATATCACCTTCTAGAGTCTATAGCACAACTCTCCTTTGGACAGCAAGCCCTGAGCAACCTTGCTCTCGCAAGATCGCACTGCGGAGGGAGACTGGGAACTATTTGTTCCCAGTCTCACTCTGTTCCTGGCCAGAAGAAGCAGTGGCTCGGGCCAACCTTTTCACCGTGGGATGAGAGCGGAGTATGGGATTTGATGGGGGGGGGGGGGTTTAGGGGGTGTCAACTGATTTTTCAATTGCAAAGTCATTTACTACCAGCGTTTAGGCTGTGCTAACTTTTGCGTCTCCGCATCCAGATGGTAATTTATGTCTGCACTTTGTAATACCATAGACACGCTAATTAATGATTGCGCTCCCTATGTTAGGTATAGGACGCACAAAGGACAGTAAGCTGTGAAACGCTAATAGATTTCACCCCAATGTAGCATCAGGAATGTAATATGAATGACAGACGTTAAACGTCTACCACTAACCGTTACATATTGAGAAGCTACATTAGCACCAACTATGGATTAATGCCCGAGGCTTTGTCTTTAAAATAGCAGCAGTCATTGTACGTTGCACACATGGTGCTCATTAATGCCGATATGCTTTTGTGGCCCCAGGCTTTCCTGGAAGCTTGTTGCTTTTCTGCAGGATATGCCCTATCTGACCAGGTGCTTCCCATAACCTCATACAGTCTTAGAAATGGCAGAAAACCCGCTTCACTGTAAAAACAGGCAGTAAGCTGGATTCAAGCAGTAGGAAGTGATTTCATTCTTTCAGCTTGTGATTCTATATACTAAATGTGTCATCCTATCCAACCCCCAATTCTTTACAGCTTAACATTATCATTTGCTTCAAAAATCAGCCATTACTTGTTTTAATAGATTTCCTTGCTTTGTAAATTAAAATATTGCTCTGTTAATACAATCATGTGCAATAAACCTTTTTAGCTCTGTAATTTACTGCTTATGGCATCTATAGTTGACCCTCTGCATTCTGTCTGTTTTTAAGAAATATTAATTTGCTTCAGTACATTCCAGTGTGTTTTATCTCGTATTTTTAATGGTTCATATATCTTTTTTACACACCCATTCTTTTTTTTGTAATGCAGAAGAAAGAAATATATTAAACAGTTCTTATTACAGAGTACAGAGTACAGAGCACTGGTGAGACCTCACTTGGAGTACTGTGTGCAGTACTGGAGACCATATCTCCAGAAGGATATAGACATCTTAGAGAGAGTTCATAGAAGGGCTACTAAAATGGTGTACGGCTTGAAGGAGAAAAGTTACCAGGAAAGGCTTAATTATCTTAACATGTACAGCTTGGAAAAAAGACAAGACAGAGGAGATATGATAGAAACATTTAAATACGTAAAGGGAGTATATTTAAAAGGAAACAAAGTAGCAAAACAAGAGGACATAGTCTTAGATTAGAGGGGCAAAGGTTTAAAAGTAACATCAGGAAGCATTATTTTACTGAGAGGGTGGTGGATACATGGAACAGCCTTCCAGTTGAAGTGGTAGAGGCCAAAACAGTAATTGAATTTAAGCAAGCATGGGATAGGCATAAGGCTATCCTAAACAAAAGATAAATCCAGGTAAAGTATCCATGTAATTGGGCAGACTAGATGGGCCGAAAGGTTCTTATCTGCTGACATTTTTCTATGTTTCTATGTTCATTTATTAACAAGAATGTGTTTCAAACCCAAGATAACTTGCACTAAAGGGGCAGGGATGGGTTTTAGTTTCAGATGTAGTTTTTGTTTGTCCTTCTCAATGCGATTTAAATGCAAGCACATGTGCATTGGTTGATGTTTTTTAAAACCTTTGTGGGTGATTCAAAGTGTAAAATAGAAGATCTGTGGCGCTTAGAAGAGAGAGAAAAAAGGGATATAGTTGAGCTCGGTCGCTAGAACACCTATAATGGTAGATCCCAAACTACCATAAACAGAACCAAGCAAGAGAAAGAATGGCGCAGCGCTCGTATGGATAACCCACCCCAAAGTGAATTAAATCACAAAGGGGTGAAACTTACAAAAAAACGGGATGGGAATTCTCTCTAGATGTATTGTCATTCGTCATAAACTAAAGGGACGATTTTACATCAATATCATGGAAAAAGACAGAACAACATCTCATAGTGTGAATCCGTTGATAAAAACGAATCGTATTTCTTATATCGTATGATATACCACTCACATTTCGGAGAGCGTCAAAACGCTCTGTGGATTCAGTGTGTGGGTATTTTAGGGCATGCCCGTCTGCCACAGCCTCATCAGAAACTTGATGTATCTCTGTTTTTTAAAAAAAACAAAAACAGAAATAGTGCGGGATAGTGCAGATCGTCTGTACTTAGATTTGAAACAAATAGTGAAAAAGTCGCACTCACCCCACTGGAGCCTCTGACCAGACGCCAAGTATATTCGCTGGAGGTTTATAGTAATTCCGCCAAAACCTTATAAATGCGACTCAAAGAGGGAGGATCCCAACCTGGATTGATGAATCTAACGAGGAGGAAAAAAAGTGCAAATATTTTTTTAATTCTGGATCAGCCAGATAAAAACAATAAAAAATTAAGAGTCCAGACGCCTTTCGCCCTACGTAATAACGGGCTTCATCAGAGGGAAAAAAACAATTACAAACCAAGCTTTATTTCCTCCTCGTTAGATTCATCAATCCGGGTTGGGGTCCTCCCTCTTTGAGTCGCATTTATAAGGTTTTGGCGGAATTACTATAAACCTCCAGCGAATATACTTGGAGTCTGGTCAAAAGCTCCAGTGGGGTGAGTGCGACTTTTTCACTATTTTTTTCAAATCTATGTACAGACGATCTGCACTATTTCTGTTTTTGTTTTTTTGGAGAAACGGAGATACATCAAGTTTCTGACGCGGCTGTGGCAGACGGGCTTGCCCTAAAATACCTGCACGCCAGTGACGTGCAGTGAGGTCAGTGGCTGATGAGGCACTGGCTAGTATCAGAGCCAGATATACAAATGCAAAACAGCCAGAAAACCTTCTAGCTCCCAAAGAGGAGGCTTCAGGCATTTAGTACATCAGAAGGACAGACACTGCGAGTAAGTACTGACTGGAAGACGATCCTGTTCCTTAGACCTCTCACTCCTTTATACAGTACAATTATCCAACAATATGCCTTCTAAATTGCATTGGCAAAGACTTCTTAAATGAAGAATCTACAGTCTTGGGTCCTTGTACCTAGACTTGTTTTCATACAGGGTTATTCATTCAGAGAGTGGTGACAAGCAGGAGAATGACTGGAGAATGGAAAATTCTAGGTCAAAATAGCCAAACCAGAAAATTCTCCTATTCCTCTCCCTTTCCAAATCTGTTATTTTGACCTAGAATTTTCCATTCTCCAGTCATTCTCCTGCTTTTTACCGCTCTCTGAATAACCCTGATACAGGGCTATTCAGAAAGAGGTGAAAACCTTGAGAATGAGTGGAGAATTTAATGCTAGGTTAAAATAGTCAAACCAGAAAAAGTCTCCCATTTATCTCACTTTCCAAATTGGCTGTTCATTCTCCTGCCAATGCTCAAGGTTTTCACCTCTCTCTGAATATCCCTGATAGTATTATTGACTCATTGTGCTGGCTCACTGAGGCAGGAGAATGAACAATCTAGACCAGGGTTTCTCAACTCCAGTCCTCAGGACCCACTACAGGCCAGAATTGCAGATCACCTTGGGGAAATGCAGACTGAATACTGCAATCACTGAGCAGCAAATCATATCACCTGTGCTGTGCTTCAGATATCTGGAAAACCAGGCCGTTAGTGGCTCCTGAGGCTACGAGTTGAGAAACAATGATTCTAGACCAAATAGCCAATTTGGAAAGTGAGATAAATGGGAGAATTTTTCTGGTTTGATTATTTTGACCTAGAATTTTCACTTCTCCAGTCATTCTCAAGGATTTCACCTCTTTCTGAATAGCCCTGTAGCAGGGTTATTCAGAGAGTGGTGAAAAGCAGAAGAATGACTGGAGAATGGAAAATTCTACGTCAAAATAGTCAAACCAGAAAAATTCTCCCATTTATCTCACTTTCCAAATTGGCTATTCATTCTCCTGCCAATTCTTAAGGTTTTCACCTCTCTGAATAACCCTGATAGTATTATTGAATCATTGTGCTGGCTCACTATAGCTTACACTCTCTTCAGTATTTCAGGCTCATAAAAGGTTAACCCAACACTTGCCCCTGGCAAAACACACACACACACACACACACACAGATTGGAGATCTAAATATACATACACACAGCAGGTGAAAGAAAGGGTGTGTGTAAAGAGACCTGCACTGTAAGGCTGGGGTCAGACTAACGCATTTTTAACGTGCGTTTAGGCGCACTTAATCACGGCCGCAGTAGCAGCAAATGACAGCCAATATATGAAGTACGGCCGCACGAAAGTCCGGCCGCGCAACGCAAGTGGAAAATGAACACATTTTTTCGAGAACGCAGAACCGCTAGTACTGACGTACAGCGTGCGCTGCGACGGCATAGCGGCGTGATTAGGAGATGTCAGACGCTGCTAATGTCTTAGCCTACATAACGTCCAGATGCAAAAAGTGTTTTATTGACGATCCGTAAAAAATCACGCACGAAAATGCGCGTCGTCTGACCGTTTTTCGCGCATTCCGTGAAAGAATACGTCAATGCGTTCGGACGCACTTTTTGACTGTCGCTGCGAATAATGCGTTCGTTGACCCTAGCCTTAGAGAACACACACACACACACACACACACCACACACACACACACACACTCTCTATATGCTGCCCCTATAACATAGTATTATTAAGAGGAGCCTGGCCACATCCATTAGGTTTCCTTAAAGCACCTATACATTTTGCGTCATTCATATTTTACTGAAGGGAAAGCAAGCCACTGACCCAACCTGACTTCTGCACACTGCAGGGCAGCACTTTCAGGCACTGACCAGGGAGCAAAATTGATATCTGACACCCCAGCCCCAAGCCAGTGACCAATGAAGCACACGCTGTGATCTGACAGCCCTGGTAGAAGATGAGTTGTGAGAGTCTTGCAGGCAACTTTGCATCTGCTGAGTTCCTCGCCTTTCCTGTCCTGTCCCTCCCCAGGCGGCCTGGCTAGAGGTGAGGTACAATACATCATACAGATTGGCAGCTAAGCATCTGAACATCAGGAAATCAGCACAGAGGAAAGCCATGGCCTCTCCCTCCCCATCATTAAACCCCCCCCCCGTGAGGTCCCTTACCTTGCAGCTGGGCAAAGAGGGCTTCCTGCTGCTGCTTGAATTTCAAAGCTTGCACCTCTGACTCCTTGGGTTTCTGGACCATGTAAGTGGAAAGCTCCACTTGCCAGCACCATCATTGCTATGAGACGGGAGATAGTCTGGAGCAGACCCTTCTGCCTCCTGCTGCAGATGCAGAACCCTGTGCCCATGATCCCTGCAAAGTCAAACCTATGCCCTCCTTCTCAGTGTCAGCTCTCATTCCAGAATGGGCACCTGGCAGAGGGGAGGCTGCTGCACCCCTTCAGATCCCTCCTGGGGGCAGATGTGTTGGCAATTCTTCCAGCCCTAGTTAGCAGACAATAACCAGCCTGGGGTATAAATTGGCATCTGCAGATCTGAGTGGCAGAGCAGGGCACCCCTGTGCCAAGCTCCTGGACTGCAGCTCCCCATGCAGCCAGTCAGGGGTTGTCCATCATGCAATCTTTTCACAGCCTGCATTGGAGGGCTGCCTGGCCTAACTGCTAGATGTGCCCCTTCCTGTCAATCCGAGGCAGTCCTCTAATGCAGGCGTTTTTTGGGAATGGCTTTGACCAATGGTGCTTTCCCATTGGTCCAAGCTTTTCCAATGCTCTATCAGTGCCTGTCAGTTTCTGCGGCACTAATGAGCAGTGACCGGGAAATAGGCAGCACTTGTCTCTGACGTGTGCTGCACACATCTTGAGCAGTTTACGCAATTAGTGCAGCGGGGAAACGTCCTGCTATGCAAATTGCGTAGGCTGGGAAAACTAATGCCTGCAGAGGCAGAGGATGGAGCTGACAGCAGGGGAGCAGGTGAGTTTGTTTTTAGTTTATTAACTTATCACTTAATGGCAGGTGCGGAGTCTGCCTCCACTGACTGCACGTCCCTGTCGCACGCTGAATGCACAGAGCGTTTTGACGCTCTCCGAAATGTGAGTGATATATCATACGATATAAGAAATACGATTCGTTTTTATCAACGGATTCACACTATGAGATGTTGTTCTGTCTTTTTCCATGATATTGATGTAAAATCGTCCCTTTAGTTTATGACGTATGACAATACATCTAGAGAGAATTCCCATCCCGTTTTTTTGTAAGTTTCACCCCTTTGTGATTTAATTCACCTTGGGGGTGGGTTATCCATACGAACGCTGCGCCATTCTTTCTCTTGCGTGATTCAAAGTGTGCCTTTTGTTTGCAAAGTTGCAAACACTGGATTTTCTTTTGTGAAAGATTGGAGATTTTCAACCAATGTCAGGAGAAGCTTCACTGACCAGTGTACAGAATTTTGAAGAACGCTGGCGTCTGTTGCCGTTACATCAATGGCAATTTTCACCTGTGTTTACAACATCAGTAGCACCTGCTTTTTCTGAATAAGCCCCTTTTGTCTGTATTTCAAGCTGGTCATCCCACAGGTAAATTGCAGCGAGCATGGCTATTTAAGAGCAACCCTAAATGAGAAGATTTGCTTAAAATAGATTATGCCCTGGGGGGGATCAGTTTCATTTTCAGGACTGCCTTCATATAATGGAAAGCATCTTCCTACATAAAAACTAGGAATGCATTGATGCCAATTTTTTTCAGGTACTCACTGATACCAAGTACTCGTACTTTTATTTAATGTCATGTGACTACTTTCCCAGCACCCAGACACATGTATATACAGACACAGACCCCAGATACATGTATATCCAGACACAGACCCCAGATACATGTATATCCAGACACAGACACCAGATAAAATGGATACCCAGACCTCATACCCCAGATACATGTATACACAGATCCCAGACACTACTGCTAACAGAATGCATTAAAAGCATTCCGTAGCATTCCCCTCTGGCTGGCCGCGTGTTCCTCCAGGCTCCGTGCGGCCGCGTGTTCCTCCGAGTAGTCACCGGCTTGTGAAGACTGTGGCGCGACCCCCGCAAGATCACGACTGGAGGCCGCGTCACAGCCTTCACATCCTGGCGGCCACTCGGAGGAACACGTGGCTGCTTGGAGCCTGGAGGAACATGTGGCCAGGTGGAGGGTAATGCGGCAAGCCGGAGGGTAATGCTAGTGGAATGTTTTTAATGCATTCTGCTAGCAGCCCCAGCCCCTCGGATACCAGAAAGCCAGCCCAGCACTGGCTCCCGGCTATCGGTAGAGGTATCAGGGCATTTGCACGAGTACTTTGTACTCATGCAAATGCCGGTATCGGCATCGGTGCATCCTTAATATAAACCCTGTGTGGCCACGTGTATAATTGAACAAATACTGGTTTCTATGTATATGTAGTGCGGCATTGAATGTATTGAGTGTTAGACACCATTTACAATGGATGTTGGACTACAGATTCATTGATAAATCTTTTTTCTCCCCCATCCGCAGCTTTAAAACCATCATCCACTACATTGATAATCAGTTTGAACGCTACCTGCATGACGAGAGTGGCCTTAATAGACGTCATATCATTGATAACCGCGTGCACTGCTGTTTCTACTTCATTTCTCCCTTTGGACATGGGTAATGTACATCTCTTCCAATTTCAGATCAATGTAGAGATCTTGTTAATATGAGCTTCTATTCAGGGGAAGGTTATGCACAGAAGGAACGTGAGATAGGGAAATGAGTAAACCTGGCATGTCTGAGTTTAAAGATGTGGATTTAAATGTATTCTTCGATTGGGTTTAAAGAAAGTGTATTTAATTATTTTTTTATGGCTACTATAAGCAAAATATAGTTTTGAAGGAAAAAAGAAGAGTGTCAGGTCATTATTATTTTTGTTTTCTGGATTGTGGGTCCGTGGTCATGTGCACTGTTTGTCGGGACCAAGTCTTCCCCATATACCAGCGTTTTGTTTCTAATGTAAATGCCATGTGGTGACTGGATTTTACTCTTATCTATCAGGGTTATTCAGAGAGAGGTGAAAACCAGGAGAATGACTGGAGAAGTGAAAATTCTAAGTCAAAATAGCCAAACCAGAACAATTCTCCCATTTATCTCACTTTCCAAATCGGCTATTTTGACCTAGAATTTTCACTTCTCCAGTCATTCTCCTGGTTTTCACCGCTCTCTGAATAACCCCCTATGATGCTTAAAGTTGTACTCTAGCCATCATGATCCCTTAAACTAATTTAACTGGAACTGGGGGGCATGATTCCACCCAATCACCTCCCATTCAACTTGTCTCACTTCTGTCCTTCAACTTTGCTTGGCCGCTCTGACAATGCTTCAAACCACAGAATTTACCGTGATGGCTGTAAGCTGGCAGCTGGGGGTTGGGTCCATAAGGTCAAGTCCACTGTGTTGAGAAGCATTTGATTACCTGATGGGGCCTTTCGACTGCTGGTTCACTTAAAATCCCTGGATTACTGAATCTTCTCTTAGATTATTGAGTTACACTCTAATTAATGTTAGTGCGGGATAATAGCCTGGTAAATTATTGTTAATGTTACTTGTGTGTGTGTCGGCTTTTAACATGTCTTGTGCACTTTTCATAATGTATTGACAAGAAAAAACAATCATAAAACATGCTCCATACTATAGACTTCGTTCACTAAACGCTAAATTGCCTCCGAGTGCAACTCCGCTGTATTTGCATAATGATACCATTGCACATGAGTCTTGACATTTTTTTAAGTGATTAGCTTGTAGCGCTCACCCCCGGAGGAGCCGCTGAATAACCCAGGATTGGTCTCACCGCACTAACAATTCACTGTACACCAGCACACCGTTATAGATGTTCTCAAATGTACTTTACTGTAAGCAATAAATCTCAATATTTACACATGTACTTTAACTGCGAAAATCAAACATTCTAGGGAATAAATGACAGTCATATGAAATCGTAACTATATAGCGTCTAAACCTTTGGTATAATTCTCAAATCCTTTTTGGGTCAAAGTCCCATGTTAGAGATACGTTTTTAGTTTAAGTCCTAGGGTACCCAGGTACTAGGTCCACTGGCCATTGGATGGATGAATATTTTCGACTAGTCAATGTTGGGGCCCTGAAATTTAAGTAAGCAAATAAGTGCGCACTGTTAGCAAAGTCATAGGCCGGTGGCATCTCACCCAACCGGCGAAACAGCTTGTCCCGGACCGATGAAACTCTGGAGGAAAGTCCTTCTCTGCCGCCTGGAGCCCAGTGCTCCCGAGCCGAATCTCCTCAGCCAGAAGTCGAATGCCGCCAGCACTCCGCTCCGCTTGCGGCCTCCTTACACAAGGTCCCCCTCGAACACACTTGCCACAGTAACAGTCCAGCGTGATATACTGCAGGTTGATGTACACTCTCCCCGATTACTCCAGCAATGGATGCCGCCGATTCTCCGCGCTCCAACTTGCCCAGATCCCATAAAGTGTCTCTCCAGCGACTGACTTTATTCACCGCTTTCCTCGTTCTGCACACGATGCTCTTCACTTCGTGGTGCCAGAGAGCTTGCTTCCTTCCTTTCTCCCAGGGGTTTCTGGGGGACGTAGTCCATAAGTCCATTATAGTATGGGAAATACATTACGCTCTGGCTCCCCCTAGAGGCATAACGGTTGCAGTTCTCAGAGCCAACTTAAACACAGGGCTACAAGCTTAACCGACAAGTGCAACTGGACAAATAGTAACATAGTAGCCAGTTAAAATTCAATATTTAGTGAATAGGGTACTGTATGTTAATTATCATATATTCAAATATATCTTATTTTCTTTCTAATGTTTGCCTTTGTCTTATCCATGTGGTCAGGAGTTTGCAGAGAATTCCCAATAACCCCCATAATAATTATTCACGATGGTATAAGACGGGTATCTCTGTATGGAAATCGAGTACCACTTTTAAAAACGATATTTTATTAAATGTAGGTCTCCAATTGCACCATAGATACATTCATGCCCATGAAAATATGACCCTTACACTAGGTAAAAATTCAAATGAAATTACTTGAGGCGATTAATGATCCGCTTTAAGCATCATAAAATAACCTAGGAGCTTTCTCTTTTCGTTACTTATGTTATTAAGGCAATCCTTGGTATTTGCTGTAACCCCTTAATTTCAAAATTTAAACTTACATTTAGAGAAATGAACTACGAGAGAAATGCTTCTGCGCTAATCTGTCCTGATCATTTGTAATATGCAGACTTTTTTTGTAATTCGTTATTTTTCTAATGTTACATTCTTATTTCTGGTGATTCATAAAAGAATGGAGCACTTAAACCATTTACTATTTTTTTTCTTCTTCTGCATATTGTTTTTTTCCTATGTAGTAGAGGTTAAGTATTATTTCTTAAGCCTTACTTAATGAAGAGCCATTGATTGGGCTCTTGCCTTTCCAAAGTCTTTTTTGGCATCAAAAAGTAATACGGTTAATACTTTTCTGCTTTGATGGATTAGACAACAGGAGGTCTGATGGAGGGGGAGTGTAGTATTGAAATATTAAATACTTGCATGGCACGAACAATACCTCTAAAGGTTTGTACCATAGACTTATCCAATTCCTGTAAAGCGGGTTACTTATGTTTTATATTGTAATATCATAACAAGCAAACCTGCACACTTCTAGCACATATAGACAATTTTCTACAAAATAAGAACAAAAAACCCACCAGACTATCTAGAAGAAACGCCCTCAAGCAAAAAACTGTTAATTTTAGTCGTATTTTAGTCATCTGAATTGTTTTCCGTTTTAAATAACTAAAACTACAGCAAATTTAGTCTAGTAAAATAAAACCAGTCAGATGACTAAAATGGCATTTTAGTCAAAAGACTACGACTAAACTTAAATCAAAATTTTGTTGTCAAAATGAACACTGCAGCACACTTTAACTAAACCTATTAGATTTTAATAGACTAAATTTACTGTAGTTTGAGTCGACTAAAATCTTATGTTAATTAATCAACTAAAACTGAAAAAGTTCATATGACTAAAACACGACTAAAATTAACAATGCAAAAAAAATAAAAAATGCCATGACGCTGATTATTGGGTACTGAAGTCCAAGCTATAATAGAATAATAATGTATTTTGTGACAATTAATTATAAAGGATCTTGTGGAACTGAAACTTCAATTTATATTTGAAATCTGCAGCACTTTCCTTTCTCCATATCCCTCATTCAAAACTTGAGAGTTATACAGCTCTTGGTACCGCTTCCCAAACACTAGACACAAGGTAGTTCTGGGAAGAATGTGTTTTACTTTACCAGGTAAAGTATCCATGTAATTGGACAGACTAGATGGGCCGAAAGGTTCTTATCTGCCGACATTTTCTATGTTTCTATGTTATTGGAACTGCAGACCAATTTATATATGGAACAAGGGAGAAGGCACAATCAATACAGTGCATCATTTACATAAAGAGGGGGAATATTACTTCAGGAGTTGCACAAACATGATCATTTTACCCTAGACAGGAAGAGGGCCGGATTAACATAGGGGCAGATGGAGCAGCAGCTCCAGGCCCATGTCTCAGAATAGGCCCAGAGAAAGGTTACTATGTCTGCATTTGGACCCCTGTATCTCCAACTCCATAGCAGCTACAGGGTCAAGTGAGGTGTCACTGGAAAGGCCAGAGCATGGCCTTTCCTACGTTACCAAAATGGTACCAAATATGACCAGATTTTAAGTAAAATAAATAAAATAATAAATATTACTGTTGGAAAGAAAAAGGTAAATATTTTTCACTTTTCAATTCGAAAGTAAACACTGATGCTGCACTAACCATCACATTTCTCATGTCACAAACAAGTGTGGAGTTGATGGGTGATGGTACAATCCATTGTTACGAATTGTTACATCAAAAACCTAAACTGCCGCACTGCAGGGAACTTTGGACCCCTGCATCACTAATCTTTACACCTCACAAGGTCAAGTGAGGTGTCATTGGACAGGGCAGAGTCTGGCCTTTGCATTAATACCAAACCTGACCATGTAAAATCTAAAAGAAAAGAAAACCATTTTTATTTATTTTTAGTTCCAAAGCGATGACATTGTCCATTTGCCACGTATAAAATGAGCAATACCACTGCTATTACTCACCTTCTCATTTCCCACGCTGGGAGCTGTGTTTTATACATAGTCCTATTATTCGTAAAAAAAAAACATGCTCCAAAACACAAGGAAAATATTTCTTTCTTTCATTTTTTGGTTGAAACTGCATTTTTTCTGAGAAAATATACAATAACAGGTTCTCATTTCACTTTTTTTTCTTAACAAGAATGCCATATAGAATATATAATCACAAAGGTTTGGATGATAAAATGGGGAATTTTTTTTTTCTTCACTCTTTAAATGATTGAAATCTGAATGAAAAATTAATCACACAGTATCTGCCTGGTTAGATATACCCGTATCTGCACTATTAAATAACCTAAAATATGTTTTAATTTGACTAAATTACAAAAAAAGACACCAAAATATTCAGCTCCAGGCCCATAGAGATCTTAATCCGGCCCTGGACAGGATTAACACATTAACAACATCAAAACAAGCTACAGATAATATAACCAAACAGAACGAAAGTTGTTAAACGTTTGCAAAATAAACTCTCGAAGCACAACCAGTTTTAATACCCTAATACATAAATAAAAACACTATAATGTTAACCCTAATTTGCCCACGTATATCCTCTGTCTGGGAGTTGTCTTTGCCACCTTGGTCCATGGTCTCTTGGCGGGAGGCATTCACACTGCTACAACAAGCACAGAGGCTGTATCTAGTGTATGCAAGGTTGAAAAATGTGCTATGAAAGGTGAACCGAGCGTCTGTTACAATGTCAAATGTCTATATTCCACTAAACACATAACCGCATTGTTCTGTGTAGGTTTTGTATACTTTCTTGTGGACCAACTATACCAGAGGTCAGCAATCTTGGCTCCCTGATGTTTTGGGAACTACATTTCCCATGTGGCTCAGTCAGCCTAATGGGTGATTGAGCATCGTGGGAGATTAGTTCCCAAAACATCAGGGAGCCAAGGTTGCTGACCCCTGAACTATACGATAAATTCCCATGCAAGCAATGCACCCTAGAGTAGGTCTGTCAAACTTACGGCACCCCCGATGTTGATGCCTACAATTCCCAGAATTCTTTGAATGCAGTAGATACCCAGGGAATCATGGGATTTGTAGTTCAGAAACCTCTGTGCTAGAGTTTCTGAATAACAAAAGACAGCAATTGAGTAAATATTAAATAATTCCTTGCTGATAGTCATACCTTGATGCAAACAAGGCTGGAAAATATCACTTAAGTGGAGTGCTGCAGATTACTGATAGGGGAATTATTATTTCTCTCCTAACCCACTTATAATATTTCCATATTTAGCCAGGAAATTATTTTTTTTGCTTTTTGACTGCGCAGGCCAATTCACAATGTCATTTTCCTTCTCTTCACAAATGCTGGTAATGGTATATCCCTGCATGACTTGTTTTGTCTATGTCTGTTTTGGCGTTTTTAGATTAAAACCTCTGGATGTGGAGTTCATGAAGGCTCTTCATGGCAAAGTGAATATTGTGCCTGTCATCGCTAAAGCAGATACCTTAACCCTTAAAGAACGAGAGCGACTGAAAAGAAGGGTGAGTGTCTGCTAGCATTTTCTCATCCACGGACCAGTGAACCATAGAGCAAATCAGTATTTGTCGATCAGAAGTGATGCATAGTTTTCCAGTATCTATAAGATTGCCGTGTATTTTTTAGTAATGTTGAAAATGAATTGAATGGTAATATCTGTATTAATATTAAATACAGAAGGACAGCTGTAAGTTATGTTTGAGTTATGCAATCACATTGGGTGCTCCACGTGGTCACAATTGGCATCCAGACACTTGATTTTGGCGCAGTGCTGCAGGAACAACATTGACTAGAGAGTGTCCACAGGGATTGCTCTGCATGATATTTCACTTTCTTCCTGTACTACAGCCAGCGTAGGTGGTATTCCACGTTACATCACATTCTTTAATGTTCCCCACAGATATAAGTCAAGGGGTGTTAAGTCCAGGGAATGGGAAGGGGGATTCAGCAGCACTTCTGCATACTATCCAACGTCCTGGCAGGATGTCATCGAGATAAGCTCTTATATCTTCAATTATGGCGTGTAACAGTCTTGTGATGTAAAAGTTGATGTTCTGCAAAAGAACCCATGTTTAAATAGCCCCCATTTCTAACCTGAGGCTAATTAGTAGTGTGTGTGTATGTGTGTGCACATATGTACTGTACATGTGTTCTTACATGTTGTGCAAAGCATTAGAAGTCTGCAGATATGTTTGGAAAATGACAATGTTATCTTGAAAAGCAATATTGACAGGTCATGTTACAGTAACACTGGAAGCCCTGCAGGCTATGGCATTTTGCATAGTCAGGTTGTGGATGGGCACCGTTAGAAAAACCTTTCATGATAAGTTGAAATGGTTATTGCACTTGAAGTGTTCTTTTAGATCTGGGGCTATCTTCTAACGGTGTTGAGTTCTTCAGCTGTAAATGGGATTTTTATATCCGTTTTATTATGTTAGGACTTGGGTATACACTAGAGATGTGCATTCGTTTCGGACAAATTCGGAATTTGGAACGAAATTTGATAATTCGTATTCGGAAGTACTTCCGAATAATGAATCGATACGAATTCGAAACGAAACGGTATATAACGAATTTATTTCATTTTACACTGTGTCATCAACATAAAAGAAGAATTTTAATAACTGATATCAACAATCGACTTTGAAATGAACTATTGAATTGATCTTAACTTACAGTACAAGTAATAGTCAGCAAAGGACTTTGTGAAGCAAATTAATTTTGTTTCAGTGTTTAATTTGACTTCAAATACTAATTCTGTGACACCGCTTAAAATTTAACCCTAGCTTTTCTTTTAACAGCAAAATTTGATTAATTGGGGTTTTATTTAGTGATCCAAAATTCGAATTGATATCAACTATCGAATTGATATATGAAATTTGAATCGATTTCAAAATTTCAAATCGATACGAAACTAAATTAGTTACGAAATTCCGAAAACAAAATGATTTAAAATGTAACTTAACAAAACAAATTTTTCAGCCATGCACCTCCCTATTATAATATGATACTAATGACCACTAAAAAGGTGAAAGCCAGCATGGCTTTCACCTTTTTAGTGGTCATTAGTGAAGGTTGGAAGCAATGCTTTCATATTGGCCATTTCATGCCAAATCATCACAAAAAGGCACACTTTTCAACCCAGCAATCTCAGTTTTTAAGGAAATTACCATTGATACCGTGCAGAAGAATGAACGAAAATTTTCTTGTTTTTTTGACAATTTTTATTGTGAACGCATTGAGTAGAGTAAAATTCCAGTTGAATACAATGAAAAGGAAAATTTGAAGCATAGCATATAAGTGCCATTTAGTGAGTGGAGACCTAACAAAAAAGAGCTAGTTAATGCATACAGCATAAGACAATCACATAACATTACTAAGCATTGGTTGGAGATAAACAAACCATGGAAAATATAATGTAGGGTATTTGGGCTTAAGGGTCGAGAAGGGTAACACTATTTTCATGGTGGATCTAAAAACTGATGTAATAATCGTAGTCCACCTTTCGCCCAGGTTGTACATGGCGTGGACAATAAGTCATCTGCCAAAGCGTGTGTTTGCAAAAAGTGGGAGAAAAGAGAAGAGGTAGGGCCTGCATTCATGCGGAGGCGGGACTGTTTCCACGCTTTAATAGTTGTGTGGGTATATATATATATATATATATATATATATGTGGGGAATTTCTCGAAGATGTGTAGGAATGTCCTTGTATGAGCAATGTAATAAAAAGGGGAGGGAGATGTGAGGAAATAAAGACGATTAAAGACACATCTGAGAAATGTGAGTAATTTTTTTATCCTATCGATGGCATGCCTACCGTGAGCTGCCAGATAGTAATCTTTAATAGTAGGTAAAGTAACAACACCACGATCTTTGGGTTGATTGAGTTTAGTCAGGCTGAACGTTTACACAGAAATTTTCGGAGGCTTGTTTTGCGCGCTGCGTTAACCCCTTAAGGACGGGGGTAATTTTACAAGTTTGGAACACTTTTGAACACTTCTAAAAGTAGAATTTCAGCTATTCGCTGTTCAACCATAATTTACCTCTTACATATTAAGTGTACCCCACCCTTATTATATATCATTTTGTTCAGGAGAAATAGGGCTTTCATCTTCCATCAAAGATTTATATATAAAATATATTATAGTATGAAAAAAAACCTAAAAACTATGAGAAAAAAGGAAATTTTGCAATTTTCAAAGTTCTCCATTGTATTTTTAGTGTGAATGACATTGTACGCTTAGCATTAAATGAAATAAAAAACATATATTTCTGGTCGGCAAGGTCTTACGAGTTCAACGGTACCCCCATGTAGAGGTTTTAGGAGGTTTTGGAAAGTTACAGGGTCAAATATAGAGTTTGCCCATTTCACGTTTTACAACTTGAAATTTGCCAGATTGGTTTCCTGGCCCTATGTTGACTTTGAGAGGTTATGGCAGCCCAGGTATGAAAAGTACCCCAACATGTCATACCATTTTGAAAAGTAGACAACCCAGGCTATTCCAAATGGTGTACGTTTTGTTTTTTTATAGTAGTCTCTTAGTCGCAAACTTGGTCTTCATGTTTTGTTTTGCATTTTTCACACAAAAACTGTTCTTTTACCGATGATATCATGCTCCCTCGACATTTTACTGGCCTAAAAAACTCATATTTCTGGTCGGCAAGGTCTTACGAGTTCAACGGTACCCCCCATGTAGAGGTTTTAGGAGGTTTTGGAAAGTTACAGGGTCAAATATAGAGTTTGCCCATTTCACGTTTTACAACTTGAAATTTGCCAGATTGGTTTCCTGGCCCTATGTTGACTTTGAGAGGTTATGGCAGCCCAGGTATGAAAAGTACCCCAACATGTCATACCATTTTGAAAAGTAGACAACCCAGGCTATTCCAAATGGTGTACGTTTTGTTTTTTATAGTAGTCTCTTAGTCGCAAACTTGGTCTTCATGTTTGTGTTTTGCATTTTTCACACAAAAACTGTTCTTTTACCGATGATATCATGCTCCCTCGACATTTTACTGGCCTAAAAAACTCATATTTCTGGTCGGCAAGGTCTTACGAGTTCAACGGTACCCCCCATGTAGGTTTTAGGAGGTTTTGGAAAGTTACAGGGTCAAATATAGAGTTTGCCCATTTCACGTTTTACAACTTGAAATTTGCCAGATTGGTTTCCTGGCCCTATGTTGACTTTGAGAGGTTATGGCAGCCCAGGTATGAAAAGTACCCCAACATGTCATACCATTTTGAAAAGTAGACAACCCAGGCTATTCCAAATGGTGTACGTTTTGTTTTTTTATAGTAGTCTCTTAGTCGCAAACTTGGTCTTCATGTTTGTGTTTTGCATTTTTCACACAAAAACTGTTCTTTTACCGATGATATCATGCTCCCTCGACATTTTACTGGCCTAAAAAACTCATATTTCTGGTCGGCAAGGTCTTACGAGTTCAACGGTACCCCCCATGTAGAGGTTTTAGGAGGTTTTGGAAAGTTACAGGGTCAAATATAGAGTTTGCCCATTTCACGTTTTACAACTTGAAATTTGCCAGATTGGTTTCCTGGCCCTATGTTGACTTTGAGAGGTTATGGCAGCCCAGGTATGAAAAGTACCCCAACATGTCATACCATTTTGAAAAGTAGACAACCCAGGCTATTCCAAATGGTGTACGTTTTGTTTTTTTATAGTAGTCTCTTAGTCGCAAACTTGGTCTTCATGTTTGTGTTTTGCATTTTTCACACAAAAACTGTTCTTTTACCGATGATATCATGCTCCCTCGACATTTTACTGGCCTAAAAAACTCATATTTCTGGTCGGCAAGGTCTTACGAGTTCAACGGTACCCCCCATGTAGAGGTTTTAGGAGGTTTTGGAAAGTTACAGGGTCAAATATAGAGTTTGCCCATTTCACGTTTTACAACTTGAAATTTGCCAGATTGGTTTCCTGGCCCTATGTTGACTTTGAGAGGTTATGGCAGCCCAGGTATGAAAAGTACCCCAACATGTCATACCATTTTGAAAAGTAGACAACCCAGGGTATTCCAAATGGTGTACGTTTTGTTTTTTTATAGTAGTCTCTTAGTCGCAAACTTGGTCTTCATGTTTGTGTTTTGCATTTTTCACACAAAAACTGTTCTTTTACCGATGATATCATGCTCCCTCGACATTTTACTGGCCTAAAAAACTCATATTTCTGGTCGGCAAGGTCTTACGAGTTCAACGGTACCCCCCATGTAGAGGTTTTAGGAGGTTTTGGAAAGTTACAGGGTCAAATATAGAGTTTGCCCATTTCACGTTTTACAACTTGAAATTTGCCAGATTGGTTTCCTGGCCCTATGTTGACTTTGAGAGGTTATGGCAGCCCAGGTATGAAAAGTACCCCAACATGTCATACCATTTTGAAAAGTAGACAACCCAGGCTATTCCAAATGGTGTACGTTTTGTTTTTTATAGTAGTCTCTTAGTCGCAAACTTGGTCTTCATGTTTGTGTTTTGCATTTTTCACACAAAAACTGTTCTTTTACCGATGATATCATGCTCCCTCGACATTTTACTGGCCTAAAAAACTCATATTTCTGGTCGGCAAGGTCTTACGAGTTCAACGGTACCCCCCATGTAGAGGTTTTAGGAGGTTTTGGAAAGTTACAGGGTCAAATATAGAGTTTGCCCATTTCACGTTTTACAACTTGAAATTTGCCAGATTGGTTTCCTGGCCCTATGTTGACTTTGAGAGGTTATGGCAGCCCAGGTATGAAAAGTACCCCAACATGTCATACCATTTTGAAAAGTAGACAACCCAGGCTATTCCAAATGGTGTACGTTTTGTTTTTTTATAGTAGTCTCTTAGTCGCAAACTTGGTCTTCATGTTTGTGTTTTGCATTTTTCACACAAAAACTGTTCTTTTACCGATGATATCATGCTCCCTCGACATTTTACTGGCCTAAAAAACTCATATTTCTGGTCGGCAAGGTCTTACGAGTTCAACGGTACCCCCCATGTAGAGGTTTTAGGAGGTTTTGGAAAGTTACAGGGTCAAATATAGAGTTTGCCCATTTCACGTTTTACAACTTGAAATTTGCCAGATTGGTTTCCTGGCCCTATGTTGACTTTGAGAGGTTATGGCAGCCCAGGTATGAAAAGTACCCCAACATGTCATACCATTTTGAAAAGTAGACAACCCAGGCTATTCCAAATGGTGTACGTTTTGTTTTTTATAGTAGTCTCTTAGTCGCAAACTTGGTCTTCATGTTTGTGTTTTGCATTTTTCACACAAAAACTGTTCTTTTACCGATGATATCATGCTCCCTCGACATTTTACTGGCCTAAAAAACTCATATTTCTGGTCGGCAAGGTCTTACGAGTTCAACGGTACCCCCCATGTAGAGGTTTTAGGAGGTTTTGGAAAGTTACAGGGTCAAATATAGAGTTTGCCCATTTCACGTTTTACAACTTGAAATTTGCCAGATTGGTTTCCTGGCCCTATGTTGACTTTGAGAGGTTATGGCAGCCCAGGTATGAAAAGTACCCCAACATGTCATACCATTTTGAAAAGTAGACAACCCAGGCTATTCCAAATGGTGTACGTTTTGTTTTTTTATAGTAGTCTCTTAGTCGCAAACTTGGTCTTCATGTTTGTGTTTTGCATTTTTCACACAAAAACTGTTCTTTACCGATGATATCATGCTCCCTCGACATTTTACTGGCCTAAAAAACATATTTCTGGTCGGCAAGGTCTTACGAGTTCAACGGTACCCCCCATGTAGAGGTTTTAGGAGGTTTTGGAAAGTTACAGGGTCAAATATAGAGTTTGCCCATTTCACGTTTTACAACTTGAAATTTGCCAGATTGGTTTCCTGGCCCTATGTTGACTTTGAGAGGTTATGGCAGCCCAGGTATGAAAAGTACCCCAACATGTCATACCATTTTGAAAAGTAGACAACCCAGGCTATTCCAAATGGTGTACGTTTTGTTTTTTTATAGTAGTCTCTTAGTCGCAAACTTGGTCTTCATGTTTGTGTTTTGCATTTTTCACACAAAAACTGTTCTTTTACCGATGATATCATGCTCCCTCGACATTTTACTGGCCTAAAAAACTCATATTTCTGGTCGGCAAGGTCTTACGAGTTCAACGGTACCCCCCATGTAGAGGTTTTAGGAGGTTTTGGAAAGTTACAGGGTCAAATATAGAGTTTGCCCATTTCACGTTTTACAACTTGAAATTTGCCAGATTGGTTTCCTGGCCCTATGTTGACTTTGAGAGGTTATGGCAGCCCAGGTATGAAAAGTACCCCAACATGTCATACCATTTTGAAAAGTAGACAACCCAGGCTATTCCAAATGGTGTACGTTTTGTTTTTTATAGTAGTCTCTTAGTCGCAAACTTGGTCTTCATGTTTGTGTTTTGCATTTTTCACACAAAAACTGTTCTTTTACCGATGATATCATGCTCCCTCGACATTTTACTGGCCTAAAAAACTCATATTTCTGGTCGGCAAGGTCTTACGAGTTCAACGGTACCCCCCATGTAGAGGTTTTAGGAGGTTTTGGAAAGTTACAGGGTCAAATATAGAGTTTGCCCATTTCACGTTTTACAACTTGAAATTTGCCAGATTGGTTTCCTGGCCCTATGTTGACTTTGAGAGGTTATGGCAGCCCAGGTATGAAAAGTACCCCAACATGTCATACCATTTTGAAAAGTAGACAACCCAGGCTATTCCAAATGGTGTACGTTTTGTTTTTTTATAGTAGTCTCTTAGTCGCAAACTTGGTCTTCATGTTTGTGTTTTGCATTTTTCACACAAAAACTGTAATTTTACCGATGATATCATGCTCCCTCGACATTTTACTGGCCTAAAAAACTCATATTTCTGGTCGGCAAGGTCTTACGAGTTCAACGGTACCCCCCATGTAGAGGTTTTAGGAGGTTTTGGAAAGTTACAGGGTCAAATATAGAGTTTGCCCATTTCACGTTTTACAACTTGAAATTTGCCAGATTGGTTTCCTGGCCCTATGTTGACTTTGAGAGGTTATGGCAGCCCAGGTATGAAAAGTACCCCAACATGTCATAGCATTTTGAAAAGTAGACAACCCAGGCTATTCCAAATGGTGTACGTTTTGTTTTTTTATAGTAGTCTCTTAGTCGCAAACTTGGTCTTCATGTTTGTGTTTTGCATTTTTCACACAAAAACTGTTATTTTGCTGCTAATATCATGCTCAGTCAACCTTTTCCTGGTCTACAACATTGATATTTGTGGTCGGCAATGTGTTACGAGATCAACGGTACCCTCCATAGCATTTTTAATTTGCTTTTTGGAAAGTTACACGATCAAGTGTAGAGTTTGCCAGATTGGTTTTCTGGGCCTAGGTTGAATTTGAGAGGGTATGGCAGCCCAGGTTTGAGAAGTACCCCATCATGGCATATCATTTTGAGAAATAGACAACCCAGAGTGTTGAAAATGGGGTATGTCCAGTTTTGTATAGCAGCCACTTGGTCACAAACCCTGGCCACACTT
Organism: Leptobrachium leishanense; assembly: GCA_009667805.1. Taxonomy (NCBI): domain Eukaryota; kingdom Metazoa; phylum Chordata; class Amphibia; order Anura; family Megophryidae; genus Leptobrachium; species Leptobrachium leishanense. The sequence continues at coordinate 162,798,094 of CM019063.1, read as the reverse complement.
AGTTTTCAAGATTGTGTTTTGCATTTGTTTTACACGAAAACTGTCATTTTGCTGCTAATATCCTGCTCGGTCAACCTTTTCCTGGTCTACAACATTGATATTTGTGGTCGGCAATGTGTTACGAGATCAACGGTACCCTCCATTAGCATTTTTAATTTCTTTTTGGAAAGTTACACGATCAAGTGTAGAGTTTGCCAGATTGGTTTTCTGGGCCTAGGTTGAATTTGAGAGGGTATGGCAGCCCAGGTTTGAGAAGTACCCCATCATGGCATATCATTTTGAGAAATAGACAACCCAGAGTGTTGAAAATGGGGTATGTCCAGTTTTGTATAGTAGCCACTTGGTCACAAACCCTGGCCACACTTAGGTTTCAAGATTGTGTTTTGCATTTGTTTTACACGAAAACTGTTATTTTGCTGCTAATATCCTGCTCGGTCAACCTTTTACTGGCCTATAACATTGATATTTGTGTTCGGCAATGTGTTACGAATTCAACGGTACCCCATATGTAGCATTTTTATTTACTTTTTGGAAAGTTACACGGTCAAATGTAGAGTTTGCCCATTTCAGGTTTTACAACTTGAAATTTGCCAGATTGGTTTGCTGGGCCTAGGTTGAATTTGAGAGGGTATGGCAGCCCAGGTATGAAAAGTACCCCAACATGGCATATCATTTTGAGAAGTAGACAACCCAGAGTGTTGAAAATGGGGTTTGTCCAGTTTTGTATAGTAGCCACTTGGTCACAAACCCTGGCCACACTTAGTTTTCAAGATTGTGTTTTGCATTTGTTTTTACACGAAAACTGTCATTTTGCTGCTAATATCCTGCTCGGTCAACCTTTTACTGGCCTATAACATTGATATTTGTATTCGGCAATGTGTTACGAGTTCAACAGTACCCCCATGTTGCATTTTTATTTACTTTTTGGAAAGTTACACGATCAAGTGTAGAGTTTGCCAGATTGGTTTTCTGGGCCTAGGTTGAATTTGAGAGGGTATGGCAGCCCAGGTTTGAGAAGTACCCCATCATGGCATATCATTTTGAGAAATAGACAACCCAGAGTGTTGAAAATGGGGTATGTCCAGTTTTGTATAGTAGCCACTTGGTCACAAACCCTGGCCACACTTAGTTTTCAAGATTGTGTTTTGCATTTGTTTTACACGAAAACTGTCATTTTGCTGCTAATATCCTGCTCGGTCAACCTTTTACTGGCCTACAACATTGATATTTGTGGTCGGCAATGTGTTACGAGATCAACGGTACCCTCCATTTAGCATTTTTTAATTTGCTTTTTGGAAAGTTACACGATCAAGTGTAGAGTTTGCCAGATTGGTTTTCTGGGCCTAGGTTGAATTTGAGAGGGTATGGCAGCCCAGGTTTGAGAAGTACCCCATCATGGCATATCATTTTGAGAAATAGACAACCCAGAGTGTTGAAAATGGGGTATGTCCAGTTTTGTATAGTAGCCACTTGGTCACAAACCCTGGCCACACTTAGGTTTCAAGATTGTGTTTTGCATTTGTTTTACACGAAAACTGTTATTTTGCTGCTAATATCCTGCTCGGTCAACCTTTTACTGGCCTATAACATTGATATTTGTGTTCGGCAATGTGTTACGAATTCAACGGTACCCCCATATGTAGCATTTTTATTTACTTTTTGGAAAGTTACACGGTCAAATGTAGAGTTTGCCCATTTCAGTTTTACAACTTGAAATTTGCCAGATTGGTTTGCTGGGCCTAGGTTGAATTTGAGAGGGTATGGCAGCCCAGGTATGAAAAGTACCCCAACATGGCATATCATTTTGAGAAGTAGACAACCCAGAGTGTTGAAAATGGGGTTTGTCCAGTTTTGTATAGTAGCCACTTGGTCACAAACCCTGGCCACACTTAGTTTTCAAGATTGTGTTTTGCATTTGTTTTACACGAAAACTGTCATTTTGCTGCTAATATCCTGCTCGGTCAACCTTTTACTGGCCTATAACATTGATATTTGTGTTCGGCAATGTGTTACGAGATCAACGGTACCCCCATTTAGCATTTTTAATTTACTTTTTTGGAAAGTTACACGATCAAGTGTAGAGTTTGCCAGATTGGTTTTCTGGGCCTAGGTTGAATTTGAGAGGGTATGGCAGCCCAGGTTTGAGAAGTACCCCATCATGGCATATCATTTTGAGAAGTAGACAACCCAGAGTGTTTGAAAATGGGGTATGTCCAGTTTTGTATAGTAGCCACTTGGTCACAAACCCTGGCCACACTTAGTTTCAAGATTGTGTTTTGCATTTGTTTTACACGAAAACTGTTATTTTGCTGCTAATATCCTGCTCGGTCAACCTTTTACTGGCCTATAACATTGATATTTGTGTTCGGCAATGTGTTACGAATCAACGGTACCCCATATGTAGCATTTTTATTTACTTTTTGGAAAGTTACACGGTCAAATGTAGAGTTTGCCCATTTCAGGTTTACAACTTGAAATTTGCCAGATTGGTTTGCTGGGCCTAGGTTGAATTTGAGAGGGTATGGCAGCCCAGGTTTGAAAAGTACCCCAACATGGCATATCATTTTGAGAAGTAGACAACCCAGAGTGTTGAAAATGGGGTTTGTCCAGTTTTGTATAGTAGCCACTTGGTCACAAACCCTGGCCACACTTAGTTTTCAAGATTGTGTTTTGCATTTGTTTTACACGAAAACTGTCATTTTGCTGCTAATATCCTGCTCGGTCAACCTTTTACTGGCCTATAACATTGATATTTGTGTTCGGCAATGTGTTACGAGTTCAACAGTACCCCCATGTTGCATTTTTATTTACTTTTTGGAAAGTTACACGATCAAGTGTAGAGTTTGCCAGATTGGTTTTCTGGGCCTAGGTTGAATTTGAGAGGGTATGGCAGCCCAGGTTTGAGAAGTACCCCATCATGGCATATCATTTTGAGAAGTAGACAACCCAGAGTGTTGAAAATGGGGTTTGTCCAGTTTTGTATAGTAGCCACTTGGTCACAAACCCTGGCCACACTTAGTTTTCAAGATTGTGTTTTGCATTTGTTTTACACGAAAACTGTCATTTTGCTGCTAATATCCTGCTCGGTCAACCTTTTCCTGGTCTACAACATTGATATTTGTGGTCGGCAATGTGTTACGAGATCAACGGTACCCTCCATTTAGCATTTTTAATTTGCTTTTTGGAAAGTTACACGATCAAGTGTAGAGTTTGCCAGATTGGTTTTCTGGGCCTAGGTTGAATTTGAGAGGGTATGGCAGCCCAGGTTTGAGAAGTACCCCATCATGGCATATCATTTTGAGAAATAGACAACCCAGAGTGTTGAAAATGGGGTATGTCCAGTTTTGTATAGTAGCCACTTGGTCACAAACCCTGGCCACACTTAGGTTTCAAGATTGTGTTTTGCATTTGTTTTACACGAAAACTGTTATTTTGCTGCTAATATCCTGCTCGGTCAACCTTTTACTGGCCTATAACATTGATATTTGTGTTCGGCAATGTGTTATGAATTCAACGGTACCCCATATGTAGCATTTTTATTTACTTTTTGGAAAGTTACACGGTCAAATGTAGAGTTTGCCCATTTCAGGTTTTACAACTTGAAATTTGCCAGATTGGTTTGCTGGGCCTAGGTTGAATTTGAGAGGGTATGGCAGCCCAGGTATGAAAGTACCCCAACATGGCATATCATTTTGAGAAGTAGACAACCCAGAGTGTTGAAAATGGGGTTTGTCCAGTTTTGTATAGTAGCCACTTGGTCACAAACCCTGGCCACACTTAGTTTTCAAGATTGTGTTTTGCATTTGTTTTACACGAAAACTGTCATTTTGCTGCTAATATCCTGCTCGGTCAACCTTTTACTGGCCTATAACATTGATATTTGTATTCGGCAATGTGTTACGAGTTCAACAGTACCCCCATGTTGCATTTTTATTTACTTTTTGGAAAGTTACACGATCAAGTGTAGAGTTTGCCAGATTGGTTTTCTGGGCCTAGGTTGAATTTGAGAGGGTATAGCAGCCCAGGTTTGAGAAGTACCCCATCATGGCATATCATTTTGAGAAATAGACAACCCAGAGTGTTGAAAATGGGGTATGTCCAGTTTTTTATAGTAGACACTTGGTCACAAACCCTGGCCACACTTAGTTTTCATGATTTGTGTTTTGCATTTGTTTTACACGAAAACTGTTATTTTTGCGCTAATATCCTGCTCGGTCAACCTTTTACTGGCCTATAACATTGATATTTGTGTTCGGCAATGTGTTACGAATTCAACGGTACCCCATATGTAGCATTTTTATTTAGTTTTTTGGTAATTTGACAAGTGATTTTCAGGATTTATGTCGACTTTGAGAGAACATGGCACGCCAAGAAAGAATATTGCTCCAAAGATGACGCGCCAATGATTCTAAATTAGTATTTTGAGTTGTTTGGTGCAGCCACTTTAGAATAGCTGGGCTTAACGTAAACAGGGACAGGCCAAATTCAGGGTATTCCAGAAGTCAGAGTAGTCGTTATAACAAGCCAATGAGTCGGTACAGGCAGCAAACAAAGAGTAGTCGGTGTATAACAAGCCAATGAGTCGGTACAGGCAGCAAACAAAGAGTAGTCGGTATAACAAGCCAATGAGTCGGTACAGGCAGCAAACAAAGGGTAGTCGGTATAACAAGCCAATGAGTCGGTACAGGCAGCAAAGGGTAATCGGGACAAAGCAGAAAAGGGGATTTAGTAATTTAGCTCGGTATGATAAATTTTGAAGCACTCGGTTATGCAGAGGCCAGGTAGAGATGGGCAGGTAGGGCAATAATAACTAGAATCCTTTCGGATTCCTTTCTTGTGGCAGACACGACACTTTTTCTGGGGGACTTTTTACAGCGGGTGGGAGGGACTCGGGAAGGAAAGTGTCTGCCGCTTAATCTTTGGAGATCTCCTGATTCCAAAGCGGATGTAACGGGGGCCGGGGTTAGGATAAGTTGGGATATGATCTCAAGCATGAATTCTAGGAAGGGATATGGCTTTTGTACTGCTGCCTGCTTGTAGAGCACGTACGCATTGAAAATTGCTATCTCGGTCAAATAGATGGCAATCTTCTTGTACCATGCCCTAGTCTTTCGGTTCACCAGATAAGGCTGTATACATTGATCAGCCAAGTCTACTCCCCCCATAAACTTGCTGTAATCTACAATGCACTTCGGCTTTTCCAGTGGCTCAGTCCTCCCTCTCACAGGCACTGGCACTGTACTTTCGTCATGCACTGTAGATAACATGTATACATCCTTCTTATCGGTGAACCGAAGGGCTAGCACTTCTTCCTGACGTAGAGATGAAGAGGAGCCTCTACTTTTTTTGCCTGCTGTCAGGATTTGGGGAAAACCTCTGCGATTCTTCCGCACTGTGCCACACGCAAGGGTCTCAAAACAATATAAATTTTTAAATAGGTCGATACTGGTGTAATAGTTATCGACCCATAAATGATAGCCCTTGTTGAATAGGGGATAGACCAGATCCCACACAATTTTTCCACTGGTGCCAATACAATCGGGGCATCCTGGGGGTCAAGGTGGCTATCTTTCCCTTCGTATATTCTAAACGCCCAGGTGTAGCCTGTTGTGGACTCACACAATTTATAAAATTTGACGCCATACCGGGATCGCTTGCTTGGGATATACTGCTTGAAGAGCAGTCTGCCTTTGAATTTCATAAGGGACTCGTCTACAGATATATTTTGGTCGGGAACATAATTATCGGTGAATTTGGCAGATATAAGACTGATCAGGGGTCGAATTTTATAGAGGCGGTCATGCATTGGGTCGTTTCTTGGTGGGCACAGTGCGTTGTCATTAAAATGGAGGAATCGCATGAGATTTTCGTATCTCTCCCTCTTCATAACCCTTGGGAATAGTGGAGTAGCCAGGATGGGGTTTTTGTGCCAGTAAGACCTGATACTTGGCTTCTTCACTATTCCCATTACGAGGGTTAGAGCCCAAAATTTTTTTAACTCTATCACATCCGTTGGGTGCCACTTGTTACGTCTGTGGCGATGTGAATCCGGATGCGCATCAAGATACTGGTTGGCAAACAGGTTGGTTTGCTCAACCACCATCTCGAATACATCGTCCGACATAAACAGGTTAAAAAAGCTCACTGGCTCACAGTCCTCTACCCTTACTGTGATGCCAGGAGTCGCCAGAAATGGGGGTATTTCTGGGGCAGCCATATTTGGGGGTACCCAAATGCTCTCGTGCCTCCCAGTAGATGGTGGGGGGTCACCATCACTGGAGGGTTCACTAAGGGGCTCTATATCAGAGGCTGTGAGGGTGTCACTGTCGGCGAGAGCGTCGCTCTCAGAGGCGGCCAGGATCTCATATGCCTCTTCTGGGGAATAAAAGCGGGAGGACATTTTTATGGGAGGTCGGGGAACTGATGGGGTCAAGTACACAAATAAAATATTAGAACACCTAAACTAAGCCCTTCCGGTCCTTGTAGTGGCCGGTACTTCTATCTATCTAAACAAGGGTAGTCAGGAATGCCAAGGGTCGTATGCCAATGCGGGTAGTCAGAAATGCCAGGGGTCGTATGCCAATGTGGGTAGTCAGAATTGCCAGGGGTCGTATACCAATGCGGGTAGTCAGAAATGCCAGGGGTCGTATGCCAATGCGGGTAGTCAGAAATGCCAGGGGGTCGTATGCCAATGCGGGTAGTCAGAAATGCCAAAGGGTCGTATGCCAATGCGGGTTCTCAATCAGGGGTACACTGCAGGCCAGGGGGTACAGTGCCTGGGTTTTTTTCAGGTTTTTTTCAGTTATTTTTTTCAGCCAGGGGGTACTGTGCCAGGAGGGTACAGTGCCAGTCTGGAGAGTACAGTGCCAGCCAGGGGGTACTGTACCTGGGGTTTTTTTTCAGTTTTTTTTTTTTTCAGCCAGGGGGTACTGTGCCTGGGGATTTTTTTTTTCAGCCAGGGAGTACTGTGCCTGGTTTTTTTTTTTCAGCCAGGGGGTACTGTGCCAGGAGGGTACAGTGCCAGTAGGTGCCTGGGGGGTACAGTGCCAGGTGGGTACAGTGCCAGTGGGGGTACAGTGCCAGGTGGGATACACTGCCAGGTGGGGTACACTGCCAGGTGGGGTACAGTGCCAGGTGGGGTACACTGCCAGGAGGGTACAGTGCCAGTAGGTAGTGCCTGGGGGTACAGTGCCTGGGGGGTACAGTGCCAGTAGGTGCCTGGGGGGTACAGTGCCAGGGGGGTACAGTGCCAGGTGGGTACAGTGCCAGTGGGGGTACAGTGCCAGGTGGGATACACTGCCAGGTGGGATACACTGCCAGGTGGGATACACTGCCAGGTGGGGTACAGTGCCAGGTGGGGTAAAGCCAGGTGGGGTACACTGCCAGGTGGGGTACACTGCCAGGAGGGTACAGTGCCAGTAGGTAGTGCCTGGGGGGTACAGTGCCAGTAGGTGCCTGGGGGTACAGTGCCAGTGGGGGTACAGTGCCAGGTGGGATATACTGCCAGGTGGGGTACACTGCCAGGTGGGGTAAAGCCAGGTGGGGTAGTGCCAGGTGGGGTAGTGCCAGGTGGGGTACAGCCAAGTGGGGTAGTGCCAGGTGGGGTACAGCCAAGTGGGGTACAGCCAGGTGGGGTACAGCCAGGTGGGGTAGTGCCAGGTGGGGTAGTGCCAGGTGGGGTACACTGCCTGGGGTGTGGGGTACAGTGCCTGGGGTTTTAGGAAGTGCCTGGTTTTTTTTTTTCTCTCTCTGCTCTGCTTTCTCTGTCTCTCTCTCTCTGCTCCTCAGATCGCAATGAGGAGCAGGAGAAAGGGGCAGAGACAATGTCTCAGCCAATGCAACCTCATTGGCTGAGACATTCTGACAGTTGCAGAGGTGACAGCTTGTCACCGCTGCAACTGACAGCTCCAGGCGCCGGATTGGCAGGCTTGCCGATTCCACGAGGGAAACGGCCCGCCTCATTTCCCAGAATGCCGATCGCCAGCTGGGAGGGTCTGCCCGGGTGTCAGGCAGACCCCCAGCCAGCGATCAGCATTGTGGGAAGGGAGGCGGGCCGTTTTTCGCGCGCGCAGGGCTCCAAACGCCGCGGGGCGTACCATGCCGTCCTGCGGCATTAAAGCCCACGTGGTGCAGGACGGCATGGTACGCCCTGCGTCCTTAAGGGGTTAAACGTTAACGCACGTAAATTAACACTGGTATTACAATCCGAGCGCATTTTTTCATCCCTCAAAAAATAACGCGCGTAAAAAAGACGCGCAAAAACGCGCGCGCATTAAAGTTGAGCGCAGAAATCGGTGGGCGGACTGTTTTTTCACGCAATTCAGCCAATCTGAATTAAGAACCACAATTGTCTCCCGTTCAGTTTTTGCTCCTGCCAAAATCAATCTGAGTATATATGCTGCAGCAATAATAAAAACACTCACTACCTCTCAATTTTATTGTTTGGGTATGTAGAATGTGTAACTATACTTTGCTGTATTTTTTTTTTTTGGCTGGTATATTTGGGTTCGGCCAGGACGTTCAGATTTGCCATTACCACCAGCTTTTAAAAGACGTTAAAATTATGCTTGCAAACGTTGTTCGTAAAAATTTGCGCATCGAATGTAATACCATCCACATACCAGCGCACGAACGCATTTGCGCTCACAATTTTAAGTATGGGATGCGCGCACGAACTTGCGCTCGCACAGGGTTCGCGCAGGGTCACTCGCGTTGGACGTTAACGCGCATCGTTTGACGGTCGTAAGACCGTGTTCTATGCGCCCATACTTGAACTGATGTTCAGTGCAGTGATCTACGATGGCCGCCAAATCGGAAGTCGAGAATTATGTTTTTAAACAGCTGTGGCACTACCCATTGGTCATCCACATAATGTTAATTCCATGCCAAAGCATCACAGCTCCCAATATGACCATATCAAGGTTTTTATGAAATTTGGTTGGTAGACTGGTAAAGGACATGTAGTAGCTTAGATATTTAAAATTTCAGTGCCACTCGAAATTCATACAGCAGGATTACAAACATAAGCAAAAAATGTTTACTTTTTTTTTTTTATCATCCGGCCAACAAAAGCCTTTCATAACTTTGCCAACAAATGTGGTAGAACCTTCGCTTTGGCCTTATTTTGAAGCTAAATGAGAACATTTTAAATCATTTGACATTGAAATGAAAAATTCTAAATTTTTCATAAAACTATTTTGTATGACAACAGTGCATCACTGAGGGCTAAAATTTTAGATATGTATCTTCCTTCATGTCCTCAACTATCCTCCAAAATTTCATGAAATCTGAGAAAGGCTGGTTGGCAGCAGATGATGTAGCACGTAATGACCCTTTTGAGGATGACTGACCTGTAGCTCCACCGTTGTTTAAACTTAATTCTGAATGGCACTTCTGCATGGCATCAATACTTTTGCATGACAATTTGCACATTTAGGTGCTTTTTAATAATTGCCTTGAACTTTCTAATAACCCCTGTAATGATTACAAAGAGAAAGATACCAGCAATTACATGTACAGGGTGTCCATAAAGTGTCTTTACAATTTCAAAAATTTGTTACAAAAGGCAAATGAAAAGGATAAGTGGAAAATTATTACAAAATGAGACGTATATATTTAAGGTTTTTTGCCTCATTTAATACACCTCTATATGGGCACCATTGGTTGCACGAAGCACATCAAGACTGCTCGATTTCTTGCCATGTTCGCTGTAGCATACCCTCATCAATGGTGGCAATGGCATCAGTGATCCTCTGCTTTAGATTAGTGATGTCCCGTACCTTTTGTTCGATACACAGTATCTTTAACATAACCCTATAGAAAGAAGTCGAGGGGAGTGATATCTGGTGAACGAGGTGGCCAGGGAATTGGGCCACCCCTTCCTATCCACCAGTCTGGAAATATTTAATTTGGGGACTGCATGTTCGTGGGTTCCTAATGTGGTGGTGCACCATCTTGCTGGAAAATAATGGTTGAAGGTCATCACATATTGAAGGCGCCACGTATTCATTCAAAAGGTCAAGGTAAACATTTGCAGTAATTGATGTCTCGCCAAAGAAAAACAGACTAATGATTTGATTGCACAAGATCCCACACCACACATTCATGTAAAGCAGAGGATCACTGATGCCATTGCCACCATTGATGAGGGTATGCTACAGCGAACATGGCAAGAAATCGAGTACCTTGTTGATGTGCTTCGTGCAACTAATGGTGCCCATATAGAGGTGTATTAAACGAGGCAAAAAAACTTAAATCTATACGTCTCATTTTGTAATAATTTTTACTTATCTGTCTTTTCATTTGCCTTTTTGTAATAATAAATTTTTGAAATTGTAAAGAGACTTTATGGACACCCTGTATATATTTCCTTATTATTGTGTCAGCTTTTCTGAAATGTTTGCATAAGACGCGTGTTTATTGCAGCTGTTAGATTGGTCCATTGCTCGTTTTGATTTTGTGTTGATCTTGTCTGACTCTATTGTCTGAATTTGTACGGGAACATGTACACTTGTCAGTAATACATCTTGCTTTATTTTTGGAAAATCACCCAGAGTTGTTCTTGTGACCCCCATTGCTATGCGTCTGTATATTCGAACTATAAAGGACCAGCCACCTTCCACTGACCCAGCTCTTATGCTTTTCTGCTCTACGATCTCTTGGAAAACTTCCAGTTAGGATGTTTCTCTTCCAAACAACCTTGTCCTGGAAGAAAAGAGAGATAAATAAGCCAAAGACCTAGGTTATCCCTAACATGACCTGTATGATCTTTATTGTACTGGAGCCAGGAAAAGGATTTGTTTCCATTGTAGTTGGAATGTGGTAGGAGAGCTGTTGTTTTTTTGTTTTCTTTACATTCAGCATCTTAGATTGTCTAACCACAGCCTAAAATAAAAAGAAGGCTTCCTCTTTGCAATGACAGAACTAGATTTGCTCGCTGCATTTATTTTGTCTTCTCATAGTGCTTTTGGCAGCTGTCAGAACGCTCCATCTTTATCATGACTTCACTGCTTTCAGGTTATATCCTGGGAGTGACACCCCCTTCGCAAACAGCATTTACTGTCATAGGTGTTCAAAACCTAAATGTTACAGTGTGCATTTATTTGATGCAAACAGTAAAAAAACGTGTTTATTATTTTTTTTAAAAAACTTTTTCACAGTCGTGTTTTGTATCGTTGGAACGGCCATGCTCTGGCCGATCCAACAGTGCCAAACTTTAACCCCTAGCTGCCACGGATCGGGAGATAGGGGGTTCATTGGAACCCCTATCTCCACCATTGGTGGCAGCTAGGGGTTAACTCCAGGACTGGCGTCATCGTGCATAGCACGATGACGCCAGTCCTCAGGGGGAGTTCCCGGAGGCTTGGCCGACATCCAAGATGTCGGCAGCTCCGGGAAAGGATCACGAACCGGCGCTTTTCAGCGCCGATTCGTGATCCGGCTCCCCAGGGGTTAATGACAGCCACCGTTTGGAAGGGCAGGCTGTGCCCTTCCAAACGGTGCCTGGCATTAAGCTCAGGACCCCCGCGACCCCCTGAAATAGATGTCATCGCGCCACCGCGATGACATCTATTGTGCCCGCGACGGTCCCGTATTGACGGGCTGACATCCACGATGTCAGCCCGCACTGGGGGGGCACAGCGATCGGCCGGAATCCGGCCGATCGCAGGCTGCTTCGGGAGGACGCGCTCAGCGCGTCTTCCGCAGCCAACCCTTCCTGCGGCAGGACGCGCTCAGCGCAGCCTCCGCAGCGAAGTGGTTAAAAGGTCATTACCACCAAAAAATTAAATGTTGTTTATTTTATGTTGCAGATATCTTACATGTAATTTTTTTTTCTCTTGTATGTTTAGTTAAGAAAATATTTTACTCTGTGTCACTGGGTGCATCCACTGTGCGATCCTTTGTGTTGTAAACTGCCCCCCACAGTATCTTTCCATCACTTGCTCTTCATTCTGTGGCTTTGGCCATAGAATGGAGTCTATTGGCCACATCATTGTATTGTGTGGGATGTATTCAAAGCACATAGCCCGGGGGTAGATTAGAAGTCTTTTAAGCTCCCTTATTATCACCTTCAGCTGCTCACTCTTGAGTAACATGAAGAACACAATAGACCTCCTACCTTCTTATCTAAACATTCCCTCCTCCACCTCATTAATTGTTAAATACTGTATAGGATAAAGCACAGCCACAAACTAAAACTCACTATAAGATTTTAGTAAATGTTACATCATGGGAAAAGTCTACAAAATGGAAACAAAAGGTAATAAAACCTTACTTTATTTCTCCTTTGTACATGCAGTTCCTTCAAACAAAGAAAAAAAACACTGCACCGTTTGTTTTATTTGGTGGTTTTGGTTCTAATGCACAAGTAATCTAGATACAGTTTATGTAAGTGGTAGTGTCCCTTTAAGAAACATCCAAAAATTGCATCAGGGGGCTTAAAAGATGGACAACCAGAACCAGTCCACACAAGAGGCCTATGTTTGCTGAACACAAAATATTTCTTACCTGAAGCTCAAGGTGTCATTCCTGGCTATGAGCTGTCCCTTTTTAACCCCTTCACTGCTGAGGCATTTCACCACTGTGTGCTGAGCTCATTTTTACCGCTTTCGCTCATCATGTTTAAACGCGATTTGAAGCCACATTTTAATAAATGACCCAGACATATTATATGTCGTTCTTTCCGGCAGACTACGCAGATTCATAATATATCATTTTTATATGTATACGTCATGACCTGCCTGTATATTATAACAAAAAATACAATAAAAATTGAATTTTTAATCATCTGCAGTGTGTAAAGTGTTTTTTTTCACATTTTATCACATGAGCGTTTGCGGTTATGTTTTCTATGGGGTGCGCTTGTACAAAAAATTTGAAATGGGGACTTGTTACTTTTTTTGGGGGGAATTACGTGATTTTTAGCAAACGCACCCCATAGAAAAAAATCATTAGTGCAGCATCATTGTTCACATTATAATTGAAATGTGAACAATATTGCTGCATTAATAAAAACAACACACAAAAAAAAACATGTTTTTTTTTATTATTATTTCTTTAAATTTATTTATTATTTTAATTTTTTTTTTTTTATTATTATTTTTTAACTTTTTACCTAGTCATGTTGGGTATCATTCGAAAGGCCATGCTCAGGCCTTTCAAATGACACCCTCCATGACCCCCTAGCTGCCACGGTTTTGGAGATATCGGGGTTCACAAGAACCCCCTATCTCCACCAGGGGATTTCCTTGGGAAATCCCCGGCAGCTAGGGGTTCCCCGGCTATCTGACGTCATCACGCTATGCGTGATGATGTCAGACAGCGAAGGGAGTCCCGGGGGCGGAGCCGCCATCCAAGATGGCGGCCCCCACCGGAGATAGGCTGCACTTCGGCGCTGAAGTGCAACCCAGCACTTGAGGGGTTAAAGCCAGGCATCGCTTAAAAGGGGAGACTCTCCCCTTTTAAGCGGTGCCTGGCTTTTACCGCTGCTCCTTCCCGATCGGGAGGGAGAGGGATCCGAACGGATCCCCCCCCTCCCTTCCAGGCTATCTCCCGGCATTGCCGGGGGGTCGCCTGGAAATGACGTCATCGCGCATGGCGCGATGACGTCATTTACGCCGGGAGGAGCTTGACTTCAGCGTCTGAGGACGCTGAAGTCAGAACGCCGTGGGACCCCGGACAGAGAGGTGAGTATCTCCGCCGGGGGTCCCGCACAGCTGATGACGTGTGGGGCACGTCCTCAGCATGCAACGTGCATCAATGAGGACATGTCCCACACGTCTTCAGCAGTGAAAGGGTTAAGGTGCTCTTTTTGACAAAAACGCATTAACGCGAGGGTAAAAACCCTTTGCGCAGAACGTTGTATTACAATGTCCGCGCAAAAAATGCACGTTAACGTCTACTGCGGGTGAACCTGCGCGAACCCTTTCCAAGCGTAATGTCCTATACTTAACATTGTGAGCGCAAATGCGTTTGTGCGCTGGTACGCGGATGGTATTACAATCTATGCGTAAATTATTTTTTTTTTGAATTTAAAATGTTTTTATTTGTTTTCAGTTCAACGTACATAGCATTGCATGAATTGAATGTCAACTTTGGCATAACAGAGTATGTTATGAACATCAGAACTTAGATACTTAATCAATAACAGTAATATGATAATAAACGCAAATAAAAATAAAAATAAAACAATGAGCAAAACAATAAGAATATAACAAGAGAAGAAAAGAGAGAAGAGAAAGAGGGAAGAGAGAGAAAAAAAAAAAAAAACACAAGGAAAAGTCCAGTATCTTCTCATTAACGACGGTTAAATAAAAATTATGGCACGCTTTAGGGAGAAACAATCAATTCGCTGCTTGTTGTGAAACGTCCAGGTCTTCAAAAATGTTTACCGAACGTGTGCCTGCAATCTAGTTAGTACAGGATAATTTATATGCATCCCAGATGAACCAAAAGTTTTTCTTAATTGGGTTCGACCCTGCCACTGTCCTGGACAGACTATCTAGTAAGTGAAACTCATCGAGACGTGATGTAATAGCTGAGATAGGAGGAATCTCCTCTGATTTCCATTTCGCCGCTACCAAGAGGGAGGCTATCGATAGTATGTGAGCCAACATCTGTTTCTGATGCCTGGATAATGTTGTGGGAAACATTTGTATGAGCAATATCTCCGGAAGGGGATCTATTGTACTACCTACAATCCTCGAGCTCAGGAGTGCCACTTCCCTCCACCATACCTCTATCTTGGGGCATGTCCACCAGATGTGGAAGTACGAACCTCTCTCTCTTCCACATCTCCAGCACGTTGGCTGTATATCCTTTGATATACGGCTTTCTCTATCTGGCGTCAAGTACCATCTATATAACAGTTTCTTTCTGGCTTCCCCCAGTGTTGCACAACGAAACTTCCCCGTATCTTCCTCAAAACTTTTTGCCCACACCTCCTCCCGAAAACCTCTTCCCACATCCCCCTCCCACGCTACCTGGAACCTCCACCTTTTAAGCGGGTGATTCTGGATTAGGCTGTCGTAACATAGAGAAATCATTCCTTGCCTGTCCGTTGTCTGTGTACATTTGTCCTCAAATGTGGATAAAAGTGGTGTGGACAATGTGATCTTGCCCCCCAGGCCCCATGTCGTAAGGTAGGATTGCAGTCTTTTATATGAGAACCAAAGGGTAGAGGGGAGGGAGAACCTAGATGTCAATTGGGGGAAGCTGAGCAGACCTTCTTGTGAGAACAGTTGATAAACCCTGGTCACGTTACACGCTATCCAGGGGGTTGTGTTAAAGTCTTTCAATAATAGTTTAACCACTTGAATGCTAAGGACGCGCTCAGCGCGTCCTCAGCATTCCCGCTGGTGTGCTGAGGACGCGCTGAGCGCGTCCTCACATTGGGGTCAGCGTTCGGCTGGGTTCCAGCCGATCGCTGGCCCCTCCGGTGCGGGCTGACATCCTGGATGTCAGCCCGGCATCCGGACCACCAGCCGCCAGAATTAGGTGTCATCGCGGGGGCGCGATGACACCTAATTCAGGCGCCCCCCCCGCATGTGCGGAGGAGGCGCCTGAAAGGGAGGGGGGGGAGGTCCTTCGGACCTCTCTCCCTCCCGATCGGCGGCGCACAGGGGCTTAACCCAGGCATCATTTGGAAGGGCACAGCCTGCCCTTCCAAATGATGCCTGGCATTAACCCCTGGGGAGCTGGATCGCGAATCGGCGCTGAAAAGCGCCGGTTCGCGATCCTTTCCCGGAGCTGGCCGACATCTTGGATGTCGGCCAAGCCTCCGGGAACTCCCCCAGAGGACTGGCGTCATCGTGCGTAGCACGATGACGCCAGTCCTAGACTTAACCCCTAACTGCCACCAACTGTGGAGATAGGGAGTTCCAATGAACTCCCTATCTCCCGATCCGTGGCAGTTAGGGGTTAAATTTTGGTATGGTTGGATCGGCCAGAGCATGGCCGTTCCAACGATACCAAACATGAAAGTGTAAAATTTTGTAAAAAAAAAAAGAAAATGAAAAATAAAAATTAAAAAAAATTAAAAAAAAAAAAAATAAACACTTTTTTTTTTGTTTTTTGGGTTTGTTAATGCAGCAATATTGTTCCCATTTCAATTATAATGTGAACAATGATGCTGCACTAACGATTTTTGTATGCGGTGCGTTTGTTAAAAATAGTGTCATTTTCCCCAAAAAAAAATGTAACGAGACCCCATCTCTAATTTTTTTAACAAGCGCACCCCATACAAAATATAACCGCAATTGCTCGCATGTTAAAATGTGAAAAAAACACTTTACATGTTGTAAATTATTGAAAATACATATTTTATTGCATTTTTTGTTATAATATACAGACATGACATAACGTATACATATAATAATGACATATTATGAATCTACTGAGTCTGACGGAAAGAACGATATATAATATGTCTGGGTCATATACTAAAATAAGCCTTCAAAACACGTTTAAACATGATGCGCAAAACAGGTAAAAATGACCTCAGCACAGGGGCGGGAAAAGCCTCAGCAGCGAAAGGGTTAAATGCCGAAATCGGTGTAGCCAACGGTAAGGGATGGTATACGGTCAGTCTAGACATTTTGGTGTCCCATATTTTAATCAGAAGGCTGGCCAGAGGGGGAATGGGCGGTAGCCTTGGTCGCAAACTCTTGTTGAGCCAGAGTATGGCTCCCGGGTCTAACGGAAGAAAGGTATTTGATATTAGCCTAGCCCATTGTGGTCCTATTTTGCCCTGGAGAATTTGGTGAGTGTGCGACAGCAGTGCTGCCGTGTAATAAAGGTTCAGATTTGGCACCCCCATTCCTCCTCGGTTCCTTGGTTGATGCAACAAGGCCATACTCACTCTCGGCCTCTTCCCTCTCCATATGAATCTCGTGAGCACCCTTTGAAGGGTATGGAGGTAGCCCCTAGGTAGCCGCACTGGCACAGCCCTGAAAAGGTAGAGAATTTTCGGAAGCAAAGACATTTTAACTGTTGCCATGCGTCCCACCCAGGACACCTCCATCCCCGACCATTTATGGCAAAGCCGGCCTATTTCCATGATTAGTGGTTTGTAATTATACTGGAATAGTTCCGTTTGCGAGAAGGATATCTTTATCCCTAAATATTTAAGGTGAGAGGTTCTCCACTCATATGGGAATAGATTACGCAGGGGCGTCTATGCGTAAATTTTAACGGACAACGTTTGCAAGCATAATTTTAACGTCTTTTAAAAGCTGGTGTTAATGGCAAATCTGAACGTCCTGGCCGAAGCCAAATTCACCAGCACAAAAAAAATAAATGCAGCAACATATTGTTACACATTCTACGCATACCCAAACAATAAAATTGAAGTTGTGCGTGTTTTTAATATTGCTGCAGCATATATACGCAGATTGATTTTGGCA
The DNA here is from genome assembly GCA_009667805.1 of Leptobrachium leishanense. Classification (NCBI taxonomy): domain Eukaryota; kingdom Metazoa; phylum Chordata; class Amphibia; order Anura; family Megophryidae; genus Leptobrachium; species Leptobrachium leishanense. The sequence goes on along the minus strand of CM019063.1, from coordinate 162,780,692 downwards.
GGTGCAAAAACTGGGTAGGAGACCATTGTGGTTCTTAATTCTGATTGGCTGAATCGCGTTAAAGAACAGGCACCGATTTCTGCGCACAACGTTAATGCGTGCGCGTTTTTGCGTGTCTTTTTTACGCGCCTTATTTTTTGACTGATGAAAATATGCGCACGGATTGGAATACCACAGTTATTTTTCACGCGTTAACGTTTAACGCTTCGTGCAAAAAAAATTGCGCTGCGCTTGCGCTTTTGCACGATGAATTTAATAGAGCCCTTAATCTATAATAATGGGTAGCTAACCTTGTTAATACAACAATGCAATAAAAGTTTGCAGGAGTGACAACCACAAGAACTGAAATGCAGTCCTTTTTAATGCATTTTTTTCCCCTATTTACCCGTTATCTTCCATTGTCCTCATTTATGTTTTATTCTTTCATCTCCTTTGTCTCATTTCATAGCTCTTACTTTACATAGTATTACATAGTAACATAGGCTGAAAAAAAGACATGCGTCCATCAGGTTCAGCCTTTTACACATCACCTACTGCTGTTGATCCAAAAGATGGTTTAAAACCCAGTCTGAAGCGCTCGCCAATATGCAACACACTGGGAAAAAATTCCTTCTCGACCCCAGAATGGCAGTCAGATTTCTACTTGGCTCAAATCTAATCTTTTTCACCTTGTATATTGTCTGCCCTTCTTTCTCAGAACGTCCTTACATTTCTCCACATTTTCTCACGTGTTACAATTTCACATTTAAAGGTCAAAAGCTTCACTTTTATAATACATCATCTCTTTAAACCAGTGTTTCCCAAACCTGTCCTCAGGACCCTCAACCAGGAGAGATTTTGCAGATTCCTCTGGAGAAATGCAGACTGAATCCTGCAATCACTGAGCAGCAAATCATATCGCCTGTGCTGAGCTTCACATATCTGGCAAACCTGGCGTGTCAGCGGGTCCTGAGGACAGGTTTGGGTAACACAGCTTTAAACCCTTCTCTTCCTCCCCTTCTAGGAGGAGCAGCTGTTTATCCTCTACATTTTTATATCTAGATTTGAAGTATTTTTTATCCACCCCTTTTTCGTCTAGAGCCATTTTTGTGTCTTCAAATCCCAGCCCACTATTTATTCAACATTTTCTTTCAACCTGTTCTCCTTGCTTGTGTTCTCCCTTGATAGTGCAGGTCCACATACTGATTCGAGGCAGAGGTGGAAATGTGGGCCCAAATCATTTCAATTGTACGTTTTTTTAGAGATGACATGTTTCCCTTTACCTTTAAGCTGGCCATTTTGATGGATTTCGGTCCTAGTTAACTTGTACAAGTTATGTAGCAACACAAAGATCTCTCTGTGCAGGATTAGAAGGAAGAGCAGTTAAAAAGGGATTCAAATATTGACGTGACCCCCAGTCCTTCTCTTCTTTCTTTTCTTCTTTCTCTCCTTTTTCTCCTTTCTCTTTCCTCTGCTCTCCCCACCCCCTACCTTACACCCTTAATCCCTTCAAATGTTTGGCTTATACAATGCTGACAGAAAACAATTATCGTTTCAATGTTCATTTCTGACTCTGTCTAAACTGATATTTGTGAATGCCTAATAAAATTCATTTTAAAAAAAAAAGGGATTCAAAATATTTAGAATCTTCATATAACGAGTTAGAGGATAAATGGGTGAATACAATCACAAATTCACTTGTTAGAAAAGAGGGACAAGGAGGTGCAGAGAAAGAAAGGCAGGTGATAAACAAGATGAAAAAAGATAAATATGAGCTATCGAAGATGAAGATTAAACCATTTTAAGGACTTATTCAGAGAGCACCGAAATGTCACCGAAATCTCCCGACCCTGCGGAAATTCAGCATTCACCGCAGGGTCCCCAGAGTGCAGGGAACAGACCAGAAAAATCGCTGCAAAACAGTTGAACACTCGCCAAAAGAAGCCGAAAAAACACATTCGATACGATCCGAAGTATCACATCACTGAAACACGCCGAACAAGGCTGGAAAAAGCTGCTGAGCCGCAGAACATAGGCCAGACTAGCCGCTGGAAAACCCCAACAAGCTGACGAACAGGGTAAAAAAAAAAGATTGAAAGTGTCAAAATTGAAACACTGTTTGCAAAAACACTACTGGACAAAAATGCCTGGAATTTACATACAGTTGTGTTCAAAATTATTCAACCCCCAATGCTGTAAAGGGTTTTAGGGAATATAGTGTACATTTGTAGTTGTATTCAGAATGAAATCCTACAAGGACTTTTTAAAGAACCATATGCAACTAAAATGACATCAATTGGTTTTGTAATACAGTAGTAAATGTTTCTTTTGTGAATTCTTCATTGACACAATTATTCAACCCCTTAAAGACTACCACTCTGAAGAACAAGGTTCATTCAAGTGTTTTCAATCAGGTATTGAAAACACCTGTGGATGTCACGAGCAGCAATAAAGCATAATAAGCACCAATTAGGCAGCTTTAAAATGACTGTGATACTCAGCTCCTTCTAGACATTTACTGGTGTGGTTACAAACATGGTGAAGTCAAGAGAATGGTCCAGGAAGACAAGAGAAGAGGTGATTACTCTTCACAGGAAGGGCAATGGCTATAAGAAGATTGCAAAGATGTTAAACATACCAAGAGAGACCATAGGAAGCATCATTCGCAAATTCAAGGCAAAGGGCACTGTTGAAACGCTACCTGGTCGTGGCAGAAAGAAGATGCTGACTTCGACTGCTGTGCGCTACCTGAAGCGTAGAGTGGAGAAAAGTCCCCGTGTGACTGCTGAGGAACTGAGAAAAGATTCAGTCCGTCACAAACCTGAGGCTTGGGAGACGTTGGACCTTTCAACAGGACAATGATCCCAAGCATACCTCCAAGTCCACTAGAGCATGTTTGCAGATTAAAGGCTGGAACATTTTGGAGTGGCCATCGCAGTCACCTGACTTAAATCCGATTGAGAACCTCTGGTGGAACTTAAAGAAAGCAGTTGCAGTCAGTGGCATAGCGTGGGGGGTGCCTCGGGGGCGGTTGCCCCGGGCGCAATTTTCTTAGGGGGCGCAAAATTTCAAAATAAATTTCAACCACTAATATTTTCCAGCAGGAATCAGCAAGGTGTTGGCCAGTTTTGCCACACTGGCGGTGACCTGGCACTCAGAATTCTGGTCCTGTCCTGACTCCTCCTTAACTCTGACATGAGTCACATGAAGCATCGCAGCATTATTCACCGGAACACCCTGTACCATGCTTGTCAGCCCCCCTTGAAGCCCTGTGCCAGCCCCCTGCCGCTGGCAGCCTTGCAGCCATTGAACAGGAAGGAGGGAGGGAGGCGCCTGCTCTGAAGTACATTTAAAATCCGGTCTCCACTAAGCCCCCTGGACAGCTCCCCCAGGCCACCAACAACTTCATGCAGGTAGGCGACACTGTATGACACCAAAGCAGCGTGACCAACACACAGTGAGGGGGTACAGGGAGAGAGGTTCACTGGAGGTTCAGAGAGAGAATGACTGGGTATACTGGAAGATAGTGACTGGGGATATTCAATAGAGAGAGAGAGTGACTGGGGGTACTGTGAGAAAGAGGGGGTACTTGGAGAGAGTTACTGGGGTACTCGGAGAGAGTGAGTGACTGAAGGTACTGGGAGAGAGTGACTTGGGTTACTGGGGGGAGTAACTGGGGGTACTGGGGGAGAGAGAGAGAGAGAGACACACAGGTACTTTGGGAGAGAGAGACTGGGGTACTGGGAAAAAGTAGGGGTACTTAGAGTGACTGGGGTATTGAGAGTGACTGGGGGTACTTGGAGGGAGAGGGTGATTGGGGGTACTGGGAGAGAGTGATTGAGTATAGTATGAGAGTGGAACTATGATAGGGTATACTTGGACAGGGTGACTGGTAGCAGTGGTGTAGTGAGGGGGGCATGTGTGCTTAATTTTTTTTATTATATCAGTATTCTGTTAATAATATACAATACATGTGCTTGTGGGGTAACGGGGGTCAATACTCTACTGGTGTCAGGGAATCATGGTGTTACTGTGTCCACAGATTGGGGGGGGGCGCACAATTCTTGCCTTGCCCCGGGTGCTGACAACCCACGCTACGCCGCTGGTTGCAGTGCGCAAGCCTAAGAATGTGACTGAACTGGAGACTTTTGCCCATGACGAATGGGCGAAGATACCCGTAGATCGCTGCAAGACACTTGTGTCAAGCTATGCTTCACGTTTAAAATCTGTTATAACTGTAAAAGGATGTTGTACTAAGTACTAAGATTGAATGTCACTTGGGGGTTGAATAAAACTGATAATGATGTGAGCACAGAAAAGACATTTGTGGTTATTTCATTATAAATGTTATGTTATATTTGTCTGACCTACACGTGCCTCTTTGATTTAATTGTAAGCAAGATGACTGAATGATCAAAATCAATGTCAAACTGGCCAAAACACTCAATTTCAGTGGGGGTTGAATAATTTTGAACACAACTGTATAAGGTCCTATGAATGATAATAAAAAGGTCTGTTACAGAGAAAAGAAAAACTGTAAAAAAGTGCCAAAAAAATGCCTAGAAGATCCTAAAAAAAATAGACTTTTTACTGCAGATTATTTCTAACATTGAAGCCTATGGGGTTCGCCTGAATTATTATTTGAAAAGGATTTTACCAGGAAGGATACATTGAGATTTCTCTCGTTTTCAAGTATGTCCTGGGTTCGAGAACAATAAACCTGCCAAATGAATCCACCAAACATCAGGGCTCTTCTGCAGCTTTTCACTGCTGTTCAGTGTTCTCTGGATAGATTAACCATTGCTTCTCTATGGGGACGTTCACTGCCGTCGAATAGGCACCGCATTTGCAGGCAGTTCGCCTTTGGTGAACTGCCTGCTTTCTGAATAGCCGAATGGCCAGGAAATGGCACCGTACGGGGAAATTCACTCGTCGGGGCCAGATCAGTTCTCTCTGTATAACCCAGTCAGTTATATCTCTGAGTCTTGCCTTTTTCTCTTCTATACCATTCTCCACAGAATTTTTTTTTTTTTTGTAGGACACCTAATGAATTTGTAATTGACTTTTGTGGTTTATTAATGGCTCTTGGGTTCGATATTTAGTACTCTTCAAGTACTGTTCTGTGTTGAAAACCAACTTCTATGTTTTCATAGCATTGAATATATGTTGGCAGATGTACAAAATTACATTGTAAATATTCAGACTTTCTTCACCTTCCGAAACAACACATAGAAGTACCGGGCCTTGTGTGTTTTGGGTTTTGAGTGTTTCCTTTGTACAGGAACCCACTTAAAATCAGGTTCACCCACCCACTGCATCCCAGGCCTGAAAGGAAGCCATAAAATTGTTATCACAATATTATTCTGTGCCAGACACAAGGATTCAGTGAGATAAGTGCTTGGCAAACATGTACCGAGCGCAAAACAAAGGCAATTCTTCTGAGGACTTTCAGAAACTCTCTGTTAACATGTACAGGAGAGCCACAAGATTACTGTAAAGCAAGGTTGTTTATTTCTTTGCGTGTTTTTCTTCATTGTTTTAGAATGTTTTTTTGCCATTGTTTGACAAATGAGAGAATGCATCAACATGTGTCGATTTCACACCGATAGGAATTAACCAGTTTAAGGATTTGTGTTACGTTAGTAATATTTTATTACATTATTATACTGTAGACATAATCTATTCCTAAAACCTAGTATAGATCAGTTTGGATCAGGGAAAGTTTTCTATATGTAATAGAAAACAAAAAATGCAGGAACACTTGATGAACAGACAAGTAACTGGTAATATAAACTTATTGCACTCACAAATGTAAGTGAATAAGGCTTAGCTGAAACATATGCCAATCCTCGTCGACTCCATTCAGGTCCATCAGTGAATAATATCCGATGTGATCAAATGTTTATTCAAGCAAGCTATTATTTAAACAAATAAGAATTGCTCAAATCCCAAACCAGCAAGATTTTGTCTTGGGGAAAAAAAGGAAATGCCTATTTTATGAAGGACAAAACTCCCATTGTGTTTAGCATGTTTCCCGATGTTTGCGAGTGAAATACGTTTATGTAAACAATTTATCGCAACGTTTTTCTCCATACCAATGGTTTTCTTTTTAGTGTTGCTGCTTTTCTAATATGCTTACTGTTTATATGTTGTACCTGGGAGGGAAGGTCTGCAGGACCTTTATTTCACTGCATATGTTGCGCTACCAATAGGTTTCATTGAAATCACTGTAAGGAGAACTTTCTAGGAGGAAAAATAACAGATATCCCCTAAAATAACATCCAGCTGTTCTAACGCTGCTAACAGTTTCTCTAATACTAGTAGAGAAAGAATGAAGTGACAATCGTGGTCATTAGTTGACAAATCAGATATAATAAAACGTAGCTTTTATTTCAAAGTATAAAAAACCCAAAGCCTTCATATAAAAAAAGCCACCTCCTCTGGTGGTAAATACACACAAAAGATTGTTGGTAAGGTACATATGCTGGTTTCTCAACTATGCTTGGCTGCAATATACAATGCCAGATTGCTTCTCAATTCTGTTCTCTATTTTTATAAGTAAGAAACCAACCTTAGTGGGCTGGTGGATATAGGACAGTAAGAAGGAAATGGCATAGGTATTATTAAATCGGCGCGAAGGAAAAGAAAAAGGAGTACTTACAATTGTATTTCCACACATTGGAATAAATCAGCAATAACCAGCTTAAATAATCGTACCTATTATTATACCATAAGTAAAGTCATAATCACTCTACATGTTTCACTACCTCATAGCTTCATCAGGAGTTGTGGTATGTTTAGTGTGTTGTAATGCGTTGAATGGCAATCTAAACTCCTTGGGTCTGTATACCTTCCCTAGTTAGGGGAATGAAATACAGGCGTTATGGAAATAAAAAATGATCCTCCCATTGCTCAAGTGGCTAAGTTCCTTTGGTAAGTTTATGCTTGACAGACACTAAACTTCCTATATACACAACTAACTTGGGAGTGTTTTCTGATATACAACGTCAGCCATAGGGAGGGACGAGGTATCAATTAAATGCACATCTCCATTGTATGCGCGGCGTTTACCCCACGTATAATACAACATCAGCCATAGGGAGGGACGAGGTATCGATTAAATGCACATCTCCATTGTATACGCGGCGTTTACCCCACGTGTAGGTCCCAGTGTCAGACCCGAAAATAGGTTGCATGGACGAGCGTCATCCCCATGTGCCACCCTCTCTTGATGCGGCACACACATCTTGGCATGCTCACACATGCGCCTTCGGCCAGGGCTTGCGGACCAATAGGCATTACCGGGCATCATTGTCACATGACCTCACCACTTAATGCAACGCACTACCCTCAGCGCCATTGAGCATGCATGCCGGGTGTGCAAGTTTAAGCCTGTGAGTCTCCTGTCTCATCTTAGTCAACTGGTTGTGTGCATATATCAGTAACTCCTCACATGCCAATATGCTTTGCCAATGTCCCCCAGACATCATTACTTGCTTGTCACGCCATACTTGTCTCTATTCCACATACAGTGGTGTTGCTACCTTCGCTATTCTATATGTGGGTCCTATAGGCCTAAAAACCAGTGGCACCTGAGTAAATTGTTCTGCTGTATAAATGTCAATCCCGCAGAAATAACCAGGGAGTCTAATATATTATTAATTACTTAGTGATTAAAGAAATGGTGTATATGTAAAGCCCTCATTGAGGCCTTTTGGGCTGAGGGTTTGAAGTTTATATATCCACCAGGCTTCTTTTTGTTGTAAATATTTATCTAAATCTTCACCTTTTTTCTATTGGATTGACCTGATGTATCACCATAAATTGAATGCCATCTGATTTATTACCATGCTGAATAGGTAAATGTCTTGAAATTGGGGTGTCTTTTAAATAGCGGACGGATCGGGCATGTTCTAGTATGCGCACCTGAAGTTGACTGGTCGTCTTGCCCACATAAAGAAGGTCACAAGAACATTGTGATAGATAAACAACACCTTTAGATCTACAATTGAATGATTTTTGAATTCGATATGTTTCATGATTTGGACTATCGTAGAAGTGGTCAGATGACATGGCAATATAGGGACAAGCTTACCATCTGCCATTTTTTTGTGTGCCACAGCGTGATCGTGTCAACCCAATTTCTCGTGGTTTTGCATTAAGATTACTATGGCAGACCTGATGACGAATATATTTCGCCCTCGCGTTGTAGTGAATGTGGCGGTTGGTGAAATTACCTGTGCCAACTCCTCATCCGCTGAGAGAATTGGCCAATATGCCTGGAAAATTTGTCTTATATCACAATTAGCCTTATGATCACCAATGAGTCTAGTTTTGTCACAGTCACGTCTCAGTGTATGTTCACTCAACATCTGATTTGTCAACTAATGACCACAATCGTCACTTCATTCTTTGAATATTTGGGTTACCCCTGCGTGCTTATGACAACATGGTTTTGATTGGATTATTCAATTACAACCTTGGTATTCTACTAACAATTTTTCTGATCACTTTTTGACCTGTATATTTAGTGATTGATAATATCTAATACTAGTGACTCCCTGTGCACTCTGAAGACCCAAGGTTAGTAAATAGGAGATAAAAGAATGAAAACCAGGAGTCTAAACCCTATACACGCACTGATTTCAACCCACTAAATCCTTGCAATGTTTATAGGAAAGCAAAAGCGCATTTCGCTAGAGATGGCTCGTCAGGGGTTTGTTTTTAAAGTGACAATTTGTCAAGAGGTGTCTGAACACCTGTGTGTGCTTTATTGCCAGACTTTTGTAATAAAATAATACAACAAATCATCTCTTCAAACAGGTACTCTCAAAGACTGTTTTCTTGTGATGGTGTGGCAGTAAATGGGGAGAATTAAAATTGAGTACTTTGGTGTTATCCATTAACCACTAGATTGTGAACTGATGACTGAGTTTCAAGCTAAACGCTGTCACTGTGACAAACTAAATCCATTAGGCTGCATTGTGCAATTATGCAGATTAGAAGAACAATGAAAGAACGGATGGCTCAAAGTAACTGTAAAGTCATATTTCTCTTGAATTCACATTTACTTTGGAAATTTGTGCATCTGAGTTATTCCAGACTGTTGCTTAGTAATCATTTCATTTGTAATCTAGCTTTTATCAGAAAACATACTTTCCTGCAGTATTTAACGTTCCAATTCCCGCAAGACGTCCCTTTTTGTTTAAATTGGTATAAAGTGATGAAATTGGTAAGTCAGGCTTTTTTGTTCTGTGATTGTAAATCTTGTTAGCATTCCCTGAAAGAAAAATGAAGATCTCCTATATTTTTTCAGCTTTCCAGGAAGACGTCCTAGTGAAGGCTGCACCCTCACATTGTTTAGTTTAAACCATATCTTCACATAAATCTCCACACTGACCCTTCTTGTTCCTTTGAAATGGTTTTGCTCTCCATCAAACATCCCTGTTATACACTGGACCAAAACAACCCATTCTTGCTTATGTTCACCATATTCCTTTTCTCACGCTCTTTATTATTTATCTCTTTACCATATAAATCCTTGTCCGTATCTTTTGTGCCCGGTTTGTGTAAAATGCAATATTTTCTGCCAAGTGTTAGCGCAAGGTTTCTGTTCATGACGTTTTTGTGATGTTCCTGTGCAATCCTTTGATCCTGCAAAAACTGGAGGCGTTTTAGACTGAGCACAAACATGATATGTCCAAGCACAATACAAAGATTTTCTTCCTTTTTTAAATGTATTTATTCCCAGCCCTTCCAAGCGGTCAGAGCAGAGTGACGACGTTTGAAGATGATCTGCGTCACTGCTGTGCTCGTTGGTCATTCCTTCGTGTTGAATGATATTCTTCAGGGGTGATATTGGTGTATGGGAGGTCATTGTACCATGTAAGACCTATTGTTCTGTGTTAGACCCGTTACAAGTCACTGATCGCTTGAACACATTTTTGATGTATTTCTCTAATATGAATAAGGAGGATGTGGATACACACCTACCACTTCTAAAGGGACAGAACGAGGCTATAACTAGTTTATCACACCCCACAAAACTCAAGTCTATGTATTCAAGCCTATTTAACTTCCGTGTCAATACTTTTCTTTCTGCATCATCAAAGAATACCCTGTAATCATTGTCCATGCCTGGCGTGTTCCTTTCACTAGAATATCTTCGTATCCTCACACAGCCCGTTAAAATGCTTTGTTTAGTGTTTAGAGAACCATTTCTTGTTCTCTAATATTACATAGAATAGAATATTGTACCTCTAGCGGAAATAAGCAATGTCTTGTCAGCTGACAAAGTGGTTTTAATTATCTGTGTCTTATCAAAATTGTAGATAAGGTGGTTCTCTCCACATGTTTGTCACAAGTTGTTTTGAAATAAAATACATACTCGTTTTTTTGTTTTTTTTAACTTAATCTTTTTTCGTTACTTACTATCTTGTTTATCTTTCTTTTTAAAAGCCACATCCTCCAATAGGGACATCCTGAGTACATCATTGGTACGAGCTTTGTGGTGTAATTATTCGAAGACTAGAATGGATGAAATGTCTGGTGTACATATGGAGTGCCCTCTTATATGACCTGGAACAAGTGATTAGTTGTCACTAATGTGTTTTACTCAGCAGGTGGTATGGCATAATTAACAGGGCAGCCATAGATCAGGTGCAGCCGCAGCTTTTTCCCCGAGATCACATTGTGTCCATAAGAACACTGGCAGAAGCACAGGATGGTCAAAGCCACCTCTGTTCCTCCTAGGAACTAAAGCCGTCATAACCTTTATGGAAGTTGAGGATTCTACGGCGCAAAGTGTAGACAAAATAAATTGCCATGAGACACTGTATTGTAACAAAATATTTTCTGGGTCAATCTCCCGGAAAGGCAAAATATATAAAGCAATGAGAACGGGAATTTTGTCACTAAGGTTTAATTTGTTGTTGTTGGTATTGTTTCCTCTAATTTGCTTTTAACAAAGCTGTTTTGCATTCTGTTAATTTAAATAAATATACATGCGCCATTTGTGTGCTGGAGGAAGCAGACGTGTCCTTCCTGACTTTAAAGTGGGTCAACTTCTAACCTTGTTTAGCAGAATATAGCACTAAACTTGCTACACAGAGGAAGTATCCTTGAAAGAAATAGATGTTTTCGGCTGACGTTATGCAAAAATATAGTTTGGATGGGACAACGTGAATAGCTGAGTGTTACATTATAATTCGGATGGGAATGTAAACTATTGTAACGAAGGCCGATGTCAGACGAGTGTTTTGCAGAGCGGAAGGAACGTCTGTGAGAGTGGACGTTCCTTCCACTCTGATGCCCGTCTGGCCATCTTGCTGAGCGTAGTTAGTGCGCTTAGCGCTGCAAGGCTCGATCTTTCTATGGAGAATCACACTTTGCAGCCCCGTCGAACGTGCATCGTAGTAGCGCTTCGACGGGGAGGCTTTCAGAACATCTGCAGTATGCCCGCTGTAAACTGCGCAATTCATGCGCAAGCTACAGCGTGTGGCTGGCCCCTTTGAAGCGTCACAAGGCTGCGACGGATGCCGGGAGGCACGTCAGTACGGGCGCACACAGTGCCCTCGTTTGACCCCAGCCTAAGGCTGCTGGTGCCAGCTCAGAAGCATTCTCCATTCTTCTATATTCTTTTTTCTTCTTCGTAACAGTTTGCTATTTGCTTTTCATTATCCGCAATGCTTAGTGATTTAATTCAAAATATTCACACAAGCTGAACTGGTAAGCGCCCAAAACCTGTACCACCACCGATAACTCAAATGGCCGAACCAGACAATCAGTGGTTTTCCCCAAACCAGTGCATAGACAAATGTAAAGTACTTATCTGGTAGCGCGATGATGCTCACTTTTGAGCTTAGGTGGTTCTCTTAAATTGCATCATCCATATGGATCATATAAAAAAGAAACAAACAGCGTATAATAGTGCAGAGTGTACCAAAAAATTATTTATATGAGCTTGTATATGGTGATTACACTCACAAACATAGAGCCCCGGCACTGGCTCCGAGTGGGTAAGCGTATTCGGGTATTTTTACTTCTTAGCTTTCTCAAGGTAACCCACACCTTTAGATGAAGGAATCTCCCTCCAATTAGGGTATATGTGGAAACATAGAACAAAGGAACTTCCTTGTGTGGATCAGTGACTGCAAAATGTAAATGGATATAAATTGCCAAATCACATTTGGTGGAGCTTATAGACCAAGCTCTAGGTGGACTTATTCTTAGGCTAAGACCACGAAACCTAAACGAGTTCCAGAACAGCAGGGACTTGTATTAATAAACAGGTTTATTTAAAACATAAAACAGAATTAAAATACAATTATCTGGCGCAGCCAGCTAACCAGGACGCGTTTCGTCAAATGATATGGCTGAGGAAGCTCCACCAAATGTGAGCCAGCCACTCGGAGCCAGTGCCGGGGCTCTGTTTGTGAGTGTAATCACCATATACAAGCTCATATATAAATAATTTTTTGCAATTTAAGAGAACCACCTAAGCTCAAGAGCGAGCATCATCGCGCTACCAGATACGTACTTTACATTAAGTCAAAATATGTAGAGAAGCAGCTTGACCGTTGCTGAATGTCTTGCCTTTTTGTTGATGGCCTGAGCTGCCATCTGACATGGTGGAGCTGACGGTCGATATTTGTTCTTTATTTGGTTTACCATCGATCACTCAAAAATAACAATATATTGAGCACAATGTCATACAGAAAGAAGTAGCCCAGAAGAATCGACGGGGTAACTGCTTAGAGGGCTGAATGCCTCTCAGGGGTGTGTTTAACGAACAGGACCCTTATTCTTATCAAGCCACAATCCTTGGCATTAGCAATTCCTTGCTGTACTTTACTAGCTTCTATACTTTGTATAGAGCCAGTTAATAATATTTTATATCGACTCACTGTTCTTGGCTGGAGCCAGTATTCTGCAGAGAATACCACCTCTCAGAACCTGGTGTTAAAGGAACACTCTAGTCAAAAATACCCCCCCCCCCCTGTTCTTTTACATTAAACTATCCCTATTCTTTTAATATATAGGTAGGGATCTCTTTTTTTTTTTTTTTTTGTAATACTTACCCTAAAATCCACTTCTTTCCAAAGACGTTTTTTTTTATTTTTATACTGACCTCCCTCCTCTTCCGCTCCCGTCCTTGTTTCTTTCACTTGGCTATTGGTTTACATGAGAAGCGCGCATGCGCGCCTCTCATGTAAGCCAGCCAGTCGGCAGGCTTCCTCCCGGCTCCCTCTGCTGAGGATTAGTGTTGCGCGCAAGAGGATGCGCGCAACACTAATCCTCAGGCTGCCGCCAACTACTGCGGCGAGTTGGAGACGTCATTGCGCTGAAAGCGCGATGACGTCTGCTACTCGGCAAAAGTCGTCAGAAGCGGGAAATATGAATCCCGCTCTGCTGACTGACAGCTGGGAGGGCGGAGTAAACTCCTCCGTCCTCTTTCAGCTGTTTTCAGCTGAGCGGAGGGAGGGGGGATAGAGGGCGGCATACTCCGGGCATCATGACCACCTAAAAAAGCTTAGGTGGTCATGTTGCCTAGAGCAGGGCTCAAAATTTCAAGTCCCAAGCTACTAGCCAGGCCTTAAGAGTTATTCAACACTAGTTGCCCCACCTAACCCCTTATCCTGCCCTGCCTCTGCATTCTTACTCGCCCACATGTAATTTCCACTCGCCAAATGCGAGCAGGCGAGTGGAAATTTTGAGGCCTGGCCTAGAGTATCCCTTTAAGTATTGGAATTTTGCAAAATTTTGCTATTACTTAACTGATTCACTTGCGATCCCACCATGATTAGCTAAATGATTTCCTTCTTGTAGTGTATAGATTCTATATACCGCAGAGCAGTGCTTTTCACACATTACATATGTCAAACACACAGAGAATCTGACAAAACTACCAATTCTCCTGTAAAAACACATTTGAGACACACAATAGTAGTAAGTATTCAAGCCATACTTCATAACACTTCAACATGAGATGGATTGTTCCCATGTACCTTATGCTTTTTGATGCATATTCCAAAAAATGTAATTTCTCTGGATCTGCTAGACCAGTGGTTCCCAACCGCAGTCCTCAAGTACCCCCAACAGGCCAGGTTTTGAGGATCACCTTGGGGAAAGGCAGACTGAATCCTGCAATCACTGAGCAGCAAATCATATCACCGTGCTGTGCTTCAGATATCCTGCAAACCTGACCTGTTGGGTATACTTGAGGACCGCAGTTGGGAACCACTGTGCTAGACCAATGTTGGTGAACCTTGGCACCCCTGGTGTTTTGAAACAATCAGGTCTATTCACTAAAAGATGAAAATCAGGAGAATTGGCAGGAGAAGAGAACAATCTACTAGACCAAATAGCCGATTTGGAAAGTGAGATAAATGGGGGAATTTTTCTGGCTTGGCTATTTTGACCTAAATTTTCACTTCTCCAGGCATTCTCCTGAGTTTCACCTTTCTTTGAATAGACCTGTATATGTCCCATGATGCTTGTTCTGACATAACATAGCTGAGCATCATGGGACATGTGGTTCAGAAACATCTTGGGTGCCAAGGTTCATAATCACAGTGATAGTATAACGCCTCTCTGTAATCTGTATCTGTGTTTTGATTCCCATTGTAACAAAAGCGAAACCCGCTTAATGCAGTGACAATATATACAGGTAGTCCACATGACGCATACGAAAATGTGTATAAAATAAAATTAACGCGTGACAATTTAAACGCACATGCAATTGCCAATAACAATATGTGCTCTCACGTGATATAAATAAAAATACTCCTATAGCAACATCATATATAGGGGGTTCCTCCAATCTTTTCGTTCGCTCTTAAAAAAAGAAAAGAGATGAGAAGAAACACAATTGCGCATATCATAAACAAATGGTCCCAAAATCTTACGTATAGTAGAAGGGACACTCACATCCTACAGAGCCATGACAAATCCCGGCTCTAGGTGATATCAAACAAGAGGACATAGTCTTAGATTAGAGGGGCAAAGGTTTAAAAGTAACATCAGGAAGCATTATTTTACTGAACGGGTGGTGGATACATGGAACAGCCTTCCAGTTGAAGTGGTTGAGGCCAAAACAGTAATTGAATTTAAGCAAGCATGGGATAGGCATAAGGCTATCCTAAACAAAAGATAAATCCAGGTAAAGTATCCATGTAATTGGGCAGACTAGATGGGCCGACAGGTTCTTATCTGCCGACATTTTCTATGTTTCTATATCGCCCCTAGCCAAATATAAGGTAGCACAGCCCATCTCTCTCTCTGGTCTGGATCACCTCAGCAATGTATAAAGAGAGACAGCACCCTCATAGCGTAAAGCGTATTAAAAGACTTCCTTATTCGATATAAAAGGGTTAAACTCAGCCACTGCGGAGCCTTCTAATGTTTAGGCCCATCCAAAGTGCATGTGGCACCTTTTCTGGTAAATTCTCGACCTCCCAGGACCTTGGATGGTATTCTGTCCCGTGTAGTGGAAAAATGGACGTGGCTAATAAAAGTTTAAAATGACAGGAAATGGGGGGCGTGGCTGGCTGCTGAGCAGAGAGGACGCGTGTCTGTGGAGCTCCGACCCGTCCTCTCTCTAAAGGGATGTTTAAGACACTTTATAGACGCCAAGAATTTTTGCTACTAGCCCTGAGTGGCTGGCCATCGGGGTGTATTGTCCGGGGCCCGTTCTGTCCCCCCCACCGGACCTGAGACCGCTGTGTGCCGGGCGATTCGCTTGATGGAGGTCGTTGCCGGCGGCCATCTTGGGGCCTACCCTCCGGCGCCGGTTACACGTTTCCTGTGTCCAACTGTGGATGCCTCCCATGCTGGGACCGTGAGGGGAGCTACGGAGACAGAGGGCCCCTGTCTCCCGCCGACTGATCAGGACAGATGGCTGAGGACCGGTTAGTTTGGGCGCCGGGTCGCTTCCCCTCCCCCCCACAGCAGTGAAAATGGCCGCAGTTGAGGCCTTAGAGGCCTGTTTGGTGTTGCTGGAGGGGGACGACCTGAGCCCGCTCCCGAAGGGGACATGGCGCCGGATGATGGCCATACGGGGAGGCTGCGGGACGCCATCGGGTTCCCGCCCGCGCATGCCGGAAGAGGACATACTTGTTTCAGATGACGACGGTGCAGCTTTGCGGGAGCCTAACGTACCGGGTCCGTTGGCTGTGCCGCTGCTTGACCCTCCATGTCCGGGAGCGGATCCGGGGCCGAGCGGTGGCGATATCACGCCTTCTGGTGAGCCTGCGATTAGAGTGGAAGAGGCAGCGACGTTCTACGGGGGGGCCCCGATCGCTCTTGCACCACCCGGTGACCCGTGCGCGGTGGATTCCCCCACTCCAGAAGAGATCTGCCTTGCTGAGGAAACGGTGGTACCTATAGCGAAGGAGGCTAAAGCGGAGATCCCTGAGGCACCTCGATCCCCCGATGTTGAAGTGGCCTGGGCAGCACGAATCGGCCTTTTGTGGGTCGAGCTACCTGCCAAGCAAGTAACCCCTTTTAGAGACACGGGTTGATGGGACACCTGAGACTGTTTTTTATTTTCTCTTGATGTTTTTGGGTCCTCTCCTACCCACCTTTGACACTCCCCGGCTGGGGATACTGAGACTTTCTTTTGTGTTTTTTTTTGTTCATGATTTCACCTCGCAACATGCAGTGATCTATGATGCTTTTTGTTTTGCGTTCTTTTCTTTTTTATTTTTTACTCTCTCTCTTTGTTTTCCTTTCCCCATCTCTCCCTTCACTATTTGAGATTTTGCCGATTCCCTACGAACCCCCCCCCTCCCCATACATTATGTGCTTTTGATGCCTATTTGGCCCTGCGAGGCCTATTATGCTGGTCAGTATGTGACATTTTTGAGTGCAAAATAAAAACTTTAAATACAAAAAAAAATGACAAGAAATCTTTATTAACCGATAAAAATATTAAACAATGATAATGAGACACGTTTCGGCTTAAACAAGCCTTCCTCAGAGTGTCCCAATCCTGGGTAAAAGCAAATTAAAGTAAAGAAGAAATATTCATCCATTAATCCTGTTTAAATAAGTTTCTAGGAGTTAATCCTCTGTTTATTGCGCCTGTGTTCCCCGGGTCGTTCCGGGCACGTGACGTTTTCATACGCTCCAGATGGACTACTTGTATTTACTATCACTGCATGTTTTCATGACACACATTTTTGGGATTTTTTATTTTTTGTGTTAATATTGTTCATTTGAGGCGGCATTCTCATTAGAGTTGGATTTAATATATTCTAGAAGGTTATACACACTGGCATGCGCAGCTCATTGCATTACATTATGGTGTGCACCCATGGAACATTTATTAATTGAAAACCTCAATTAATTCAGCTTTTACTCAAAATGCACATTTTTCATACAAATAACAAGCCTGTAATCAGAGATACAGTTTTTATATTAATGTTGTTATTATTCATTTATTTTTTTTGAGAAAGTATTTTACCAGGAAGGATACATTGAGATTTCTCTCGTTTTCAAGTATGTCCTGGTTGGCGAGTATGTACCGTTAGGTGTCTTGTCCAAGGACACTTACTGGAGAGGTGTTCATGTCATGAACCAGATAAGGGACATCTAAAATATCAATGCAAGTGTATAAAGAGGACCTCTTCACCCAACATTAGTATTGGGTGGGCACACCCCCTGCGCACACCTATGGTTATAAAAAAATGTATCACTATTTTACGACCACGTGCCTGCACTTTGTATCTGTAGATAAATCATTTTACGGTCTGGGATTTCCGGCCGGTTGTAAGGCTCTATAGCCATCATAATAATCTGAAGTTGAAGTGGAGCCTATAGTGCCCCTTAAATTATTTTTCTTGCTGTCATATCTATTATAGTTGAATTATTCTGTTCACTACATATCTCCTATATCTGCATTGCTTTATACATATACAGTATCGTGTATCTCAATCAAACAGATGTAGAGGAATCATGTCGTGTTCATTGTTTGGTTTGTTGTTTTTCCGTGCCGATTTCAACTGCCTCCGAGATGCAAACATGCAAACTCTAATATGCATATTGTCTTTAAAAATGAATTTGTATGGTTTTGTTTTGCTCTTTTACCCTCTTTGACTTTTTCATTGTGGCTACTTTGTGGTACATCCTCCACCCTCTCCCTCTCTGGGAGCCTGGTAGCTCAGTATTTCCCAAAACAAGTTCCTTCCCTCCTTGGACTTTCTCTTTAGTGATCTGCCAAGAGGCTGGTGCCTAACTCTGCCGTTTAGGGACAGGAAGATGGCTGGAGCAATTCTAAATGCGCAGCACACATGACGTCAATTTCCCAACGGAGAATGTCATTGTGGCATGTGAACCCTTGGTTTTTCTGAAGTAATTATTGGCCTCTTGCCCTCCTTTTCCAGGTTCTGGATGAGATTGCTGAGCATGGAATTCGCATCTACCAGCTTCCAGATGCTGACTCCGATGAAGATGAAGAATTCAAAGAGCAGACCCGGGTTTTGAAGGTGAGTAAATTGATGCAGTTTGCAATAATTTCTTGCTTTTGTTAAACTTCAATTTTATGAGTCTCTAATGCCCCTGCGTCGGAGTTTGTCGGAGTACTTCTTTTTGTTTTGTAAATATGTCTTTATTTGAATGAAGGTAAAATATTTCCAACCATAGTCAATAAAGACGCAGAATTTTCTTTGGTCTCACAGGACCAGAAAGCAAATAATCGAATGCTCAGATTTGTATCAACTTACCTAGATGGAGTGAAAAAAGAAAAGGGGGTGGGGGGGTGGCCAGGGCCTGACATGGGTGTCTACAGGGAGCGTTAATAGCTAAGGAGGGCACGAAATATTGTGAGGTGGTGGAGATCAAAGCCATCTATACCAGATCAGCAGGTAGTGGGGCAGTCTATTGGTCGCGGAGTAGTGGAGTTGTTGCACTGATCAAAGTTCATTCATTTTATCGTACCAAGTCATGAGGGATGGATTCCATAGCGGGGATTAAGCCCTTGCCGTGTTCAGTGTACGGATGGCTATGGACCTGCGTTTGTCTGGTTCTTGTCTTGCTATCCACATTCATTCCTATAACTGAAAATGTGTATTAACCCCAAAATCTATAGAATATATGACATATTTAACGCAGATCCAGAGGTGGGATCGGTGGGTGGTAGAGCTTAGCATGTTTTTATTCTGGTTTTTTTGTGACTGCTGTTTGAAGGTGTCCAGGTTCAAGGAGTACTCACAGCCTAAACAATCACAGGATAAATCTCTGGCCGCAGAACCTCTGAACAGGAGCAGGGCTTATTAGGATTAATGATTTTAAGACTTTATGGTGCTTTTGTAAAATGTGCTGCTCTCCTAATCATGCCCTTGGAATGCGTGGAGTTGCCCTGTACTGTAACGTCCTGGATTTATTCACTGTTCAAATGGCTATCTACAGTCTTGATGTTGATATAAATTTATTTAAATTTTTTTTGCGCAACTTTTTATTACAAGCATCTTTCTTTGATGTCTTTTGCCAAAAGGGCAGGCTTAAGCTGCAGAGAGTTTTCCAAGTCATTGCAACATGAAGCAACTACATGTAAACCGGTGATGAGCAACCTCGGCCACCCTGATGTTTTGGAACTACCTTTATCATGAGGCTCAGCCAATCTAATGAGGACCTGAGCATCATGGGAGATGTAGTTTCAAAACATCTGGAGGGCATAGGTTGCTGACCCATGATGCACGCAAACCATTAGGATAGGTCCTCTACCATAACCATTATGATGTTTGGATTTGCTTTTTAGGATCTCTGTTTCTTAAATGTTTTGTGACTGTAAATGAATAGATTCAATGTTTGCTTTAACGGTGACGTCTGACTGTTTTTGGTTTGTGTTGAAAGTGTGTACGCAACAAAAAAATAATCATTCATGGAAGCCCATGTTCCTCCCTTTTAGGCTAGCATACCCTTTGCAGTTATTGGTTCAAACCAGCTGATCGAAGTAAAGGGGAAGAAGATTCGAGGGCGATTGTACCCCTGGGGAGTAGTGGAAGTGGAGAACCCAGAACACAATGATTTCCTCAAGCTCCGCACTATGTTGGTGTAAGTGTCATTGAAGAAGTAATGTATTATTACCTAGCATACCATTGCTGGATTATACACATTACCGCTGTTTAGGGTTTTTCTTTCTATTCATTAAACGGTGTCCTCATTTTTCTTTTGTGGACATTTGCTGTACTGACTGAGACTAATATAGTAAAACTCTAGCTTTCATAGCCATTTAAATGGACGGGTTTGCTGAGGGAGTGCCCCCACTGGGAGTCCCAGAAGGCTGATTCAACCCTTCAAGCAGACAGCATTCTCTCGGCCCGAAAAGCTTTCAGTCAGCATTAGCTGGTCATCCTCCTGGGATTTAGGTCAGGAACATACAGCTGTGCATTCCTGACCAGCCATTGGATGTCAAAGTGCTCATGTCCATAGTTGCCTTCTCCTGACCAGAACCAAGGGAGTCCTGGAATAAGTGGTGAGTATTAGTGACACTCAAGATTTAAAACCGGATGGAGGAGTGGGATTCGGAAGGTGTTAACGTTTAACCCTTCTATTCCTCTCCTCAACCCCTATTTAATCCTTGAGTATCCCTTTAGGAAAGACCCTGGAATTCTATTAATGTTGCACAGGATTCTTAAAGCTGGACACTGTCATAAACCTCTGATGCCTTTAAAATGATCTAAATGAAAGGTACTGTCATTTACAAGGTACATGTTCAAACTCCATATTTGTAAGTTTCTTCACAATTCGACATCACAAATACACTATCTATCAATGAGGATGAATAGGAATCACTTTTAATCTTCTGCAATGTATATAGAAACATTTCCTGACTCCAGTGTTTGAGATCAGTTTGTCAAGCCCTGATGCACTTCGATATTACGAGAAGCACAATTAGATCACATGTATTCACCTGGAAATAATGGACAACGTGCAAGCTCAGTCTAGTTCAGGGAATGGATTAAAAAGAACAAAACATTTATTACGCTATACATTTTTTTCTTTCTAATGAAATTTCTAAAAATGCATGTGTTGGTTAATATGATGTTAAAAAACCCCAAATCCTTGTCAAAATCAGTAGAAAACTGTCTTGGAGCGCCCTCTATTGGATTTCTTTACAATGATTGCCAGATTTTGTCACCCACGTGGAGCCCTGTTCCACTTGAGCCACGATGGGTAACGAGTGAGCTGGTAAG
The DNA here is from genome assembly GCA_009667805.1 of Leptobrachium leishanense. Lineage (NCBI taxonomy): Eukaryota > Metazoa > Chordata > Amphibia > Anura > Megophryidae > Leptobrachium > Leptobrachium leishanense. Next base: position 162,759,519 of record CM019063.1, on the reverse strand, counting down.
TATATTGGCCCATCTCATTTATGACAACAGTTCCAGTCCTATTCCCCTTATTACTGCAGCTTGCGTCTCTGTGTATTATTGGTTGGGAAATCTCTTAGACACATTTGCAGCTGATTTTAATCAGTTTTAGCACCTCGGGCATCATGCATACAGTGCTAAATTGTTAAGAGCATGTTCTTGAGCCCAAAAGTAATCGAAATTAATTTGCAACAAACTAATTTCATTTGCTTTTGTTCAGCTGCAAGTAGAGATAAGAGCTAACTATATATCGGGCACGTAATGATGCCTTTGACGACCTAAGTTATGTCGATCTGGGAAGTGAAGGGGTTAAAAGCGTTTGCAAAATCACTTAACACCGTAAGACGTAATAAAATATCTTACAAACCTCTTACCCTACTTCCTCTCGGCCAGAGCAGAGTGAGACTGAGATCAAATAGGTCCTGGTCTCCCTCCGCAACCCTCGTGGGTGCAAGCTTGCACAGAGGTTTTGCTGGGATGAGTTGGGCTCCATGGAGTCCTATGGACTCCAGGAACTGATACCTTAAGCAGCAACGCTGCCTTTATCAGACGGTGCTTCCTTCCAGTGCGCCTACTCCGGAATACTTGTGGTAAAATGGAGACAGCAAGTAAATATGCTGGAGCAGTTTTTTTAACTTGCCATCTCCCTTTCTGTGCCACACAACCCAATTGGTTGTGCTGAAATCTCAGGAGCTGCATTATCCCTCCCACAATAAAAAAAAAAACCACAGTACTTTTTCATTATCATTTGCATCTCATGCTCTGGGGTAAAGCACAATGACATGCTGGTTCCAAGGTTGGGATTTCTAAAGATATACACAAGAAAAAAATGTTTTTTTTTTTTTTTTACCTCCCCGCCCCATTTTTGTACTACTAAAATGCATTACTTCCTATAAATGATCCAGTATGTTTTAAGAATGATAATTAACCGATGGCAGATAGTCTAACATAGGAAAGTGAAGGTTTATTTAGTGCCGGTAATCAAAGCTTCTTCTACCTTTGTGTCCTAACCCTTCTTGGTACCCCACACTATACACGGCCTCTGTGCCTGTTGGAGTAGCGCGGTTGCTGGCCTCCTGCCAAGAGACCACGGACCAATGTGGCAAAGCCAAGGGCAATGGACATAAGTGGACACCAAGGGTTAACGGGTTAAATGTATTTCTATCTTGAAACAGTTTGTATTTTAGGAGTTGGTTTGTGTTAGTGATATAATGTAGACTTATTGTTCTTGCTATCTGTATAACTGTTTGACCCTAGCTTGATTTGATGTTGTCTGTTTGCTATACCTGTGTAGTGTGTTTTGATCAGGTTTCTGTGTCTGTTGAAGGAATTCAAATTCAAACCCCCCTCATGTAGACAATGCATTCTGTTGATTGTCATTTTACCTCCCCTCCTTGGGCCCCATTACATTCCTGACGCGCATTGGTGGCCCTAGTGTTGGCGCAACATATTACAATCCGAACGCTAACAGGTTGAAAGACCTATTAACGACACAGATCTTGAACTTTTCAGCGCGAGCTTACTGTACTTTGCGCTCCCTGTGCTTAACATGGGGAGCGCAAAGTGTTAATTAGCGTTAGGACTACAAACGTTAATTACAGTCTGGCTGCTGTTAACCCGAAAGTTATCCACAGCCAGGACCTGGAGCTAATTGATTCTGCTTCTGCGGAATCCATCAGCACCAGCCAAAAATCCCCCCAAAAATCAGATACTCACCTCCTATCCTGCAGCGAGAGAGGCGGCCCCAGCCACCTCTTCTGGCTGCTGGGAACAGTGAGAGACTGGGGGGGGGGGGGGAAACGTCTCTCGGTCTCCCTTTGCGGATCCCTATGCTGACCTGCCGGGCGAGGCGAGATCCTGCAGGACATGTGACATAGTTACATAGTTATATAGGCTGAAAAAAGACTTGCGTCCATCGGGTTCAGCCTCTCCCACATAACCTACTGCTGTTGATCCAAAAGAAGGCAAAAAACCCAGTCTGAAATATGCAACATACTGGGAAAAAATTCCTTCTTGACCCCAGAATGGCAGTCAGATTTCTCCTTGGATCAAGAAGCTTTCACCCACATATTAAATATTATAACCCTTAATATTCTGTGTCTGCAGGAAGTCATCCAGTCATTTTTTAAAAGTCTGTACAGACTCTGACCCAACCACCTCAACAGGCAGAGAATTCCACAGCTTTATTGTTCTCACCGTAAGATAACCCTTCCTATGCTTTAAGCTAAATTTTCTTTCTTCCAGTCTAAATGGATGACCCCTTGTCCTGTGTATAGACCTGTTAATGAATAGGTTATCAGACAATGGTTGATAATGGCCCCGTATATATTTATATAAGGTTATCAGATCCCCTCTAAGGCACCGTTTCTCTAAACTAAACAGGTTTAAGCTCGTTAGCTTTTCCTCATAACTTAACCCTTCCATTCCCCTTATTAATTTAGTTGCCCGTCTCTGCACTTTTTCTAACGCTATAATAACTTTTTTTAAGACAGGTGCCCAAAATTGCACGGCATATTCAAGGTGCGGCCTGACCATTGATTTATACAGAGGCAAAATTATGTTTTCATCCCGTGAGTGAACTCCCCTTTTAATGCATGCCAATACTTTGCTGGCCTTGGCGGCTGCTGTTTGACATTGCACATTGTTACTTAGTTTGAAGTCTATGATTATTCCCAAATCCTTCTCCTGTTTGGATTTCCCTAACTCCGTACCATTTAGGGTAATAGTTTCTTGTGTGTTCTTCACTCCAAAGTGCATAACTTTGCATTTATCTACATTAAATTTCATCTGCCATTTAAGTGCCCAGTCCCCCAATCTATCTAAATCCCTCTGCAGCGAAGTAACCTCCTGCTCACATTGTATTACTTTTCCTAGTTTTGTGTCATCTGCAAACACTGATACATGACTTTCAATGCCTATCTCAAGGTTATTTATAAATAAATTGAATAGTATTGGTCCTATAACAGACCCCTGAGGGACACCGCTTACCACTGGTGTCCATCTTGAAAATGTACCATTTATGACCACTCTCTGTACCCTATCTTTTAGCCAGTTTTCTATCCAAGAACAAGTATTTTCATCTAGACCAATTTTTCTTAATTTAAATAGTAACCTTTTGTGTGGAACCGTGTCGAAAGCTTTGGCAAAATCCAAGTAAATCACATCCACTGCGACCCCCTGATCTATACTTCTACTTACTTCCTCATAGAACGTAATTAGGTTAGTCTGACATGATCTGTGTTTCATGAAACCATGCAGATTTTTGCCAATTACATTATACCTCCCAATAAATTCCTGAATATTATCCCTTAGTAACCCCTCAAATACTTTCCCAGCCACAGATGTTAAGCTCACAGGTCTATAATTCCCAGGCACAAATTTTAAACCTTTCTTAAATATAGGGACCACGTCAGCTTTTCTCCAATTCTCTGGTACGATTCCTGAAAGAAAAGAATCTTGAAAGAGTAAGAACAGAGGTTTACATATTTCAACACATAGCTCTCTCAGTACTCACGGGTGAATTCCATCTGGCCCTGGGGCTTTATTCACATTCACATCGTTTAATTTCTGCAAGAAAGTGACCAGCAGCGTTGGCCTCAATGGACTCCATGGAGGGGATGCTCGCAGTGACGCTTAGCGCTGCCGTGAGCATCCCGTGGCCTAGCGCTGTGTTACAGTGCAGGCTGCTGTATTAGCACCTGCACTGTTATATCACGCTAAAACGGGGACGCGAAGGAGAAATCTGCAGGCACATAATGTGGCCCCTTGTTTCCCATATAACTGGTCCCCATTTCCAATAAAAATATATTGTACTTCCCTGCACTAAGCTGTGTCTGGGGAGGTATGCTTCGAATTATACAGCACTCCCTCAAGTTCTGGCTGAGGGTTGTGAGAGAAGAAATGCTGCTGTGGATCAGTGTGGCCTGGTCCACAAGCCGGAAACAAGTAAAGCCCAGTTGCTGTTACAGTGACTACTGTATGTGCTAGGGTTAACCGTATTTTGCTTATGTTTGAGTGTCTTGCCATGGGCACATACATGATTGTGAAGAGTTGTGTCTCTTTGTCATGCAGGACACACATGCAGGATCTCCAAGAGGTCACTCAGGATTTGCACTATGAAAATTTCCGTTCAGAGAGACTGAAACGCACCGGCAAGTAAGTGCATGGATATTTAAGAATCTATTTTTTATCCTTCTCTACTTACTCTAACACAGACACAATCTCTGCCTCCTGGCTCCATAATCCTACCTCGTAAGACAAAAATAAATATATACATGTATAGCAATAACGGATAAAAGCCTGGTCCCCACTCATGTTTTTATCTGAACTTGTTATGCTCAGGTTCCCTTTGGTTCATTTGATGGAGATCTAAGCTTCATTTTGTATTGTGGCGACCAAGCAGATAGTGAACGTATAGATGTATTAAAATGTTTGATGAGCTTCCCTCCCCATCTGGAACTTCTGTTGGCTCAGCAGTGCCATCGGAAACGTAATGGGTTAAAGCAAGAGAATCTCCCAGCAAGTTACTCCTAAGGAGTGATGCAAACCTTTACATATACACTATTCTAAACTGGTCACCTTAAACACTTGTTTTAATCCCAGCATACAGATAAAGCAGAGAATTTAAAAACCAATGGCCACACCTTGTCAAATTGACCGGTATGACAGTACGTCATTAATAAGTAGCTGCTTCTATATTTGCAGATACGTTTGTGTGCTTTTTCTGTGTGTAGAGAGCAATGAGCCTGCAACATGTTAGTTTAAAAGACTGCAAACACACAATATAAAGATTACGATTAAAGTTACTGCCTCTGTATTTTATGAGGAAGGATACATTGAGATTTCTCTCATTTTCAAGTATGTCCTGGGTTCAAAAACATTGAAATTTATACAGTCACTACAGAAATACAAAGTAATAAATGCAAGATTTTAAAAACAAAACACAAATATACAGATTAACAGAAAATAAATATAACTCTAGTTTGGAATAACAAGTTACAATGTTTTGATCAAATTCAATGATTCTGGTTGTAGTAACCAGTTCACGTTTGACATTAAGAGGAGACCCTATATTATTGAAATTGCCAGGATGTCAACTTGGCACTTCAGTTTTGGACTAATGTGTTCTGAGGCAATTCTAATGTTCTCACCTCTGGCACACCTCAAAAAGTCTTTACTACTCACTTCAAGTGGCAAGCCAATTGAGTGAGTGGTAGCACAGAGCAGAAGAGCTGACATAAAGGGCATGTCTTCGCTACCTTCTGGCAGGTGTTTGACTTTCGACATGCTGACTAATGAGTCCGCACATTGGTGTCTCTTCAGACAGCCAATCTTCTAAAGTTGCTCAGTTACCCACACTGAGTAATGTCTATAACGCTGGAACATGGTGGCGCCTGGTGCTGGAACCTGGCCAGTATCGGTCATTTCATCAAGGAATGACATATTGCATATTCCCCCATCCCTGTTTTCAGAGGGAAAGTTTATCTGCAATGACAGATTCATTTTAAAGGAAAACGTGGTTAAAAGAAATACCCCCTGAAATAATTGGGCACCCAATTTTTTTTATTCTATTTATTTTAGGTGAAAATGATCACCTTTCTTTCCCTTGGTGAACACCTGCTTCTCCTCTTCAAAATGCAGAAGTCCCTGGCATTTCTAATGCAATTTGCATAGTATGCATACATTTTGTATATATATATTGCATATTTTGAGTAAGTTTGTACACAAGTGCCTGTGCAGACCAATGGTTGGTGCTGCGTGCATGCTGACATCATTGGTCCGGAAATGTCTCCAGCAGGCAGTATATTCAAAATCCTGTAGGCCAAGTGACAGCTGTATGGACAGAGGAAACCCCTCTGCTTCACACAGCACTACCAGCCAAATACGGCTGGTGGGAGAAGTGTATATGTGGGGAGGAAGTTGCACTCCGTGCAGCTGTAAAACTTTAATAAGCTAAAGTGGTCAGGGTACATGGTGTCCCTTTAAACTTTGTTATTGTGTGTTTATGCTTTTCCAGCTGTATCTGTATTTTTGGTTTTCTCTAAATGCCGTCCTACTTTTGCAAGTTTGGACATCCTCACATTTTGTATTCCATTTCTACCTTGTTAACTTTGCTGTAATTAATCTTTTCTTTTTTAAACATTTGTGTGTATCGTAAAATGATGATAATTGCAAATAAAGCAATGAGTGGAATACAGTTATAACATAGCCAACAGTAACAATTATGTTATTATGTATTATTACTTGTGGCTATGTTGGTATGGGATTATGGCTGGACTATATTTATAATATAGTAGTGATGCACCTAAAATGGTGGCTGAGCTCGGCTGAAAATCCGTCATCGGAGCCCCCTGTTCGGCCAGGCCTCCAGGTTCAGATGACTGATTTGGGGGGTGGGGGTGACACCGTGATGCCTACATTCACATACTTTCCTACATTCAGAAATTTCGGCCCCAAGCTCTTCCAGCAGTCTCCATTGCAGTCCTCCTTCACGCTCCCCTTGCGTGCACAGCATGTGGCGTCAGAGACGCTGGTTGCGGGATGACATCACAGAGGCAGAAGCCTTTGACCTTGCCGATGGCCGGACTGGTGACAGCTTTGTCGCTTGTTGGGGGGGCTTCCCAATCACTAGTGACTAATCACTAGCCTGGGGGGGAAGCCCCGAACCAGCAGCGAAGCTGTCATCGGGCCTCTAGGCCCAGGTTTGGATGACTGATTTTCAGCTGTTGTTTTTGTTTTTTTCTCCGGACGGCTTTTCCTTTTGGCCGAAATGCACCACTTTCGGCCGATCATCTCGGTGGCCGAAATTTCAGTGCATCCCTAGAAAATAGCTAGCCCCCAATTCTTTCCATCTATTTTTTTTGTGCCAAGCTTTATTTGTTTGTTTTTGTGTACGTTGTCTTGTGTTGAAGACTCAGGGAAGTCACTCATGCGATCAACCAATAGGCCTGTATAATGTTTGTGAGTAATATGCTTTATAAACCACTAGTTGATGTTGCTATATACGTTTAATTACCCTTTATAGTCCGCTCTGTTAATAGGAGAGGAATTATCCTTTATATGATTTTTATTGTAACAGAAGTCCTTTTCTGGAAAATGTTAACCACTTCCAGCACAACAGACCGATAAACAATTTAGGCAGGCATTGAATTGGACTTCCGTATTCAAAGAACAATATGCTCTTGTCCACTAATAATTTGGATCTATCACAATCATTAGTTTGTACCCTAGAATGTAATTTTTTTTAAAATAATAAAGTTTGATGTTAATTATTATAACTGCATTCCACTCAATGCTTTAGCACAAAAAGAAAAAAATGAGAGACAATGGATAGGCTCACTCATAAGGTGTAATTAACACTACCCTCAACTCCAAAACGGGCCTAACCCACATAACAAATATAGCAAACAAGCACCAACCCAGGTAGGCAGGAGGAAAAAAAACACCTTATTGTACCTGCAGTAATGGCAGGGGGTAATGGTGCAAAAAAATTGCATAACTAGTAGTAAACTAGCAAGTACAGTCTTTATTAATAGAGAGAAGCACACAAAAGAGGAAAACAAAAAATGAAAGATCACAACATGTAGAGACAAAGTATAAAAACAATGTGCAAATAGGCGAATACCGATCCTAAAAATGAATCAATTAGTATGGGCTAGCAAATACTCACTTAATCGTTACACATTTAGGACCAATATCCATGTGCCCAATAATAATTCTAGAACGAGGATCCTATATGCACAAATAACAAACAATGATGCTACTCAATCATACTCCATCATTGTTTGTTATTTGCGCATATAGGAGCCTCGTTCTAGAATTATTATTGGGCACATGGTTATTGGTCCTAAATGTGTAAGGATTAAGTGAGTATTTGCTAGCCCAAACTAATGGATTCATTTTTAGGATCTGTACTTGCCTATTTGCACATGGGTTTTATACTTTGTCTCTACATGTTGTGTGATCTTTCATTTTCGGTTTTCCTCTTTTGTGTGCTTTTCTCTATTAATAAAGACTGTACTTGCTAGTTTACTACTAGTTATGCAATTTTTTTTTTGCACCATTACCCCCTGCCATTACTGCAGGTAGAACAGGGTTTTTTCTCCTGCCCTGGGTTGGTGGTTGTTTGCTACCCTCAATATTAGGGGTTAAGCTCCATTCATTGAGTGGTAGATCCCAATAATACATAGGAAACGTGCGTGAGCTGCTCTTGAGTTTGTTGAATGTAAAAATAAGATGTTATTTCACCCTTGTGTTCCCTTGCAGGCCTGTGGAAGAAGAAGTGATGGACAAAGACATGATTTTGCAGCAGAAGGAGGCTGAGGTGGGTGTATTCTCTTGCTCTCTCTCTCTCTCATTTTGTGGAAAAATCCATTTTCCAGCTTGATCTTTTAATACCATGGTACAATTAAAATGTCTCATAATACCTACAGTGCCAGAATGAAAACTGATTGATTTATGACGTTTGGGTCCCTATTCCTATGTTGACGTTAAGCACAGTGCTCGAGCTGTTCAGCCACACGGCTTGAAGGCTTTGTTCTTATTTTATTATTTATTTTTTGGGGGGGCATATTCTATCCGAGATGCAAGCACAGCTTAAAAAAAAATACTCGCCTCAGATCCCTTGGTGGTGAAAGCAGCGCGATCCGCCGCTTCCTCACTGCACGAGAGAGGTACACTGGGAACAAATAGTCACCAGTGTCTCTCCTCGTATCACCCTGCGGCCCGGCCCGATCTCATTCGCACGAGCTCGCATACTGTCTCCGTGGAGTGCTATGGACTCCTGGAGCAGATAACACCAGTGTTATCATGTAACGCTTCGGCTGTAGTACAACTGGAGCTGCTGAGAAGGCGACTCCATCATAATACGGGTGTTAAACAGCACTCGCTCAGGTTTTCCATTAGTGTCTGCCATTTAGCACCAGCCTTGGAATAGGGCCCCTGATTCTTAAACCCAAAATAAAGGCACAAAAACCAGTGATGTTTTATACCATTGTATAGTTCCATTCTCCATTCCTAGTCAACGGAAATACCTTTTAAATAATCATTTTGTTTGTGTTCATTGTGCAAGGAGATGGTCTATTTTAAACCTAGTAATATAAGCCGTAAGTGGAGTTAGCTGTCATGAAACTGAAACCGCCTCAACACCTCCAGGATTCAGACCAGGTAATTAGATCTACATTTTTATTTTATTTTTTATGAATTTTTTTTTATTTAGGAGGGACACAAAATCGAAATGTGCAAGGGGAAAACATAAGCACATGAAAGACAATAATTACAGTTGTAGTCAATTGAGGGTCCATAACATGGGGGTCCGGAACCCTCCATAAAATAATTGAGCCCGTGAAGTAAGGGAGTAGAGTGTGCGGGATCATGATTATACCAGAAGCTAGTAATCATATGGTTCGTCATTCCTGGACTCATAAGGAAAAGCGGGGGGGGGGGGGAGAAGGTCTCGTCAGTTGTGAGGGAGGGGACCCAGTCATCAGAGAAACATATAACAATGAAGACGTGGAAAGGGGGAGACCGAACAAGACATGCCAGGGAAAAGAGAGAGGATGGAGGGTAGGGGAAGTAAGAGAGAAAAGAAAGGAAAAAAGGGGGGGATGTACAGACGAATGAGGAGGAAGATAGAAGATAGAGGAAATATGAGAGAGGGAAGAGCTAGCGCCCTAAGTAGGAGCAGCGGGCGCCTCTGGTCCGTGTCCGTCACGTTCCTCTGCCGATACCTGGGCCCCCATGTACAACGTCAGACCCAGACTCCCTCGACACAGCCGCCCAGAAGGCCGCCGAGGTGCAATAAACATTCCAGTGATACCATACCTCCAAAGAGTGGTGGGTGGCTTGTTCAGGAGGAAGTGCTAAGTCTTCCACTGAACATTAAATCTCCAGCCTGTCAACCAAAGCTCTAATGGAGGGGGCGGATGTAGATCTCCAAAATATGGGGATAAGCGTCCTAGCGACCAGCAAAATGCGTAGCAGCAACGATTTCTTCAGCGTCTTCACCGGGTACGGTAGGTGCAAAAGCAAGAAAGTCTGAGGCGTAAATTCCAGGTCAAGGTCCATGGTACACCTGAGGCCCGTTCAATACCTCAGCAGCTGCTGAATTGCTGCAGCGCAGCAATTCAGTTTGCTGCAGCAGTGTCATTGAACGCTTTGGATGCGAATTTTGAATCCAAAATGGCCGACGATTTCTTAATGAAAAATTCAGATTGTTTTTCGGATCACTCGGACAAAATATAATAAAGAGAAGCAGTCAGCACAATTCCGTTTTGTACGCACACACCACAAATGATAGTTTTTAATGAATAAACGTTATGTTTACTTCTGAGACAATATATAAATTGAGCTGTAATATATGTCTATGTGCAGGGGGAAATAATAAATAAATATTTTGTGCTTTGGTGAACAAAAAGCTCAAAATTAACATTGCTGTACGGAATTATTACTTGCTTCGTGGCGGCGGCCATCTTGCTGTACGGAATTGTTACTTGCTTCATGGCGGCGGCCATCTTTAATACGTCACACTCAGCTACTCGCAGCATCTCCTCGGGTCGCTGCAAGTGCTAGGTTAGCAGTGCTGAGCGCTGAGCGGTTGAACGGCGTTCAATGGCAAGTTCGTAACTTAGCACTTGCAGCGGCTGAGGTATTGAACGCGGCTCTGATCAGGTCGTGTACACCTCTCCAGTAACCCCGGAGAACTGAGCAGTCCCACCAAATATGTACATAGGTAACCATCGCCGAGGTACTTCACCAGCAAGTAGGGGAATGAGTGGCATTATAGAGTGACAAGAGAGCAGGGGTACGGTACAAGAAAACTAACGATTTGGATGAAAGATCTACATGTTTTTAGCTGTTCTTTTTTATTTCCTAGTTACATCTCAGTGTGTTATATAGAGGTCTCTCATGGTACATTTCAGTAACTGCATACAATGTATTTATATTATTTTAATTATAGCTTGAAATATCTTGATTGTAAGTTCCCACGGGAATAGGGCCCTCCTGTATCTGCTGGCAGCAATACTGACCTTCTCCTGTATGTATTGTAGAATTGTCCTGTCTTTATCCTTTGCACCTTGTACAGCGCTGCGGAATGTGTTGGCACTTAATAAATAATAAATAATAATATCTAGCCCAAGATGAGGCAACGGATGCAGTTTAGATGTCTTGAAAACAAGAAGCAAAATCTCATAATGTAGACATTTGTAGTCACTGTCAGATCCAATCGGAAAGGGGTGCACCATGGCATTTTCACCTCCCTCTCCCTGAGTCTCCCCAAGTGACCTACAGTGCTGGGAGTGAACGCTGCGTGCAGGCAGCCTATGACACCAATTTCTAAAGGCTCTTGTCGCTGCAGTCTTCCAGTCATGGCTTGCAAAGCAGCAGTGTAGACTTACATTGGTCTGTCTATGCTGCTGCAACGCCATGCATGAGCGCCCAATGCCAATAATCTGAGTACACAGTGCAAGCGTTGTTCAGAGAGGCTGGGCCCGATTGAAAAAGGAAAGACGATGCAGCTGGTCTTTACATGTCGGTGGAGTGTCGGTGTGTTAAGGTGCATAATGGAATGGGGAGTTGACAGATCACTGTACTCCGACAGGGTCTCATCTGCCAATGCCGCGTCCTTGCTGGACCCCCGTGTTCCCTTCATGACCCTCGGGTCTTTCTCCAGTCCTTAGCAGAAGCTTAAAGACGGGTACAGGTAGAGGGCCTTGCAAGCTCCCCAAGAAATATGACGAGTCTGTAGACATGGGGTCTTTCAAGGTTAGAATGGACCAGCCAGACTGAACACCTTTATATACAGTTCTAGGAGGGGCTAGAGACAAATGGAGAATTACACCTTGGCACTCAAGTGGTCCAGACATGAATGAAACAATATGGGGGCATGTAATCACAGGCTGTGTATCGGAATGCCTGAATACATTAGATAACCGAATAAAGTTACATAAATTAACAATTAGTGACACACAGTAATTATATGAACCATTGTAACATGAATCCGATAATATGACAATGTTTGCCTGTAAAAGGCAGATTAACAACTCCTCAAATATGCAGCAGATAAACAGATATACATGGACCAGATAATCGACAATAGCATTCTTGCATAATCACAGATTATACAAATCAGCCGTTTATCATGGAAGTGACGTAGTGCTCCCCGCTTCAAAGCCCAAGACTTTTTATTTTCCTGACAAAAACCCCAAAAGACATGGACATTTGCCTTGGGAAAGACTTTGTTCATTTATATTGCGTGGTGTGGTTTTAAATGTACTTTTATTACTGTATGTGAATGGGCACTTGGAGATGTGTTTTGAAGGTGCAGACCTTTCTTTTGTGTAGAACGTAAACAGGTTTGAGTGATGTGTGATTATGCAAGAGGGCTTTCTCTTTGTTATGGATCAATAGATTATGTAAATGATGTGTGATATGAAGGAATTATCATAGATGGCTAAATTATGGGTCTTATTTCACTGTTGATGCCCAAAGTGCGAATCGGTGAGCAGGTAAGAGAAGCAACTGAGAGCCGATTTGCATTACCAGCTTCCTTTTAATGTTTCTCTCCTGGCCCAGCCGTTTTATTATCTCTCTCTGGAGGTCCTGTTGTGAGCTTGCAATAGTGGGATTCCACAGGAGCCATGGATAAAGCATGGAGAGAGACTTGGAAATATTTCTTCCCAGTCTCCCATGCTCACGGCGAAACCACGCGGTGGATTGTGCCACCCTCTGCAGTGAGGGGAGAAAGGTGAATGTGATATTTTTTTATGTCTCATCTTACTGGTTTTAAGTGGTTTCCCAAAATCATGTAACTTCAGGTTTTAGAAGTCAGTCAGGGTTATCCAAAGAGATTCGAAAAGTCACCGCACGTTCGGTGACTTTTCGTTCTCTTCAATTCGGTTCCTTTTGCCGATCTCATTTCGGTGACCCTGCGGTGTATTCAGCAAACAGCACAGGGCCCCCGAATTGCAGGGAAAAGCTGCCGTAAACCCACCGAAAACTACCCGTATAACCCACCAAATGCACGCTGAAAAGCCACAAAAATATCTGGATAAACCCGTCGAAAAGCCCGAGCAGGAGCCGAACACACGCAGCCAAAGCAGCTGACACCGCAGACGAGGGAGGTGAATAAATTAGCAAAACCGTTTGTATGAATGTGAAATTGAAACGCTGTTTGCAAAGAAATTACTGAGCGAAAATGTCTGAAATTTACACAGGAGGTCCAGGGAATGATAATAAAGAGGGCTGTTACAAAAAAAATAAGTAAACTGAAAAGAAAAAAAAAATTGGACTTTTTAAAAAAAAAAAAATCTGAAAAATGCTTAAAGTATCCTAAAAAATCTATAAATAAAGAGACTCTTTACTGCAGAATTTCATAATGAACGGTTTATTAGATATTGAATTAAAACGGGAATATTTTTAACATTGAAGCCTATGGGATTCTCGTGAATAAACCTGCCAAATGAAACCACTGAATGGCAGGGCATTTCGGGAACCTTTCACTGCTGGTTTGTGTTCTCTGAATAGCTGAAGCAGTGCTTTTTCATGGGGATTTCACTGCCCTCGAACAGGCACCGAACAGGCACCGTATGTGCAGGCAATTCGCCAGGATTTGGCGAATTGCCTGCTCTCTGGATAGCCGAATGGCCAGGAAAGGTAACCGAACGCTGATTTTCAGCGTTCGGTTACCTTTCTCAAGCAATTCGGATCTCTTTGGATAACCCTGAGTGTTTCATTGAGAAATATGGGCTTCAGGAAAGCAGGAGCTACCACGCAATAGCTCATTCTTCTACTTCCAGGTGCAAATTAACGACTGCTATTCAATGATATAGATGAAGTTAATTTACAGTAAGGTGGTGCTATTTCTGAGCTGCAAGCAAAGCCTGCGGCAAGCGTGGAATAGCACCTCCAGATGTTAAGATAACTGCTGGAGCTGATCTGTATAACGGCTGCAGTAGTTATTTTAATGTCCAGAGGGGAATAGGGCCCTATTTTTTTTTGTCTTACAGCTTCAGTATTGCTTCAATTGCATTTTTTTGGACTGGAAAAAATATAGCAACATTGTATGCATTTATTGGAATTTTCTACGTGTGTAATTTCATGAATTGGTGCAACGAGTTGTGCTGGTCTATCCCCCACCCAATGGTTTTGTGTGCGTGTGTATATATGTATATATATATATATATATATATATAATTTTTAAGGTGTTCACATATGAACTAAGCAGCTGGCAGTACATATCACAATAGTTTACTCTCGCTTCTTTTAAGTGACGTTTTGCATCTTCTTTCCTTTTTTAACCCCTTCACTGCTGAGCCATTTCACATCTTAAAAAAAACTCATTTTTCTTTTCTGTATTATTATTGTTATTTTTTTTCTTTACTTTAAACATGGTTATGTTTGGTATCATTGGAAAGGTCATGCTCTGGCCTTTCTAATGATACCAAATATGACCCGGCTAGCTGAAAACAGTCGGGAGATATCTGCGTTCAAAGGAACCCTTATCTCCACCCCTATCTTTCCTTAGGAGTCATTGAGGACGTTCCCCACACTTCCTCAGCAGTGAAAGGGTTAACAATCTTGTAGCGCTTGTTTTCCATACTACTAGATATATTTTTTTTTTACCTGTCCAGTCTGAAATTCATGTTGAACTATAAGGCTGGGGTCAGACCAGCGCACTTTTAACGTGCGTTCTAGCGCACATAATCACGGCCGCACTAGCAGCAGATGACGGGCAATGACTGCCAATATCCGATGTACGGCCGCACAAAAGACCGGCCGTGCAACGCAAGTGGAATTTGAACGCATTTTTCTGAGAACGCTGAACCACTAGTACTGACGTACTGAGTGCACAGCTGCGGCATAGCGGCGTGTGTGCGTGATTAGGAGATGTCAGACGCTGCTAATGTCCAGCCTACATAACGTCCAGACGCAAAAAGTGTTTTATTGACGATCCGTACAAAATCACGCCCGAAAATGCACGTCGTCTGACCATTTTTGCGCATTCTGTGAAAAAATACGTCAATGCGTTCGGACGCACTTTTTCACGTTCGCAGGGAAAAATGCTTTCGTCTGACCCTAGCCTTAGTGTATCTTCTTTGCTTCCCGGAATAACTAAATATACGGTCCTCATTCCCTGATCTTTCTTTTACTTTAGACGCAGTTTTGTATGTTCATTTTAGAGCACTACTGCTGAGCAGTGTTGCCTTGTTCGTATGTAATTTTTCCACCAGGTGGTGCTATACTGTTTGTTTTACCATGCCTAAATAGGAAAATGGTTTAGTGTGGGTGTTTCTGGATGCTCAATTGAGTAGGAATTAGAATAAATTATTTGGCAAATTAAGCTTGGCATTGCAGTCCTTCCACGATATTAACACATCGGATGCAATCAAGGTCCTGTTCTCTTGAATGTCTACTGCTTCAATATTCAGATGCAAAACTGTAATGGAGAGCAGACTGTAGTCTGCTGCAAAACACTGTAGCCATTTCATGCGGATCTCAAGCCTTTCCTTAGCTTGAGATGTGACCCATACATTGGTCTGGAATAGGATTCTTGGCATTCGCAGACTGAAGCTGCAGCAGAGGAAACCGACACTCGTTTTCATCCACTTTTCAAGAGCCTTTCAGTTACAGGCTCGACAGTGTTAAACATCTCCACATGCACTGCTGAATGCGTGGGTGGAAGCATGGATAAATACATCTCACATTTCTCCAGCATTAATTGGCTGCTTTAAATAATCTGCAAAAAGAAACAACTCATTCGAGCTGCTCTTCATAAATGGATTATGCCACTGAAATAATGATAGAGAAGCCAAAGATTTTGCAGCAAGGGGAGTTATGTCTTTGAGGTGTTTGCATAGACGTCTGGTGTTTTGTGAGACAGCACATTCCGCATTGATTTGTTCCTTCCGCCCTTTTTAAGAATCCCTCAGGCTGGGTTTTACTTGTTCTGTCCAATTGTAACATTGTTAGTCTCTCAGCTGCTTGTGATTCTTTCTAAATCTTTAAAAATGAATGCAAATAATAGTAATATTTGATATAAACTTAGAGATATATATATATATATATATATCTCTAAGACATTTAGACATCCCAGCAATTCAGAGAACTGCTTCATAGAGCTCATGTGCTGCATTCCCCATAAGCAGCAAGGAACTCTGGGTAGGACAAGCAATTTAAGGCTAGGGTCAGACGAGCGCGTTTTCTACGGACTGTGCAGTAGGGACGCACTTTTTGACGGAAGACGCAGTAGTGGCCACACAGTCCGTTTTTGTGACTGACGTTATTTTTTGACGGATGTAGCAGGGAAAATAAATTAAAATGAAAAAACATTTTGTCCTTCAAAAATGCTGGACGTAGAAATGCAGTCCGTCTGACCACATTCCATCACTCACACACAAAGCTTTGCGGACGTGGCGCACTCCGCACGTCCGTCCTAGCAGTTCGACGTTCTTGCTAACCTGCGTCCGTTTGCCGCGTCCGTAGTGCGTCCACACTTCCGTGCGGACATACTTCGTGTGCGGGCCTTCATTGGTCATGATTATCTGCTACCACGGACGTACTAAAGTGCGGCTACACAGACGTTAACACTGCGCTCGTCTGACCCCAGCCTAAGGCTAGGGTCAGACGGGCGCATTCTGTGCGGACTGTGCATCCGTGCACAACGGACGTACTTTCTGACTGACGACAAGCAGTGGCGACTCTAGGAACAATATTTAGGGGGGGCACAGAAGATACCGCAGTCAAAACTGGGGGGGCACTAATAATTTTCACCACTAAATCATATCACTGAATAAAACTAAGGGCCCAATCACCTGTGTGAGCTAAAACACCATCGCTAAAGGAAACATTTAGCGCGAGTTGCTAAAACATAGTGCCTGACGACCCACGAACAGATCACCTTGTCTGCAGTAGTCCATGAACAAGGTCGTTTAGCGCACGCTAGGAAAACTCTAAGATCCGGGCTGAGACCCAGCGCTAATGCAGTTGTGTACAGGATAGAACATTTTTTTTTCCAGTGCCGGGCCATACCTATCCCCCGCCCTCACAAGCTTGAATATGAACACATCCAGTGAACACATCCAGTGAATAATCTCACACCCCTTCATTATTAAAATCATCCAAGGTGGCCGTATCATCCATGGTTTGATGCACACATATATTAAGGCTGATGGGCATTGCATGATAAATGCCACCCAACAGCAGGTAGAATCATTACACTGCATTTAATAGATCCAAAAGGAAGGCCAGGTGAGCGACAAAAATTTCCCTGCTGCAGCATATAAATAATACATGTTTCAGGGCAAGACTTATTCACATGTCCCTTTAAACATGGTCCACACAGTCACCCTAATAATCAACTGCTTCCATACTATGAATAACCCCCAGCATAAAATGTTTAAAATTAGGCAATATATTAGAATTAGGATATATGTGGATAAAGGATACTTTTATAATAGAGCCGACTGCAACAGCAACGACAATGCGGACCAGATCCATTGCTATAGTGTATGGGGCCAAGAGAACACCTGTGCTGCATTCCTTTCAATTGCCTGTTAATTTTGGGCGAAGATCTGTTTTTTTTGGCGTTAGCACCAGGGTTAAGCAGTAGGTAAAATCTTGCAATTAGCGCCCCTCAAAAAATTAGCGCTGGCACCAACTGATCTGCTAGCTGCAAAAGCGCTAGAGATCTCTAGCGCTCCCCATGTTAAGTAAAGGACGAGTAAAGTACAGTAAGCTCGAGCTACAAATCGCTAATAGCAACGCACTAAGTGATTTTTCCCGTTTGTAGCGAGAGGCAAAAGATCTGTTGGTCAGGCGCTAGACTCGATTAACCTGGCGCTAACGCAAAACCATGCCGACGCAAGGGTTAACTCACACCAGGTAGTAGTGCCCTAAATAAGTATATATAAATAAGATTCCAAAACCCCAGAGTAATGTGATGCAATGATGCCTTTTTATTGTACTAACATGATACTTTATTTGCCGCAGTTCGTCAGTTTTCGCTGAATGTCTGATTGCTGCTTCAGCGACTCCACTTTTAGCAAATTACAGTGACCATTCGCTAAATAGGGAATTCACTTTATTTTCGGCGAAATAAATTCCCCGAAATGTGACAAAAAGCAGAGGATCTAAAGATGATTAGACCCTTTAGATTCTAACTTCCATAATAACCCCTGAAATGCCATAAACCCAGAGAAATACAATAAAAATAATAAACAATGTGGCATTTAGCCTACTCATAACCCCTAAAATGCCATTGATCAAGGTAAAACATGAAATGAATACACTGTGAGGCATATAGCTAACACATTAACCCCTAAAATGCCATTAATCAAGGAAAAAATAAAATGTATAATGTGAGGGATGAAGCCTACCCATTAACCCTTAATATACAACTAAACCAAGGCAAAAACTAATGTAATACACAATGTAATGTATAGTCTGAACATTAACCACTTCACTGCTGAGACATTTCAACCCTGTGAAAATGCTTAAATAATAACAGGCACTTAAACTTAATGTTTTTGACTTTTATTTCAAACGGAATATGGTCATGTTGGGTATCATTGGAAAGGCCAGAATCTGCTCTTTCCAATGACACCTAGATCGTCCATATACGATGCACAGGGACGGAGATACACTGGTCCGAAGAAGTGTGGTAAGCTGGAAGCTGATTTTTGGTGGGGGGGCACATGGGGGGGCAATGAATAACCTAGGGGGGGCAATTGCCCCCCCCTTGCCCCCCTGTAGAGTCGCCTATGACGACAAGGTAGTGGCTGCACTGTCCGTTTTTGTGACTGATGTTTTTTTTGACTGAGGTAGAAGGGAAAATAAATTAATATGTAAAAACATTTTGTCCGTCAAAAATGCTGGACGACAAAAATGCAGTCTGACTGCGTTCCATCACTCACACACAAAGCTATGTGGACGTTGTAGACGGAGCGCGTCCGTTCTAGCGGTTTTACATTCTTTCCTAACTTGCGTCCGTTTGCTGCGTCCGTGTGTGGGTCACTATTGATCATAATTGTATGCTACGACGGACGTTAAAATGTGCGGCAACACGGACGTGAACACAGCGGTCTGCAATTTCTCACTTTTTGGCATCCTGGGTCTGTTTTAACACAGAACTCTCCTTGCCAGTGCAATGCTATACTAGATGGCTTTTTAGCAAAGGTCAGTGTCACAGACCTGGAGACCACCAGAAATGTAAAACTTACAGGGTTATTCAGAGAGATTCGAAAAGTCACCGCACGTTCGTGACCTTTCGTTCCCTGCACTTCGGGGCGATTCTAGTTCGCCGACCCTGCGGTGTATTCAGCAAGCACCGCAGGGCCACCGTATTGCAGGGAAAACCTGCCGCAAACCAGCAGAACACTCGCCAAAACCCCTGCCGAACACGCCGGAAAAACCAGACGAGCCGCCGATCGCAGAGCAGCTGCCGAAAAAAGCCAACAGGCAGACGAAGGTGGTAAAAAGAAACAAAAAACGTATGCTTGAACGTTTCAAAGTTTAAACGCTGTTTGCAAAAAATTTACTGAGGAAAATGTCTGGAATTTACATATAAGATCCAATGAATGATAATAAAATGGTCTGTCAAAGAAAAAAGAAATTCCGATCTTGAAAAAAAATTTGCCTAAAAAATCCCGACAAATGCTTACAAGATCCTAAAAAATCTAGAAATAAAGAGCCTTTTTACAGCAGAATAAAATAATAAACTGTTTATTAGATATTGGATTAAAATGGGAATATTTTTAACATTGAAGCCTATGGGATTCGCCTGAATAAATCTGCCGAATGAAACCAACGAACAGCAGGGCATTTCGGCAACTTTTTACTGCTGTTCGGTGTTCTCTGAATAGACGAACCATTGCTTCTCTATGGGGATTTCACTGTCCTCAAACAGGCACCATACGTGCAGGCAATTCGCCAAAATTTGGCGAACTGCCTGCTCTCTGACTAGCCGCATGGCCCCGTTCGCTGAATTTCAGTTTCCAGTTAGATTTCGGTGACATTTCAGATCTCTCTGAACAACCCCTATGTTCTGCCTTTATAGGACTTCCACCCCCTGTGTTTTTCCCCTGGATTGTGACATTGCCCTGTTGGGACTCCACAGGATTGTCCCACTGTCCCTGGGATTCTCCTTTTTGGAGGGACACCAGTGTTCGGAGGCACAAACTTCTAAGCCCAACCGCTCCGTTCCCCTCCATGGGAACTGGACGCTCTTTGGAGACAACCTATTAAACCCTATCGGCTACTACCCCCTTGAAGTTTGAGAGGAAGCTCCCTAGGGATCCCGAGTTTGGGACCCTGAGCTGGCGCACAGTGGCGATCGGCCCCTTTGGTGCTATCGGGGTGCTTTTTGGACTACTTGTTCTCGAGACTCTGGGTTCCCCGGGAATATTTGAACCATCTTGCTGCGCCCCCCATGAAGCCCCTGAATTCCCCTGTTTAATGTACCCTTTTTTTTCTGTATGTGCAAAGGCTGGGATTTTCCCAGTGCCCAAGTGTCTGGCGCCTTCCATTGTTCTTGTTAATCCCATTATGTTTATCTGATCATTTTGTGTAGAAAAAGGAGCTGCATCTCTGTACCAATATAGAACCTGTGTGGATGATCCTCAAAACCTGTCGCCTCGTTGTTGAGGAATAGCCCTGATATAAACGCGATATTTTCTGCGATATTTCGCTAGCGACGAGGCAAGGCGGATAATATTCAATCGGAATATTACAAATCCATCACAGTCACTCATGGACAGCAGTTTCAGGCTTATTATGCCCTCATCAGCAGGAGATAGGCCGTAACTCGTTGCTGTTTGATTCTTTACCTCGAGGGCAAATCACTACACACGCTGTCCCTTTCACCGCAGGATGAGGTGAGCATGCCATTTATTTAATGGGGAGGTTTCAGAGAGTGTTAAGTGATTTTGGATCTACAAAATCACATAGCAGCTTTGAGGAGACCGTATTACTCAGTAAAATACCGTATCCTGGGTGAAAGTGTAAGCTACATAGGAATAGCTTGTGCTTCCACACAGAGGTGACAATTCACGACTCCTATACGAAGTATATGGGAATGGCTACATTCGAGCTGCAAGCTCTGTTAGCGGCAAGTATGAAATGGCAATTCCTATCGATAAAAGTACAGGAGATGTTATGTGTAATGTCTCCTGTAGTTCTCTTATCAATAACTATGAAATAGGGTCCTTCCCTTCTTTTACCAGACCATAATGATTGAGGCTTTCTTTGGGGGGGGGACGGGGACTAGTATAAACCTTTAAAAAGCATGCAAAGCATTTCCGATAAAATGGTTAACATGTTGCAATGTTCTGGTTTCCTAGATTTTTCAGGGGCAGACAGCAATCCTTCTTGCCACTTAATGGAAGATTCTTCATACTTGGTTTTCTCCATAGAATCCATAAATTGTAGAGTTCTGGAGCAAACACTGTGTCATGCCTGCTGGTGCTCCTGCAGTGCGGCCTTCCCAACAGAGAGGGCGCCAGTCTCTGAATCAGGCCACTTTGAATGCTGCACCTGATCAGGGATCTAGGCCTTTAAATATCAGTCACTGACTGTGCTCTGAGCCCTGACGTGGTTTATTCTAGCCCTCAGCGCGTGTCTATAGCTTATGCTTATTGGTTTTTTGGTTTGACTTCTGGCTTGTATATTTGACTGTGATTTCTGTGTTTATCCCTTGGCATATGTTTATCTCATGTACCGACCTCTGGCTTGTTATTACTACGTTATCTCTCCTGTCCCTGATCTGTACTTCTATGTATTTTAGATTGGTACCTGGCCATTCTAAGGACCAGCTTCTCAGTTTAGTTTATTCTTGCCTTTCTGGGTTTTGTCTGCGTGCTGGGTGACTCTATATCCTTACACACACTGTAGCTGTAACACTACTAAATGATATCATGGGAGGAAGCCCTTCTATCTCTGTACTTGTTGGACAGATGCATGCTATTCCAACCCCTTTTCTTCATGTAATCAAGTCTCATGATAATTCTAACTATCCGTTTCGGTGTAGGTAAGACGCTATGGGACATTTATACCACCCATTTGAGCACATATATCAGGATGTATCACAAAGTCTATTTCGGGTGCGCTCTCAGACTCCTGTGTTTAAAAGATGTTGTTGTTGGCAGGGATATTGCCCCATTCCTCTCTTCTTGTCATTGTTAGGGCCAGTGGTATTTTTAAACCGATGTAGTAGCGAGCATCGTGGGAACATCCTGTTGGAATTTGCCGCTCCTCCTACAGCCCCATGTCCCAGTCCATTCTCTTCTCAGCCACGTTCAGTATCGTTCGTAGACCTAGGCAGGTTGATGATTCCCAGTCTTAGCAGCATTTTTGGTAGAAGATGTTCTGTGAAGGATCCCAAAATCCACTGTGTTTCTTTAAAGGACAGCGATACCCTAAACACATCATATTGTATTGTTTACCTTTTAATAGCACTTGAACGCGTGGAAGATGTACATGTCTTAGAGAAATACATATATTATTGTTGTGAATGTGAGTGCTGTGTAGCATAGAGACTGAGGAAACAATGTGTTATTTGTTGTCATTTTGTATGATATATGCATGTAAATTCAGATTACTGTTGCGGTGGCCGACTTCCTACATAGAGGTCAATAGGCTGTCGGAATGCTATACTGAGAGATGCTTTGGTGTCTGCCTTGCTTCTGTTTTTATGGAGCTCATCCAAGACAGAACTTGCTACTTGCAAACTCCCATTAAATCAGTGATTTCTAATTCCGACACCCTGGTAATGTAACCGGAGTCAACAAGATGGCTGCCTGGCTTATGGTGGCAACCATCTTTCAGCCTGGTTCTCCTTCAGTAATTTCTGTGTTGAATTTCCCATGATGCTTTGAAGATCTGTAATTGTTTTGAAAATCATGGGGCAAGTAGGCGAGGATTTTCACTCTACAGAACAAAGGTATAAATATGTTGGATTTGTAAGACAACAACAGGTTATTAAAAGAAGGGTTCCAACATTATCTGTTAGTAAACAATAATAAACCAGTAAGGTTACGATAGCATTGATTAAAACCTTGTTCTGTGTTTTCCTGTTTAGGTATTGAACAGGGTGACATTGTTATGCATATCTTTTTGGTCAGACAAGGTCATAAAAGGAAGGCGTAAGGCAAAGCTTGGAAACCTCCTTTTAAGAGCTGTGCAGCACAGTCCTTTCAGTAGTCTGTCTGACGGGGAAAAGGTTAGAGACAGAGCACTGTGTTGAGTCCAACAGCAGCAGTTCCATTGAATAGGAAGTGAGATGTCATCCAGGCTTCCCAAACGGAACTTGATTGCTTGGATAACTTTAACCCCCAATCCTGCCAAGAATGTCTGGAGCACAGATATCAATGACAAGAAGGGAGAGGGCCACTTTAATAGTATAGACTAAAATATGTGTGGGAAACTGGAGGAAGCAGGGAGCCAAGGGGATATATTTGTGCTGAAATTAACTAGCTTAAATTAATAATTATTTTTGTTCTGCTGGCTGGCTTGTGTATTTGTCTTATGCTTTCTACGGATCTAATGTGTATACAGCTTGTGGTCTCGGTGATTCCATCAGGAGCATTGATCAGCTGCCTCTTCTCTTCATGTTTGTCATCATCCCCAGGAATGGGGTGAGATACTGCTTTATCAAAGCTTGGAAGAGTGAGGTTTTCAGAAGAGGGGAAAAAAATGGAATCTTGCAGCCATAAAACTAATTATTGGTGTAGAAAAAAAAACCAACAAATACAGTCAGGGTTATTCAGAGAAAGGTGAAACTCTGGAGAACTTTTGGAGAAGTGAAAACTCTAGTAGGGTTATTCAGAGAGAGGTGAAAACCAGGAGTATGACTGGAGAATGAACAATCTAGACCAAATAGCCGATTTGGAAAGTGAGATAAATGGGAGACTTTTTCTGGTTTGGCTATTTTGACCTAGAATTTTCACTTCTCCAAAAGTTCTCCAGAGTTTCACCTTTCTTTGAATAACCCTGAGTGTGAAAGTGTGTTTCATTGTTTAGTCTAATTATGTCATGTATGAACCCCACCTCCCTAAATTACATAACAAATGTTAAGACCGTAGATTGGCTTTTCACATTTAACTCTAGCATGCCCAGAGAGCATTGTCACCATGTACACTTGTCATGTGTGTCCATCCTACCATGCTGTGAGCATATAGCATTGAAAAAGCGGGTTGCTCCAAAACGCTTGCAGTTGTGCATGTTCCATTGGAAAATAAAAGGGTAGCACTAATGGATCCATTATTACCTAGCACATCTGCTGGTTTTCTTCTAAGGTTGCATGCTGTGTGGGATATGTTTTTGCTTGGTAAATAATTTAGAATATTTTCTGTCAAATACATTATGTATCATTTCATTAAATCGGGCATGATGACAACTATGTATTACTGATCCATACTCACGTCTGCCATTATGATGCAGTGAAATGCAGCTTATATGTTCGAGTACAGCTTTTTATCTCTGTATTGTGCAGGAAAATCAAACCATTGTGTGAAATTATTTTTTACCACAGTTGGATTGTATATATTTTGCCTTTTGGTCTGTGCAGATGTCCATTATTAGAAAATAATAGCAAGCTGAAGGTGACGGATTTTAAAAAACACTGGTAAATGCTACTTTCACTCAGTGGAGGTCTACATCTGTAAATCTACATTTATCTGGCAACATTATCCTAAACAAATAGTGGAAAATGAATATTGAATAACTGTACTAACATGGCTTTGATTATTAATCCAGGAATCGTCACTTTCTGCATAATTAAACCCGTGTATATTGTGACCTCGCTACAGTTGTTATCCCCCTTCCCCAGTGAGAAAGCAGACCGGTTATCTTCGACGCACTCCTACCTGCAACCTATTATTATTAATCTTTATTTATAAAGCGCCAGCATATTCCGCAGTGCTGAACAATGGGCACAATATAGACAGGGTTACAATACATTGAACAACACTTGATAAACCAGTACAGGAGGAAACGAGGGCCCTATTCCCGTTGGAATTTACAATCTAGAGGGTTGGAGGTGGAAACAGGAGGAGAGCTGAGAGTGAATGACTGGAAGGTGAGAGTGATGGACTGGAAGGTGAGAGTGATGGACTGTGGAAGGTGAGAGTGATGGACTGTGGAAGGTGAGAGTGAAGGACTGTGGAAGGTGAGAGTGAAGGACTGCAAGGTGAGAGTGAAGGACTGCAAGGTGAGAGTGAAGGACTGCAAGGTGAGAGTGAAGGACTGCAAGGTGAGAGTGAAGGACTGCAAGGTGAGAGTGAAGGACTGCAAGGTGAGAGTGAAGGACTGCAAGGTGAGAGTGAAGGACTGCAAGGTGAGAGTGATGGACTGCAAGGTGGGAGTGAAGGACTGGAAGGTGGGAGTGAAGGACTGCAAAGTGGGAGTGAAGGACTGCTGCAAGGTGGGAGTGATGGATTGCTACTTCCCTCCTCCGCTACCCCTTGATGATGATATTATCCCCAGTATTACACAACTCATACTTTCCAACTATTTGCAAGTCTTGTTCTTTGTCACAAAAGCTGGCTTGAATTTTTGTTTTAGATTTATTGGTTTTATTTTTAATTTACTTAATTTGCAATTCAGAATAAAAAATTAAGGTTTCTTTTGTAATTTCAACTTAACACAGTAGAAGAGTTCCCCGCAGCCATATCCAGCACGTTTTCTTGCTTCCAGACCAGCAAATACCTGAAAATGCCAGGCACACCATCACACCGAAAAACACAACTTTTATTTGGATCTGATGCTTTAGATCCAAATATAGGCTCTTTTTTCTGTAATTTCAAATATTGTGGAATACTTCTGTATAGCATCATGCGTTCTAAACCTCTACAATTTTCAACCTCGACAATTCAAAATAATATGTTGTTGATTGCTGGAGAGAGGGATTTTTTTTTTCTTTTTCTTCTCATACTCAGCAGTAATAATAAAAAAAAAAATATGAAAGTTTTTGGTAGTGGAAATGTTCTTTCCTCTATCTTCTTTTCCAAGAATCTACACTTAATTCTCCCCTTGTTTCCTCGAGTCTTTAAAACGTCATATGCAAGTCCTGGTTTCCTCATCCTCTGCCCACTCCTAGCACAGCTCTCTTTAAGGAGGGCGGAGGGGGCACATTTCCTGTCTGTGCCCAGTTAATGGAAATGGACTTATTAAGCAAAGCTTGTAGAGCGAGGGGAAAGTAGCAGCCAGACGTGGATAAAAATAGGTATTTGGCCTGAAATCCAAGAAAAACAACTATTCCAAGGAAAGGAGAATTGGTGCAGTGTGAGCTAGGGCCCGTACATTGCGACTGTGCACATGCACGCATATATGTCTAGACAGGTGTATATCTATGAACATATTAAAACTTATGGGGATATTCACTTAATGTTTTTTTTTAATTTTAAATCTTATATTTTGGGGGTAACAGTTTCAAAACCAGGACTAACAAAGATTTGAAAAGGTTATTTGGATTGTCACAGGAATACACTGCAGTTTTTTGCTTTAATATGATAATCTGCTGTTTGTAAATATTATTATTATTATTCTTTATTTATAAAGCGCCAGCATATTCCGCAGCGCTGTACAATAGGCACAGTATAGACAGGATTACAATACATTGAACAACATTTGACAAACAGTACAGGAGGAGATGAGGGCCCTATTCAGAAATCCGAAAAGCAAATATACAACAGTATTGATCTTATTAAAAAGCAATATGATTGTATGCATTATCTTAATTAGCATTGGCTATATGGCTACTTAAAAGAGAAAAACGGTAGCACAACAATCAGTATGAAGGAATTGTTGATACCTTTTTCCTAGTTTTTAAAAAAAATTTAAGTTTGCATATGGTAATGTAGAATTTACTGTTACAGGTACCAGATGATTATGTGCAGATCCTGCATGGTTTCCTGAACACATATAATTCATGCTGATGAAGAATGCAACCTCGGAGCATGTAGAATTCATATGTTGCAAGTAAGAAATCAAAGTGGAATGCCAGATCACCTGCCATGAATAAGAGTTGGATTTCTTTCCTGCAACATATGACTTATCCATTCCTCAGAGCAGCACCATCGCTGTGCTCTTCTTCTGCACGAAATAGTAATAGGTGTCCAGGAAAACCTGACTGATCCTGGGTTGTGCCTCCTGTGTCGTTGCTTTGGTGGCGTGATCTGATCGACTTCCTTTTCATTCTTGTTTTCCAGCTGAGGAGAATGCAAGAGATGATTGTCAAAATGCAAGCTCAGATGAAGATGAAGCCTGGCGATGATTAATGCATACCTTGAGGTGAGAGTCAAAAATATGAGTAAAGATGTACTCGAGTTGAGGTTCTTCTCTACATTTCATGATGACGGTTCATTATCATCATGACAGAATTCACGTTTTCTGGAATATATATTGCGATATAATCACTGGACACGAATATCACTGCTTCGGATTTCTGCTTTATTGTGCAGCTATTGCAGGGTAAAATTTCACAAATACAAAATAAACACTTACACCTGGATGCGGTGGCTAACTTCACACTGTAACAGACCTGTCTAACATGGTGGACGGCTAAGCCGGTTTCCAACCTATGAAAGCAAAATATTGTTTACCTTCCTCCTGGGATCAGGATTACGCTTTCCTCCCTCTGCACACTGAGGAAACCGCACATCTCCTTTAAAGGGCAGGGCAGTCCTAATTAGGCCTCAGTTGTTAGTTAACCCTATAGGGAAAAAAGAGAGTCCTCCATCCGCCGACTGATAAACCAATGGTCTTCCACCATGACCCTAATCACACTGTCACTATATATAGATATATATATGTATGTATGAATGAGGCATTCTTCTAAAATGCTTTACAATTTCATACACTGTCATAATTTTATTTTTTTTAAAGGATTTTACCAGGAAGGATACATTGAGATTTCTCTCGTTTTCAAGTATGTCCTGGGTATTACATTGCTGTTTATATTTTCATAACATGGTCACAATGTGTCCTGGCTAACAGGAATCATTTCCCAGATGTCTTCACATGATGCTAATGTACAGAGTATGCAAGTTGGAGGAAACTAACCAAAGGGTTATTTCTCTGTCCGGTTCTTTGGATCACATTCGCCCTTCTGACCTTGTCCCTGTGACGAACATTCCATGACAAAAATAACTAGTTTATTTCTCCCCACCCCTGCTTTCTGATTTGTAACTCCTTTGTAACCTCTCTCTCGCACCCCCTGTAATCATAACCTCGTGATCATCTGTACACAGCTTCACATGGGGCATATCTCTTTGAAGTGAAAACCTCTTCGCTGCATGGAGTATAGAGGATTTATTGTATCCGTCCAAAATTAGGCTCTTCTGAGCCATCTTTCGTCACAATGGATTCAGGTAGCAAAATTAGCTTCTCGCATAAATGCAATGATTTCCAATTTCCCTATTGTAGTCTACAGATTAAATCATAAATCCCCCGTAGAGGATCAGCGAAGGCAGCATCAATTCCAGCCGGTTGTTCTTTAGGACTGTATACCCAGTAGCTGTGACTAAGAGACTTCTGCGTTCACAGATGTTTGTGAGGCTTTCTTGGTACTATGATTGCAAAGGGGATTCTAAGGTCACAGGGAATGTCTAGAATAATATTAAAAAAAAGTAGAGATTTGGATGCTCACAAGACTACAGTAGATCTGTAACAGTAATACAGAGCCAGAGCGGGTCTTCAGAGCTTATTTTCAGTACAACCGCTCTGCTTTTAAAACCAGCTTTGCATCTGGACACCTCCTGTCGCTAGAAGCTAATAGCAGGAAGCCTTGACTCCTATCACTTACAACACCCACTGAACTGAAATAAATTACCACAGAGAGCAATATGCATTTGTTTACAGTTCCATTATGATATTCAGCAAAACCTAGCTTTGCTTGGAACCTGAAGAATCAAGTATTGCCCCAGGAGGCCCCCCTCCCTCTACAGATTTTTGCATATTAAAGGGGCCTTCAAGGCTGGAAGCTACCCAATTTTTAAATGCACCTTACAGATACATGGGGGGGGGGGGGGTATAGGAAGCAATCCATCTGGCTTTGTATCATCTCCTGGAGGATTTGTTCAGACTGCTTTATCACTGCCAAACATCAGTTTTTATTTCTAATCGGTGCAGGACCAAAATAGGCTTTTTAAACAGCTGTTCGACAGGGATTTGTGGATGTTATAGATCATCATCGTCGTCAATGTTTCAATTTCAGTCTGGTAATATGAACAGATCTGCTAAATAAGTTGATAGTAACTTCACTGTTGTGTTGCTATCGGCTTGCTGGCAGGCGGCAGCTCCATACACATTTGTGTAATCAAAGGTGTTCCCTACTTTTTTCTGAGTCACCAACCTTGTGTTAGTGTTGTTATCAAGACTTCCTTTTCACAGCACATTCTGGGGTCAGCACACTTGGTTAGATCATTACGAAGCCATTAGCTAATATCTAGAGCCCTAGACATAATGGGCACTAGCGTTGGCATGTTTCATAGAAACATAGAAACCTAGAAAAATGTCGGCAGATAAGAACCTTTCGGCCCATCTAGTCTGCCCAATTACATGGATACTTAACCTGGATTTATCTTTTGTTTAGGATAGCCTTATGCCTATCCCATGCTTGCTTAAATTCAATTACTGTTTTGGCCTCTACCACTTCTACTGGAAGACTGTTCCATGTATCCACCACCCTCTCAGTAAAATAATGCTTCCTGATGTTACTTTTAAACCTTTGCCCCTCTAATCTAAGACTATGTCCTCTTGTTTTGCTATTTTGTTTCCTTTTAAATATACTCCCTTCCTCTACCTTGTGGATTCCCTTTACGTATTTAAATGTTTCTATCATATCTCCTCTGTCTCGTCTTTTTTCCAAGCTGTACATGTTAAGATCATTAAGCCTTTCCTGGTAACTTTTTTCCTTCAAGCCGTACACCATTTTAGTAGCCCTTCTCTGAACTCTCTCTAAGATGTCTATATCCTTCTGGAGATACGGTCTCCAGTACTGCACACAGTACTCCAAGTGAGGTCTCACCAGTGCTCTGTACAGTGGCATGAGCACTTCCCTTTTCCTACTGCTAATACCTCTCCCTACACAACCAAGCATTCTGCTAGCATTTCCTGCTGCTCTATTACATTGACTACTTACCCTTAGATCCTCTGAAATAATGACCCCTAAATCCCTTTCCTCAGATGTTGAGGTTAGGACTGTATCAAATATTCTATATTCAGCCCTTGGGTTTTTACGTCCCAGGTGCATTATCTTGCACTTATCCACATTAAAACTCAATTGCCACAACTCCGACCATTT
The DNA here is from genome assembly GCA_009667805.1 of Leptobrachium leishanense. Classification (NCBI taxonomy): domain Eukaryota; kingdom Metazoa; phylum Chordata; class Amphibia; order Anura; family Megophryidae; genus Leptobrachium; species Leptobrachium leishanense. Next base: position 162,729,206 of record CM019063.1, on the reverse strand, counting down.
TTTTAGTTTACCTAAATCATTTGTCATTTGGCTGATCCCTCCAGGAACGTCAACCCTGTTGCAAATCTTTGTGTCATCAGCAAAAAGACATACTTTTCCATTAATACCTTCTGCAATATCACTAATAAAAATATTAAAGAGAATGGGTCCAAGTACTGACCCCTGAGGTACCCCACTGGTAACAAGACCTTGTGCCGAATAAACTCCATTTACCACAACCCTCTGTTGTCTGTCACTCAGCCACTGCCTAATCCAGTCAACAATATTGGAATCTAAACTCAAAGATTGCAATTTATTGATAAGCCTTCTATGCGGAACAGTATCAAAAGCCTTACTGAAATCTAAATAAGCAATGTCTACTGCACCACCTGTGTCTATTATTTTTGTTACCCAATCAAAAAAATCAATAAGATTAGTTTGGCATGATCTCCCTGAGGTAAACCCATGTTGTTTCTGATCCTGTAATCTATGTGTTATTAGATGTTCAACAATCCTTTCCTTTAACATGGTTTCCATTAATTTCCCCACTACTGACGTAAGACTAACTGGCCTATAGTTCCCCGATTCCTCCCTACTACCCTTCTTGTAAATGGGCACAACATTTGCTAATTTCCAGTCTTCTGGGACGACTCCCGTTAACAAGGATTGGTTAAATAAATCTGTTAACGGTTTTGCTATTACATCACTGTAATCACTGCTCTTTTAATAATTTAGGGTGGATCCCATCAGGCCCCATTGACTTATTTGTCTTTACTTTAGACAGCTGCTGTAGAACCTCCTCCTCTGTAAACTGATATGTAAATGTCTCTTTAGTGTTCTCTCCTAACTGAGGTCCCTTTCCTTCCTTTTCTTCTGCAAAGACTGAACAAAAATATTCATTGAGGCAGTCAGCGAGACTTTTATCCTCTTCTACATACCTTCCTTCCTTTGTTTTTAATCTAACTAATCCTTGTTTTACTTTTCTTTTCTCGTTTATGTATCTGAAAAATGTTTTGTCCCCCTTTTTTACTGACTGAGCTATTTTCTCTTCTGCGTGTGCTTTGGAAGCTCTTATAAATTGCTTTGCCTCTTTCTGCCTAATCTTATAGGTTTGCCTATCTTCTTCACTCTGAGTTGTTTTATAATTATTGAATGCTATCTTTTTGTTCTTCACTATTTTGGCCACTTCTGCAGAGTACCACAGTGGTTTCTTCCCTTTTTTGTTTTTGCTAACAAGCCGAATGCAATTTCCTGTGGCCTTCAATAATGCTTCCTTTAAATAATCCCATTTCTCCTGGACTCCTTTAAACTCCTCCAGTCTGATAATGACTCCTTCACACAAAATCTCATTTTAGAAAAATCTGTTTTTTTAAAGTCTAAAACTTTCGTTCTTGAGTGGTGCGGCTCCATCCCTGTTGTTATATTAAACCATACTGACTGGTGATCACTAGATCCCAAATTTTCACCTACAACAACGTCTGATACCAAACCTCCATTTGTGAGTATTAAATCCAATATGGCCTCTTTACGGGTCGGCTCCTCAACTACTTGTGTTAGAGATAATCCCAGTAGGGAGTTTAGAATATTTGTACTCCTGGTGCACCCAGCTGTTTTGGTTTTCCAGTTCACATCAGGAAGATTAAAGTCCCCCATGATAATAACTTCCCCCTTCATTGCCATTTTGGCTATTTCCTCAACCAGCAGATTATCTAGTTCTTCTGCTTGTCCAGGGGGTCTATAGATCACACCTACACGAGCTACTGTATGATTGCCAAATGTTACCGTAACCCAAACTGACTCTATGTTCACCTCGCTCACTTTTATTTGGTTCGTTTTTATGTTGTTTTTCACATACAGGGCCACTCCTCCTCCTTTCCTACCTTCTCTGTCTTTTCTATATAAAGAGTACCCCGGTATTGTTATGTCCCAGTTATTTTTCTCACTGAACCATGTCTCAGTAACCGCCACTAAATCTACTTTTTCAGCTGCCATCATTGCCTCTAGTTCATTGATTTTATTGACTAAACTGCGAGCATTTGTAGACACGACTCTGAGCTTGTCATTTTTTACCTCGCATGTTGCTTGCACCCTCCGATTTAGTTGTGGGGGACAATCGGGCAGATTGTTTTTTACCCTTTGGTCCCCCCCTCCTAGTTTAAATATTTCTTTGCGAAACCTTTGAACTTCTCACTGAGAACTTATGTTCCCCTATGAGTAAGATGCAAACCATCTTTTTTATACAGTTCCTTTCTGCTCCAATTAGAGCTATCATGGGACACAAAGCCAAATCCTTGCTCCCGACACCATTACCGAAGCCACAAATTGAATTCCCTATTGCACATCTGCCTATCTTGAATATAATGCACAGGCAAAACTTCAGAGAATGACACAGTGGATGTGATCTGCTGTATTTCACCTCCAAGAACACAAAAATCTTCCTTAATCTCAGAAACCTCATTGCTAGCCAAGTCATTTGTCCCTAGATGGACTAGAACGTCCACTTCCCCTTGTTGCTTTGCTTGTTTGACAATATTGAGAATACGTCTCTTGTCTCTACGAGCAGTAGCCCCAGGAAGACATCTCACCAAACCACTACTCTCCAGCTCAACACCTCTTATGATAGAATCACCCAGCAACAATTGCCTTCTATCAAGTCCCACCTTTTCATTTTTGTCCTTGGTTGCAGTGCTGCATACCTTAGGCATAGTGGATGGTGGTTCCTCAACTATGGTGTCTGAGCCTACATCCGTTTTATCACTACACTCTGAAAGTGCCTCAAAAGAATTAAGAAGAGCCACAGATTGTGGGACATGCCTTCTATCCACAACTCTAAGTCTACCAGATCCTACAGTAGTCCATCTGCCGCTCCTAGGAGGCCTCTGTGGCAGTGGCTTAGTAACAGTCATAGCCTGAGTTTCTCTAACAGATAATTTACAAATCTCAGACTTCAAACAGGCAATTTCCTGCTGCAATAAAGAGAGCTGCCTACATATCAGGCACACTCCAAACCTCCAAAAATTGGATCTAAAAACAAATGCATGACAGCTCTTACACTGGACCAAGCCTGCCATTATAAAAGAATGGATTTAAAACCAGCAAATCTTACCTTTTTGTAGGTTTTCTACCTCCTGTCTACCTCAGACTACCTCCAGAGTATCTCCAGAAGATCTCCTGTAAGTGCTCACTTTGAAGACTTCACTTAGAAGGCTTCCCAAGCTCAATTAGACCAAGCTAATATTCCACAAGCTTTATATATTAACCTAAGTACACCTCCCCCAGCAAGGAGTGGACAAGCTAAACCTGAAGCAAATACCACCCAATTGATTCCAATTGTATGCTAATCAGTATGAAAATGAGTCACCAGCCTAACCTAATTTACTCACCAGACCTAACTTGAAACCTTAAGATGAATAGAAAAGATCTGTTTGAAACAAAAATCTAAATCACTCACCAGAAGATCTCCTGTAAGTGCTCACTTTGAAGACTTCACTTAGAAGGCTTCCAAGCTCAATTAGACCAAGCTAATATTCACAAGCTTTATATATTAACCTAAGTACACCTCCCCCAGCAAGGAGTGGACAAGCTAAACCTGAAGCAAATACCACCAATTGATTCCAATTGTATGCTAATCAGTATGAAAATGAGTCACCAGCCTAACCTAATTTACTCACCAGACCTAACTTGAAACCTTAAGATGAATAGAAAAGATCTGTTTGAAACAAAAATCTAAATCACTCACCAGAAGATCTCCTGTAAGTGCTCACTTTGAAGACTTCACTTAGAAGGCTTCCCAAGCTCAATTAGACCAAGCTAATATTCCACAAGCTTTATATATTAACCTAAGTACACCTCCCCCAGCAAGGAGTGGACAAGCTAAACCTGAAGCAAATACCACCCAATTGATTCCAATTGTATGCTAATCAGTATGAAAATGAGTCACCAGCCTAACCTAATTTACTCACCAGACCTAACTTGAAACCTTAAGATGAATAGAAAAGATCTGTTTGAAACAAAAATCTAAATCACTCACCAGAAGATCTCCTGTAAGTGCTCACTTTGAAGACTTCACTTAGAAGGCTTCCCAAGCTCAATTAGACCAAGCTAATATTCCACAAGCTTTATATATTAACCTAAGTACACCTCCCCCAGCAAGGAGTGGACAAGCTAAACCTGAAGCAAATACCACCCAATTGATTCCAATTGTATGCTAATCAGTATGAAAATGAGTCACCAGCCTAACCTAATTTACTCACCAGACCTAACTTGAAACCTTAAGATGAATAGAAAAGATCTGTTTGAAACAAAAATCTAAATCACTCACCAGAAGATCTCCTGTAAGTGCTCACTTTGAAGACTTCACTTAGAAGGCTTCCCAAGCTCAAGTTTCAGCATTAGTACCGGGTTAATGGAGTCTACTGCCTGACCAACAGATCGTTTGCCTCTTGCTACCAACGGGAAAATTCATTTAGTGTGCCGCTATTAGCGATTTGTAGCGCGCGCTTACTGTACTTTCCGCGTCCTATACATAACATGGGGAGCGCTAGAGATCTCTTGCGCTTTTGTTAATAACAGATCACTTGGTGCCTGCGCTAATTTCTGGAGCAACGCTAATAGCTAAATTTTACCTACTGCTCAACCCTGGTGCTAACTCCAAAAAACAGGTCCTTGCCCAAAATTAACAGGTGATTGAAGGAATGCAGCGCAGGTGTTCTCTGGGCCCCATACACCATAGTCATGGAGCTTGTTAGCAATGTCGCTGCTGTTGAAGTAGCCTATATAATGATTATATGTTATATATGCAGGGCACGTTTGAGACGCCAGTGGGAGTTTTAGTTGGCACCAATGGTTCCGTGCCGGCCTTGGGGCTAAAGGACTCGCCTCACCCTGCCGGGTGTGACTGATGCAGAGTGTCAGCTATGATGCCGGCTGACCGATGCCAAAGTCCACAGCCTTTGTGCAGCTGCCCTCACCTCTTGATTCACGCATTGGCTCCTCGTTATCTGTGCCAGGGACGACCAAATTGCTGTGTTGTCTTGCTTCCTTGCTACTGGGACATTCCTGCACCCCCTTTCAAAGTTAGGTGGTGTTAACCAGAGCACCCTTTCCAACATCGTGATCTGATTCCTCGTTGCCATGCGGGATAATTCCCCCCCCCCTGCTTTATTGGATATCCCACCAACTCTGAAGACTGGCAGAGAAAAAAACAGCAGGATTTTTATGCATGGGGGGGTCCCAATGCCTTGGAGCAATAGACTGTACCCATATTGAGATTTGTGCCCCTTGGAAGGATCCTGCTCTATATATCAATCGGAAGCAGTTCCATTCTAATAACGTGCATATGGTCTATGATGCCAATATGCGCGTCATGTCTCGGTTTGCAGCGTTTCCCTAGCGTGCGCTAAACTATCTTGTACACAGACTTCCACTGACAAGGCGTTCTGTTAGGTCGTCACGCGCTAAATTTTAGCGGCTTATGCCTAATTGTGTCATTAGCGACGGCGTTTTAGCGCAGAACAGGTGATAGGGCCCAATGACTCTAGCTGTTAACAGACTCCTGCTGATATTACAACCAAGCCAAAGGCTTTGCTTGTAATGGCAGCTTACTGTATATTAACGTCTTTAATAGGAGTCATTACTTTGCAGCTAGTTGGAGAAGAACGAGCTATTCAAATGTAGCTCGTTCTTATCTTCTGGAGCAAGTATCGAAATAAAAAATACTAGCTTTCAAAGCTGTTAAGTGATATTCCTTTTGCGAAATCACTTAACACCTCATTCTAGAGCGGCTGAAAAACCCATTATTTACCTGAGATCCCACGGTACAAAGGGTAGGCGATCCACTGCTTCCTCTAGCTGCCAGCAGATGAAGACTGGGAACAAATAGTTCCCAGTGCTCGTCCGCATCTCCTGCAGACTCCAGGAGTCGATAGTGGCTGCGCCAGCTGCTGGTATCTGTTAGCAGCTGAAAACTAAACTGACTCATGATGCTGAAACAGCGGCTTAGCCGTCAGAGAGCTGTTATTGGTTTGCGCAGCCTTTTTCCTTTTGCGGCTCTCCGTTGACTGCCCATTTGTGATCTAGACCTACTCTTTTCAGATATTTGTATGAGAATAGTAGAATGTGTAAGCATCCTCCTTGGACAGCTATTATTGTAAGGGACAGCATTATGGGTGCAGTGGTTTTATTCAAATTGCTGAAGTTACATTACACCATGTGCAGAGAATGAGTCGGTAGACATCCTTGTACCATAATCTGTGCAAGCAGCTCAAATTGTTACAACGTCTGGTGTGTCCCTTTTTGTTTCATAGAAATATAATGAGCACAAACACGGCAAGTAATGCAGACTGTGTATATTTTTTATTCTAGATTGCAAAAACACCGTTAAGAATCTCATGACTCTTGGGGAATTATAATGGTCCTGAAGGGTTAACTCAAAATAAAAATGTGAACCAACTCTATATTCTTTCCATGAACAGCTGATAATAATGTCACCCAGTGGTAGAAATGTGTAAATCCATGTAAAAGCTGTAACTGAATACCCCTCAAGACCTGACCTGAGCTGAGCTTCTCTAGACCTGGTGCTATGTGGCTGTGGACAGCCAGGTACAATGTGATACGTCTCTGTACATCAAAAGCAAAACATCCCTTGTAATGTAAAGGTTGGAGGCCCCTTTTACAGGCATTCTGGCAGACATGTGTGGCATATCCACAGATCAAACACACACAGGGTTATTCAAAGAGATTCGAATTGCTGGAGAAAGGTAACCGAACGCTGTAATTCAGCGTTTGGTTACCTTTCCTGGCCATTCGGCTATTCAGAAAGCAGACAATTCGCCACATCTTGGCGAATTGCCTGCACATACGGTGCCTGTTCGGTGCCTTTTCGAGGGCAGTGAATCCTCATAGAGAAGCAATGCTTCGTCTATTCAGAGAACAAAAACCAGCAGTGAAATGTTGCCGAATTTCCCTGCCATTCGGTGGTTTCATTCGGCATGTTTATTCAGGCGAATCCCATAGGCTTCAATGTTAAAAATATTCCCGTTTTAATTCAATATCTAATAAACCGTTCATTATAATATTCTGCCGTAAATAGTCTCTTTATTTATAGATTTTCTTCTGGATTTTTTTTTTTTAAAAAAAATCCACTTTTTTTTTTTAAAACTTTACTTATTTTTTCTGTAACAGCCCTTTTTATTATCATTCATTGGATCTCATATGTAAATTTCAGACATTTTCCCTCAGTAGTTTCTTTGCAAACAGCATTTCACTTTTCAAACATTCAAGCAAACTGATTTTCTAATTTATTCACTGCATTCGTCTGTGGTGTCGGGTTTTTCCGTCGGCTGCGCTGGGTGTGATCGGCTCCTGCTTGGGTTTTTCCGGCATTTTCGGTGGGTTATTCCAGATGTTTTTGCGGGTTTCGGTGTGCGTTCGTCCTGGTTTTGCAGTGAGTTTTCGGCAGTTTTGCGGCGACTTCTCCCTGCATTTCGGCGGCCCTGTGGTACTTGCTGAATACACCGCAGGGTAAATGGGATTGCCAAATCGAACCAAATTGAAGAGAACGAAAAGTCACCGAACGTGCAGTGACTTTTCGATTCTCTTGAATAACCCTAACAGTTACATTGTTTCCTTATAACTGGAGGTGTTATAACCTGCTCTTGCTATTCATACAGTAAAATGGAGAATACAAATGGGATTACACCGCATAAACAAAACAGTAACTGACAAGGATTACTGCAGTTGGAAAAGGTTTCAATTTCAGCTCTTTTGACCTAAAATTTGCAGCTATACCTTTTAATTTACCACCGTAAATAATTACTTGTGTATCCCGGTTTAGCTAAGTACATAAAAGGTAGACATGGCTCCTTTATATAGCAAGCCATTGACCAGGATCACTCGAAAAAGAGCTTGCAATTGGAAACAGATTATATTGATCAATGACGATCTGTTGTGCTAATTCACTCAACTGTGAATCTGACCCCACTCCAATCCATACGAAACACCTCAGCGCAGCTCATTCTCCACTGTTGCTCTACCTCTGCCTCCCCTCTATGGGAATCTGTACACTGACGCCCGCTACCTCACAGAATCAAATTTAAAATACTGTCACTGTTAATGAAAGGGAGAGCAATAAGTGGTGATACAACCTCCGAATGTGTGTACAATAGATACCAAAATCTCACATTCAAGCACTCCCCCAGCTGCCCCCACTGGCATTGCTACTAACCTGTCTTTCTGTCCCTCTCATCTTCTCCTTCCATTCACTTCTTCAGGATTTCTCCCAGGCTGCTCCCACACTGTGGCTCTTTCAGATTATTACCCACCTTCCAAAGATTTAAATCTCCCTTTAAAACCTTCCTACAGTTGTGTTCAAAATTATTCAACCCCCAATGCTGTAAAGGGTTTTAGGGAATTTAGTGTACATTTGTAATTGTATTCAGAATGAAATCCTACAAGGACTTTTTAAAGAACCATATGCAACTAAAATGACATCAATTGGTTTTGTAATACAGTAGTAAATGTTTCTTTTGTGAATTCTTCATTGACACAATTATTCAACCCCTTAAAGACTACCACTCTGAAGAACAGAGGTTCATTCAAGTGTTTTCAATCAGGTATTGAAAACACCTGTGGATGTCACGGAGCAGCAATAAAGCATAATAAGCACCAATTAGGCAGCTTTAAAATGACTGTGATACTCAGCTCCTTCTAGACATTTACTGTTGTGGTTACAAACATGGTGAAGTCAAGAGAATGGTCCAGGAAGACAAGAGAAGAGGTGATTACTCTTCACAGGAAGGGCAATGGCTATAAGAAGATTGCAAAGATGTTAAACATACCAAGAGAGACCATAGGAAGCATCATTCGCAAATTCAAGGCAAAGGGCACTGTTGAAACGCTACCTGGTCGTGGCAGAAAGAAGATGCTGACTTCGACTGCTGTGCGCTACCTGAAGCCTAGAGTGGAGAAAAGTCCCCGTGTGACTGCTGAGGAACTGAGAAAAGATTTGTCAGATGTGGGTACTGAAGTTTCAGCTCAGACAATACGGCGCACACTGCGTAATGAAGGCCTCCATGCCAGAACTCCCAGGCGCACCCCCTTGCTGTCTCCAAAGAATAAGAAGAGTCGACTGCAGTATGCCAAAAGTCATGTGGACAAACCACAGAAGTTTTGGGATAGTGTTCTGTGGACTGATGAAACAAAATTAGAACTGTTTGGGCCCATGGATCAACGCTATGTTTGGAGGAGGAAGAACAAGGCCTATGAAGAAAAGAACACCTTGCCTACTGTGAAGCATGGCGGGGGGTCAATCATGCTTTGGGGCTGTTTTGCTTCTGCAGGTACAGGGAAGCTTCAGCGTGTGCAAGGTACCATGAATTCTCTTCAGTACCAGGAGATATTGAATGACAATGTGATGCAGTCCGTCACAAACCTGAGGCTTGGGAGACGTTGGACCTTTCAACAGGACAATGATCCCAAGCATACCTCCAAGTCCACTAGAGCATGGTTGCAGATTAAAGGCTGGAACATTTTGGAGTGGCCATCGCAGTCACCTGACTTAAATCCGATTGAGAACCTCTGGTGGGACTTACAGAAAGCAGTTGCAGTGCGCAAGCCTAAGAATGTGACTGAACTGGAGGCTTTTGCCCACGACGAATGGGCGAAGATACCCGTAGATCGCTGCAAGACACTTGTGTCAAGCTATGCTTCACGTTTAAAAGCTGTTATAACTGTAAAAGGATGTTGTACTAAGTACTAAGATTGAATGTCACTTGGGGGTTGAATAAAACTGATAATGATGTGAGCACAGAAAAGACATTTGTGGTTATTTCATTATAAATGTTATGTTATATTTGTCTGACCTACACGTGCCTCTTTGATTTAATTGTAAGCAAGATGACTGAATGATCAACATCAATGTCAAACTGGCCAAAACACTCAATTTCAGTGGGGGTTGAATAATTTTGAACACAACTGTATGTAGAGATGCTTACCAGTTGTCTCCACAGTAAACCATATTCTGTACCCAATCCCCAGCATACACTACCTTCATACTGCATACTCCAAAGAGCTTCCTTTTATCTCCAACTACCTCTAGCATGTAAACTCCTTATGGAGCTGGACCCTCTCTACCTCATGACAAGTACGTACTGTTACCAAGTCTGTGTGTTCGAACTACTGTAACCCATGCACCGTGCCATGGAGTACGTTGGCGCAATCTAAGTAATAGCTGTGTAGAAACCTCACTCACATTTTGTTATGTAATTACAGGGATTTATATGGACATCTATTCTAACAAAAATAACTAAACATCATAGTCAAAGTGTGTTTAGGATTAAAAATAAAAGCTACAGATCTTTTTTTTCTGCTTTAGAAATGTGTAATAACCAGGTTCGCCTCCTGCCTTCCATCTGCCCTGTTGTAAGCCAATGCAGATGGAAGCACGGGATTATTTTGCATTGAGAATTACTGACATTTGTGGATAAATGGCTTTTAAATTGTAAGAGTCTCCATTTTTCTTTTTTTTTTTTCAACAGTGCATGTGCAGTTCTCATTATTTTTACTGTACAATCTGCGCCCATATCAGGTCTTCCTTATCATTTTCCCCTAAATTTAAAGCGGAACTGTCACTTCCCAGAAATCCTACATCATATCAAGAATAAAAATCTAAGTCTAACTCACAGTAACCATTTTTTATTCTGAAACTGTTTTCTTTTAAATCAAGAATAAAGATTTGCTGAATGCTGCCAGAGCTGTTTGACCAGCGCAATCCATGATAGTTGAATGATATCTGATCTGTATATACACAGTCCCTCCTTTGAGTCCTCCTATACACCCTGTAACAGATCTCTGTGACCTGACAGGGTCACTCACACCTGTCAAATATCGCTTCCTCGCTGGACACCCGGGTTCTCCTCGTGACTCTCACGCCTTTCTCCAGTACCTTAGCCGCAGCTTAAAGACAGGTGCATGGCTAGCATCCCTCAGAAATAAGCCAAAACTCTAGACCTCTGGAGCCTTTCGATGGCAGAACGAGCAGACGATGGCTGCTACCCAAAACATGAGCCATGACTTCAAGTTGGGTCAGAATGGAACGAACTGTTTATTCACAGAGACACACAGATACAGTCAAGGACCAACTCCCTTTGAATACAACCAAACAGATAACATCACAGATCAAATAACTGCACAGAACCTTCAAACAATGGGATTTCCTAGGAGGAGACGGGCTAGGGAGAAAGCAGAGTTAACAAAAGGAATTTCTTATAGAGAGAATGTAAACAAGAGAGCAGGTACTAATACAGAGGTCACACTATACAGAGAGAGGTTAGATAATTGAGGGAATTTACGCAATATACACAACAAGAGACTCTATAATAACTACATAAGGGAATAACACACAGACATCAGTAATCTTTAGTTTGCTGGGGGGATGTTTAAAACAGTGTAAAACCAAATATATTTAAAAGGTCCACCAGTTCCCCCAATGGTCTCTTTCATGGGCCATAGTCACTGGGCAGGAGGCTAGACCACAGCCGCCTCCAGGTGCCCAAGTGCCGGTAGGTTCCGTCTCACATCCTATATATCCCCTCTCCCACCCATAATTGTCAGAGTGGACGTTGTATCACACTGTGTTACATTGTGCATCATCAGTGAACATGAAACAATGTTCAGCCTCTCTTTGGGAACTCTTATAACTTGTATACTTTTCCATTAATGTAGATTTATTTTTTTCACTTTTGATGGATAGTGGATTCTCTTTGGTGTAACGCAGTGTATTACAACCTTCTCTCTGACAGTTATTGGCGGAAGGAGGAGGAGAGGATAGACGATGTATAGGAGGCCTCAGGGAGTACCTTGGCCCATGCAGGAGGGAAGATGCAATTCATCCGTGACATCTTTTGTCTATTCCAGAGCTATCAAACTCCGTTCCCCCAATGTTTCTGAACTACAATTCTCATGATTCCCTTGCTATCTGCTACATTCTAATAATTTTGGGAATTGTAGACCATCAACTGTATCATATGTATCCGACCGATCACAATATGTGTCAATTTCTGGCACCTCCTCCCTCCCTCTCCCAGTCACTTGCGGTGTACCTCAAGGCTCAATACTAGGCCCCCTGCTATTCACAATATTCATAAATGATCTGCCCAACGTCTGCAAAGCCTCAACTGTACATATGTACGCAGACGACACTGTGATCTATACCAGCAAACCAAATCTCCCGCAGCTGGAGGCCGTGCTGCAAGAACAATTCACAGAGGTAGAAAAGTGGATCAAAAACAAACTTTTTTTAAATACTGACAAAACTGTAACGATGCGCTTTGGAACAGCACCTAAACTACATAAATTGCAAAATCCCCATCTATGTGTTGGGACAAAATCAAATGGCATGTTGACCACAGTCACTTCTCTCAAATATCTAGGTATGTGGTTGGACCCTAATCTATCCTTTGGCCCCCACATCGAAAAACTCTCATCTAAACTTTACCCCAAACTAGGTGCCCTGTACAGAAACAAATCCTGCCTGAGCCCCGCGGTAAGAAAGCCGATTGTACAACAAATGCTTATGCCGGCTATTGATTACGGAGATGTAGTGTATGCAGCCGCCCCACAAACACACCTTCATAAACTTACTACATTGTATAACTCATTCTGCCGCTTTGCGCTACAATGTAACTACATGACCCACCATTGTGACATGTTAAAAGAACTAAACTGGCCATCGCTGGAATCCAGACGCACCCTTCACCTTTCCAGCCTGGTGTTTAAGAGCATTTCTGGGAAGCTGCCACCCTACCTGAATAGACTGCTTCCCCCAGCAGCTCCCTCATCCTATAACCTCCGATCCAGGACCAGCACCTTACTTGCATTACCACAATACAAAAAGACAGTGGCTCGGTCCTCATTTTCCTACAGAGCACCACAATTATGGAATAACCTCCCAGACACCATCAAATCTAACCCCAGTCTTAAGTCACTCAAAAGCTCCTTACTAACATACCTCAATACAGAATGCACCTGTAAACATGTAACCTAGTGACTATAACAGAAAATAAATATGTAGGAAATAATCTGTATATTTGTGTTGTTTTTTTAATATCTTGCATTGTATTACTTTGTATTTCTGTAACTGTAACACTTCAATGTTCTTGAACCCAGGACATACTTGAAAACGAGAGAAATCTCAATGTATCCTTCCTGGTAAAATCCTTTATAAATAAAATAAATAAATAAATAAACTGTGGGGCCAGAGTTTGACAGCCCTGATCTACTCTTTTATTCTTAAAAGTAGGGATGTCCGGATCACCCTTTTTTGGTCGCTGATCCCCAAAAATTTGTATGATCGGGTTTCTTAGAATGGGTTTAGGATATCCTTACCGAAAAGAAATCAAAGCTTAAATTTTTTTTGGTGGGGGGGGTATTGCTAAGTGTCATAGTTAATTTTTTATGCTTGTTGTTGTAATGTCTTTTCTGGGAAAGTGGCAGATACTCCTTTAAGGGATACTCTAGGCAACATGACCACCTAAGCTTTTTTAGGTGGTCATGATGCCCTGAGTATGCCCTTGCCTTTCCCCCCTCCATCCGCTCAGCCGATCGGCTGAAACAGCTGAGAGACGCGGAGAACTTTACTCCGCCCTCCCAGCTGTCAGTAGAGCGGGATTCATATTTCCCGCTTCTGCCAACTATTGCCGAGTAGGAGACGTCATTGCGCTTTCAGCTTGATGACGTCTCCAACTTGCTGCATTAGCTGGCGGCAGCGAGCCGCCAGCATAGTCTGCGGCTGGGATTAGTGTTGCGCGCATCCTCTTGCGCGTAACATTAATCCAATTAGAAGAGGAAGCCTGCTGATTGGCTGGCTTACGTGAGAGGCGCGCATGCACGCTTCTCACGTAAACCATTAGCCAAGTGCAACATTTTCAGGACGGGAGCGGAAGAGGAGGGAGGTGAGTATAAAAAAAAACACTGTTGGAAACAAGTGGTTTTTAGGGTAAGTATTACATTTAAAAAAATATATGTATATACACAATAACTAGGTAGGGAATAGGTATATTTTAATGTAAATAAAAAGCAGGTATTTTTAGCCTAGAGTGTTCCTTTAAGGGTCCAGTCACACATGTTGTAGTGGCACGCATTCTGTTTTAATCCATAGATAAAGGTATAGGTAAAGCGCTGTGGAATATGCTGGCGCTGTATAAATGCCTGGAACTGGTGTGTCATGCTTGTTTGTCTCTCCTAAGGCTGGCGTCAGACGAGCATATTTGAAGAGCGGAAGGAACGTCTATGAGAGAGAACGTTCCTTCCACTCGACGTCCATCCGGCCACCTCGCTGAGCGCACTTAGTGCGCTCAGCGCTGCAAGACTCGATCCTCCTATGGCGTATCGCGCTTTGCAGCTCAAACAAAGCACGTTCTAGCACTTTGACAGAGAGGGCTGCTGCACAGACGCGTGCAACTCGTGAGCGCGAAACAGCGTTTGGCTGGCCCGTCGCAGCGTCTCAATGCTGCAACGGATACCAGAAGGCACATCAGTAGGGGCGCACATAGTGCGCTCGTCTGACGCCAGCCTAAGCAGAGGTATTCTTGCCTTAGCATTTAGTATGCAGGCTAATAGATGGTACAGGTGAGGACTTGAGATTCACCGGGACTTGCATCGTATCAGGTGACATACATATTCAGCATCTTTGAGAAGAATTTAAAGTGGTTTTAAAATCCGAAGCACACATTCGACTGACACAGTCGCTAGCTGTATCCCATTCAACATTAAAGTGTGTGCAAGTGTGGTGGGCTGAAACACATGCTTTGATTCAAGTCACAATTACACGCTCTATTTAAACGGAACATTTTATTTTCATGGCTCGAGCTTCCCTTTAAGAACCAGACAGTGTTATCAGGCTATCCTGTGCTGTATATGAATTCCAGCCTGCTGACCTCTTATTTATATAGTTTTCTAGCAAAGAAAAAAGAAATCTGCTTTGTAAAGTTTGTGAATCCAGACAGTCTGCTGCCTAAGAGGCCATGTAGTTTGGGGTAAACTTAACGTTTTTTTTTTTTATGAACTTTATTTATGTCAAGGGTTGTACAATCAATAAGGCACAGCATTAAATGACAGCAATGCCAAATTTCATTTACATCGCCTAACATCATACCTGCGCTCGTTGGCCCCCTTATCCCATTTCACCCGTGCTTCGACCCACTTTGAGAAACTTGCCCAGAAATCTTGTCCCTGAGCCACGGCATCTCTGTGCTGTATGGTCTGCTGCAATCTGTTGAATGTCCTGCCCCGTCCTATCGAGCCAGGTGGGAGGAAGACCTACAACTGTCCTTCACGGACAAGGAATGGGAACATATTTCTACCCTGACCACATCCTGCTCCACAGCCACTAAATCACAGGAAACGGTGAATAAACGTCTCTCGCTCTGGTGCTGCTCCCCAGCGGCACTTGCTGCTTTTGACCCCAACTCTAATGGCTCTTGCTGGAAATGTGGTGCACCTCGTGCTGACTTGCTACACATGTGGTGGTTCTGCCCCTTGATTCACCCATACTGGCAGTCGGTCCGCGACATAATTTACAATGTGTCAGCTTCACCCCCTGACTTCACGCCAGCCGTTATGTTGGTGCATCATACCCCGGCTGACCCGAGAGCATACAAATGATCTATTGACATACGGCCCTTGAATGCTTCAAAAGCTGTATTGCCCCAACACTGGAAAACACCCTCGGTGCCCACCATTCGCGAATGACTCCATGAGGTCACGACATCGGGAATATTGAACACCTTATCCATGGTGCTTCTGGCACGTCTGCACTACATATGCGCCGTTGGTTTTACTGGTCTACTTCCGGTCCCCTTGCGTAGCTTCCCCTATACCTGTTACTGAACCAGGATTGCCCTCTGCGTGCAGCCCCAGATGTTGCTTGGACATATGTATAACCCCTTTTCTGTCCCTAAGATACTGAGATGGCTGTTGACCCTCTTCCCACCCCCCTGCTCCTCTTGTACTTCCCCTTTGATCCTTTTGGAAATGCATATGCTTTCTGTTTTATTATACATGCTTATGGAATCTTGCTTTTGACGTTTTTTCTTCCTTTTGAACCCGATATGGTTTGTACACACAGCTGCATACACTGTAACCCTCCTGTTGCCCATTATTTCTTTGTAAAACTTAATAAAACCTTATTACAAGAAAAGACAGCAATGTAACATAATTCAAAACAATAGAGAGAAAAAAAATAATTAAAGATGCGCCTTCGGCAATAGGAGATATAAAAAAACCAATAACAATTACATGAGACTTGACCTGCAGCAAGGAGCCCTCACTTAGCCTCCAGGTGGTCATCTACTCCAATTAGAAAGATATGTGCCACAAACCTTAGGTGTTGGCTTAGATTTAAAGATTCCCAAATTCCTTGATTGTCATCAACATCATTCACCTCACTCCTCAAACACTGCAAATCTAATTTTCTTTCAGTACAAAAGCTGTGCAGCAGACTGGATCTGTCTTTATCCCATTGTAATATGAAAGAGAGAAAACAATCTAGTGCTTATACACATGTTTGTTTAACATCTTTCCTGTGTCCACATGAAATAAAGTCCTGTGTACACTGGGTATAAAGAGTTCTGGACATAGAGCAAAGAAATACAAGTGCGTGGGAGTTTGCGGTTTGCTTATTGGATGGTGGTAGGGACATGGCTAAAACAGTTTAGGGTATCAAGAAGGAACCAACACTCATTAACAGTTAACACATGAGGTATATTTAACCCCTAACCTAACCTGATGTGAGACGAAGTCCCAATTATGTGCTTTTAGGGCCCATCAATGCATGTGGTTTCATGAAATGTTAGTAACATCTGTAAAAAACATTCAATATTGTGACATTTGGTGCAAAAAGAGGGAGGTATATAAATATTGCTGTCGGAGCAGAATGAGCCCTTACCATGTATAGAGCGTTCTATAAATAAATTGTAATACTTTAGGCCTGTGTCAGATGAACGCAGTGAACACGTCCGTGTCGCCGCGCAGTTGAACGTCCGTCGTAGCATAGAATCATGATCAATACTTCCTGACACTGAAGGCGCGTCGACAGTTCAGGGAGGTGACGACCTTTCTGCGGCGCAAGGGGGTGCGCTACCGTTTGGGCTAGGCCGGCTTTCTTGTGGTTACTCACGGAGACGTGCCCTGCACCGTATCAGATCCGGCTGAGGCCTGGCCTGTGCTCCTGGGTGCGGGACTTGCCCCGGACGGGGCGGTCACTTCCCCGGCTGAGTACTTTGCCGTATTTTGACTCCTAAGTTACCCGTTGGACGGGGGACCATTCCTTCCTGATCCTTAGACCCCCCTCAAGGGAAGCCGGAGACTTCGAAAGGTTATGGATTCCCCGCGTTTTCTATTTTTTTCTATTTTTATGTCTACAATATTTGTAGTGGACACTTGGATACTTTTTATTGTTGAGATATCCCGCTCTAGTCTCCCCCCCCCCCCCTCACCCTATGTTGTTCTGCCCATAAACTTTATCCATTTGCAGAGGACTTCTGATTTTTCTTAGGTGCCGCTGTGTTTTCCTGAGGACTCTTTTTGATAGTTAGCAGTGACTTTCGTCTCTTCCCCCCCCCCCCCTTAATCTTATTTTATTTTTATTTTGGCGAACACGGGTTTCCTCGGGGTGCGCCGACGTGGCCTGGTGCCCGTATCGGCCCGTCCCCGGGCCAAGTGTTCATTTCTCCTCCTGGCCTCCCGTGGTCTTGAGGGCTAGCGGGAATATTCCAGGGGAGGCACAGTCCTGGCCTCTGCCAATACCCCTTCCTTTTTCCCATTTTCTCCCCCCTCGGTATCCTAGACGTGTTTAAACGACTTTTTTCGTTTCTTGGTTTATTATTATTATTAAGTGCCAACACATTCCGCAGCGCTGTACAAGGTGTAATGGGTAAAGACAGGACAATTCTAAAATACATACAGGAGACAGGTCAGTATTCCTGCCAGCAGATACATGAGGATATGAGGACCCTATTTCCGTGGGAATTTACAATCTTGTTTTTTTGTTTTTGTTGTCACTTAAGTATAGATGAGACCCCCCCTATTAGGGGATGTTTATTGCTAATGTATTGCTACCCTGAGATGACTCCTTTAATTGTTTTACATTGCTGCGTTTTTTCTGACGACGTTGCTTAGCCCTGCGCGGCCATCTTGGCGTACAAGGTTTCATTGTTCGGCCTTGCGTGGCCATCCATTACTTTCCAGTATGTGTTAAGCTGACTCTTTTCCAAAATAAAAAACTTTTAATATAAAAAAAAAGAATCATGATCAATAGAGACCAATACACGAAGTACGTGCGCACTGAACTGCGCACGCACAACGCACATGGAAAACGGACGCAAGTTAGGCAAGAGCGTAAAACCACTAAGACGGATGCGCAGAGTGCGCCACGTACACATAGCGTTCTGTGTGCGTTATACTGCGACGTCAGACTCAGCGCATTTGCAACGTCCATAACATTGACGCTCAGAAGTTTTTTTTGGTCTGTCTGACTACCTGTATTTTAATTAATTTTGTTTACCATATTTCCCTTTTTTTTTTTTTCTACATCCGTAAAAAAAAAAAAAAAAACGACCGTGTGGTGTCTACAGTATCTTCCGTCAGTACATCCGTCCGTTATGCACGCTCACAGAGTGCGCTCAGACTGCGTTCATCTGACATTAGCCTTAGGGGTCATTCATTACCCACTATTGTGGCAGCAAAGTTCACCATTGTTGCACCGGAAGTGATCATCGGGCTGTTTAAAGAAGCAGAATTCAACAACAGCAGGCAAAGCTGATGCAAAGAATCGTGAACAGTACCTTGGTTATTCTTTCATAAAATGAGTAAACTACGATTACTCTCCAGTCGCATTGTACTTTTGTATCTCCGATGTATGTGTTTCCGCAGTTTTAAAGTGATCTTTATTGAACTCCGATAGACACTGTATGGTTCAGGCACCACTAGCCAACTTTGACTGACCTTATGGTGCAAACTCCGATGAAATCTATGCTTTGTAGCTTCAGTAGAAACTATGCTGGGCCATCTCACCAGAAAACAAATTGGAAAGATCGACAAGAACTATGGTAAAAGTGGTAATTTTATTCAACATAGTTCCACCATACTTGATCCACTGAAGATTGCAGAATTGAAGACCTTGTTATTTCAAGGAAAGAACATTGCTTGCTGAATACCGCCCCCCCCCCATTGTAACTTTCCTGATCTCCCACACAGCCCCATTTAT
Organism: Leptobrachium leishanense; assembly: GCA_009667805.1. Lineage (NCBI taxonomy): Eukaryota > Metazoa > Chordata > Amphibia > Anura > Megophryidae > Leptobrachium > Leptobrachium leishanense. Next base: position 162,709,966 of record CM019063.1, on the reverse strand, counting down.
CTCATTACTTCTCATATTCAGTAATTTACCCTCACCTCAGTATGTCACTCCACTCTTAGGCCAATGTCACACGAGTGTTTTTCAGAGCGTAAGGAATGTCCGTGAGAGTGGACGTTCCTTCCACTCCGGAGCCCTTGTGGCCACCTTGCTGAGCGCAGTCAGTGCGCTCAGAGCTGCAAGGCTCGATCCTCCTATGGAGGATTGCGCTTTGCAGCCCCGCTGAACACGCGTCGTCGCGTTTCAACGGGGCGACCTTTTGCACGTCTGCTGTAGCCCGCGCTACAGCACGTGGCCGGCCCCGACAAGACATCACAACGCTGCGACAGGAGCACGTCAGTACGGGTGCACATAGTACTCTCGTTTGACACTGGCCTTAGCATGTAAACTCCTGAGCTGGGTCCTTTTTCTTCCATTGTTCTCCACGCATCTAACTTGTTTTCTTAGTTTGGATTGTCCTATCCTTTGTACAGCACTACAGAATCTGTCGTGCTCTATTAATGCTTGTAATTTTGATTAATTTTTTAACTGTGTTTTAGGATAAGGGCTTGGTTCCTCGCCGCCTGTAAGCAGCTTAATGGAACACCTGCCCATAATGAATTATTTTGCAATGTTTTTCTGTCACTGGGGGAAGAGGTATGCGACCAACATCCAGACCTTCTGCAAGGAACTTTCCAGTGTAGTGACACATTCCAATATGTAGCTGATTGATGGAGATTTCCAAGTGAGATGGTCCATTTACGTGCTTTTCTTACCAGGGTTCTCAAATGTTGTTTGGATTTGGATGTGCTGTTTCCAATTAAAGTTCAATGCTCGGGATGATCTGCAGGCCTCACAACACACCACATCAATCTCAAAATATTATTAATACGCTGAACAAGAAAAATTTCACCCTTTGAATGAGACATGCAAGACCTATTGAGAAGGTCACAGCAAGGGTAGCTTTGAAATGAAATGTCGAGCATTTCCCTCGCTTTATCTTTGTTACGGTCCCATGTTACTCTACCACTAGGGCAATCTCCACATCAGGCAGAGGCCTTTACATTCATAGCCAGATACCCCTGGGGACAATGCAGACATTGCACAGCTTTCGTTTGTGTTCCTTGTTTCTATGCAGTCTGATTTATGTTCTATATATATATATATAATATATATATATAACCCAAATATTGACTTTACAGCGATGAAGGCTCTGATCAGAGACTTCTCATTCGGTCACAAAGCTTTTGGGGATTAGGAAGAGTATTTGAACTATGCACGTTCCCCATGCTGTGTTTTAGTGAGTAGTAGTCTGTATTTCTTTTTTCAAGAGAAAGAAAACCATTAGCCATCCTGATTGTATGTGTAACTGTAGCACTTTTCTTTACTTTGATGTCTGGACAGTGGTTTGTGATAAGCCTGCTGGCTGGAGGTAGACGCAATATGTTTGTGTATGTCCTGGCTCACTTGCGTTTTTTAACATTGAAATGCCCTGCAGGCAGCTGTGTTGTTCTTACTAGGTAGATATGTCTACTGAGAATGAACAGCTGCGAGGGATGAGCCGGGAATCCCATTGCCGTCTCCAGACAGAATTCCTATCTTATAAACATATTGGGGGTTTGCAGTTAACTAGAGATGAGGAATAATATAAAATCTGCATTGACCCCCTGCTGAGGTCTCGGGTTATATACTTGACATCCAACCTGCCTTTGTATTCATTCATGTAATACACTATATTGTCAAAAGTATTCGCTCACCTGCCTTGACTCGCATATGAATTTAAGTGGCATCCCATTCCTAATCCACAGGGTTCAATATGACTTCAGTCCACCCTTTGCAGCTATAACCGCTTCAACTCTTCTGGGAAGGCTGTCCACAAGGTTTAGGAGTGTGTTTATGGGAATTTTTGACGATTCTTCCAGAAGCGCGTTTGCGAGGTCACACACTGATGTTGGACGAGAAGGCCTGGCTCTCAGTCTCCGCTCTAATTCATCCCAAAGGTGTTCTATCAGGTTGAGGTCAGGACTCTGCGCAGGCCAGTCAAGTTCATCCACACCAAACTCTGTCATCCATGTCTTTATGAACCTTGCTTTGTGCACTGGTGCACAGTCATGTTGGAAGAGGAAGGGGCCATCTCCAAACTGGTCCCACAAAGTTGGGAGCATGGAATTGTCCAAAATGTCTTGGTATGCTGAAGCATTCAGAGTTCCTTTCACTGGAACTAAGGGGCCAAGCCCAGCTCCTGAAAAACAACCCCACACCGTAATCCCTCTCCACCAAACTTTACACTTGGCACAATGCAATCAGACAAGTAACGTTCTCCTGGCAACCACCAAACCCAGACTCGTCCATCAGATTGCCAGATGGAGAAGCGCGATTTGCCACTCCAGAGAACACCTCTCCACTGCTCTAGAGCCCAGTGCCGGCGTGCTTTACACCACTGCATCCGACGCTTTGCATTGCACTTGGTGATGTATGGCTTGGATGCAGCTGCTCGGCCATGGAAACCCATTCCATGAATCTCTCTGCTCACTGTTCTTGAGCTAATCTGAATCTGAAGGCCACATGAAGTTTGGAGGTCTGTAGCGATTGACTCTGCAGAAAGTTGGCGACCTCTTCGCACTATTCTCCTCAGCGTCCGCTGACCCCACTCCGTCAGTTTACGTGGCCTACCACTTCGTGGCTGAGTTGCTGCCATTCCCAAACACTTCCACGTTCTTATTATACAGTTGACTGTGGAATATTTAGGAGCGAGGAAATTTCACGACTGGATTTGTTGCACAGGTGGCATCCTATCACAGTTCCACGCTGGAATTCACCGAGCTCCTGAGAGCGACCCATTCTTTCACAAATGTTTGTATAAACAGTCTGCATGCCTAGGTGCTTGATTTTATATACCTGTGGCCATGGAAGTGATTGGAACACCTGATTCTGATTATTTGGATGGGTGAGCAATATAGTGTATGTTTGTGGTATTGGACAGTAGATAAGGTCATCACTTTCACAAACTGTTCTGATAATACCTAAGTTTGTTTTTCTTGTCTTGTTTTTTGACAATAATGAGCGTTGGGTTTGTTCTTTGCATAGGAAGACTTGTTCCTTATCCTTTTTGCTTCCTACTTTTTTTCTCATCAGCATTTATAAAGGGGCAGCAGTTTCTGTAGATCTTTACAATAAAGATTGAGTTATTAAACAAAAAACTACAAACATGGGATCAGGGACAAAAGGTGTATAGGACACTGCTCAGAGGCGCTTACAATCTAGAGGAGTTGGGGTGAAGGAGAACAAGAGGAGTTACCATCTTATTATTGGTCAGGAATGCCAATGCTAGTGTTTGTATCACAAACGGTAACGGGCAGATTAGCAACGCAAGCTATGAAACCTATAATGTGTGAGGAGAGTGATGCACTAATCTGAAAAATGGGTTTTGAGGGATTCCTTGAAGACTAACAGGGTTATTCAGAGAGATTCAAAATGACGCTGCACGTTTGGTGACTTTTCGTTCCCCGCACTTTGGGGCGATTCTACTTCGCCGAACCTGCGGTATATTCAGCAAGCACCGCAGGGCCCCCCGTAGTGCAGGGAAAACCTGCCGCAAACCCGCAGAACACTTGCCGAAAACATGCAGAATCTGCCGGAAAAACCCAGCCGAACACGCCGGAAAAACCCGACCAGCCGCCGATCACAGCACAGAGCAGCTGCCGGAAAAACCCGACAAGCAGACAAACGTGGTAAAAAATAAAAAGTACGCTTAAAAGTTTCAAAGTTTAAACGCTGTTTGCAAAAAACTACTGAACAAAAATGTCTGGAATTTACATATAAGATCCTATGAATGATAATAAAAAGGTCTGTTATAGAAAAAATAAAATACGATTTATAAAAAAAAAAAAGGAAAAGTTGCCGAAAAATGCCTAAAAGATCCTAAAAAAAATCTCTAAATAGACTTTTTACAGCAGAATAAAATAATAAATGGTTTATTAGATATTGGATTAAAACAGGAATATTTTTAACATTGAAACCTGCCGAATGAAACCACCGAACAGCAGGGTATTTTGGCAACTTTTCACTGCTGTTCGGTGTTCTTTGAATAGATTAGCCATTGCTTCTCTATGGTGAATTTCACTGCTCTCGAAAAGGCACTGTATGTGCTGGCAAGTCACCAAAATTTGGCGAACTGCCTGCTCTCTGAATGGCCCCGAAATGTCCCCGTACACTGAATTTCAGTGTCTGGTTACATTTCGGCGACATTTCGGACCTCTCTGAATAACCCCTTAAAGAATGAGGAGAATATGATAATGCGAGGTCAGACTGTTAAAAATCTATTTGGATCATGTTGATCACCATTCTGGATATCATAGTTAGATCTTCATTCTGGATGCTTCGCCCATTGGGAAAGAGGTTGGGCTGCAGCTCCTATTTGAAACCAAGGCCAATGTCGTCCATAACATAAGAAGCTTGTGTTGCAGACTTTGTAGTACCCCACGGCCCTATTTACATTTTGTAACAAAATTTGAGCAATTTGTGTTCTGCTCACTTTTTAATTACCTCAAGATGTTCCATGGACTTTGCTTGTAATTTACATCTTGTATCAAATAATTTGAGTAGATAACTTATTATTTATATCTGATAGCAAAATCCTTGCAAATTCCTTGTTGTTGTTATGGTTACTGCTAGAAATTACTGTGAATTGTCGGCCATCTTTTTTAACTTCTGTCAGTGAGCACTCCTGGGGAAAAATAATGGAGGCCTCCAGCTGCAGCAACAAGAGAAAAGATGAATGCAATGGAGCGGAGCTTGAGACTTTGGTAGATGGAGTCTGCCAGCACTTTGATAAACTTTTTGGAAGGTATATTGTCTGGCTGGGGCTGAGGATTAATGAATGTTGCCTGAGATTAATGGGTGTACAAGTGCAGCAAGGTGTAATGGTTGTTTATGGATTTTTTTGAGAACGGATTTTACCAAGAAGGATACATTGAGGTTTCTCTCGTTTTCAAGTATGTCCTGGGTGGCGAGTATGTACCGTTAGGTGCCTTGCCCAAGGACACTTACTGGAGAGATGCCCCTGCCGGGATCGAACCTGTGTCTCCACAGTTATAGAGCAGTGATATTACCTCTACTCCATCCAGCCGGGCTTCAAGTATGTGTATATATGACAGGTGAGAATGGGTGTGGATGGCTAGTAGGAATTAATAAGTGTGCATATATATGTCAGAGGTTAATGGGTGTGGGTGGCTGCCAGGAGTAAAAGGTGTGGATGGATTGGATACTGGATGTTCAAAGTTGCTGTGATTCATGGATGTACATGTATGGCAGATGTTAGTAGGTGTGGCTGGGGGTATTGAGTGTTGAAGGCTGTCTCTGGAATAATGTGTGTGTGCATTTATGGCAGAGGTTAATGGGTGTGGATGGCTAACAGTGGTTAATGTGTATTGAAGGTTGCCCGTGATTTATGGGTGTGCATGTATGGCAGTGGTTAATGTAGGGTTTGCCGCCTTCTCTGCGTACCAAATCTGAACACTATCGCTGTGTGGCCCAAATTTTTTTTAATAGAATGCTAAAATCCAGATTTCTTCTCTTTGGAAAATGTCGCTGGGTAGTAGCACAAGTGACAACATCAGTGACAAACGTGTGCTAGTACTGACATATTTTACTTTTGAGGTCTCTACTATAGGGGTTTTTCAAATTGCACCGACTGTTGAATTTCAATGTATGGTGCAATTTCGTGCAATTCGGCTATTCAGAATATTTTTTTCCATCAACCCTTTTTTTTGTCCGTGACAGACCTTTTTTATTATTTATAGGACCTTTTTTATTATTTTTATGCATTTCCATGCTCTTTTTCTTTTAAACGCCTTTTTTAAAGCTGCTTTCCCCCCCCCCCCCCTTTACTCTCAGTTTGGCAGCATTCGGAGGCTGGTCAGATTTTTTTGGTGGCAGATCGTCGGCATCCGTTCAGCGGTTTGTGGCTGCCTTCGGCAGTCTGTTCGGTGGATCGCCTGTTGCATTTGGCGCACTTCGGGGGCCCTGCAGTGAATGCTGGATTTACTGCAGGGTTGGCAAATTGAATTTACCAAAGTGCGTTGAACGAGGGAGCACAGATATTTTGGTGAAATTTCGGTGCTCTCTGAATGACTCCTTAACCTTCTGTCCGTTCTCCGCAGGTTTTGCTCCAGCTCTGAGCTGTAGGAGATTGTGAGCCGTTTTTGCTCCCATTTTTTGAGTAAAATAAGTCTGTGATAAAGTACTTGAATTTCATGAGCAAAATTCGAGTTATGCTCAACATGTACTCAAAAAACTGGAGCAAAAATTATGGTAACATTTTTCTAGTAAAAATGTGATCATGGAAATAACTACAAGATGTAAATACCATTTTCAGAGCAAAAATCACTTACTTGAATTCTGCTCAAAACTTGACTTTGCTACGAGATGTAAATAGGGCTGTCAGCTAGTTGCTGGGCTCTGGATAAAAAAGTTACATTTTAAATCATTTACAGGGAGTGTGGGGGGTAAAGCTGCATTCTTATACAATACTCCATTTCGGATTTTCGGTAAGTGTCCCAAATGGAGTTCCTAAGCAAAAAAAACCCCAAAAAAGCACCACACACTTGAAAGGCATAAAGTTTTATTCCCAATCGATAAAACCTCGCACAACATCCTTGGATTATCATGCTAATACTGAAATATCGAAGAGGTTTATTTTTTGTAGTCTGCATGGGTCATTGGAGGCTGTCATAATGAAGACCAGCCATAGAGCGCTGCGGAATATGCTGGCGCTTTATAAATAAAGAATAATAATAATAATAGAGGCCTTTGGCTTCCCAGGTACATGGTTTTCTTTGTGTTCCAGATGTGGCTTCTTATGGTTTAAATCTGGGTCATCCAAACCATTCTTCAGAGGTTCTGGGAATGTCTCTAATTATCAGTTAAATAATTAACTTATTAGCTTTGTGTACTATAAATCGCCCTAAAAACAAAGTACCTCTCCTATCCACGAGTAGAGAATTCTTACAGCCACATTTATATATCCTCAAATTGAATGATTGCTTTTCTTTTAACCACACTATTAAACAAAAGCGATGCACACCAGTGTATAATAGATATGTTTTCTTTTTCTAAATAAAAGCAAACACAGAGCCGCTGTCTCCGCATAGGACTAGATCAATTGACTCAATATTAAAAAAAGCATACATATTCATACGGTTCTGGAAACGTGCTTGTATTCCAAAGCGCTCTTATATCAAAGCGAATTTCCCCATAAGAAATAATGGAAAGTCTGACGATTGGTTCCACAACCATTTATTCAAATGAAAATGATAATACAAAATACTGTACAGTATAGAGGAAAAATTAATCTGCACTTTAACTTTGAGAAGAATCGTGGCTGGTGGGAGGGAGCGAGCGAGGAGGAGGGTTATTGTGCAGGACATTTATCACTAACGGCATCACTGCTATCTGTTGGAGGGTTTCAGCACGTCCGGTGTAATGTGCGATACTATTACGCATGTTACACCATGTGGCCCTCCCCGTATAGCTGCCAGGATGCTGCGACAGGTGCAGGGAGGAAAGGTGACCGTGGCCTCAGTTGTGATGTGACGTTCGGCAGACAAAGCGTATGTACTTTGACAATGCTTGTATATCAAGACATCGCTTGTATGTCAAGTCAAAATTTATAAAAAAATTGTTGCTGTTCTTGCAAAACGCTCTCAAACCAAGTTACTCTCAATCCAAGGTTTTACTGTCAAAACTCAAAATGAGTCACGTATAAATAGATCTATTGGACCAATATCAAGCGTTTGATTCCAAAATCACATCGATGGATGGACTTCGTCCTCCGAAGGCTTGGTTCAGACGAGCGCAGTGTTCACGTCCGTGTTGCCACACATTTTAACGTCTGTGGTAGCATACAATTATGATCAATAGAGACCCACACACGAAGTACGTCCTCACAGAAGTGCGGACACGGCAAACGGACGCAAGTTAGGGGAGAACGTAAAACCGCTAGAATGGACGTGCGGAGTGCGCCACGTCTGCAATGTCCGCATAACCTTGTGTGTGAGTGACGGAACGTAGTCAGACGGACTGCGTTTATACGTCCAGCATTTTTGACGGACAAAATGTTTTTTCATATAAATTTTATTTCCCCATCTACATCAGTCAAAAAAAAACGTCAGTCACAAAAACGGACTGTGTGGCCACTACCTTGACGTCAGTCAGAAAGTACATCTGTTGTGCACGTACACACAGTCCACACAGAATGCGTTCATCTGACCCTGCAGTAAATCAGACCCATGGCAACTTTGGGATATAAACAAGATATGAACCCACTTGTAGGGATGCACCGAAATGAAAATTTGGGACCGATACCGAAAATGCACGATGAGCTTGGCTGAAACCGATACCGAAAATTACTATATATACACATACTGTGTATACATGTGTCTGGTGTGTGTATAATATATATATATATATAAGGGTATACTGATTTGCCCTATGGGTCCCAAGCATCCACTGCAATTGGTCATCATGCCTAGCTCCTAGCTGATGAGGGTCCAACAAACCAGAAACAGCGCTGTCCTAGGAGTGGCTTTGACCAGTTGCATAACCTTATCTCTGCTAGAAAGCCACGGTGTGGCATAGCATTGATTTTAGGGTTCTGTGTAATAACAGACCCAGGATGCATAAAAGTGAGACAGACATCATTTGCATATCCTACCCATAATTACTTGCTGCATATGGGGAATGTGGCACAGGAGGTCTGGGATGTAATTCATCGAATTGCTGTTATGTGCAAGTGGCTTCTGCAATAATAAACATACCGTATTTTTCGCTCCATAAGATGCACCTGACCATAAGACGCACCTAGTTTTTAGAGGAGGAAAACAGGAAAATAAATATTCTGAAATCAAATAGTGTAATAATGGATATACTGCCCCAGCTCATGGATACTGTCCCCCAGCTCATGGATACTGTCCCCCAGCTCATGGATACTGTCCCCCAGCTCATGGATACTGTCCCCCAGCTCATGGATACTGTCCCCCAGCTCATGGATATGCCCCAGCACATGGATACTGTCCCCCAGCTCATGGATATGCCCCAGCACATGGATACTGTCCCCCAGCTCATGGATATGCCCCCCAGCTTATAGATATGCCCCCCAGTTTATGGATATGCCCCAGCACATGGATATGCCCCAGCACATGGATACTGTCCCCCAGCTCAGGGATATGCCCCCCAGCTTATGGATATGCCCCAGCACATGGATACTGTCCCCCAGCTCATGGATATGCCCCCCAGCTTATGGATATGCCCCAGCACATGGATATGCCCCAGCTCATGGATACTGTCCCCCAGCTCATGGATAATGCCCCAGCTCATGGATATTGCCCCAGCACATGGATATGCCCCAGCTCGCTCATGGATGTGCCCCAGCTCGCTCATGGATGTGCCCCAGCTCGCTCATGGATGTGCCCCAGCTCGCTCATGGATGTGCCCCAGCAGCTCATGGATATGCCTCCGCTCACCTGTCGCCGCTGCTTTAGGCTCCCTCTGAGCGTGCGTCCGGCGGCAGGAAGCTTGGGCACTCGCCTGGGGGAGCCACGTGACCACGATCTCGCGAGATCGCAGTCACGTGGCTCCCCCAGGCGAGTGCCCAAGCTTCCTGCCGCCGGACGCACGCTCAGAGGGAGCCTAACGCGGCGGCGACAGGTGAGCTGAGGCATATCATGGGGCATTCGCTTCATAAGACGCACCCACTTTTCCCCCCACTTTTTGGGGGGAGAAAAGTGCGTCTTACGGAGAGAAAAATACGGTGTGTATATATATATATATATATATATATTTATTGCTCCGAAATTAAAATTTTGGAACAAAACCGGAAATTACTTTTTCCCCCTACAATTTATTTTAAGATAGTTTTTTTTTCTATAAATGTATTAATACTAGACTTTAATAAATTAATATCATGAATTTAAATTAATCCACATTAAAATGTTTAAGATATTTTTGGACACACACACACATTTTATAGTTGCAGAAGACATTTACATATCCCAGCAATTCAGAGAACTCTGCAACTATAAAGTTTATTATTTGTTGTGTGGAGGCTTTTAACTTATTTAACCCTTTCGCTGCTGAGGCTTTTCACACCTCTGTGCTGAGGTCATTTTTACCAGTTTTGCTCATCATGTTTAAACGTGTTTTGAAGGCTTATTTTAGTATATGACCCAGACATATTATATATCGTTCTTTCCGTCAGACTCGGTAGATTCATAATATGTCATTATTATATGTATACGTTATGTCATCTCTGTATATTATAACAAAAAATGCAATAAAATATGTATTTTCAATAATTTACAACGTGTAAAGTGTTTTTTTTCACATTTTAACATGCGAGCAATTGCGGTTATATTTTGTATGGGGTGCGCTTGTTAACAAAATTAGAGATGGGGTCTCGTTACATTTTTTTTTGGGGAAAATTACACGATTTTTAACAAATGCACCGCATACAAAAATCGTTAGTGCAGCATCATTGTTCACATTATAATTGAAATGGGAACAATATTGCTGCATTAACGAACCAAAAAAAAGAAAAAAAAATGTTTATTTTTTTTTTATAATTTTTTTTAAATATATTTTTATTTTTAATTTTTATTTTTTTTTAAAACTTTTTTCACAGTAGTGTTTGGTATCGTTGGAACGGCCATGCTCTGGCCGATCCAACCATACCAAACTTTAACCCCTAGCTGCCACGGATCGGGAGATAGGGAGTTCATTGGAACTCCCTCATTGGAACTCCCTATCTCCACCGTTGGTGGCAGTTAGGGGTTAACTCTAGGACTGGCGTCATCGTGCTATGCACGATGACGCCAGTCCTCAGGGGGAGTTCCCGGAGGCTTGGCCGACATCCAAGATGTCGGCCAGCTCCGGGAAAGGATCACGAACCGGCGCTTTTCAGCGCCGATTCGCGATCCAGCTCCCCAGGGGTTAATGCCAGGCACCATTTGGAAGGGCAGGCTGTGCCCTTCCAAATGGTGCCTGGGTTAACCCCCGCAACGCCGCCGATCAGGAGGGAGAGAGGTACGAAGGACCTCCCCCCTCCCTTTCAGGCGCCTCATCCGCACATGCGGGGGGCGCCTGAATTAGGTGTCATCGCGCTGCCGTGATGACACCTAATTTCATCGGCGGCGGTTCCGGATGCTGGGCTGACATCGAGGATGTCAGCCCGCACCGGGGGGGCCAGCGATCGGCCGGAACCCGGCCGAACGCTGACCCCAAAGGGAGGACGCGCTCAGCGCGTCCTCCGCACAGCAGGAGCCATGGAAGTGGTTAAATTGTGTTGGAGGGCAAAAAAATTGATTAGATATATATATCTATAATGGCTCAGATGGAGCCTAAACATCAGTCTGTTTCTCTTAATCTATTATTTTTTTAAAGTGCCGAAAAACAAAGCATTATAAAGGGGCCTTTAAGATGCAAACTAAAAGACAAACCTTTGCAAAATAAATGTGTATACGTTCCATTAACATTTTGGAGGCATGGATGTAAGCTCCCACATTAACCCCCCCTCTTGTCCTCGGAGCAGACACCTCTGGCAGGAGGTCAGTGATAAATCACTTGTTCCTTGTCACTGAGAGGGCAGAGGTTACTGCTTGCTCTGATAGTGGCAGCAGCTCTGAGTAGGCAGTTAACCCTTTGTGTGCAGAAATAAATATGTGTAGCAGCTCCTGCCTCTTTCCAATTACAATTATCTCCAGCTAAGCAGCATTGAAAGAGTGCTTGCTCAGTGTCAGCAATTTTCGGCTGACTTTTTCGGCTGGTGTTTTGCTTTTGGGCCGAAACCGATAACCCCATTATCGGCAGAATCTATCGGTGGTCGAAATTTCGGTGCATCCCTGGAACCCAGGACATACTTGAAAACGAGAGAAATCTCAATGTATCCTTCCTGGTAAAATACAGTTGCTAGAAAAAGTATGTGAACCCTTTGGGATTACGTGGAGTTTTGCATGAATTGATCATAAAATGTGCTCTGATCTTCATCTAAGTCACAACAATTTGAAAAACACAGTCTGCTTAAAATAATACAACACAAACATTATATGTTTTCATGTGTTTATTGAACATAACATGTAAACATTCACAGTGCAGGGTGGGAAAAGTATGTGAACCCCTAGCCTAATGACTTCTCCAAGAGCTAATTGGAGCCAGGAGTGAGCCAACCTTGAGTCCAATCAGTGTGATATTATTGGATGTGTTGCTGAAAGCTGTCCTGCCCTTTAAAAACACACACCAGTTTTGGGTTTACTGGTTTCAAGAAGCACTGCCTGATGTGAACCATGCCTCGCAGAAAAGAGCTCTCAGAAGACCTATGATCAAGAATTGTTGACTTGCATGAAGCTGGAAAGGGTTACAAAAGTATCGCCAAAAGCCTTGATGTTCATGTGTCCACGGTAAGACAGACTGTCTACAAATGGAGAAAGTTCAGCACTGTTGCTACTCTCCCTAGGCGTGGTCGTCCTGTAAAGATGACTGCAAGAGCACAGCGCAGAATGCTTAATGAGGTAAAGAAGAATCCTAGAGTGTCAGCTAAAGACTTACAGAAATCTCTGGCACATGCTAACATTTTTGTTGACACATCTACAATAAGGAAAACATTAAACAAGAATGGAGTACATGGGAGGACACCACGGAGGAAGCCATTGCTGTCCAAAGAGAATATTGCAGCACGTTTGAAGTTTGCAAAAGAGCACCTGGATGTTCCACAGCACTACTGGCAAAATATTCTGTGGACAGATGAAAGCAAAATTGAGTTGTTTGGAAAAAACACACAACACTATGTATGGAGAAAAAAAGGCACAGCACACCAACATCAAAACCTCATCCCCACTGTAAAACATGGCAGAGGGAGCATCATGGTTTGGGTCTGCTTTGTTGCCTCAGGGCCTGGACGGATTGTTGACATTGATGGAAAAATTACTTCCAGAGTTTATCAAGACATTTTGCAGGAAAACGTAAGAACATCTGTCCGCCAACTGAAGTCCGCAGAGGATGGGTGATGCAACAGGACAATGACCCAAAGCATACAAGTAATTCAACAAAAGAATGGCTTCAACAAAACAAAATACGCCTTCTGGAGTGGCCCAGAGTCCTGACCTCAACCTGATTGAAATGCTGTGGCATGACGGTAAGAGAGCGATTCACACCACACATCCCAAGAATATTGCTACACTGAAACAGGTTTGTGAAGAGGAGTGATCCAAACTTACTCCAGATCGTTGTGCAGGTCTGATCTGCAACTACAGGAAACGTTTGGTTGAGGTTATTGCTGCCAAAGGAGGGTCAACCAGTTATTAAGTCCAAAGATTCACATACTTTTTCCACCCTGCACTGTGAATGTTTACAATAAAAACATGAAAACATATAATGTTTGTGTTGTATTATTTTAAGCAGACTGTGTTTTTCAAATTGTTTTGACTTAGATGAAGATCAGAGCACATTTTATGACCAATTCATGCAAAACTCCGCGCAATCCCAAAGGGTTCACATACTTTTTCTTGCAACTGTATTTTTTAAATAAATAAAATAAGGCATGCGGACTCTAAATACTTGGTTACAGCGATTGACCCTTCAGTCTGTGGAACGGCTCGATGTGTAAATTGTTTCTCTTTGCAACTGCAACTTCCCCAAACACCCTCCCTCTATACTGTGGTTTTGTGTGTCCTGAAAACGTAATAAAAATGCCTTAAAAGAAAATAATAGTCCAGTATCAAATACAGACTATTTTAACACCAATGGCTCTGTTAGGTTTTATTTTTCTAAATAAAGGCTAACAGAGCCATTGGTGTTAAAATAGTCTGATTTTGATACTTGACTCATTTTGAGTTTGATATATACTGATTTTTGAATTCTGTGTATGCTTATTTAATAATGAGTCGATTGATATAGTCCTATGTAGAGACAATGGCTCTGTGTTAGCTTTTAGGCTGGGGTCAGACTAACGCATTTTTAACGTGCGTTTAGGCGCACTTAATCACAGCCATAGTAGCAACAAATGACGTGCAATGACGGCCAATATACGAAGTACTGCCGCACAACGCAAGTGGAAAATGAACGCATTTTTTCGAGAACGCAGAACCGCTAGTACTGACGTACAGAGTGCGCTGTGGCGGCGTGTGTGCGTGATTAGGAGACTTCAGACGCTGCTAATGTCCAGCCTACATAACGTCCAGACGCAAAAAGTGTTTTATTGATGATTCGTAAAACACGCCAGAAAATGCGCGTCGTATGACCGTTTTCGCGCATTCCGTGAAAAAATACATCAATGCGTTCAGACGCACTTTTTGACGGTCGCTGCGAATAATGCGTTCATTTGACCCTAGCCTTATTTAGAAATAAAACATCTATTTTATATACTGATGTGCACACTGGTGTATTGTGGCCTAGGCCAACAAGGCCTAGGCCTAGGGCGGCACTTTCCAGGGGGCGGCGGCCCGCCGGGTGGCCCCACCCCTAAAAAAAAATTATTTTTTTTTACTTTTGCAAATTATTTTACCAGGAAGGATACATTGAGATGTCACTAATTTTCAAGAATGTCCTGGGTAGGCAAGGCCTAGGCTTTCACTTTCCAGGGGGCAACAAAAAACCTCACCACTAAATGGGTTACTCACAGAGCATCGAAATGACACCAACATTTTGGTGTTCTGTAGTTCCCTGCACTAGGGGGAATAAAATTTCCCCACCCTGAAGTGAATTCACCATTCACCGCAGGGTCCCCAAAGTGCATGGAGTCGGCCGCTGTATGCTGCCACCGCAACCCATGGCCTGCTGTTTTCAAAAGAACTACTGAACGAAAATGTCTGGAATTTACATATAAGATCCTATGATTGATAATAAAAAGTTCTGTTACAGAAAAAAGAACCGCTATTAAAAAAAGGGGGGGAATTTTGCCAAAAAAATTCAGAAAAATTACTAAAAGGTACTAAAAAAAATAAATTGATAAAGACTTTTTACTGCAGATTAAAATAATAAATGGTTTATTAGATATTGCATAAAAACGGGAATATTTTTAACATTGAAACCTATGCGGTTCGCCTGAATAAATCTGCTGATTGAAACCACCGAACATCAGGGCATTTCACTGCCATTTCTCTGCTGATTGGTCTTCTCTGAATAGATTAACCATTACTTCTCTATGGGGATTTGCAATGCCTTCAAACAGCACCGTACTTGCTGGCAGTTTGCCAAACTTGTGTGTGAGCATATCACCAGAGCAGTGGTGTACTTAGAGGAGTGGCGGAGGGCGGGCCACCCCAGGTACCAGTGATTATTGGGGTGCAGGTACCAGTGATTATTGGGGTGTCATTAGGGGGTACTAGGAGGTGTCACTGTCACTGTGTGTCAGCTTTGAACTGTGTTCTCAAACAACGAGCAGCGGAGCAGGGCGTTTGCATATGGAATAAAATCGAATAGAATAAAAATCCCCCTCTCCTCCCTCCATAGCTCCTCCCCTGCCCCGCAGCAGCTCTAGGAGAGGGGAGGGGGATGTGATTTGTGTGCAGAGAGAGATGACCGTAAACGGCAGGTAAAGGGGGGGGGGGGTTATCAGTAGAATATGAAGCCCTGTCTGCTTACTGCTGTTTAAAGTGGACCTTTCCTTAACCAGCACTGCAGTGGTAGAAATTTGTCATTGAGCTGTCTGGCTCCTGGTGAGGCTGCGTGCGTGCAGGTCACACTCGGTCCGGCCAGTCAGGTGGTACTGAGTCTCAGTACCACCTGACTGGCTGAACCACGTGACACGCACGCAGCTGCCCGCCCTTTCTTGAACACGGACTCTCACTCTATTCTGGACTGAACACCCACCGGGAAGGGAATCAAAGCCACGGTGCACCCTCTGGCAGTGGCACCCCACTGCTGACAAGATGGCTCCACACACAGGCACAGCCGCGATCCTAGCGTGGCCTGGAGGGACCTCCTGCTGAGTCTGTACACAGTCCCTGCTGACTCTGCACACAGCCCTACCGCGGACGGAGGCCGGTATATGTAGAATAAATAATTGCTGTGTGCTCATATACACTCGGTTTGCTGGGAGTTTTATTGCAGTGGATTCTGATGCACTCATACACACCGCACATTGCATTGCTGAGAGTTTTATTGCTGTGGATTCTGATACGCTGACACACACCGCACATTGCATTGCTGGGAGTTTTATTGCTGTGGATTCTTCTGATACGCTGACCCACACATTGCATTACTGGGAGTTTTATTGCTGTGGATTCTGATACACTCATACACACCGCACATTGCATTGCTGGAATTTTTATTGCTGTGGATTCTGATACACTGACACACACCAAACATTGCATTGCTGGGACCTTTATTGCTGTGGATTCTGTGATACACACTGCATAGTACTGTGAGTTTTATTGCCCTGGAGCTCTGGGATACGCTCATACACACTGCACATTACTGTGAGTTTTATTGCTGTGCAGTTCTGTGATATGCTCATACACAGTGCACATTTCTGTGGGTTTTATTGCTGTGCAGCTCTGTGATACGCTCATATGCAGTGCACGTTT
Organism: Leptobrachium leishanense; assembly: GCA_009667805.1. Classification (NCBI taxonomy): domain Eukaryota; kingdom Metazoa; phylum Chordata; class Amphibia; order Anura; family Megophryidae; genus Leptobrachium; species Leptobrachium leishanense. The sequence continues at coordinate 162,693,416 of CM019063.1, read as the reverse complement.
CTGTGGATTTTATTGTTCAACCAATTAGAGCGGCTGTGATCCAGTATACTTGACATGCGTGGCTGTTCTTTGTAAAAATGCTTGAATTTAAACATTTCATAGTTTTATTTATCTCAATAGATACATTTGAAATGGTATACAAAATATACAAGTAGGCACTTGGTATCCACTTTTAATATAAAGAGAGGAAAAGGCGGAGCTCTAAGAGGAAAAGGTCGAGCTCAAAGAGGAAGGGTGGGGATTAACCAGGAAGAGGTGTGCCCTTGACAGGAAGGGGTGCCTCAAATTTTAATTGGGGGGTGCACGAGTTTAGTCAGGCCTAGGGCAGCACAAAACCTAAATACACCACTGGATGTGCATCTCTTTTGTTTAATAGTGTGGTTACATTGGGGTAGGTCCCGGCGATGATCGCACCCTATAGTCAATTTTTGCAGCCAGTGTGCGATGCAACCATTGTTGTGCTATTGGTTGCTTTTATTTGAACTAAATACAATGTTTTTTTTCCTCCTCAGGGTTCGTGTACCAATGTTAAACCTCCTCAGAAGACTTTCAGATGCTGGAGTTTTCTGGCTGTTTCTACTTTTATGGAATAATGCTCTCTTCTCTTTTACGTCCATGTAACCGGTCCAATTATGTGTTAATATATAAAAAAAATTGTATTGGATAGTATTAATGAACCACTCCTCTGACTGATGAACATGTTGATGGAGATTTTAATTCTAAACCAATGATATAGAAAGGAAGTTACAAGTCTTGTTGCCAGCTGTGTGTATATTTGCACTGTCCTGTTTGTCTTTATCACTAGAACTGTAATTGTTGTGTTCTCTTCCTGATGGCATCATGTCTTTTTAATTAACCCCTTCTGTACAAGAGCACATATGCACTATTGATCGATGTTGTTCAACATAGTAACGTACATGTCAGTGTATTGTGGAGCCAGCAGAATAACAGCAGCAACTTGGTGTGTTTTATGGTACGATAAAAGTCTACACGGAATCGTTCCTCACCTGGTAGACCAAGCTTTTGCACAGCACATTTGACTAGTGCACGGTACCTGCCTCTTGCCAAGTGCCTTGACAGGGCAATGAGCTTGACAAATCAAAGTAAAATCTCCAAATGCAATGTTCACTTTTATTTAAACACACCTGCCAATAAATCGATACTGTACTTTCATTGTTGTTAAACCTGCTATGCCTTAACACTATCATAAAAATTGCATGTAGACTTATTACCCGTATTATAAAAGACACAGCTTATGCATGAGTGTTTTCTGTTATGCAAAAATATACCATTCTTGGTATTATCAAAGATGAGCTGCGAGGAAGAAGACTTTCCGAAGGCTATAAATGGATGCGACGAGAAGACCATTTGATATTTTTTATTATTTACACATGAACGACTGATGTTCGAGAATACTGCTCACTTACCACCTGTCTCTGGTGAATAATCGCCTCAAAATCTATGTATTACACACTATTCAGACAGAGAGAAATGATGACTATACCAGCATTCAGCCAAACACCTCTAGCCTAGTGCCACCACCATTTCCACTTGTTTCAACATTTGTTCAAAACTTCTGTTATTAAGTGACACTGCTGAGAGGCCATGGCAAGCACCAGGGAAAAATCGAATCCTCTAAAAATGGCGAAAAAGTGAAACCCTTATGTAGGCATCCAGGGTAAAGCGTGTCCCATCTACTGTATATATCCATGGTTTAAGTGTCATCCAGGTTCCACTTTCTTGGATCAGACCTAACCTGTTCAGTGCCCAGGAAATAAAGTCCTGTAGGTGATCCGTTATGGCAACTCATTGGGTTCCTGGCCATTGAGGTGTCTCTCAAAATGAATCAGTTTCACATGTTCCAAGATCCTACCAATGCGAGGGCATGTGTTATTTCCCATATATTTCAACCTACATTTGCAGTGTAACAAATAGACTACGCTTAATCTGAAGCTTGACAACTAGATTAGAGCACCTGTCCACTAGCAGGGTTATTCAAAGAGATCCGAATGGCTGCCGAAAGGGAACCGACCGCTGAAATTCAGCGTACGGTTACCTTTCCTGGCCATTCGGCTATTCAGAGAGCAGGAAATTCACCAAATCTTGGCGAATTGCCTGCACATACGGTGCCTGTTCGAGGGCAGTGAATCCCCTTAGAGAAGCAATGCTTTGTCTATTCAGAGAACACAAAACCAGCAGTGAAAGGTTCCCGAAATGCCCTGCCATTCGGTGGTTTAATTCGGCAGGTTTATTCAGACGAATCCCATTCTATTCAATGTTCCCATTTTAATCCAATATCTAATAAATCCTTAATTAGAATATTCTGCAGTAAAAAGTCTCTTTATTTGTCGATTTATTTTTTTTTTGTGCATTTTTCGGGATTTTTTTCCAAACCTTTTTTTCCGTTTTATTTTTTTTTTATCGTTTTTCTTTTCTGTAACAGCCCTTTTTATTATCATTCCTAGGACCTCATATGTAAATTTCAGACATTTTCGTTCAGTAGTTTCTTTGCAAACAGCGTTTCACTTTTCAAACATTCAAGCGTACTGTTTTTTTTTTCTTCACCTCTTTCGTCTGCGGTGTCGGCTTTTTCCGGCGGCTGAGCTGCGTGTGATCGGCTCCTGCTCAGATTTTTCCGGCGTTTTCGGCAGGTTAATCCAGATGTTTTTGCGGGTTTCAGTGAGCGTTCGCCCTCGTTTTGCGGTGAGTTTTCGGCGGGTTTGCGGCGACTTTTCCCTGCATTATGGCGGCCCTGTGGTGCTTGCTGAATACACCGCAGGGTCGCCGAAATGGGATCGGCAAATCGTACCGAATTCAAGAGAACGAAAAGTCACCGAACGTGCGGTGACTTTTCGATTCTCTTTATGATACACCTACAGGGTTATTCAATCAAGCCACTAACTGCCCTTCTGGGGTAATAGATGGGACAGAGCCAGACATTTGAGGTTTATTTACAACATTTCATGGAACATGAAATAAGACTGTTTCTATGGCCAATGGGACTATTTCCAATTTAAATCAGCTTCACCTTGCCATAACTCCTGTAACTGGAGGACTCATTTAGGGCTTCCTTTAGATTTTGTTTCTAATATTTATGATAGAAAACCAAGGACATAAACCTGATTGTGTTACTGTAATGCAGGAGTCCGCAACCTTGGCCCTCCGAATGTTTTCACTTTATGCTCAGCAGCCACTTGTCAGGTTGACTAAGCCTTGTGGGAAATGTAGTTCCAAAACATCTGGATGACCAAGGTTGCTGAACTCTGCTGTAATGATTTACTTTCTTCATATTACTGTATTTATTAGTGCTATGGCATGGTATTGGCTCGTAGAATCATTGGCAGGTTTATTTTAATACTCCGGAGTCTCGTGATGCTCATAGGCCAAAAAGATGTTTCCTTATTTATAAGAGTGAGGTTTTCGGTGCTAGTAAGGGACTATTTGGCTGCTGAGAAAATGCCAAGGCAGTTTGCACAGGCCGGTGTGGGGTTAAAAGCTTGGCAAGCTGTGACTTGTTAAATATTAAGTTATGTAACTCGCATTCTTTCTGGATTTACTACATTTTTTAACAGGTGTTGAAACCTAATGCACGATCTTGCGCTTTGCCTAAAAAGTTTAAAAAAAACCTAAAACTTAACCAAAGTGTCATCTAATAAACGGTACAGAATGTACAGTGTCTGTTGTGATGGATTTATTTTGAAACGGCTTATTAAAGTGTAAAAGAATTTGTAATGACTGGGTGCTGGACAAATGCTTCACCCCACCCAAGATACCAATCTGTCCAGGGAACAACATTGTTTCCTGTCCCATCCCAAAGCTTCATGTTATGATTTCACAGACAGTGAGCATAGCTCCAACAAATCCTGTAACTACTTGGCTCATACATAAAGGGCAGTATTACAATCTGCCTGCTAAAACGGGGACGCTAAGGAGGAAAACCTATACCTTGCAGATTTCTCCTTGGCTTCCCCGTTTTAGCTCCATATTATATGGCAGAACTAAATGCCACCATGAGCATCCCCTCCATGGAGTCCATAGGACTCCATTGAGGATTCGATTGCCAATCACATGACCTGCAGGATCTCTCCTCTCGCAAGATCCTGCAGGTCAGCGGAGTGATCGCAGAGGGAGACTGGGGACTTCTTTCCCCCAGTCTCACTCTGCTCCCAGCAGCCAGAAGCGGTGGATCGGGCCACCATCCTCACCACAGGATGAGAAATGAGTATGTGACTTTTGGGGGATTGTAGCTGGTGATAACGGATTCCGTAGAAGAGGAATCAGTTCGCTCCAGGTCTAAGGCTAGGGTCAGAGTGGGGCAGTCGGAACGTGCGTGCAGGCGCACTAAATCACGGCGGCAGTAGCAGCACATAACGGCCAATGACGGCCAATATACGCAGTACGTGCGTACAAAAGTGCGCCGACACCACGCAACCGGCAAATGAACGCATTTTTCTCAGAACGTGAAACCGCTGCTACAGACGTACAGAGTGCGCTGCGGCCGCATAGCAGCGTGTGTGCGTGATTAGGAGACGTCAGACGCTGCTAGTGTGCGGCCTACATAACGTTCAAACAGCCGGATTTCCCTAGAATTGCGTTGGTGAGTACCTGCGACTGTGCGACTGTGGTCGTCTGACCACTTAAGCGTATTCCGTGAAAAAATGCGTGCGCACGCATCGACGTACATTTTGACGGTGGCCGCAGAAAATGCGCTCATCTGTCCCTAGCCTTAGCTGTGGTTAATTTTTGAGTTAACAGCAGCAGGGACATAATTAGGATTACAAAGTAGTAACGCTAATTAACGCTTTGTGTTCCCCATGTTACGTATAGGGAGCGCAAAGTATAGTAAGCTCACGCAATCTCCGAATCGCTAATGGGTTTTTTAATCTGCTAGCAATCGGAATGTAATATGGACGGCCCGCGCTAGGGTCACTTAAGCTAACATTAACGCTCACATAGCGGAGTGTTCTCATAATCTATTGAACATGACACTGAAAGCCCATGTCGGCGTGATGATTTTTAACCATTCAGATGCACATATCCATGTCAAGAATTAAGATTTTTCAAATTGTTTTTAGCCCAAGCGAATATACAACCTAGTATCCTAATATTGTTTTCATGTAAGACCCACAGCACTGCGGAATGTGTTGGCGCTTAATAAATAATACTGTCATTAAGTCTTCTGTGTAGTCACTCTTATAGAAAAAAATTTTATTATTCACATTTTTGTCTTTCGTCGTGTAAAACATTTATATTAAGTTGATATTTAATTCCTTGTGCTTTTTATATATTGTCTACTGTCCAATGCTGCCACTCTTCTATAGAACAACAGCAGGGGTGCTGTGCTCCATTCACACTAACAGAACCATCACAAACCTGGGGTCCGTTACTTCAGCCCTCCAGGTGTTTTGAAACTACATATCTCTGGATCCTCAGGTATTCGTTAGATCTTCTGAACCTAATGGCAAATGTAATTCCAGAATATCTGCAGGGCCAAGGTTGCTGACTCTGACTTAACGGTTGTTGAAATGCCTGGCTTCCATTGTCTTTGCTTTCTATGTCCTGACATTGACACCCGTGTGTGACATCGCAGGCAGCATAAAGTGTTAACAAATCTTGGTTTTCTGAGTCTAGAATGTGAGGATGGTGGCAGCTTCTGGAAATGTTTAGTCATGTTTGTGAATTCACTCCATTTATTAAACACATTCTTATTTCTTAACATGTGTCTAGTAAAATGGTTTATTAGTTTTAAAATAATAAGTTTTTTGTGCTTTATTATGTGTGTGTCTTGCTTTGTCTGCATTGCTGTTACGGTCGTTATGTGTTTTGTGCACAAGTAGGGGTTCAGCACACACAGTGTACATACATGTTCAAAACAATAAACACCTAATTACCAAGTGACAATATTTTGGGTTTGCTCACACCATATGGCCACACCATGGTACATCTAACATTGTGTCAAATTATTCCAGTAGTGGCAGTAGTCTTGCCCCCCCCCACTGCATCTCTTCAGCCACTTCTGTATTTGTGTATAGCTCCTGTTATACTTCACTCCTTCACTAACACGTGATTTTCCCATAAAACCACTGTCTGGACCCAGTGGTCTTGTGGAAAATGACTTAATATTATTCACACAGTAAATATGTACAAAGCTGTCCCACGCTATAGGGTCAATTCACAAAGCATCCAAATAGCGTGCAATTTTAGTGCTTTGCATTTTGGTTCACCTCGGTGATACAATTTTGATGAAAATATTATGAATTCACTATTTATCGAATGGTCACTCTATTTCTCCAAAATTGGAGTCGTCAAAGCAGTTTTTGGACGTCGGCGAAAAGCACCGAATGGGTATCGGTGAATTCCACCGACTTGGAAAAGAAAGTCTCGTATTCTCTTATTAGAAGTTGCCATCAGTAAAAACCTGTCCAAATGAAGTCCAATAAAAAGGTCTGTTACAAATGTTGTCTAACAAATACAAAAAGGTCTTCTGCAAAAATTCTTTTTTATTTTTAAAAAATTTAAAAGAATTCATGTTTTTTTAAATTGTTATTCAAAAAAACCAACAAACTAGCTAACCCATTAGATACGCAATTACTCACGTGTTCTTTCCCCCCACCCTCTACCTCTGCAATTTATACACTTTTGCAGCTCTAGATGCCCACCAAGATCCCTTGGATGGCGATATCCAAATGGTCCTCAAACTTCCCTGATCTCTCTCCACAAGATCTGATAAACTCCACTTTAATATCAGACGCTTGATTCCTTCCGCTAACTATTGGGACATGTGTTACAAAATCTTACACCGCATACATGGCACCAGATAGAATGGCCCGAGCAGGACTCTCACCGAGCGCTAATTGTTTGAACTGTCACCAAACACCGGCCGACTTAGAACACTGCCTATGGTCCTGTCCTTTCATACAATTATTTTGGGATAAGGTACGACGCTTCGGCATGCGGGTCCTCAGATTAGAAATCCCTCTTACCCCGGAATGGGCCATTTTTAATTGACCGACCCCCTCCACCCCCCGACCTTTCTCTAAATGTCATCGTTTTTGGCTTGCCCTTTTCGCAGCTACGGGCAAGAAAGCAATTTTGTCCCAATGGATTTTCGCAACCCCCCCCCTTCTTTCCGGTATGGTGTACGAGAGGATATACGCCATATTTTTAGCCAACTGGTCTGAAGCGTCTGCATCAGAATGAGAAGACACAAACCTTTTTTTACTAACTGGACCCCTCTTATCAGAACCCTCCCCTGCGAGACCAGAGACTCGTCTGTGCTCCCTGGTACTCTTTGCTGATGTTGCGAGGTACCCCACCGATCCCCCAGGACCCTCCAGAACCACTCTTTGATTCACTTCCTCGCCGACTCCCCTTCGGCGACACCAGACAACCACACACCGTCATCTCCCAGCCACTAGCAGCTATAAGGCCCCATCTCCAATACGGGTGACGATATGTAGTCTCTACTGCTGCACTTGAATGTTGGCCGCTTTGTTGTTAAATGACATTTCTGAGGTATTGTATTGTTTCATTTCAGATGACGAGGATACATATTGCTCTTCTATTTCTAACTGCTGTATCATACGTCGTTTTTTTCACTTGTAATTCTGTACTGATCCAGATTGAATAAAAATATGTTGGGGGGGAAAAAAAGAAGATATTTCTCCGGCCAGTGCAATTCAGGGCCAATTTGGAGATAATGAATAACCCCTTTTGTGTTCCAAGTAGGTAAGCTCTATGTGAGAGGTAGAGGGCTCCCTCTTCTGGCTCAAAAGCGCTACTAGATTACATTTTTGCTTGAGCTCTGTGGTTCTATGCAGGAAAAAACAATTTCAAAGCTTTTCAAATAATGTCAACACATAGGTGTCACATATGATGTGTTGAAATTTCAGGGGCTTGTTCTGGAGCCTATTTGCAAACTAACTTTGCAGCAAACAAAATTAATTTGCACTGCTCCAAATTTACACCTCGTTTACTCATTACTGGGGTGCCAGCAGGTTCTCTGAGGATCAAGTATGCTCAGTCTTGGTAATGAAGTGGTTAAAGGCATATCTAGTATGGAGGGTGATGGGGTGTATCTCATATTTACAAAAAACATTGTTGCAAAGGTATGTAGGGGAAAAAAGAGCAGAATTAGTCGAGCTCGTTCAATAGGACCAAAAGTTATAAGAGGTGTATTTTTTGGATTGTTTGTCTCAAATGTTCTTTTTCTCTGTGTATTCTTATTGTTTCACTTTGCCAACACAATCTCTACTACATACTTAACGGATTATCCAAAGAGCACGAATAGTGAATTTCCCCTTACGGTGCAATTTCGTGGCCATTCGGCTATTCGGAAAGCAAGTTCGCCCAAATATTTTGGTGAATTCCCAGCGAAATATGGTGCCTGTTCGGCAGCAGTGAAATCCCCATAGAGAAGCAATGGTTAATCTAGTCAGAGAACACCGAACAGCACCGAAATGTCTGGAAAATGCCATGATTGTGGTTTTATTAATCGGGTGAATCCCACATCTTAAATATTTATTCAACCATTCATGCTCTTCATTTGCAGCAGAAAGTATCTTTATCTTTCAGGCACTTTTCGCCAAAAAAATTTTTGCTGTATTTTTTTCAAAATACACCTTTTAAAAAATTGTGATTCGATTACACCCCCCCCCCCTTGTTCGGCAGCTTATTGACCTTTCTGGTCGGCAGCGTTTTTTGGATCGATTCGGCAGATGCATTCCGCAGTTTTTCGTCCCGGTGTTTTGGATTGATTCAGAGGTTTTGCAGGGGGTTTTGGCTCGATTCACTGCTCTTCAGCGACCCTTCGGTGGTGAATGCTGAATTCGCCTCAGGGTTGGCAAATTTAACTTGCGGAGAATAGGAGAGCACCGAAATGTCGGTGATATTTCAGTACTCCGAGGAACCCTATTACTATACTTCATTACAGAGCTCCAGAGAAGGTGGTATGAGCGAATATGTCATAGAATATCAGACTTCAGTGAACCACATCCACCCGGTTTAGCATTCATTGGGTAGTTTGACAGTTGAGTGCACACCTGGAATGTGCCAAATGCACCCATCATATTCATACATCGACCTCTACATCGTTACATAGTAGACACTTTTTCACACGATTTAACTGACAAATTTCAAGTCGGGAGATCTGTTAAGCTAGAGCTAAATGTTCTTCTACATTTATTTACCATTCCATTTTCTAACAAAGAAAAGTAAACCATGCAATAAACATTCAGTTCTTTTTTCTGATGATCAAATGACCGGAATAACTTTTCATAGGCCCACACTATTCGGAGGTTTGCATTATGTGCCGAAAATCCTGGTATGTTGCATCGGCTTGATTTGTCTGGAGTTGTTAATCTAAAACTGTATAATGATTAGCTGGTTAATCAAGGTTACACGGAGATATTTTGTCTTTAGTGAAATGGAAACTAGTCACACGGCACTTATCGAGAAGTTCAGTCAATTCAAAACACAATATCAAATATACGGAGAAGTGAGAACAACACATACAGGGTTATTCAAAGAGACCCGAATGGCTGGAGAAAGGTAACCGAACGCTGAAAAATCCGTGTTCGGTTACCTTTCTTGGCCATTCGGCTATTCAGAGAGCAGGCAATATGCCAAATCCTGGCGAATTGCCTGAACATATGGTGCCTGTTCGGTGCCTGTTCGAGGGCAGTGAAATCCCCATAAAAAAGCACTGCTTCGGCTATTCAGAGAACACAAACAAGCAGTGAAAGGTTCCCGAAATGCCCTGCCATTCGGTGGTTTCATTCGGCATGTTTATTCAGGAGAATCCCATAGGCTTCAATGTTAAAAATATTCCCGTTTTAATTCAATATCTAATAAACCGTTTATTATTTTAATCTGCAGTAAAAAGTCTCTTTATTTATAGATTTTTTGGATATTTTAAGCATTTTTCTGAATTTTATTTTTTTTAAAAAGTCTGATTTTTTTTGAACTTATCATTCATTGGATCTCATATGTAAATTTCAGACATTTTCGCTCAGTAGTTTCTTTGCAAACAGCTTTTCACTTTTTAAACATTCAAGCAAACTGTTTTGCTAATTTATTCACTGCCTTCATCTGCGGTGTCGGCTTTTTCCGGAGGCTGCACTGCTTGTGATCGGCCCCTGCTCGGGTTTTTCCGGCGTCTTCGGCGGGTTAATCCAGATGTTTTTGCGGGTTTCGGCGTGCATTCGCCGGGTTTTTGCAGTGACTTTTCGTCGGGTTTGTGGCAGCCCTTCCCTGCGCTTCAACGGCCCTGTGGTGGTTGCTGAATACACCGCAGGGTCGCCGAAATGGGATCGCCGAATCGGCCCGAATTGAAGAGAACGAAAAGTCACCGAACATGCGGTGACTTTTCGATTCTCTTTGACTAACCCTGATAATGCAGAAAATATTCACTTAAAGGGACACTACCACTTAAATAAGCTGTAACTGGATTACTTGTTCATTGCAAATAAGACCACTTTATAAAACACATGCTGCTGGGTTTTGTTTTTTTTAAAAGTAATTGCATGTAAAAAGGAAATCTAAATTTAGCTTTTTATCTCCAGTTTCCATTTTGTTGATATTTCCCATGATGCAACATTTACCAAGAGTTTTGCTTTATGGCTCGTGTTTATTTAATCTATATTATTTAACAGTTAATGAGGTTGAGGAGGGAATGTTTAGATAAGGCAACAGGAGGGTATTGTTCTCCAGACTGGGATAAGAGATGGTAACTGAATGAGATGTAATAGGGAGCTTAAAATACTTCTAATCTACCCCTTGTTGATGTCCTTTGAATACATCCTACACAATACAATGATTTGAGTCCGTGATCGACCAGTAGACTCCATTCTATGGTAATTGCCACACAGTGAGGACCAATTGAGGTAAAGATGCTGGGGGGGCAGTTCCCAACACAAAATATCACAGAATGGATGCACCCGGTGACACACATAGAGTAAAATATTTTCTTAACTAAATAAGCAAGAGAAAAACAAAGTACATGTAAGATATCAGCAGCTTAAACAAAGTAAGAACATTTAATTTTTGGCGGTCACAGCTTGCCAAGCTCTTAACCCTCACACTGATTTTTATTTTAGGCTTGTTTATTTCATATTTTTTTTTAAAAAAAAAACAGGTTTGTCCACCGATTCCAATTTATTAATGTTCTACTCTCTTTCATCAAACAAACTGTATGCTTTATCAATCACTGCAACTGTAGTTTGAAAGTGCTTGATTATTCACCTTGTCTCCAAAATTTTTAAACGCCACAAAGAACTGTGAAATTTAGCATATTGTAGCTGAAGTCCGATAGGAGTACAATCCAGTGTAGCTATGAAGATCCATAGATCAGATCAGCAGCAGACCTCTCAGGCTGTGTGTGTGGCCCTGGACTTAAAGCTCTTTAAGATCTGTTTAAAGCAGGGCTGTTAACCCCCCCCCCTACATGTTAATTAGGGATAGACTGATATATCGGTTTTGCCGATTATCGGCTGCCGATATTCATAAAATTACTGATATCGGTATCAGCATTTTATTTGCCGATAATTGGACTAGTTGGCTCACTGCAGCTCCGACACACAAGATCCCACAGAACTATGCGAATCCGGGGCTTCTCCCACATCAGGCTGTAAGCCCGCACTACAGAACGACCCCTGCTCACTGACCATATTGCGCATGCGCGTGATTACATCAGAAATGGGGCTTCAATCCCATCTGGCAGGGAATTCCCTATACAGGAGATGCAGGGTCTATTTCCTACAGCAGGGGTCAGCAACCTGGACCCTCCAGATGTTTTGGAACTGCATTTCCCATGAGGCTTCAAGAACCCAATGAGAAGCTGAGCATCATGGCAGATGTAATTCCTAAACATGTGGGGCAATATTACAAAAGTCAGTGCTAACGTAACTTAACCAGAGCTGTTGTAAACTTACCAGAGCCATTATAGTCTATGGCAGGGTTGGGCAAATTGCGGCCCATGGGCCACATGCGGCCCACCACAGAGTTTTTGCAGCCCGCCAAGCAGGGCTCGAGTCATTGCCGGCGGCCGCATTACTATCCTCCTACGAGCGGCCGCTGGCGTGAGGCTCTGCCGCTCGCCTGGGATGCAACAGCCAGCTGTGATCTTGCGAGATCGCGGAGTTAGAAACATAGAAAAATGTCGTCAGATAAGAACCTTTCGGCCCATCTAGTCTGCCCAATTACATGGATACTTTACCTGGATTTATCTTTTATTTAGGATAGCCTTATGCCTATCCCATGCTTCCTTAAATTCAATTACTGTTTTGGCCTCTACCACTTCTACTGGAAGACTGTTCCATGTATCCACCACCCTCTCAGTAAAATAATGCTTTCTGATGTTACTTTTAAACCTTTGCCCCTCTAATCTAAGACTATCAGGGTTATTCAGAGAGCGTGAAAAGCAGGAGAATGACTGGAGAATGAAAAATTCTAGGTCAAAATAGCCAAACCAGAAAAATTCTCCCTTTCGTCTCACTTTCCAAATCGGCTATTTTGACCTAGAATTTTTCATTCTCCAGTCATTCTCCTGCTTTTCACGCTCTCTGAATAACCCTGTATGTCCTCTTGTTTTGCTACTTTGTTTCCTTTTAAATATACTCCCTTCCTCTACCTTGTGGATTCCCTTTACGTATTTAAATGTTTCTATCATATCTCCTCTGTCTCGTCTTTTTTCCAAGCTATACATGTTAAGATCATTCAGCCTTTCCTGGTAACTTTTCGCCTTCAAGCCGTACACCAGTTTAGTAGCCCTTCTCTGAACTCTCTCTAAGATGTCTATATCCTTCTGGAGATACGGTCTCCAGTACTGCACACAGTACTCCAAGTGAGGTCTCACCAGTGCTCTGTACAGTGGCATGAGCACTTCCCTTTTCCTACTGCTAATACCTCTCCCTACACAACCAAGCATTCTGCCAGCATTTCCTGCTGCTCTATTACATTGACTACTTACCCTTAGATCCTCTGCAATAATGACCCCTAAATCCCTTTCCTCAGATGTTGAGGTTAGGACTGTATCAAATATTCTATATTCAGCCCTTGGGTTTTTACGCCCTAGGTGCGTAAGATCGTGGCTGGCTGGTGGATAGATCCCAGGCGAGCGGCAGAGCTTTATGCTGGCGGACGCTCGTAGGAGGAAAAGCACGCGGCCGCCGGCAATGACTCGGAGGGGCCTGGCAGAGCAGACCAGACGGCAGAGGAGAGGTGAGCTGGGGGCAATATATCCATGTGAGCTGGGGGCAAGTGTCTGGCTGTAATTAGTTCTGGGAACATGTGTCTGGCTATAATTAGTTCTGGAGGCAAGTGCGGCCCTCCGCTAACCTCTGCTCCCACAAAGTGGCCCCCGAGCTAAAACAATTGCCCACCCCTGGTCTATGGGGTTAAGTTTACAACAACTCTGGTTAAGTTAGCACCAACTTTGGAATATAACCCTTGGTGGGCCAAGGTTGCTGAACCCCTTACATACAGGGTCATATGAGGGATCTTTAAGAAAGCCAAAGACACGGTCTAATTGTTTGTAAAAATAAAAGCTTAATTGAAAAGAAAAAAAAAAAATTTATTTAATAAATGAAGTGGACATAGTGCAATGTTTAAGTGTTAAACACATTGAGTTCATGGCATGTCAGATTTGTGCTGTTTTTCTTCACAACTTAAAATTTACAGAATATCGCACCAAATATCGGCTATCGAACAGAAAAGCTGCCGATAATCGGTATCGGCCCTGAAAAAAATTATATTGGTCTATCCCTAATGTTAATGCCTACAATTCCTTGAATTCTTACAGTGCAATAGATGGCAAAGGAATCATGGGAGGTGTAGTTCAGAAACATCTGGTGGCCAGAGTTTGACCGTCCTAGTCTAGGGCCTTATTTTAAACTTGACGGAAGCAGTGTGCAGCTAAGGGAAAATATGGGCTGCTTACTGCCAGGGAAAGCAGCAGTTCATGCAGCCCTCTGCACTGTGTGACCATAGGTAAGTTGGATGGGTGAGTTTTTTTGTGTTTTCCTTTATGTATTAAGTGATTTTGCAATGGCTAAGTCACACTGGGCTCTTTCTGAAATACCTGCATGGGAATAGCTCACTGTTCTCGTGCTGAGCTCCTATTAATAGCTGCTCTACAACCAGGGTTGGCCCGTTCATGGCGACGGATGGTGCCGTAGCTCCAGGCAGCACTTTGCCAGGGGCAGCATTTTGGGCCTCAACTATGCACACCACACATTACAGTAATTTGTAATTACACATTACACTAATTTGTATTCCTGTGGAGCTCTGTGATACACGTACACACTGCACATTACTGTGAGTTTTATTGCTGTGGAACTCAGTGACACGCTCATACATTGCACTTTTTGTTTGTTTGGTTTTGTTGGGGGGTTTTTTGGGGGGGGCAGCATTTCATCCATGTACCCAAGCAACACAGTGTCTTGGGCCGGCCCCGTGTACAACACATAGAAGCCATTCATGTACAGTAAGGAGCCACTAATGCAAAGCCATATGCTTTGTTAACTCCTTTCTCTTCCATTCCTGGCTTAAAGGGACTCGCTATTGAGAAATAGAGTTCCTTTTTTTGCCCTTAAACAAGTGGCCAGACTATGCTGACATCGGAGTCCTTTTTGCTTATATACAGGTATTCTAAAGGGTACTCTTAAAAAAAAAAAATAGAAAAGAAGAACCGGTTAGAGCATATTATTAAGTAATACACAATTTTAGCCAAATTTGAAAGAAAAAAAACCACAAATTTTTCTCTGGTATTTTACTTTTATTTGTACATTGTGCATGGTCATGTTTGTTATCAATGACTAGGACCTTTCCAATGACACCTCACTTGTCTAGACTAGAGTGTATGGAATCAGAAATACAGGGGGTCGTTTGGACCCTTTTATCTCCTACTTTTAATTTGGGGGGCAGCACGTGTCCCCTGTGCCCCCTCTCTGGATCTACCAGGAGGGACAATTAAGCCTGTTTTAGCTTTACTTTAGTCATAGAAACATAGAAAAATGTCGGCAGATAAGAACCTTTCGGCCCATCTAGTCTGCCCAATTACATGGATACTTTACCTGGATTTATCTTTTGTTTAGGATAGCCTTATGCCTATCCCATGCTTGCTTAAATTCAATCACTGATTTGGCCTCTACCACTTCGAGTCGTCATGTTAACCCAAGTATATTTCTAATTAATTGTCAGTATTTATGTCCTAATTGTAGTCATTTCTTCCTTTTTAAGAGTCTTCTGACCTAAATGCGCGCAGCTAAGTCCCTGCACGGACTCCAGATTCTGCCACGGACTGGTTTGTGAGTCGAGACAGGAATTGGAACAGTAGGAATAGCTTGTTATGCAACTCACACACAGGTGCTCAGCAAAAGCAGGAGTTCATGAATTAGCTTGCAGGTAAGGCCGGGGTCAGACGAGCGTTTTTAGGAGTGGAAGGAACGTCTGTGTGAGGGGACGTTGCTTCCACTCTGACAATGGGGAGGCTTTCAGCACAGCCGCAGCACGTCCACTGTAGCGTGCACAATTTGTGTACGCGCTACAGCGTGTGGCCAGCCCTATTGAAGTGTCACAATACTGTAACAGATGCCGGGAGGCACATCAGTACTGGTGCACATAGTGCGCTCATCTGACCCTGGCCTAAGGAGAGAGATATCCATAGACTATTTTTAAAAATTTGAGTAACTGCTTAATGATTTGGAAGTAAATCATGGCCATAACCTTTTTTTTTTTTTTTTTTTTTTTTATTTCTAGAAATTATTTTACCAGGAAGTATACATTGAGATTTCTCTCGTTTTCAAGTATGTCCTGGGTGGCGAGTATGTACCGTTAGGTGTCTTGCCCAAGGACACTTACTGGAGAGGTGCTCTTGCCAGGACTCAAACCTGTGTCTCCACGGTCATAGAGCAGTGATGTTACCTCTACTCCACCCAGCCCACTTTGCAAAATTCTTTTTTTGAGGTAACAAGCGTAATTAGCTATGGATAAAAAAAAAAACCTTTGAAAGTGTTTTCAAGGATCCCTCACCATTCTAAAATAAATGACTAGAAAACAAAGGAAAAGTTTTGTTCAATATGACTATATAAACTCCATCTAAAAACCCTACAGAAACAAGCTGTTAACCCATTCACTACAACAAACCAGTGTTCAGATTTCTTCAATGAATTATACAGTAAGAGATCCTCCAAATTTGTACCTTGCTGTAATTTCATATTTGGCCAGCAGATATTGCCATCTACTGGCCAAATGAAGCTAGTGCAGTACTGGGCTCTGTACTGGACCAGCCTTGGGATATGTTTTAGACACATATTCCCAGCTGATTTTGAAGAGTGTTAGCACCTTGGGTATCATGCTGGAGTCTTGCTGTAGGCTGCAGCTTGGAGGCCAGCTCCATGACCATCAGTTTATCCACGGAAAAGCTCACATGAAGCTAATCAGAAGCCTTCCAGTGCAGATCAAACAACCGCCTTTTAATTTTGTCCCAATAGCCCCTGAAGGCTGTCCAGTGGCTGCTGATTGAGTCTTCAGAGCAAAGGGTTGCAGAGCTGTCATAGAGGACAGGGACAGCCAGGGAAGGGGGGGGGGAATAATTCTTCCACAATGGCCATTTAATTGAGATAAAAGGGTCTTTCAAACTTAAAGTGTCCCATTAACTATGATCTTTATGCCACATATCTTTGAAAATGTAAGGACATCTGCTTGACTAATAAAAACAAGAGCTGAACCATTGTTATTCATTTTCAGCATTGATGGATAATTCCGCCCCTGTATATATTTCAGAGACACATGTGCTAGGCTTGCCTTAAGGTTGGCTGAGCATCATGGGGCATGGTAACTCTTCGCTGGGCTCCACTTATGTTTTCTTAAATGCTTGTTTGTTTAGGATTAAACAATACCCCTCTCCAAAGCCTAAATAAAGGTGTGTTCCTTTATCCAATGTGATTAGTGTAAGCAATCTTTAACTCAAACAATGTCTTGCAGAAGAATTCTGGACATCAAAAAGCCAAACAGACATATTTTGTCTTAGAACAAAGTCAGTGTATTATTTTTTATTTTGTCACAATACTGTTTTGATAGGGCCCTATTGAATGGAGCCAAACTATCCTTTAAAAATAACACTGGGTTTGCAGAACATCCCCTGTTGCTACTACAGGCTTTTGGAATGCAATCAGAGAGGAGAGGCCGCTCTTTCAAGTCGAATTTGTAAGAATCTTCCATTTCCTCTTTGGCCCATTTAAATGAGGGCTTTATATGTGTGTGAAAGAAAGAGCAGAGATGCCAACTTTACTAAATCTCTTCAGGAAGATAAACACAAGGAAGGGGGGAAGCCTTGGATGGCACAACACGACTAGTAATAAGGATGTCGAACACGTCTAGAACGATCAGGACTACATTACTGCGGACTGCGGAAATGCTCTTTGACATACATTAGTAAAACACCCTCCACCTGGAGGTTAAATAGAGACTGTAGACAATGATATCATTTAAAATTTTAAGGAGCTCTTCATTAATTTCTGTGTACCTTACTATGGTGTACCTTACTATGGTGTACACAGGGCGTTATTGCTGCTCAGTTGGTAATAGAGAGATGGCAAAGGACGCATTTCACACCAGCCATGAGCTCTTAGAAGCTTCCTATTGCTGGCATTATTACAAGGAAGCTGCTATGTCAGCAAATCCATTTGTAAAAGAAAGGAGCCGCTAGTTGATACTGGATGCATTGGCACACATTTGTTGGGGTCTGTAGGACTCAGTCAAGACAAGCATGATCCTCATGCAGGTGTGGTAGAACAGGCTGGGTCAGTGGAAACACATGCATACAGCTAAAGCAGATGGTGGATTGTGCCATCCTGTGCACCATGAGACCATACAAAAGTATTGGATTGGTTGTTATTTCCTTGTAATCTCCCGATTTGACTATTGTAATAATCTTCTTGCTGGCCTCCCGCCTCTCCCCCCTACAATCCATTCTTAATGCCTCTGCCAGGCTCATCCACCTCACCCGC
This sequence comes from Leptobrachium leishanense, assembly GCA_009667805.1. NCBI lineage: Eukaryota > Metazoa > Chordata > Amphibia > Anura > Megophryidae > Leptobrachium > Leptobrachium leishanense. Next base: position 162,675,408 of record CM019063.1, on the reverse strand, counting down.
CGCTCTGACTCTGCTGCTCCTCTCAGCGAGTCCCTTCACTGGCTCCCCATCCACTGCAGAATTAAATTTAAAATCCTTACCCTGACCTACAAAGCGCTCACTAACTCAGCTCCCCACTACCTGTCCTCACTAATCACCAAATACACCCCAGCCCGCTCCCTAAGATCAAACAGTGACCTGCGCCTAGCTTCTCCCCGCATCACCTCTTCGAATGATACACTGCAGGATTTCTCCTGCACAGCCCCCATCCTCTGGAACGCTCTCCCTCGTACTGTCAGACTTTCCCCTAGTTTCATTTCCTTCAAACGCTCTCTTAAGACTTTCCTATTTAGGGAAGCCTACCACCCGACTCACTGACGCAACCAGTCCATCTCTCCCACCTTGCAGTCCATCACTCCCACCTTGCAGTCCATCTCTCCCACCTTGCAGTCCATCACTCCCACCTTGCAGTCCATCACTCTCACCTTGCAGTCCATCACTCTCACCTTGCAGTCCTCTCCTCCTGTTTCCACCCCCAACCCTTCTAGATTGTAAGTTCCCACGTGAATAGGGCCCTCGTTTCCTCCTGTACTGGTTTGTCAAATGTTGTTCAATGTATTGTTATCCTGTCTATATTGTGCCCATTGTACAGCGCTGCGGAATATGCTGAACTTTATAAATACTAGACTAATAATAATAATAATAATAATTCTCAGGAATGAGCACTCTAACGCTTCCTATGCAAAGTATAGATAGTGCTTATATATGGTGAGGGCTGATTGCAGCCGGATTGCAAGAGAAGTTTGCAGCTCTGCTGTAATTGTGACTCGAATTGATAGTGTTAACGAGTGAGACGTTAAGCATAAAAGATCCACTTGTTAACTCTAACATCCTGGTCAGAATAGGGCCCAATGTATTTTTTGTCCTGCACTTGCCTGTAGGCTGATGACTAACGTGATGGCACCCTGGGTATTTCACCCATTGGGCTGGCCTGAGCATCAGTGGTCATGTACTTCTGGGACTAGATGTAACCAGTGCTCTGGTAAACGTAGTAACTCCATTGACTTTAATGACTCTGGTAAGTTTAGCACAGCATTGTTTACACCTGACTTGGAATTTAGCTCTTGGGTGCCTTCACTGATATAAAAAAAATATTTACAAATACTTTAACTACATCTAGTCACCTGTTGATTCAAAAGTATTTTAATTCAAATAAAATACCTTCTTTGACTGAAGATTGGCGTGTAAGCAGTCACTGAATGCCTGCACATGCTGCACTTACAATTAGTACAGGTGGGATTGTATCAGAGAATACAGATATTATGTGGTTATAACCAGGGGTCAAGTCCTAAAAAAAGAAGTGTGGGAACTCACTAAGATTTCTGTCCTTCAGTTCGCATTTATTATCTCGCACTTAACACAAACGGACAGTCAAAAAAGAAATATATAGATATATATGCAAATGACCGCTGTCTCCCTTTTATTGCATCCTGTGTCTGTTATCACACAGAACCCTTAAATCAATGCCATGCCATACTATGGCTTTTTATTTTTTAGGAAAGATTAGGTTAATGCAACTCATATATACAGTATATATGGAATTTAACAAAAATACGATAAAGCGTATATTTATTGTGACTTTACAGGGAAATGTATGATTGAAAACCTGTACACAAGATTTTATAGTGTGTGGGACCAATGGGAACTTGGTCCCCGCTGCAAAAATAGTGCAGGAACTGCGTTTCCCCTGGACCTGACCCCCGGTTCTATCATTGGAGAAATACATAAGATAACAATGTTTCAAGATATCCTAATAAAACACAGGATGTAAAGTTCAAAGAGCTGGCATAGTGTCAGGCGGTAGATATTTCACTCTCTTCTCCTGTGCTACCTTTCCTCTTTATCATGGATTTATCTTTCTGTCAATTCATGCTGTGCGTCTTGGCTTTTGAAGCAAGCTGTGGTTGCACATGTGAGGTAGCGTAGTGGGCCTGTCAGTTTCTGACAACAATTTGAAAGATCTTATTTTTAAATTAGTTTATAAGGGAATATTGAGACTCTAGTTCATCATAGGAAATACAATGGAAATGTATTCATATGCTGTAATTTTCTTTTCCTGGTAAGATCCATGGCAGCATATACAACTGGGTAGCTACTCCCATCATTGCCCATAGTATGGGAGACTTCAAACTCCTATACATTATTATTATTTTTATTTTTTTTGGAAAAAGGATTTTACCAGGAAGGATACAAGGAGATCTCTCTCGTTTTCAAGTATGTCCTAGGTGGCGTCTGGATGGTAGCTATCCAAAATACAATATTTATATTGCTAAAAGTATTTTTTATATACATTTCTGGTTTAAACCATTATAAAGTAAAACATTTCAATTTTTTTTTTTGGTGACTATAATGGTGTCAATGACCTTCAATGAGGGTTCCCGTGGTGGCCCAACAAATATCCAGACGATATTGACCTCGTTCCAGATCGCTTCAAGCAGTTCGATGTAACTATAGCCACAGTTTTCAGTTTCTGAACATTTGTGATATTGATCTGGTAGGCAATGTTTTTGACTTACCTCCATAGTACTCCACATCAGTGTCCATATGAGGCCCCTGATAATTCAGATGTTGCTTGTGGTTCAAACTGTTCTTCTCCCATTTGATTAGCTAGCTGAAACTTTGTATTGTCTTGGTCGCTTCTGCTGTCTGATGAATTGCTGAGTCTTTGTCTGGAGCTAAAATCAGGATATCATATAGATAATTAAAGATAATTATGCCTTTTTGTTTGTGGATTGAATTTTTGAAAAGGTTCTAGTGGCCGGGTCTATGGTGATTCCAAAAGGTAGGCCTCGGAATTGATAATGATGCATAATGTTGCTGGTTTGGTGGAGTAGTGCTTGAAAAGGACTCCCATTTTGAAAGATCTTATTTCAAGGAACTTGTTATTGGAATGCACATCCACTGTGATCAGGGCCGGCGCTCCCACTAGGCAAGCTAGGCAACCACCTAGGGCACACTGCTGCCTAGGGGCGCAGCCGTCCCTAACCTGGGTTCCATTATTGTACCTGTTCCTCATTGTGTGGCTCTTGTAGCTGGCAGTGGCGACTCGCAAAGCCGACATGGTCAACTTGCGGACGCACGCTAGTGTCACAGAAGGTGGGCGTCTTATGGTGACGCGCAGGTGCCACCAGATGACGAGCGGGCACCACCTGAGGTAGATTAAAGAAAAAAAGAGGCAGAAGAAAGAGAGAAAGGCAGAGAATAAAGAAAGGCACGAAAGAAAGAAAGAGGAAGATAAAAGAAAGAGGCACAGAAGAAAGAAAGAGGCACAGACCGATCCTAGGCCTGACCAGCAGAGGGGAAAGATGGGCAACGAACGACTGTGTGTAGCCCCCGTGCAGTGTGTCCCCCCGCAGTGTGTGTGTGTGTGTCCCTATGCACAGTTTATGTGTCCCCATGCACAGTGTGTGTGTCCCCGTAGGGTGTGTGTCCCTGTGCAAAGTGCGTGTGTGTTTCCCTCTCACATTTCAACAGTTAACATTTCTTTTTGGGGGGATTGCGCAAGTAACCGGTCTTGCCTAGGGTGCAGAATAGTCTAGCACCGGCCCTGACTGATCACTCGATACTCGAAGTCTCTGCACAGGTCCACACCATTCATTGAACATGTGAAGAAATCTATAAGAAATTATGCAACCAACCTATTATGACAAAACAAACTGGTTGTAATTCCATCAGCCATACAAATCACTGAGTAGCTGCCCCTTTAAGGCTATTATGACTTCATGCAGAAAATTGCAGACACACACACTGGAGCATGCTATGTATTTAATTTGACAACCAGTTTTTCACACTTTATTGCTTAGTTTGCAACTGCAGCTCAGTGATATAATGTTAGCGCAAAGCGCAGCCTAGAAACATAATGCTATTGTGGTAATGGAGGAGGACCAGGGTACTGTATGGAATATGTTACTCATTTCTAGTCAATGATACAGGGATGTTTGTGGTTTCACAGTTCATAAGTAAAAGTTAACAAGTAGACTGTTCCCGGAGAGAACTTCTAGCTAATGTTTAAAGATGCTAATATAAAGTGGGTTCTATTTGCAGAACATTATACTGGTTTCAATGTCGACGGTGACACTGAATTTACTGGAGGATTTATTTTTATAAATATATATACTGTAACAAGGGATTTGAACTATAAAATAAAACACATAGAAAATATATTTAAATCTTTACTATTACCTATACACAGCACTTGGGATAAAATAAACATATCTGCCGACATTTTCTATGCTTCTATGTTTATGTTTCTATACAAGGTTACCGTTAAAGAAAGAGATGAAGAGACTCAGAGCCATATTACAAAGCTGGTGCTAACTTAACCAGAGCTGTTGTAAACTTAGCAACTCCATAGACTATGGCCTATATTACAAAGTTCACTCTAAAATGGAGACACTAAGGAGAAAAACCTGCGCCTGCAGGTTTTCCCTTAGAGTCCCCATTTTAGTGTGATATTACAGTACAGGCGCTAATCCAGCAGCTGCACCGTATTACGGCTCTAAGCCTCGAGATGCTCGCGGCAGCGCGAGCATCCCCTCCATGGAGTCTATAGGATTCCATTGAGGCTAACGCTGCCGGTCACATGACCTGCAGGATCTCGCCTTGTGAGATCAGCATGTCGGTGTAGTGATCTACAGAGGGCGACTGGAGACTTTTTTCCCCCAGTCTCTCACTGCTCCCGGCGGCAAGAAGAAGCGTATGGAGCCACCGTTCTCCCCGCGGGATGGAAGGTGAGTATGTGATTTTTTTTGGGGGGGGGGGTTCAGCCGGCGCTGATTGATTCTGCAGAAGCTGTGGTTGACTTTAGAGCTAAAAGCAGTGGGATGTAATTCGCTTTAGGACTTTGTAATCGTAATGCTAATTAACACTTTGCGCTCCCCATGTTAAGCATAGTGAGGGCAAAGTACAGTAAGCTCACTCTGAATAGCGCAAGATCCAAATCGCTAACGGCTTTTATAACCCGTTAGCGTTTGGATTGTAATATGGTCCGTTTGTGCTAGGGCTACCATTGCTAGCCTTAACGCTCACACAGGTGAGCACTAATGATAGCGTGATCAATGTAATAGGGCCCAATATTGGCTCTGGTAAGTTTACAACAGCTCTGGTTAAGTTAGCACCAACTTTGTAATACTGCCCTCAGTCTGCCTGTCTGTCTATCTCCAGTGAATTTGCAGCTGCACGGAAGAGCATCACAAATGTAAGCATTGAGAAATGATACCATCAAGTACCCCACATCTGGATCCTCAAATAGACTTGCTATCTGTACCTAAAGTCTATAACATACTATTGATTTTCAAAATATTACATGAATTTGACGAAGTGAAAGTCATAATTAACTAAAACCTATTTTATTCATGTTTATAAATAAATATTTTTTTCATCTGTCATCTTGCAACTAATGTTACTAATTAATTGCCCACTCAATTAAGCCCATTGTTAATTAGCAAAAACATAGATGCCAAGCCCAGTTGATGTTTTATTTAATCGATTCCCTGTGCTAATATGCCTTGCAGCATGGTTTGAATACTTGTGTTAGCACACTGCCGGTGGCATGGAGAATAAATGCAGGTGATGCTAGCACTGAAATGTCACTGAAGAGATCTTTCTGGGACTAGAAGCTGGGATACAGTAAACTGTCGACACTGCCACAATTATTTAGCGTTTTGTGTACTCATGAGGCAAATGACTAAGCCGGAACCTTCAAGCCTTAACCAAATTTGACACATAGTCGTAGGCTGGTATGAGGTCTCTGCACAATACCGCACTTTACTCTGTTAACATGCTCAGTCCTTTCAGCATCACGTTGCTATGATGAACGTTTGTTCACCCATGTTCACATTTCTAGTCTCCTGATTTGTAGGGCATGCAATGCATTGATAAATAATGTCACCAGGATAATTTACTAAACAAAGTTTGAATTTTTTTTAAAAAAAAATTCAGACAAGTATGCAGTTATCAGCCGGCCCACTGACCCGTCGGTAGGGATGGGCCGAACACTCCCCGAGTTCGGTTCGAGCCCAAACCCGAACTTCCCATTTGATCGGGACCGAACCCCCATGCAAGTCAATGGGGCTGAAAATTCAGTTTTTTAGAGTGCCCTCCAAGAGGGCATATATGCTACATATTTGCCATAAAAGGTGTATGGGGGTCCGGGTAGTGCCCTGGGGGACAGGAAACAAGGACAAAAAGTAAAAAAAAAAACGTTTTTAAAGAGGCAGTGAGTTTTCCATGAATAAAGGGTTAAAAATAAAAACGAAAAATTCCTTCAAATATCGTGCCTAGGAGGTCCCCATAACCTGCCCGTGAAGTGGCGGATTTCTAGGATGTATAGAAACACTTAAAAACAAATAAATGACGTTTCATATGACAGTAAATGCTTTTCCTTTAATCTATCCATAAACAACTGCTTGGGGCGGCAGCCTGTATGAAAAGACATTTTAGGACACGCAGAAAAAGTTTAGTGTTTTTTTGGGCTAAATTATTGTGAAACTTATGAAGGCTTTGGATGAAAGTAACAATAGGTGCTTTAAAATTGGGCTTTTAGCGTCGGCAACATTGCCGTCACACCGTAACCCCTCTGAGGATATGAATCTGATACAGGCGTCAATGGCAGTGCACCCAGATATTGTGCCTTTAGGGCCAGGCATGCAAGTACTATCATACAGTAACCCCTCTGTGGTATTGTGGAAGAGTGCAGGGGTGGACCATGCGGTCCTATATTGAAAAGTGCTTTTTTTTATCTGTTAATGGGCGTCTGTGCACCCAGATATTGTGCCTTTAATGCCAGGCCATCAAGTATCCTCATACAGTAACCCCTCTGTGGTATTGTGGAAGAATGCAGGGGTGGACCATGTGGTCCTATATTGAAAAGTTTTTGATCTGGTAATGGGCGTCAGTGCACCCAGATATTCTGCCTTTGGTGCAAGACTGCCAGGCCAGCAAGTATCATCATACAGTAACCCCTCTGTGGTATGGTGGAAGAGTGCAGGGGTGGACCATGTGGTCCTATATTGAAAAGTTTTTGATCTGGTAATGGGCGTCAGTGCACCCAGATATTCTGCCTTTGGTGCAAGACTGCCAGGCCAGCAAGTATCATCATACAGTAACCCCTCTGTGGTATTGTGGAAGAGTGCAGGGGTGGACCATGTGGTCCTATATTGAAAAGTTTTTTTTTTTTTTTTAATGGGCATCAGTGCAGCCAGATATTGTGCCTTTCATGGCAGCAAGTGCCTTCACACCGTAACCCTTTTGTGGTATTGTGGAAGAGTTCAGTGCTGGAGGTTTTGTGAATGCAGAAGAGGACATCCCCTATCTATTCCATTACTTCAGCATCAGGGGATTGATAGCTGCTGATCCAGGACTGATTCATTTTTATAAATGTCAGCCGGTCTACAGAGTCGGTGGACAGACGCACTCTTTTGTCTGTGACAAAACCTCCAGCGGCACTGAACGTCCTTTAGGAAAGCACGCTAGATGAAGGGCAACCTAGTAGCTGCATAGCATATTGGCTAAATTCTGGCCAGTGATCCAATCTCAACACCCAGTAAGCCAGTGGATCATCTGCTGGAAAGGTATCCAGGTCTGCCCTTGCCCCTAGGTAGTCCTGCACCATATGGTGAAGACGCTGGCAATGGGTGCCTACATTTGACGTCCCTGGGCGTCGAGACTAAAAATATTTAAAAATGCATCAGTCAAGCGGCCCTGGCCTCCACCACTATTCCTCTGATCATCCGCAGCCTCAGAAGCACGTGTGTCAGCACTTGGTAATCTACCAGTGCCTGGAAAGGTGTTACACAAGTGTCGCTTTAGAGCGTCCTCAAGTTTTTTCATCCTGTGCTCCCTCTGTGCGGGCAGGATGAGCTCTGCAACTTTCCCCTTGTATCGTGGATCAAGAAGGGTTGCCAACCAGTAATGATCCCTCTCCTTGATAGCACGAATCCTGGGGTCCTTTAGCAGGCTTTGAATCATTAGGGAGCCCATGCAGCGTAGGTTGGAGGTGGCATTAGCTGCCGAGTCTTCCTGGTCAATGAGGATGACCGTATCGTGCACTTCCTCCTCCCAGCCACGCACAAGCCCTTTCTGGGCACACAAAACCCTGCCTTGAGGAATCCCCACCTTCAATGCCCCCACAACTTAAATAGTCCTCCTCATCCTCCTCCTGTCTGATCTGAGTAGGACCCGCTGGAATGCTGTCTGCGGAAAGACTGGGGCCTTGAGAGCTAGGGAAGGCCTCCTCTTCCTCCCGCTGCTCTGCCTCTAGAGCCACATCTATAATTCCCCGCAGAGTGTGCTCCAGCAGGAACACTAAAGGAATTGTGTCACTGATGCATGCACTGTCCCTGCTCACCATCCTCGTTACCTCCTCAAATGGTGACAGTACAGTGCATGCATCCTTGATCATCAGCCACTGCGGGGGGGGGGGAAACAAGTTGACCTGAACCTGTCCTTGTGCCATACTCACACAGGTACTCGTTGATGGCCCTCTGCTGCTTGTGCAGACGCTGCAGCATTGCTAATGTTGAATTCCACCTGGTGGGCATGTCACAGATCAGACGGTTTGTGGGAAGGTGGAATTCTTTTTGAATTTCTGCCAGGCGAACGCTTGCTGGGAATGACCGTCTGAAGTGGCTGCAGACTTTTCTGGCCTGGCTGAGAAGCTCTGGCAGCCCTGGGTACTTGGTTAGGAAACGCTGTACCACTAGATTTAGGACGTGTGCTAGGCATGGTACATGCGTCAATTTACCCTTGCGTAGGGCGGAGAGAAGGTTACTGCCATTATCGCAGACGATCATTCCCAGCTCAAGCTGGCATGGTGTTAACCATCTCTGCACCTGCCCCTGCAGAGCTGACAAAATTTCTGACCCGGTGTGGCTCCTGTCCCCTAAACAAACCAGCTCAAGCACAGTATGGCATCTTTTTTTGCTTGAGCCATTGCGTAGACCCTGTCAGGCGTGGGTTTAACTGCCACTTCGCCAGAGACAGAGAAGGAGGAGGAGGAAGAGGTGGTGGTGGAGCAGACAGACCTCATACAAGCAGCTTTCTGGAGGCGTGGTGGATGAACAAGCTCCAGCACAGAGCCCTGTGTTGGATCCCTCCCAGCTGCAATCAGAGGTACCCAGTGTGCCGTGAAGGAAATGTAACGACCCTGTCCATGCTTGCTGGACCACGTGTCTAAAGTGACATTCACCTTGCTGCTGACTGCCTTTCCCAATGACTGGATAACATTGTCTTCCACATGCTGGTATAGTGCTGGAATGGCCTTGCGTGAAAAGTAATGGCGTTTTGGAACCTGCCACTGTGGTACAGCGCATTCAGCAAATTCACGGAAGGGAGCAGAGTCCACCAGCTGGAAAGGCAGCAGCTGCAATGCGAGTAATTTTGCTAAGCTGGCATTTAGACGCTGTGCTTGGGGATGGTTGGGACTATATTTTTTCTTTCGCTGCAGCAGCTGCGGCTACGTAATCTGACTGCGTAAATCTTCAGCTACTGGGATGATGTCACATTGTGAGGAAGGACCTGCTGGTACATCCATTACTGTAGCATCATCCCTGTCGGTGGAGGTTGTAGGCAATTGCATGGCAGGACATACAGTGTGGGTAGAGACAGATGAGGAGGAGGAGGACCTATGCAAAGTTTTGCCCCAATGGGATGTGTGCCACTTGTTCATATGTCGCCTCAAGCACGTGGTACCCAAGTGTCCGGTGTTTATCCCACGCTTCAGCCTCCTCTGACATAGATTACAAATAGCAACGGTGGGGTCTGCTGCACAGTTCTTAAAGAACTCCCAGACAGCAGAGTTCCTGCATGTGTTCTTTGAGACAACAGCGCTCTGCACCGGAGCAGCTCTGCCATGTGATGCCTTGGACTGGCTAGTGCTACGGTTGGTCACAGAGGATGTTGTGCCTCATGTTTGCTGTGCCTCCTCCTCCTCCTCCTCCCCCTCCTCCTCACTTGATTCCTCAGTTCGATCTGGCACCCAGGTGGAGTCAGTGACCTCATCATCATCAATGTCATCTTCCCCCCTTATCTCCTCGTCACTGGAGCCAACTTGGCAGTATGCTGCAGCTGCTGGGGCAACATGAGTGCCAGTTATTTGTGTGTCATCACTGGCACCCCCTTCCTCTAGGTTGATTATACTCCCTTGCTCAACCTCAGAGATGGAATCAGAGCACTGTACTTGCTGCGCATCCTCAAGCAGCATGTCACTCTCATTGTAGTCAAACAATTCAGCTGACTCCTCCGTGTGTGATAGCGAGGCTACGGCAGGAGTAGCTGTGGACATGGAGGCTGCATTTAGATGCTTTGGCAGCTGAGGTGGACTGTAAAGCACTACAAGCCTGGCTGGCAGAGGACTCTGAGGATGAGGATGGCCTGGTTAGCCAATCCACCAAGTCCTCTGTATGTTGCTGCTGCTTAAGACGGCCAGCACCAGTTAGAAAGGACAAGCGTGCCCCTGCAGAGGATGCACCACGTCCACCACGACCAGAGACACAGCCTCCCGACACAGGGGATGCTTGCCCTCTTATCTGTGGCTGGGAGCGTCTGCCTGTCCTTTTTGTTCTTTCAGACATGGTGAGTGATATATAGATTAATATATACAGAACTCTGATTCAACTCTGGTATAAAGATTTAAATAACTCTGGTATAACTCAGTGAGACACACTGATAGCTGGCAGCCAGTAACAAGAGACAGATCACCTTAATTCACAAATGTTTTAAAGAAATTAGTGAGCCCCAAAAAAGTTGATGGCTTGGTGACGAGACACAGAAGATCACCTTAATTCCCAAGTGTTTTAAAGAAATTAGTGAGCCCCAAAATACAGCGTGGTATTTTTTGTATGACGAGACACAGATCACCTTAATTCCCAAGTGTTTTAAAGAAATTAGTGAGCCCCAAAATACAGCATGGTACTTTTTGTATGACGAGACACAGATCACCTTAATTCCCAAGTGTTTTAAAGAAATTAGTGAGCCCCAAAATACAGCGTGGTACTGTATGTATGACGAGACACAGATCACCTTAATTCCCAAGTGTTTTAAAGAAATTAGTGAGCCCCAAAATACAGCGTGGTACTTTTTGTATGACGAGACACAGATCACCTTAATTCCCAAGTGTTTTAAAGAAATTAGTGAGCCCCAAAATACAGCGTGGTACTTTTTGTATGACGAGACACAGATCACCTTAATTGCCAAGTGTTTTAAAGAAATTAGTGAGCCCCAAAATACAGCGTGGTACTGTTTGTATGACGAGACACAGATCACCTGTAAGGATATAGAGTCACCCAGCACGCAGACAAAACCCAGAAAGGCAAGAAAGAACCCTAAACTGAGAAGCTGGTCCTTAGAATGGCCAGGTACTAATCTAAAATACATAGAAGTACAGATCAGGGACAGGAGAGATATCGTAGTAATAACAAGCCAGAGGTCGGTACACGAGATAAACAAATGCCAAGGGATTAGCACAGAAAACACAGTCAATATACAAGCCAGAAGTCAAACCAGAAAACCAATAAGCATAAGCTATAGACACGCGCTGAGGGCTAGAAATAACCACGTCAGGGCCCAGAGCACAGTCAGTGACTGATATTTAAAGGCCTAGATCCCTGACCAGGTGCGGCATTCAAAGTGGCCTGATTCAGAGACTGGCGCCCTCTCTGTTGGGAAGGCCGCACTGCAGGAGCACCAGCAGGCATGACATCACCTTAATTCACAAGTGTTTTAAAGAAATTAGTGAGCCCCAAAAATAATTGCTGGCTGTGTGACGAGACCCAGAAGATCACCTCAATTCACAAATGTTTTAAAGAAAGTAGTAAACCCCAAAAAAACTTGCTGGCACAGTGACAAGACACACATCACCTAAATTCCCTGATATTTGGTCGAAATGAGACCCCCCCAGACCCCCCCAGTAACATGGCAGACCGCCAGTAACAACACACACAACTATCTTCTTTGAAATCTCCTCTGAAATGTGTGCAGAAGCGCTGCGTTGAAACCTTATATAGTGTGCTGCGGGACTTAGCTCTGTGAGCCCATGATTGGGCAAAATTTGCCCAATCAGGACTCTGAGCGGTGATTGGCATAGTGTTCAACCAGTCTTGCACCAGACCTGCACCAGAACCCCGAACCGTCCGAACCCGAACAGCTCATCCCTACCCGTCGGCCCCTCTGGATTCTCCCGGTGCTCCCGATGGCCAGTACATGCCTGCCCATCGGTGCGGTAATTAGCGCTAGCACCTTGTAATACCGTACTTATCCTAACACTAATTACTGATTGTGCTCCCCATGTTAAGTATAGGGTGCACAAACTACAGTAAGCTCACGCAAGCTAGCAAAATCACCAAGGCGCTAACGGATTTTTACCGTTTTTAGCGTTAGGAAAGTAATATGGGGGGCATGCGTTAAAGTCACTTATTCTGACGTTAACACTGACATATCAGATCATTCGGTTAGTGTTCGGTATGTAATCTAGCCCTCTGTTTTTTGTTTAATGGGGGTATGTGATATTCAAAGCGCACTTATTTTGCATGAAGTGGGGATAGATACTAATATTGTCTGCTATGGTGTATGTATTTGGCTGCTCTTCTAATCTTGTTATCAGTGTTGTAAAATATAATATTCCAGGTTGCCTCCTATCACTGATATACTAAACAAGTTCCGATCTGGGCTTATCTTTTACCATATTATTACTGTCAGCAGTTCTGGGATATATGGTATTAAAATGATGTATTAATGCAGTTTGTTTAAAAATTGCTGCAGGGAAGACATGCCTGCACTTGAATGTATCATTGTTATACACCATAGCTTTATCTTTTTACATTTTTGGTATATGCGGTTAGTATTTTAAGAGCACAGCCATACGTATGATACAATTCAAACACACACAAGTTTGTGAGTCCTATACAAGCAGATCATAATAGGCTGGTGCTGTAATGTATAAAATGTTGGTATTTTTTGTAAATAAATTTATTTAACAAAATAAGTACCAAAATAAAACAATAAATAACAAATTAAAATACAGCCACATGCAAACTGATATTTGTTTAACTGGAAGAAAATTGTAACCCTCTGATGTTAGTGTTTTTTTTTATTTAGAGGTAGTCTTATCTCCCTAAAATATAACAGTTGTATGCTATAGAAGATCTTAGTTGGAGTGGCAGGCTGTGGACGGGATTTGTATTTCCTGCCTTTAGGTTTGTAAGAACACATTTCTGATGTCGGCACGCTTAGGCAACAGAATGCAAGTGCTTGCAGTAGTAAACATTTGTGCCGCAGAGCTCTGCGAATGCCCAGCGCCACTGAAAATGAATTCATTGTGGAATAATTCCATTGCCTGGTTCCTTGTGAGAGGTGCATGGGCCCTTCACACGTATCGTGCTCCAGCAACGTCCTCATTCTCAAAAGTCTGGAGGAGATGCCTGCAAACTGTAGCAGAGAAGGTGAAAAAAAAAAACAAGTTCCAAAAAGGTTGTATGGGGGTATTTCCTTTTTTTTTGCATATTATACACAAAGGGGCATTAAGATTTTCACTGATTAACATAAAGAAGGGAGGGTATTTTGAATATTGTACTCCGTAACATTTTTGTTAGTAATACTTGTAACAGATCTCCGTACCCAGACTGGGTCTCATCTGTTAATGCAGCTTCCTCGCCGGACCCTCGTTCTCTCACCAGCAGGCTGTCGTGCCTTTCTCCAGTCCTTAGATCTGGGAGTTTTAGGACCGCACCAACTTGCTCAGCCTTTAATGGAATAATATATGCAGTGCCAGGCAGAGCCTGATGGCCAAAGGAAACCGATACCCTGGCCTCCCTCAATATAATCCCTCCCCTAGAAAAATGTTGTGAGGTTCCCATGTTCTTTAGTTTCTGTAGTATGCTTCTCAGATTGTGAGACATAATCAGACCTGGTACAGACAATGAGATGAACTTTGCTCAACATTTCTAGACAAGACAGAATAATGACAGTCATGGATGGTAAACAGGATTACAGTCTAAGGCAGGTGTCGCAAAGTACCGGCCAACATTCGTACATAACACAGATTACACAAAACCCTGTATCCTACAGGCTCAGGGTGACTTCAACATAGGAGAGGGTAGGGACATGATGTAGAATATCAGGCCTGCAGCTCCCAAATACATCTCTAGACCCATGTACCCCAAGTTCAAAGTGACGCACGTCACAATACTGATGGATAAAGAATAGTCTTCCCTGCTCTTACCACCTGTTTTTAAGACTCTGTCCCCTAGAAAAGCACTGATGTGGGTTCTTTACATACAAAGTGTAAACACTAAAGATGTTTATTTTTTTCTAAATATGGGGATATCTCCTTGTTAGAATTGTAGCACACATCTTGTCATAAAAGGAGAAATTTATGTACATCCTAGAACGAGTGGCAGATTTAAAGTTACTGTACATGTGCGTCTATGTTTGTAGTTTATATTTTAAAATGCCCACGTGGACTTTTATGTGAGTGTGAGATCACCAGGAGAATTAAAGATATATGGTCAAAACACAAGTCGACAATCAGTACTAATGGAGTCGATTTACCTGTTCTAGTTCAATAAACATATCATAGCTCAGCTAAGATTCCGGGTAATTGGTTAATTCCTTGACCATGTGATGTAAGGTATGAAGTTGGCCTAACAATTCTGGTTCTAAGGTCATTTGGTAAATTGTGGCATTTCAAGAACGTAAAGAATTTCATTTGCAGGTCTTATGAACTTGTATTTTATGTATATTTTCAACTTGACAATAGTTATACTGAGCTGTTGAATGAACCTGTGCCAATGGGGACTATACAACAGCAGTAATGTATCTTTTCACAAACAGTTATATTTTTTATATACAATGTAAATAATACGTTTCTATACTGTTTTCTACTTTTGCTCTGTATATTTTAATTTATTGCAATTCACTTGGGTGTGATCTATACAGTCCTGCAACAGACATGCCAAAAATTTCAGTTTGGTTCGGATACAGAAATTTTTGAATCCAAATATTTTTGATTAGGAAATTTTTTATTTGGACCATTCCAAAAATATTGGATTGGTTTGGAAAATTCTGTAGCGCACATATATTCCCCTCATACCTCTAACCTCCATTATTTATTTCCCCTTACACCTCCCTATACCCTCCCTCTACACTTTCCTCTATACCTCCCTTCATACCCCATACCAGAAGTTAATTAGAGTTACTTTTAGAGTTAGGATTATTGTAGGAGTAGGATTAGGGTTTCTGTTAACGTTTGGGTTACTTTTATTGTTAGGGTTACTTTTAGAATTACTTTCAGGGTTAACTTTAGGGTAACTATTTATGCTTGTTTTACAATTAAAGTTATAGTCACTTTTAGGGTTAGCAGTTTTTTTAGGGTTAGGGTTTCTATTTCAGTTTTTTTATGATTAAGGTTACTTTTTGGGCGTTACTCTTTCTGTTTGTTTTAGAATTAGGGTAGGGTTACATTTATAGTTAGGGTTATTATTTCTGCTTGTTTTATGATTGGGGTTAGGGAATTTTGCATTGCACAGTAAGTGAATTTTTTAAAGACATCCAAATCAATCTGATTGTCTTCAGATTCATACATAAAATGTATTTCACATCACATTCTATTCTGCAAATCGGTATTTTGATGCTTCCGAATCGCTATTATTTGGCTGAATTTGTATTCGGACCTTACTAAACCATACATGTCTGTTTTCCAACTGGCCTCATGACTGATCTGTTATAGCAAGATATTTAACTGTGTGTTCTACTCTGACCATTTATGCATAATTAACGCTTTCACTATCAAATACTTTTTGATTAAATAAACATTATTTTACCATTTATTTGAGACATGATACCCGTTAAGCACATCTCTGGTTTATATGCAATATTTTGTTATTTCAATTCTATCTCAACACTATTTTGGCATCAGTATTCTATATTTACACCAATAAGTGACCATTCTCCATAAAATGCAGTTAGTGGGCATGGAAACACCATCGCACCATGATATCACAGACTCAAACTGAACCTCATCTATTTCCAACAAGAAAAATGGTTGGAGGAAAATGGGGTTGTGGTAGAGACATATGTCATGCCGAAAACACAAAGCCTATGAAACCTTGGCCAAACTGCTGATGGAGGAGTCTGTCCTGGACCAATATAATGTGCATCTGTCAGCATGCATTTTCTATAGCTTATAACATGACATATATATTACAGAATTATAATTTGATTTCTATACTTTTGCCTTCGTAGTCTTATTTTGTATATTTATTCATTATGCTTATGTCATGTATTTTTCTGTATTAGATTGGATTGACAATGGTGGTTACCGTTTCTGCTGCAGGCTGCAGGTGCTTTGCAATGTCTGGAACAATGCACAAAAATTGAATTCCATTCTCCCACATGACACTATGAGATGTGGCACAGTATATTTCATGCTGCGGCAGACACCTTAGAGCTACGCATGGAATTTGTCATATTTTAATATGGGGAGGATGGGAGCAGAAGAGAAATCCTGCCTGGGGTGCACCGTTTCCCAGTTACATCTCTTGTTCTAACAGGCAGTTGGAGCCCAAGGCTTTGGAAGGGCTGAGAAGAATAATTTTTGGAGGGGGCAAGCTTACAGAGTTGCACTTACTACGTTTTTCTAGTAGAAATTATTTTTATTTTTTTTTAAATAAATTTTTTGTATATTATCTTATATATTTTTATATATTTTTTATTTATTTCCACGTTTTTTCACCCATTTATATTTATGTATAAGATATATATATATATTATGTTGAGCCCCCTGAAACTGTGATGCCGAAAAGTTTTTGGAACTTTCTTGGTCATTGTCTCCACTCACTAACCAGCCCTCCCCATTGATGGGTGCCACGTTTTGCAGCACCCTCACTGTAATCTTGCCACGTTTGTTCCTTCTTTCCTTCTGTCGCACAACCTGATCCCTCAGTGCCAGTGTGTTCATTAATGGACACGCTACACAATGACCGTGAGGACTGTTTTGGGCAGCACCACTGAGAAACGCGTTGGTGCTGTGCAACTTTCCCTCTTCGGCACTGTGCAGAACAAACATCTCAGGTTGGATGCTCAATCTGTAATATACAGTATACAGTCATGGCTGAGATTGTTGGCACCCCAGAAATTTTTGCAGAAAATCAAGTATTTCTCACAGAAAAGTATTGCAGTAAGACATGTTTTGCTATACACAGGTTTATTCCCTTTGTGTGTATTGGAACAAAACAAAAAAAGGGAGGAAAAAAGCAAATTGGACATAATGTCACACAAAACGTCAAAAATGGGCTGAACAAAATTCTTGGCACCCTTAACTTAATATTTGGTTGCACACCCTTTGGAAAAAATAACTGAAATCAGTCGCTTCCTATAACCATCAATCAGCTTCTTACACCTCTCACCCGGAATTTTGGACCACTCTTCCTTTGCAAACTGCTCCAGGTCTCTCTTATTGGAAGGGTACCTTTTCCCAACAGCAATTTTAAGATCTCTCCACAGGTGTTCAATGGGATTTAGATCTGGACTCATTGCTGGCCACTTCAGAACTCTCCAGCGCTTTGTTGCCATCCATTTCTGGGTGCTTTTTGACATATGTTTGGGGTCATTATCCTGCTGGAAGACCCAAGATCTCGGATGCAAACCCAGCTTTCTGACACTGGGGTCTACAGTGCGACCCAAAATCCTTTGGTAATCCTCAGATTTCATGATGCCTTGCACACATTCAAGGCAACCAGTGTCAGAGGCAGCAAAACAACCCCATAACATCATTGAACCTCCACTATATTTCACTGTAGGTACTGTGTTCTTTTCTTTGTAGGCCTCATTCCATTTTCGGTAAACAGTAGAATGATGTGCTTTACCAAAAAGCTCTATCTTGGTCTCATCTGTCAACAAGATGTTTTCCCAGAAGGATTTTGGCTTACTCGAGTACATTTTGGCAAACTGTAGTCTTGCTCTTTTATGTCTCTGTGTCAGCAGTGGGGTCCAAGGAATGATAATAAAAAGGGCTGTTACAGAAAAAATAAGTAAACTTAATATAAAAAAAATCCAGAAAAATGCAATATCCTAAAAACCTATAAATAAATAGACTTTTTACTGCAGAATATTATAATAAATGGTTTATTAGATATTGTATTAAAAGGGAATATTTTTAACATTGAAGCCTATGGGATTCACCTGAATAAACCTGTCGAATGAAACCACCAAACAGCAGGGCAATTTTGGCATCTTTTCCCTGCTGTTTGTTGCTTCTCTATGGGGATTTCACTGCCCTCGAACAGGCAACGTATGTGCAGGCAATTCACCAACATTTGGCGAACTGCCTGCTCTCTGAATAGCTGAATTTCACTGTTCGGTTACCTTTCGGCCACAATTCGGATCTCTTTGAATAACCCTGTGGATGTGTCACTGGGTGCATCGGTTTTGTGATATTTTGTATGGTAACGCTGCCTCCCCCCCCCCCACAGTATCTTCACCTTACTTGCTCCTCATTCTGTGGCAATGGCCGTAGAATGGAGTGAATAGGTTGATCACTGACTCAAATCTTTGTATTGTGTGGGATGTATTCAAAGTACATCACCAGGGAGTAGATTAGAAGGGCCATATTACATAGTTGGTGCTAACTTACTCAGAGCTGTTGTAAACTTCCCAGAGCCATTATAGCCTATGGAGGTTTTAAGTTTACAACAGCTCTGGTTAAGTTAGCACCAACATTGTAATATGGCCCAAATTCTTTTAAGCGCCTGTTTTATCTCATTCAGCTGCCATCTCTTATCTCAGTTATCTTTGAGAACCATAATCCCCCGCTGCCTTATCTAAATATTCTCTCCTCCACTTCATTAACTGTTAAATCACAGCAGTGAAGTAAAACCTTTGCACAGATTTTGAGAAATGTTGCATCAAGGGAATAATCCACAAAATGGAAACCGGAGTAAAAACCCTCTATTTTTAATTTTTAATTCCATAGTTAATAAAAACCATCAGCATGTGTTTTATAATGTGGTTTTATTTGTAATGCACAAGTAATCTAGTTACAGCTTTTGTAAGTGGTAGTGTCACTTTAACCCTTTCACTGCTGATGACGTGTGGGACATGTCCTCATTGACGCACGTTACATGCTGAGGACGTGCCCCACACGTCATCAGCTGTGCGGGACCCCCGGCGGAGATACTCACCTCTCTGTCCGGGGTCCCACGGCGTTCTGACTTCAGCGTCCTCAGACGCTGAAGTCAAGCTCCTCCCGGCGTAAATGATGTCATCGCGCCATGCGCGATGATGTCATTTCCAGGCGACCCCCCGGCAATGCCGGGAGATAGCCTGGAAGGGAGGGGGGATCCGTTCGGATCCCTCTCCCTCCCGATTGGGAAGGAGCAGCGCTAAAAGCCAGGCACCGCTTAACCCCTTAGTGACCGGGCGGTTTTACACAAATCCGTCCTTTAGTGACCGCTGCTGTTTTTACGTTTCTGCGCTGTTAGGGTTTAGGTCAAATTTTCCTCTTACTCGTTTATTCAACCCACACATATTATACACCCTTTTTCCCGCCATTAAATGGACTTTCTAGAAATACCATTATTTCCATCATATCCAATAATTTAATATAAAAAAAATATGAAAATGATGAAAAAATGGTAAAAACACACTTTTTCGTAATTTAATCCCCTAAAGCTATAACCACCAATAAAGACCCCGGCTAAATAGTTTCCAAATTTTATCCCGAGAATAGAAATACCCAATTTTTACTTGATTTTACCTTTTAACCCTTTCACTGCTGAGCCAGTTCACCTATGTGCGCTGCGCTCATTCTGACCATTTTGTGCGAATTATTTTTAGATGACAGCCTAGGTCCTCATTAATTAAACTCCCCCCAGACAAAAAAAACATTTTTTTATTTTATTTAATTTTTTTATTATTTTTGTTTTTTATTTATTTCTTTTTTTACATTTTTTTTTAAAACCAAACCTGGTCATGTTTGGTATCATTTGAAAGGCCATAATCAGGCCTTTCAAATGATGGCAAACATGACCATCTAGCTGCCATGGATCGGGAGATAAAGGGATCCTTAGGATCCCCTTATCTCTACATGGCAGCTAGAGGGTTAACTGGCCCACTGACATCCTCACACATATGGTGAGGTTGTCAGTGGGTGGGGGGGACCTGGAGGCTTGGCTGACATCCAAGATGTCAGCCCCCTCCAGGTTTGAATCACGTTTTGGCGCCAATTGGCGCCGCAACGTGATCCGGCGGCGAAATGGTTAATGCCATACACTGGTGGAAAGGGGAGGCTCTCCCCTCTCCAGCGGTGCAAACGGCATCTCCCTAGCTTCAATGGTTGGGGAGATAGAGGGCTCCGAAGGAGCCCCCCCTCCCCTCCATTGAAACACATGGGGGCACCTTCTGATGACGTCACCACGCAGCGTGGCGACGTCATCAGCCTCGCCTGCCCATGTAAATCACATGGGCAGGCTTCCTCCCTGCCAGATCGCCGTGGGATCCGACGAGGGAGGTGAGTATCGGGCGGGAGGGGGATTTGGCGCCGCTGACGTACCCTGTACGTCCGCGGGTCTAAGGGAGACCCGAGGACAGGACGTACAGGGTACGTCAGCGGTCCTTAAGGGGTTAAAAGGGGAGAGTCTCCCCTTTTAAGCGGTGCCTGACTTTAACCCCTCAAGCGCCGGGTTGCATTTCAGCGCCTTGCGGCGCCGAAGTGCAGCCTAGCTCCGGTGGGGGCCGCCATCTTGGATGGCGGCTCCACCCCGGGTCTCCCCTCGCTGCCTGATGTCATCACGCATAGCTTGATGACGTCAGATAGCCGGGGAACCCCTAGCTGCCAGGGGATTTCCCAAGGAAATCCCCTGGTGGAGATAGGGGGTTCTTGTGAACCCTGATATCTCCAGAACCGTGGCAGCTAGGGGGTCATGGAGGGTGTCATTTAAAAGAATTTTTTCTAATTTTTTTAAACATTTTTCTGGGGGTTTTTTGGCAAAATTTTTGATTCCGATTTTTTTTTTTTTTTTACATGGCAGGGTTTTTTAAATTCTGTAACAGACCTTTTTATTGTTATTCACATGACCTTATATATTATTTCCATGCATTTTCATGCATTTTTTTTTAGTTTAAAACCTCTTTAAAAAAATTGAGGTTTTTTTTACCCCTATTTGGTGGCTGGTCGGCTTTTTTCGGCGGTGTTCAATGGCTGGTTGGCTTTTTTCGGTGGCGTTCAGGGGCTGGTCAACTTTGTTCGGTGGCTGATTGATTGGAGCTGTTCGGCGGATCATTGGCTATGTTCGGCGGTTTGCAACTGTGTTTGGCAGTTTATCAGATGCGTTTGATTTTTCGGCAGTGTTCAGTGGTTTATGGGATGCGTTCAGTGATTTTTCTATGGCGTTTGGCAGTTTATCGGATGCGTTCAGCCGGTTTATTGCTGGCATTCGGCGGATTCATTCAGTACACTTTGGGGACCCTGCGGTGAATGCTTTATTTACCACATGGTCGTAGAATTGAGGTCGTCGAAGTGCGTTGAATGAAAGAGCACCGAAATTTCATTGAAATTTCAGTGCTCTTTGAATAACCGCCTATGTGGTTATGGGCAAGTGACACAATTAACCACTTCACTACTGAGATTGAGATATCCCGGGCTTCAAAGGCACCATCCGGTGCCCCGATATCAAGATATCTTGACCTGCTGATCTGCAGCCCAAAAGAAAACAAAATTTGTTTGCTGCAAACTAATTTTGTTTGCTTTTGGCCTGCAGAAGGCACCCCCAAAGGTTTAGCCCTGTGGACATAATGCCAAAAGAGCTAAAACTGTAAAATCAGCTGCTCACAGCTCTGAAATATCAGGCTTTCAGCAGCTGTCAGCAGATGATCGAGGGGGGAAAAAAATCAACCTGCAGCTCAAACCTCTGTAACACAATTTGGCAGTAGATGGTGCCAAATAGGTTATTTATAGTAAAAACTATGTATTACTGTATAATTAATTAAAAATGATTTTACAAAAAAAATGGTTTCTGACAATGGTTTTTGGAAAATGACTTGGTAGTGAAGGGGTTAAGGGAAGGCAGAATATGGTTAGGGGAATAGAGACATTTGGGAGGTGGACAATTTCTAGTATAAAAAGAAAGGCAAGATGAAAAAGTAAAGTATGGGACTAAGGGACACAATGAGGGAAAATGCACCGGCTGGGTGGAGTAGAGGTAACATCACTGCTCTGTGTGGAGAGAGCCTGTGGAGACACAGGTTCGATCCCAGCAAGAGCCCTTCTCCAGTAAGTGTCCTCGGGCAAGACACCTAACGGTACGTACTCGCCACCCAGGACATACTTGAAAACGAGAGAAATCTCAATGTATCCTTCCTGGTAAAATCCTTCCTCAAATTTTTTTTTTCTTTAAAAATCACCCACTGGCTGTCTCTTGCCGCTATGCCTAAATGAGCTATAACAATTAGGGACAGGGGTCCAATGACAGAAGAGTACCTAACCAATGTGACAATGTACTCAAAAAAGGTGAACCTAATGTATAAAGTCTGGCTGTAATTTTTTCCTTCAAATTAAATGTCTTAGGTTATTTTACAGTTTAGGCAAAATGGGTGAGAGCAATTAGAGGTCCGGGCACTGCATTACCATGACCTGCAGATGTAAAGTGCCTTCATATTGGTAGATCGCACACAAGTCTTTTTTCCAGATTTTCCATTGCTCACTCTCCTGTGGTATATATAATTTTACTGCTTCGTGGATATTATTTTTCAAACTACTTCGGCAGTATTTTTTTTTTTTTTTTTGCATTTGTGTATTGATTTATTACAGGGTTATTCAAAGAGCTCCGATTTGCTGGCGAACGGTAACCGAACGCTGAAATTCAGCATACGGTTACCTTTCTTGGCCATTCGTCTATCCAGAAAGCAGGCAGTTCGCCAAATGTTGGCTAATTGCCTGCACATACGTTGCCTGTTCGAGGGCAGTGAATTCCCCATAGAGAAGCAATGCTTCGGCTATTCAGAGAGCACAAACCAGCAGTGAAAAGTTGCCGAAATGCCCTGCCATTCGGTGGTTTCATTTGGCAGGTTTATTCAGGCAAGTCCCATAGGCTTCAATGTTAAAAATATTCCCGTTTTAATTCAATATCTAATAAACCGTTCATTATTTTATTCTGCAGTAAAAAGTCTCTTTATTTTTAGGATCTTTTAGGCATTTTTCAGGATTTTTTTGCGATATTTCTTTTTTTACGTCTTTTTTAAATCGTTTTTTCTTTTTTATATACCAGACCTTTTTATTATCATTCATTGGATCTTATATGTAAATTTCAGACATTTTCGCTCTGTAGTTTCTTTGCAAACAACGTTTCACTTTTCAAACATTCAAGCGAACTGTTTTTTTTTCCACTCCATTCGTCTGCGGTGTCGGGTTTTTCCAGCGGCTGCTCTGCACTGTGATCAGCTCCTGCTCGGGTTTCTCCGGTGTGTTCGGCAGGGTTAATCCAGATGTTTTTGCCGATATCGGTGTGCATTCACCGGGTTTTGCGATGAGTGTTCGGCAGGGCAGCCATCAGAAATGATGGGGTCCCTTACTAAACCTCACGATGCCCCCCCCCGGCACTCCATCAACCTCTAACAGCTTTTCTCCCCCTTCAAAAAAAAAAAGGACATAAAACAGCACCACAGCAATAGAACTCCTAGTAATGTGTAGTGTGTATGAGCGTATCACAGAATTCACAGCAATAAAACTCCTAGTAATGTGCCGTATGTATGAACGTATCACAGAATCCACAGCAATAAATCTCACAGTAATGGGCTGTATATGATGGCCTTTGGGTCTGGGTCTGGGCCTGGTCCCTGGGTTTGGTTTGGGCCTTGGGGTCTGTGCTCTGGGCCTTGTGGTCTTGGCTGGGCCTGGTCCCTGGGGTCTGGATTGGGTCTGGGCCTTAGGGTCTGGCCCCTGGGTTCTGGGCCCTGAGTCTGGCCTGGGGTCTGGGCCCTGAGTCTGGCCTGGGGTCTGGTCCTTGGGGTCTGGGCTCTGGGCCTTGGGGTCTGGGCCTTGGCCCTGGGCCCTGGGTCTGGGCCTTAGGGTCTGGGCCCTGGGGACTGGGCCCTGGGTTTGGGTCTGGGCCCTGGGCCTTGGGGTCTGGTCCATGGGGTCTGGGGTCTGGGCCCTGGGGTCTGGGCCCTAGGGAATGGGCCTTGGGGTCTGGGCTGGTCCCTGGGGTCTGGTCTGGGCCTTGGGGTCTGGGCTGGTCCCTGGGGTCTGGTCTGGGCCTTGGGGTCTGGTCCCTGGGCCCTGGGTCTGGCCTGGGGTCTGGGCCCTGAGTCTGGCCTGGGGTCTGGGCCTTGGGGTCTGGGCTCTGGGCCTTGGGTCTGGGCCTTGGGGTCTGGGCCCTGGGCCTTGGGGTCTGGTCCCTGGGTCTGGGCCTTGGGGTCTGGGCCCTGGGCCTTGGGGTCTGGACCTTGGGGTCTGGGCCCTGGGTCTGGGCCTTGGGGTCTGGGCCCTAGGGTCTGGGCCTTGGGGTCTGGGCCTTGGGGTCTGGGCCTTGGGGTCTGGGCCCTGGGTCTGGGCCCTGGGCCTTGGGGTCTGGTCCCTGGGGTCTGGGTCTGGGCCCTGGGTCTGGGCCTTGGGGTCTGGGCCCTGGGGTCTGGGCCCTAGGGCCTGGGCCCTGGGTCTGGGCCTTGGGGTCTGGGCCCTGGGGTCTGGTCCCCCGGCTGATACCGGAGCTGTAAAAGGACGACGCCACTGCCGACAGGGGCCGGGATCCCCTCCGGGCCCGGGCCCCTTACGGCAGCATGGGGTGTAATGCCCTGATGGTGGCCCTGGTGTTCGGCAGGTTTGCGGCGGCTTCTCCCTGCACTACGATGGCCCTGTGGTGCTTGCTGAATACACCGCAGGGTCTCCGAAATGGGATCGACAAATCGCACCGAATTGAAGAGAACGAAAAGTCCCCGAACGTGCCATGGCTTTTCGATTCTCTTTTGAATAACCCTGTTAGTGTCCCAGTTAATAATTGTCACATGTCATCCACCACAGACTCAAATTTTATACAAATATATGTATTTCTATGTATAACCTGGGGTGAGTTTAGGGAAAATATATTATAAACTATATATTTATTGTGACTTAACAAGAAAATTCACAGTTAAACACCTGAATAAACCGTTTTGAGATTGTGGGACCAATGGGAACTGAGTTCTCGCTGCAAAAATAGTGCAGGATTTGCATTCCCACGTGTCCGTGCTTTACTTGACCCATGCAGTCAGCCATAGGTGAAGGAATTGGCTTTCTAGTTGGTTTTAATTTTCGTCAGGTGTGGACTTATAGAAAGGGTTATCTTCTCAGACTGTTTGCACCTGGTTCCATTTATGGCAGACTTTACAGTATTCTATGGTATGGGTTTCCTGTTATCAAAGAAGATACTAGACTTGTGCACAGCTGGTTTTTTTTCGTTTCGTTTCAGGTTTTTTGTTTCGGATCATCTCGATCTGTTTTTTTGTTTCGTTTCCTTTCGTTCAGTATCTTACCACAAGTCGTATTTTAGGACCGATCCGAAAATTATAGCGCCAGGTTTTCATTTTTCGGATCACTTTGTTTTTATGACTTATTTCGTATTTTGGGTTGATTCGTATTTTGTTTTTATTAGGGATGCACCAATACCGATACTAGCATTGGTAACAGTGCCGATACAGACATTAGCACAAGTACTTGGTACTCGTGCAAATGCCACGATACCACCCCCGATACCGGAAGCCAGTGCTGACCAGCTTGCCGGTATTCAAGGGGCTGTGACTGCTCTTAATGCATTCTGCTAGCATACCCCGCCGGCTGTCCAAGTTGTCCGAGAGCCAGCTGGCCGTGTCACGTCGTGGTCCTCCGAGCGTTCGCCGGGCTGTGACGCGGCCTCAAACCATGATCTTGCAGGGATTGTGAGAGTGCATCACAAGCTGGCGACCGCTCAGAGAACCACGTGACACGGTCAGCCGGCGCTCGGAAGATCACACGGCCAGCCAGAGGCGAATGCTAGCAGAATGCTCTTTATGCATTCTGCTAGCAGTCAGGTCTGTGTCTGGGTATACACACATGTGGTCTGTGACAGGGTATACATGTATCTGAGGTCTGCGTGGGGTATACATGTATCTGGTGTCTGTGGGTATATATATATAAATATATATATGTTTATTATTGCAGAAGCCATCTGCACATCACAGCAATTCAAAGAACTGCATCCCAGAGCTCCTGTGCTACATTCCCCATATGCAGCAAGGAACTCTGGGTAGGATATGCAAATGACATCTGGCTCACTTTTATTGCATCCTGGCTCTGTTATATATATATAGTATATAATGTAAAAATATATATGGTGTCTGTGTGGTCATGGTTGGGAGTGTGCAGGCTGTACAGTGGGTAAATGGGGTGTCTGGCCATACATTTCAATATTTAAATAAAGTGGACAGGCTTTCAGCAAAAACTCTAAATTATTTATTGGAAAGTGGTCACATGACATTAACAGGGTAATTAAAGAGATACGAATTGCTTGAGAAAGGTAACCGAACGCTGAAAATCAGCGTTCGGTTACCTTTCTTGGCCATTCGGCTATCCAGAGAGCAGGCAATTCACCAAATCCTGGCGAATTGCCTGCACATACGCTGCCTGTTCGAGGGCAGTGAATCCCCATAGAGAAGCAATGCTTCGACTATTCAGAGAACACAAACCAGCAGTGAAAGGTTCCCGAATTAGGCTAGGGTCAGACAAGCGTGATTTCTACGGACTGTACGTCCGTGTACACGAACGTACGTAAGTACGGAAGACACAGTAGTGGCCACACAGTCCATTTATTCACTGACGTATATATTTTGACGGATGCAGGAGGGAAAATAAAATAAAAAGCAAAACCATTTTGTCCGTGAAAAATGCTGGACGTATAAATGCAGTCCGTCTGACCACGTTCCATCACTCACACACAAAGCTATGCAGACGTTGCGGACGTAGCGCACTTTGTGCTGCCGTTCTAGGGGTTGTACGTTCTTGCCTGCCTTGCGTCCGTGGGCCGCGGCCGTTGTGCGTCCGCAGTTCAGTGCGGACGTACTTCGTGTAACGGGCTCCGATGGGCTTTCTGTCATGCTATCACGGACGTACTTTTAGGCGCAATCACGGACGTGAACACTACGCTCGTCTGACACCAGCCTTACCCTGCCATTCGGTGGTTTCATGCGGCAGATTTATTCAGGCGAATCCCATAGGCTTCAATGTTAAAAATATTCAGGTTTTAATCCAATATCTAATAAACCGTTCATTATAAGATTATGCAGTAAAGAGTCTCTTTATTTATAGATTTTTTAGGATATTTTAAGCATTTTTCTGGATTTAAGTTTACTTATTTTTTCTGTAACAGCCCTTTTTATTATCATTCCCTGGACCTCATATGTAAATTTCAGACATTTTCACTCAGTAGTTTCTTTGCAAACAGTGTTTCACATTTCAAACATTCATGCAAACTCTTTTCCCAATTTATTCACTCCATTCGTCTCTGGTGTCGGCTCTTTCCGGCGGCTTCGCTGCGTGGGATCGGCTCCTGCTCGGGTTTTTCTGTGGTTTTCGGCGGGTTAATCCAGATGTTTTTGCGTGTTTTCGGCATGCATTTGCCGGGTTTTGCGGTTAGTTTTCGTCGGGTTTGCGGCAGCCTTTCCCTGCAATTCGGGGACCCTGTGGTGCTTGCTGAATACACCGCAGGGTCACCGAAATGGGATCGGCAAAACAAACCGAATTGAAGAGAACAAAAAGTCACCGAACGTGCGGTGACTTTTAGAATCTCTTTGAATTACCCTGTAAATTAGGGATGTGTGTTTCGGGTTTCGGAATTTCGGAATTTTCACGAAATTTCCCGATTCGTGCATTCGGATTCGGCCGAATTTCCGAAATTTTTTAGATCCGAACAAATTTTCGTGCCGAAACGAAAACTTTTTGGAGTTTTCGAATGGACTAGAAATGCGTAAAATCGAAATAAATTTTCGTTCCATTCCTGATTTCGGTTCCATTTCAGTAATTTCGGACATCGTATTTATATCGCTGATTCTGTAATTAAATTTTGTATCATTCCCATCTTAGGCTAGGGTCAGACGAGCGTGATTTCTACGGACTATACGTCCGTGCACACGGACGTACGTTAGTACGGAAGACGCAGTAGTGGCCACACAGTCCGTTTTTTTCACTGACGTATATTTTGACGGATGCAGGAGGGAAAATAAATTAAAAAGCAAAACCATTTTGTCCGTCAAAAATGCTGGACGTATAAATGCAGTCCGTCTGACCACGTTCCATCACTCACACACAAAGCTATGCAGACGTTGCGGACGCAGCGCACTTTGTGCGGCCGTTCTAGGGGTTGTACGTTCTTGCCTGCCTTGCGTCCGTTTGCCGCGGCCGTTGTGCATCCGCAGTTCAGTGCGGACGTACTTCATGTGTCAGGCTCCAATGGGCTTTCTTTCATGCTATCACGGACGTACTTTTAGGCGCAATCACGGACGTGAACACTACGCTCGTCTGACCCCAGCCTTAATGTTTCCTTCCTGGAAAACCAGAGAAATCTCAATGTATACTTCCCGGAAAACCAGAGAAATCTCAATGTATCCTTCTTGTAAAACATGAGAAATCTCAATGTATCCTTCTTGTAAAACATGAGAAATCCCAATGGCAGAATTATCGTATCGTATAATTATCATATCCGAAAAACCATTAGTTTACGTCAAATCGAATAGACACGTTGAAACGAGGAGAACAGACGTTCCGAAAAACAAGAAAATTTCCGAAATCAAGAAAAGAAAGTCGATACGAAAAACGAACCGAACCGAAAATTTACAAAATCCGAACGAACCGAACCGAATCGAACCGAAAAAAAAATCGGTGCACAAGCCTACTGTAAATAAATAAAAGTCTTGGTACTGATGAGTACCTGAGAAAAGTATCGATACTTGTACTCGGTCTTAAAAAATTGGTATCGGTGCAACCCTAGTTTTTATGAGCTATTTTGTTTTTTATTAGTTATTTCGGAATGTAAAATGGATTACTACTACAATAAAATGAAAATACCAGGCATACAAAATAATCCTATAGGTTTCAATGTAAAAAATATTTGTTTTTATTAAATATTTATTCAACCGTTTATTTTTTTCACTTGCAGGAAAAAGTCTCTTATCTATGTTTTAGGATTTTTCAAGATATTTTGGGTGAAATTTTATGTTTCCTAATTTATTTTAAACTAACGAGGCTTTTTTCTTTGCTAACCACAGCTGTATCATTTTAGTAGCTGACTGACAGTCTGGCTGCGTTCAGCAATGAATGCTATCAGGGTTATTCAGAGAGGTCCGAAATGTGGCCGAAATATAACCGGACACTGAATTTCAGCGAACGGGGACATTTCGGGGCCATTCGGCTATTCAGAGAGCAGGCAATTCGCCAAATTCTGGCGAATTGCCTGCATGTACAGTCCCTGTTCGAGGGCAGTGAAATCCCCATAGAGAAACAATGGTTCAACTATTCAGAGAACACCGAACAGCAGAGGAATGTCAGTGAAGTGCCCTGCTGTTCGGTGGTTTCATTTGTCAGGTTTATTCAGGTGAACCCTATAGGCTTCAATGTTAAAAATATTCCCGTTTTAATCCAATATCTAATTAACCGTTTATCATTTTATTCTGCAGTAAAAAGTCTCTTTATTTTTAGATATTTTTGGATGTTTTAGGCATTTTTTGGGGATTTTTTTGTCGAACAAATTCTGTTTTTTTTTAATCGTTTTTTCTTTTTTCTGTAACAGCCCTTTTTATTATCATTCATTGGATCTTATATGTAAATTCCAGACATTTTCGTTCTGTAGTTTCTATGCAAACAGCGTTTCAAATTTCAAACTTTCAAGCCAACTGTTTTTTTTTTCTCACCCCGTTCGTCTGCGTGTTGGGTTTTTCTGGCGGCTGCTCTGCGCTGTGATCAGCGGCTAATCAGATTTTTCCAGCGTGTTTGGCTTGTTTTTTGCTGGGGTTTCTGCTGGTTTTCGGTGAGTGTTCTGCGGGTTTGTGGCGAGTATTCCCTGCACTATAGGGGCCCTGCGGTGCTTGCTAAATACACCACAGGGTCAGTGAACTAAGCATTGCCGACTTGCCCCGAAGTGCAGGGAACGAAAAGTCACCGAACGTGCGGTGACTTTTCGCATCTCTCTGAATAATCCTGCTAGTTTCAGCACCATAAAGAGCTCCGGATCCCTGCGGGGCTGTTGTCCATGGTTCTGAATAAGGACCATGGACACCAGCCCCGCGGGGATCCCGAGCTATCTATGGTGCTGAAACATACTGGGTTATTCAAAGAGATCCGAATTGTGCCCGACAGGTAACCGAACAGTGAAATTCAGCGTACGCTTACCTTTCCTGGCCATTCGGCTATTCAGAGAGCAGGCAGTTCGGCAAATGTTGGCGAATTGCCTGCACATACGGTGCCTGTTCGAGGGCAGTAAATCCCCATAGAGAAGCGATGCTTCGTCTATTCAGAGAACAAAAACCAGCAGTGAAAGGTTGCCGAATTGCCCTGCTGTTCGGTGGTTTCATTCGACAGGTTTATTCAGACGAATCCCATAGGCTTCAATGTTAAAAATATTCTCGTTTTAATTCAATATTTAATAAACTGTTGATTATAATATTCTGCAGTAAAAAGTCTCTTTATTTATAGATTTTTTAGGATCTTTTAGGCATTTTTCGGGATTGTTTTGCAAAAAAAATTTTTTATTTTTTTTTAAATCGTTTTTCTTTTTTCTGTAACAGCCCTTTTTATTATCATTCATTGGATCTTATATGTAAATTTCAGACATTTTCGTTCTGTAGTTTCTTTGCAAATATTCAAGCGTACAGTTTTTTTTTTTCACTCCATTCGTCTGCGGTGTCGGGTTTTTCTGGCGGCTGCTCTGCGCTGTGATCGGCGGCTGCTCGGGTTTCTCCAGTATGTTCGGGGGGTTAATCCAGATGTTTTTGCGGGTTTCGGTGTGTGTTCACCGGGTTTTGCGGTGAGTGTTCGTCGGGTTTGCGGTGGCTTTTCCCTGCACTACGATGGCCCTGTGGTGCTTGCTGAATACACCGCAGGGTCGCCGAAATGGGATCGCCGAATCGCACCAAATTGAGGAGAACGTGCAATGACTTTTCTATTCTTTTTGAATAACCCTGAAGTATTCATTGCCGAATGCAGCCGGACTGTAAAAAAACAAAGCCTTGGTTAGTTTAAAATAAATTAGGAAACCTAAAATTTAACCAAAACAATAGATAAAAATGCCTAAAACATCCTATAAAATAAATAAAGAGACTTTTTGCTGCAAGTGAAAAAAGTAAAGGTAAATGATTGAATAAATATGTAATAAAACTGGTTTTTTTCCCCCATTGAAACCTATAGGATTCGCCTGATTAAACCTGTCAAATGAACCACCGAAAATCAGGGTTAGAAATTAGAGTTAGAAGCTAGGGTTAGAATTTCTAAACCTATTGTCTCATCCTAATTTATAACCCTGATTTTTGGTGGTGCGTTCGACGGGTTTTATCAGGCGAGTCCTATAGGTTTCAATGGAAAAAAAATCCCCGTTTTTATTAGTTTCTAATCATTTCGCTCCATTTTGGGTCATTTTTGTTGTGGTTTTTTTTCTGTTTTCGGATTTTTTCAGTCATTTTGAGTCATTTTCATTCCGTTGTTTTTTTTTTTCGTTTGGACCTTTATCGGATTATTTTTTGTTCGGATATTTCGTTTAGTTGTTTTTGTTATGTTCATGTTATACAATCTGAGAATTCGGACGGCAGATTTTGGTATTTTGGAAACGAAAAAAATAACGAAACCTATGATTTTCGTCCGAATTTGTATTTCGAACGGAACGAAATGCGCATGTCTAGAAGATACATCTCTTTTGACCACAAACAGAAATCTCACTCCAGCTACATATTCCTATCCAACATATTCCCAAAATTGCAGACAATCTCGCACACAATCACATTACACCCAGGCAGCAAACCATTTGCACACAACTCTCATCATGCAATAGAAGGGGCAGCAAAATTGCTTGTTACCCGTGTGCCGCATCCTTACACTGGTCCTGCACTTCAGCATGCATTTTTTGCTCAGTGAGAGTCCCCATGTCTCAGTTATGCCTAAAGCTTCAGTACTTCCAACATACACCTCTGGTCAATAGTTATAGATAAGAGTGTCTTACCCTGTGTTTTATGGAATGGATATGTTTCTCCTGCGATATGGCTGTGTGTCTGTCCCTGGTATTCTCTGTAGGTGTCTGCTGTGTGTCTGTCATTTGCAGTGGTTGTGTCTATGTCCAGGCTGAGGCGGTCAGGGTTATTCAGAGAGCGGTGAAAAGCAGAATGACTGGAGAAGTGAAAATTCTAGGTCAAAATAGCCAAACCAGAAAAATTCTCCCTTTCATCTCACTTTCCAAATCGGTTATTTTGACCTAGAATTTTCCATTCTCCAGTCATTCTCCTGCTTTTCACCGCTCTCTGAATAACCCTGTTTGTGTCTGCCCCTTAAAGTTTATGGCTGTGTGTCTGCCCCTGGTAGTGGCCATTTGTCTGTCTTTTGTCCTTGTGTCCATGGTATTGGTTGTATATTTCCCCCTAAAACTGGCAATGATGATTCTGCCGGGACAGGCCATGTGTCTGGCAGTGTCAATGTCTGTTCTTGGCAGTAACTGTGTGTAACGCAGGATAAAGGTCCACACAGTCAAGACGTATCTGATTCCATTAGATAGTGGAAAAAATATTGAAAAATATTATATTTGGAGTGTGAAATACTATTTTTCTAATTAGTCAGTATTCGGCAGCCATGGCACGTTGTTAAGGTAATTGCCTGGTTTTGTGCACATGGCTTTGTGTCACACTGTGCCCAGCCTGGGCCTTGTCTCTGTCCCTGGCAGTGTCTATGTATATGTGTCCATAAAGTGTGTCCGCCCCTAGCAGTGTCTGTCGAGGCAGTGTGTATATGTGTCCCAGGCGGTGTATCTGTGTACCTGCCCCAGGTGATGTCTGTGTGCCAGTCCCAGGCGGTGTCTGTGTGCCTGTCCCAGGCGGTGTCTGTGTGCCTGTCCCAGGCGGTGTCTGTGTGCCTGTCCCAGGCGGTGTCTGTGTGTGCGCCAGTCCCAGGCATTGTTTCTGTGTGCCTGTCCCAGGAGGGGTCTGTGTGCCAGTCCCAGGCGGTGTGTTTGTGTCCCGTCCCAGGTAGTGTCTGTGTGTCTGTCCCAGGCGGTGGGTCTTTGTGCCTCTCCTAGGCGATGTCTGTGTCCTGTCCCATGTGGTATTTCTGTGTGTCTGTCCCACAAGGGGTCTGTGTGCCTGTCCCAGGCAGTGTGTGTCTGTCCCAGGCGGTGTGTGTGTGTCTGTCCCAGACGGTGTGTGTGTGTCTGTCCCAGGCGGTGTGTGTGTGTCTGTCCCAGGCGGTGTGTATGTCTGTCCCAGGCGGTGTGTGTGTGTCTGTCCCAGGAGGGGTCTTTGTGTCTGTCCCAGGCGGTGTGTGAGGGGTCTGTGTGTCTGTCCCAAGTGGTGTCTGTGCGTATGTCTGTATCAGGAGGGGGGTGTGCCTGTCCCAAGTAGTGTCTCTGTGTGAGTGTCTGTCTGTGTGCCTGTCCCAGTAGGTGTCTCTGTGCCTGTCCAAGGCGTTGTGTGTGTGTGCATGTGTGTGTACCAGGAGGGGGTATGCCTGTCCCAAGTAGTGTCTGTGTGTGTCTGTCTGTGTGCCTGTCCCAGGAGGTGTCTGTGCGGCTGACCAAGGCGGTGTGTGTGTGTCTGTACCAGGAGGGGGGTGTGCCTGTCCCAAGTAGTGTCTGTGTGTGTGTGTCTGTCTTTGCGCCTGTCCCAGGAGGTGTCTGTGTGCCTGTCCAAGGCGGTGTGTGTGTGCCTGTCCCAGGAGGATCTGTGTGTCTGTCCTAGGCAATGTCTGTGTGCCTGTCC
The DNA here is from genome assembly GCA_009667805.1 of Leptobrachium leishanense. Classification (NCBI taxonomy): domain Eukaryota; kingdom Metazoa; phylum Chordata; class Amphibia; order Anura; family Megophryidae; genus Leptobrachium; species Leptobrachium leishanense. The sequence continues at coordinate 162,641,430 of CM019063.1, read as the reverse complement.
CAGGCGGTGTGTGTGTGTCTGTCCCAGGAGGGATCTGTGTGTCTGTCCAAGGCGGTGTCTGCGTGCCTGTACCAAGCAGTGTGTCTGTGTGCCTCTCCCAGGTGGTGTCTGTGTGCGTGTCCCAGCCTAGGTGGTGTGTGCGTGTGTCTGTCCCAGAAGGGGTCCATGTGTCTGTCCCAACTCCCAAGCAGTGTGTCTGTGTGCCTGTCCCAGGCGGTGTGTGTGTGCCTGACTCAGGTGGTGTCTGTGTGTCTGTCCCAGGCGGTGTCTGTGTGCCTGTCCTAGGTGGTGTGTGTCTGTCCCAGGCGGTGTGTGTGTGCATGCCCCGTCTGTGTGCCTGTCCCAGGAGGTGTGTCTGTGTGTCGGGATGTCAGGCTCACACACACTGACACGGTACCGCACAATGAAAGCAGACAGCAGAAGGCGGCCACTGTGGTGGCAGTCGCGGCCTCTCATTGGATGAGTGCTGTAGGCCGGGTCGGATTCAGCCAATGGCAGCCTCCCGTGGGCTCAGTAGTGCTGCAGGCTGCTCTCCCCATCTCGGCAGTCTATTGTAAGGGAGCAGCAGCGGCACAAAGAGCGCAGTCCCCACATCTCCCGCATCCTGCAGCGCCAGCCCCCGCCCGCTGCCCGCCCGCCCCGCACACCCCATCAGCACCATGAGCACCAACATCAGGTACAAGAGCAAGCTGCTCAAAGCAGGTGAGCTGCACTGGACGGGGGAGGGACGGGGGCACTGGCTGTGATCACATCCCTGACCTGTCTCTTTCCTCTCCCCTCCTCCTGCTGGATCCCGTGCGGCCTCCTGGGACCCCGCAGACGAGAAAGAGGTAAGGAGAGGGGCCTGGCATACCCTGCATGCTTCCATCATGTGGCATCCTGTGTGCCAGGGGGCAGGAGCAGGCAGAGCCGAGACACAGGGGGTTAATCTGCCCATATCCCCAGACACACAGGGTTAACCTCTAGTGATGGTATTATATACATATATATGATTATATGTATCAAATATATATATTTTTAGTTAATCCATCAGCTGTACCCCCCCCCCCCGCCTCCACAGTATGCGGTGACATGGGGAGGAGTGTTGGCTCTATTGGGTCCATCATTGTGCTCTCCACATCTGTCAGAAATGAAGAAAAAACGCCGGGTGTGTACATATCACCCTATAGGGATCACAGTGTGGACTGGATGAAAGGGGGGGGGGGTGTCAGGGGTTCCTAATGCTGCTGCCCCCTCCTTATTGCCAGGGTCCATGGCATATTCCTCATAAAATCTAGTTATGGGGTGGCCATAATCTGCCACCAAGGATTCAGCACAGAGGGGGGGGGGGCTGCTGGCACTGCCACCTCCCGGAGCTGGCATCGTACTCTACTGTACAAGGCTAGGAAAGACATCTTCCCACCCTGACACATGGCAATGATGGGCACACACTGCTCAGTACCAACACTCCAAATCACCCAATCCTGCATCACTCCCTGCATCGCCCTGCTGCTCACTGACAGCTGTGAATAATGCTTTGGGAATATGTGTGTATATATATATATATATAGTGTTGTTTTTGAGATGCTAAATCATTTCTTGTTTTGCTGGTGATCTCAGGCTGGCACCCTCTGCATTCTACCTCCATGGCTGTGTGCAGATGGGAAACATCCCAGCTCATTCATCACATGTAAGAATGCGGGCCCTTCAGCTATGTCACTCAGTGCTCTCCACAATAGATGGTATCAAAAAGTGGGGGGTGTTTAATCGTGAAATACACCAGATCATATTTCACAAATACATCTTTGTGTAGCTGGAGAATGTAGGTTTGTGTTGTTTGGTTGCCTGGACAAAATGCAGGATGTCATGTTACAAAGAATATATATATATTATTAGGGATATACCACTAAGAAGGGGGAAAATGACAAGTATGGCTGTTGTTTTTGTTAAAGTGTCCAAATTATTGTTTTTGTATCATATGCCTAATATGGACAAGGTTTCTTCTGTTTATAACAATTTGTATCAAGTGAGTGTATAAATTGTACACATTTCTACATGTGTTGTGACCCTGGCTGTCAGCTTGATGATGCACCTCAGTGATGCACAGTGTAGCCAGGCCACATGCGTCATCCAGGGACAGGTGCCTTGTTGCAGGTTATCCTTTTTCACAAGCATCTCTGTGTAAGATGAGTGGAGAGGTGTCCATGCCTGGTTTGGGGAGGTACTGGGTGATATAATCTTCTGACATCAGCTGGGAATTGGGCTGTACCAAGGGGAAGGAATATTCAGCTGGTTTAGGAGTGGAAAAACCAGTGGAGGAATTGGAATAACAATGTGTAATATGCTCAGCAGGCCCCCAGACGGCATGGTGGAAAGCATCACTACATGTTTCATTCCACAGCCACTCTACCAGGCCTTACTGGATTCTTTTCTTGCTATTCTTTTCTGGATTATACTCATTTTATTGAGGGGATGAGATGTTGATATGTGACTTTTTTTTTTGACTAGTGATTACTAACATGGAGACCGTGGAGACACAGGTTCAATCCCGGCAAGCACCTCTCCAGTAAGTGTCCTTGGGCGAGACACCTAACGGTACATACTCGCCACCCAGGACATACTTGGAAATGAGAGGAATCTCAATGTATCCTTCTGGTAAAATCCTTTCTAAAAAAAAAAAAAACATTGGCTCCCCAGATCCAGATGTTTGGAATTTATATTCCACAGTCTTACTGGCTTTGGTTAAGTTTACGCTAGTATTGGAATAGAGCCGAGAGTTGGTTGATGTACATTAAAGTACCCTGCCTCACTTTTTCAGTGATTGTGCATGGTCACATGAAGAATCAGCATAGTGAAAGTAGTGGCAAATGCTATAAAAAAAAGAGCAGTGTTTGGTACCATCGGCGGCTTGTCTGGTGGGGTTTTTGCGGCGATTTCTGTGGGTTTTCGGTGAGTGTTCTGTGAGTTTGCGGCAGGTTTTCCCTGCACTACGGGGGCCCTGCGGTGCTAACTGAATACACCACAGGGTCGGCGAGCTAGAATCGCCAAATCGCCCCCAAAGTGAGGGGAATGAAAGCTCACTGAACGTGCGGTGACTTTTCAAATCGCTCTGAATAACCCCTATTGATATCTCTCTTGTTTTCAAATATGTCCTGGGTGGTGAGTATGTACTGCTGGGTGTCCTGCCTAAGGACACTTACTGGAGAGGTGCTCTTGCCGGGGTTTGAACCTGTGTCTCCATGGTTATAGAGCAGTGACGTTACCTCTGCTCCATCCAGCCGGCCAACACTCCTAACCCAGGGGTAACAGTAAATTCAAAATAAATAAAATATATTGGATTCACAAGATCTCCCTAACTCTCTGTGCCCATGTCCAACATGGTACAGATGGGGGCATGTCAACTAAGCTGTCAGCTGCTCACTGTTACCTAGCCAGTGGTATTGGTGTTAAGTATTAGCGATTTAGCAGCTATTCCTGCCCAATCTCTAATAATGGAGGGCAAGCAAATATGTAGGGTAGTACATGTCAGTATGTCCCCAGCCCCCACCCATATATTGTGGGTGGGGATTTAAAAAACAGGGGGAATGATAGCACACTATTTTCCACCCCTGCACCCTACTGCCACCCATGGGCATCAGGAGATGTGGGGCTATTAAAATACTCAGGAATGAACATGTCCACCCACCAGCTCCCAGCCATGCATGGCAGGTGGGAGTATAGTAAAATGAGGGGAAGGGACATACAATCTGTGAACTCAATCCTTTAGTTATCTATGGGCTAACGGTGCAGAAGGTGGTGTGATATTCCACCTTCTCTGTATGCAAAACATTCACAACAAACAGTTCCCAAGGTCTTTCCAGTTCTTGGTGAGACCTCACATACACAAAGCTGCCTCAGAGTTACACCACCTGTCATCTTAGAGTCCTATGGACTCCAGGAGCTGGTTCCTACCTAGGGTTGCCAAGGTTGTGACATTTTGCATGACAATTAATAGTCCTATAAATAAATGCAATTCAAGTGTCTCTTGTATGTTTTATGTTACTTGCAGTGTAAAACTTAAACACAAGCACTTTTTTAATTTATCCAAGTAAATTCTTAACTTTGAACTTGGAGGTCTGCAATGTAAGCTGTAACGTGGGGTTCTGTACCCAGGATGGGATTCCATGTACAGGAAGGCTCTCCTCACCGTCAGTAGCAAAATAATCAAATATACACAGTGCAAGGGGGGACCTGGAGACCAATTAAAGATGACTTCCTGGTGCCCAGTGCCACCTCCTCCTCAAGTGAGTCAGGCCCTAGCCATAAACCATTTTAATCTCCAGCCTTGAAACAATAGGGTAGATTGCAATCACAAGGTGGACATATATAAAGTAGATAACAAATAGTACCAGCACAAAACAGTCTGACAGTGGAAATGTTTGGCAAATGAAGACCACTCAATCCTTTCCCCGCTGTAAAACATATTCTATACAGGGGAGTGGGGTGGTTGGAAAGGACTGCAGTGATACACACAGTAATGATATTAGAAACAATAACACTAACATATAAACAATATTGATATTAACAATACAGTATTAACACATAGACTCATACACCCTGTACCCTTATAAGCACAGGGTGACTTGGACATAGGAGAGGGTTGGGAATAAAATGTTTCAGAACCCACAGTTCTAACACCTCCCTACGTAATGCCCATTTCAAAGTGACTCTTGTCACATCTGCAAATACACAAGGCCTATTAACAAGAAAAATAGCTGGAAATAACAGTACAAAACAGGCAACATTAAAAATAAGCAGGCCAAATTAAAACAAACACACAATATACAGTATCTCACAGAAGTGAGTACACCCCTCAAATTTTTGTAAATATTTTATTATAAGGGTTATTCAAAGAGAATCGAAAAGCCACCGCACGTTCGGTGACTCTTCGTTCTCCTCAATTCGGTTCGATTTTGCGATCCCATTTCAGCCACCCTGCGGTGTATTCAGCAAGCACCACAGGACCACCAAAATGCAGGGAAAAGCCACCACAAACCCACCGAAAACTCACCGCAAAAGGACGGCGAACGCACACCAAAACCCACAAAAACATCTGGATTAACCCGTCAAAAACACCGTAAAAACCCGAGCAGGAGCCGATCACACGCAGCGCAGCCGCCGGAAAAACCCGACACCGCAGATGAATGGAGTGAATAAATTAAAAAAACTGTTTGCTTGAATGATTCTCCCGCTCCCCTCTGCGAGTCCCTTCACTGGCTCCCCATCCACTGCAGAATTAAGTTCAAAATCCTTATCCTTACCTACAAAACCCTCACTAACTCAGCGCCCCACTACCTGTCCTCACTAATCACCAAATACACCCCAGCCCGCTCCCTAAGGTCAAACAGTGACCTGCGCCTAGCTTCTCGCCGCATCACCTCTTCCCATGATAGACTGCAGGATTTCACACGCGCAGCCCCCACTCTCTGGAACGCTCTCCCTCGTACTGTCAGACTTTCCCCTAACTTCTCTTCCTTCAAACGCTCCCTTAAAACGTTCCTATTTAGGGAAGCCTACCACCCAACTCACTGACGCAACCATCAATCACTCTCACCTTGCAGTCCTCTCCTCCTGTTTCCAACCCCAACCCTCCTAGATTGTGAGTTCCTACGGGAATAGGGCCCTCATCTCCTCCTGTACTGTTTGTCAAATGTTGTTCAATGTATTGTATTGTAACCCTGTCTATACTGTGCCTATTGTACAGCGCTGCGGAATATGCTGGCGCTTTATAAATAAAGAATAATAATAATTATAATGATTGAAAAGTAAAATGCTGTTTGCAAAGAAACTACTGAGCGAAAATGTCTGAAATTTACATATGAGGTCCAGGGAATGATAATAAAAAGGGCCGTTACAGAAAAAAGAGCAAAAGCTAAAAATAAAAAAAATCGGAAATTTAAAAAAAAAAAAATGCTTAAAATATCCTAAAAAAATCTATAAATAAAGAGACTCTTTACTGCAGAATATTATAATCAACGGTTTATTAGATGTAACTACATGACCAGGGGCGGACTGACCCATCGGGCTCTCGGGCGCTGCCCAAGGGCCCGCGGGTCAGTGGGGGCCCAGTTTTGTAAGGGACCTTGACGGCGGCACTCCAGCGTGCCTTCCTGGGCCCCACGTGCACCCTGCATTGATGCCGCCCCCTCACGTGAAGTGCATGCATCACATGGGGGGGGGCGGCATCAATGCAAGGTGCACGTGGGGCCCAGGAAGACACGCTGGCGCGCCGCCACCGAGCTGCTGGGGTCAGTATAGATCTATGTGTGAGCTGGGCATTATACATCCATGTGTGAGCTGGGCACTGTATATCCATATGTGAGCTGAGGCAATATATATCAATGTGTGAGCTACTGGGGGCAAATTATATCCATGTGTGAGCTGCTGGGGGCAATATATATCCATGTGTGAGCTGGACACTATGCATCCTTGTGTGAGCAGGGGCAATATACATGCTTGTGTGAGCTGGGGCACTATATATCCATATGTGAGCTGAGGCAATATATATCCATGTTTGAGCTACTGGGGGTGATATATATCCATGTTTAAGCTGCTGGGGGCAAAATATATCCATGTGTGAGCTGCTGGGGCAATATATATCCATGTGTGAGCTGCTGGGGGCAATATATATCCATGTGTGAGCTGCACATTACTGTGGGTTTTATTGCTGTGGAGCTTTGTGATACGCTCATACACACTGCACATTACTGTGAGGTTTTTTGCTGTGCAGCTCTGTAATACGCTCATGCACTCTGCACGTTACTGGGAGTTTTATTGCTGTGGAGCTCTGTAATGTGCAGTGTGTCAGGATTCTACAGTATCTGTTAAAGTGATCAGCAGTTTCCCACATTTTCCACAGGGACTTTCTGTGCCGGGGTGTAGCCTTAGCTGCAATGGGTGGGTGAAGGCTGCTGCAGCAGTGCGGTGGCCATCTGTAAGTATGGAGGGGGCACAATTCTCTGCTGGGTCCAAGTGGATTTTTCAAAAAGGTTATATTTAGGAGTTCAGAAATGAATTATTTAGCACAATAATGTACATGTAGGTGTTGCGTTGTAGGGGGTGGGTTTTTTAAGGGTGTGGCCTCCTGTGGGATGCATAACAAGGGGGGCCCCATGACCTCCTATTGCCCGGGGGCCCCATTAGTTGTCAGTCCGCCCCTGTACATGACCCACCATTGTGACATGTTAAAAGAACTAAACTGGCCGTCGCTGGAATCCAGACGCACTCTTCACCTTTCCAACCTGGTGTTTAAGAGCTTTTCTGGGAAGCTACCACCCTACCTGAATAGGCTGCTTCCCCCAGCAGTTCCCTCATCCTATAACCTCCGATCCAGGACCAGCACCTTACTTGCAATACCACAATACAAAAAGAAAGTGGCTCGATCCTCATTTTCCTACAGAACACCACAATTATGGAATAACCTCCCAGACGCCACCAAATCTTCCCCAAATCTAAAGTCCCTTAAGAGCTCCCTATTAACATACCTCAATAAGGAATGTACCTGTAAACATGTAACATAGTGACTATATTTCTTACATATTTATTTTCTGTTATCTGTATATTTGCTTTGGGTTAAAGGAACACTCTAGGCTAAAAATCACCCTTTTTTTAAATTATATTAAACCTATTGCCCTACCTAGTTATGCAGTATTTTTTATTTTTTTTAATGTAATACTTACCCTAAAAACCACTTGTTTCCAACATTTTTTTTTTTTTTTTTTTTTTATACTCACCTCCGTCCTCTTCCGCGCCCGTCCTGAAAATCTTTAACTTGGCTAATGGTTTACGTGAGAAGCGCGCATGCGCACCTCTCACGTAAACCAGCCAATCAGCAGGCTTCCTCCCGGCACCATCTTCTTTGATTAGTGTTGCGCGCAAGAGGATGTGCGCAACATTAATCTCAGCCGCTGCCGCCAGCTACTGCGGCGAGTTGGAGATGTCTCCTACTCGGCAATAGTCGTCAGAAGCGGGAAATATGAATCCCGCTCTGCTGACTGACAGCTGGGAGGGCGGAGTAAAGTCCTCCACGTCTCTCAGCTGTTTCAGCCGATCGGCTGAGCGAAGGGCGCAGCGGAGGAAAAGGGCATACTCTAGACATCATGACCACCTAAAAAAGCTTAGGTGGTCATGTTGCTTAGAGTATCCCTTTAATATCTTGCATTTTACTACTTTGTATTTCTGTAACAATTCAATGTTCTTGAACCCAGGACATACTTGAAAACGAGAGAAATCTCAATGTATCCTTCCTGGTAAAATCCTTTATAAATAAATAAATAAATAAAATATTGAATGAAAACGGGAATATTTTTAGCATTGAAGCCTATGGGAATCGCCTGAATAAACCTGTCGAATGAAACCACTGAACAGCATTTCGGTAACTTTTCACTGATGGTTTTTGATCTCTGAACAGCCGAAGCATTGCTTCTCTATGGGGATTCACTGCCCTCGAACAGGCACCGTATGTGCAGGCAATTCGCCAGGATTTGGCGAATTGCCTGCTCTCTGGATAGCCGAATGGCCAAGAAAGGTAACCGAACGCTGATTTTCAGTGTTCGGTTCCCTTTCGGCAGCCATTCGGATCTCTTTGAATAACCCTGACTATCTTTTCATTTGACAACATGACACATGACATTGTGTTGCCTGGGTCCAAGGATGAAATGCTGCTGCCCCCTCAAACTATTCCCACCAAAATGCACAGTAATGTGCGGTGTGTATATCACAGAGCTCCACAGCAATAAAACTCAAAGCAATGTGCGTTGTGTATGAGCGTATCACAAAGCTCCACAGCAATAAAACTCACAGTAATGTGTGTTGTGTATGAAGATATCACAGAGCTCCACAGTGCAGCATCATTGTTCACTTTATAACTGAAAAGTGAACAATAGTGCTGGATTAGAAAAAAGAAAAAAAAGAAGACATTTTTGTTTATATTTTTAATTTTACATAAACATGGTCATGTTGAGTATCATTGGAAGTACTATGCACCGGCCTTTCCAGTAACATCTCACATGACCCTCTAGCCTCTATGGGTCCAGAGATCCGGGGGTCCAAAAGACCCCTGTATCTCAGTCATAGGGAATTACCTTCCCAACCAGGGGCTAGTCCCACTTTTGACATCATCATGCCCTTGTGCGATGGTGTCAGTGGGCGGTTGGAGGTCTCAAACGTTGGGCTGACAACCAAGATGTCAACCCCCTGCCGGAGAAGTCTGCATTCAGTAGCAGGTTGGCGCCTATCTGCAGAACTTCAACAATGGACTGGAAACATCCTCCGCAACCTAGCAGAGAAGGATCGGCCCTGCCGGCAGGTGCTGCTACTGAATACCCAGAGGCGTAGCGAGATCATGTGGCACCCGGCTGCAAGTCTTTCATTAGTGCCCTCCCAACCAAAAATAATCACTAAAGCAAACAAATTTTAAGAAATTTAAAATCCCCCCCCCCAAAATAAATTAACTATTTTTTCCAATAACAGCTGGAAAGGTGTAACACATAAAACAGGTTAACAGGAGAGCATCATTAACCTCTTACTGACGGGCAGGTTTTGTCAAGCGGGAGAGGCTTAACGCTGGTGGGGCCTACTAGCCAATGGGCCGCTTGCCTCATTGGCTGTGTATGGTGTGTATGAGCGTATCACAGAGCTCCACAGCAATAAAACTAACTCACAGTAATGTGCAGTGTGTATGAGCATATCACAGAGCTGCACAGCAATAAAATTCACAGCAATGTGTGGTGTGCATGAGCGTATCACAGAGCTGCACAGCAATAAAAGTCACTCTCATACACACCGCACATTAGTTACATAGTTACATAGTTATATAGGCTGAAAAAAGACATGCGTCCATCGGGTTCAGCCTCTCCCACATAACCTACTGCTTTTGATCCAAAAGAAGGCAAAAAACCCAGTCTGAAGTGCTCGCCAATATGCAACATACTGGGAAAAAATTCCTTCTTGACCCCAGAATGGCAGTCAGATTTCTCCTTGGATCAAGAAGCTTTTACCCACATATTAAATATTATAACCCTTAATATTCTGTGTCTGCAGGAAGTCATCCAGTCGTTTTTTAAAAGTCTGTACAGACTCTGACCCAACCACCTCAACAGGCAGAGAATTCCACAGCTTTATTGTTCTCACCGTAAAATAACCCTTCCTATGCTTTAAGCTAAATTTTCTTTCTTCCAGTCTAAATGGATGACCCCTTGTCCTATGTATAGACCTGTTAATGAATAGGTTATCAGACAATGGTTGATAATGGCCCCGTATATATTTATATAAGGTTATCAGATCCCCTCTAAGGCGCCTTTTCTCTAAACTAAACAGGTTTAAGCTTGTTAGTCTTTCCTCATAACTTAACCCTTCCATCCCCCTTATTAATTTAGTTGCCCGTCTCTGCACTTTTTCTAGCGATATAATATCTTTTTTTAAGACAGGTGCCCAAAATTGCACGGCATATTCAAGGTGCAGCCTGACCATTGATTTATACAGAGGCAAAATTATGTTTTCATCCCGTGAGTGAACTCCCCTTTTAATGCATGCCAGTACTTTGCTGGCCTTGGCGGCTGCTGTTTGACATTGCACATTGTTACTTAGTTTGAAGTCTATGATTATTCCCAAATCCTTCTCCTGCTTGGATTTCCCTAACTCCGTACCATTTAGGGTATAAATTGCTTGTGTGGTCTTCACTCCAAAGTGCATAACTTTGCATTTATCTAGATTAAATTTCATCTGCCATTTAAGTGCCCAGTCCCCCAATCTATCTAAATCCCTCTGCAGCGTAGTTGCATTACTGTGAGTTTTATTGCTGTGCAGCTCTGCCTCCAGCTGCGGGAGATTTGGTTTGCTGTATGTTTTATTGCTGTGCAGCTCTGTGATATGCACATACATACTGCACATTTCTGTGCGTTTTATGGCTGTGGAGCTCTGTGATACAGTAATGTACGGTGTGTATGAGCGTATCACTCATCACCCAGGTGTGGGCTGCCCACTGCACCCTTTCAAGCTGACAGTACACACATGGCACCCCATCGGCGCAGCCCTGAAAACCCTTTCTGTACCATGGGCCCAGGGTACCCCCCCAGCTCACATGTAATATATTTGCCCCCAGCTCACATGGAATATATTTGCCCCAGCTCACATGGATATATTTGCCCCCAGCTCGCATGGATATATTTGCCCCCAGCTCGCATGGATATATTTGCCCCAGCTCACATGGATATATTTGCCCCAGCTCACACATGGATATACTTGCCCCCAGCTCACACATGGATATATTTGCCCCAGCTCACATGGATATAATGCCCCCAGCTCACACATGGATATATTTGCCCCAACTCACATGGATATATTTGCCCCCAGCTCAAACATGGATATATTTGCCCCAGCTCAGAAAATAAGCCGTGCTGTAGGGCAGCATGCCTGTGCTCTCCCGCTACATGAAAAAAATATATATGTCCAGGCAAACTTGGGTGACCTGGCAATCCTTTTGGACTTCAAGGGACATCACCAGTTGGTAATTGGTGTCTGGAGTAAAGTGTAGATTTGGATAAGCTGGCATGTGATACTGGAAGTATAGGGAGCGCTCATGACCTTCATGACCCTTGATTTGCTCATACTAGAAGTATAGATATGTAATCTGATATTAGGCCTTCACACTTCCACATGCCACAATATATTTCACAATAAATTCTATTATTTGGATTAATTAGAAGAATTTAAAGTGCAGAATAAGTGCAATTATCTTAAATAATCACCAGTCCATCCATGAAATAGTAGTGATCAGATGATTAATTGCTAATCACGCCTTTCTCAAGCTGCCAATCTAGCAGTTTGGTTTTCATACACTCAGTAACAGGGAGTCTCTAAGGGTTATCGGTGCGCCCTGATATTTACCCTTAGTCTTAGAGGCTCCCTTTTTACCAGCTATGTTGTAATAGGTGGCCTATGCATTTAGTGAAAGGGTCATCTTGTGATATTTTTGAAAAATTACCTGTCATAATGGCTTCCAAGAAGAATCACAGTTGTTTACAGCTACAACGTTTCAGTTGTCTAGCAGCCTTTATCAAGTCTAGACAACTGAAACTTTGCTGTGAGCCGCTGTTGTGATTCTTCAATAAAGTCACACTGGATTAGAGTGTCTGATCTCATCATCTTTCTTTGTAATAGTAAGCTGGCCACTCTTGAGCATGTAAGGACCCTTCCCTATCTGGATACTAACTTGCAGTGTATTGAGTGCTTTACCCTACTATGCGCCCTATTCCAAGGACGGTGATATGTATAATTTCTTGATGTTATTTTAGCGTCTTGAAGTTATCTTAGGCTAGGGTCAGACGAACGCATTTTCACGTTGTCTGTGAAAAAGTGCGTTCGAACGAATGGACGCATTTTTTGACGGAGTACGCGATAGCGGTCATACTATGCGCATTTGCGTCCGTGATTTTGTACGGATCATCAATAAAACACTTTGTGCATCTGGACGTTATGTTGGCCGGACATTAGCAGTGTCTGACATCTCCAAATCACGCACACACGCCGCTAGCGGACGCAGCGCACTCTGTTCAACCGTACTAGCGGTTTTACGTTCTCGACAAAATGCGTTCGTTTGCCACTTGCGTTGCGCAGCCGGACTTTTGTGCGACCGTACTTCGTATATTGGCCGTCATTGCCCGGCATTTGCTGCTAGTGCGGCCGTGATTAAGTGCGCCTGCACGCGCGTTCGCACTGCCTCAGTCTGACCCTAGCCTAATCGCCAGGAATTGCTCTTCCACTCTTGGTGCAAGCTGTGCTTGCACCTTGAGTATAGTACTTCCCTGCGTATCCTTACTTTAAATTAACGTCTCCTGTGCCTTGAATACTCACAAATACTGCCTCCTGAATCCTGGTGTTAAGTGATTTTGCTTTTGCAAATTCTTTTAACACACTCCACAAAAAAAACACTAAAAATCTCATACTCGCCTCTCATCCCACGGTGGGGAGGTGAGCACATATTGTTGCCTCCTCTCTCACTAGTAGCAGAGTGAGACTGGAAACAATTCCCAATCTTCCTACATGATTCATCTGCAGCTCTGCTTGATCTCACAGTTGCAAGTTCGCCAGAGCTTGCAGCTGGGATGCACAGGGCTCCATGGAGTCCTATGGACTCCAGAATCTTATACTCGGGCAGTGCGCAGCCAGGGCCGGATTAAGATCTCTATGGGCCTGGAGCTGAAGATTTTGGTGGCTTTTTTGGAATTTTGTGAAATGAAAGCATATTTTAGGTTATAGTGCAGATACTGATATATCTAACCAGGCAGATACTGTGTGAGTAAATTTTCATTCAGATTTCAATCATTTAAAGCATGTAAAATAATTTTTTCACATTTTATCATCCAAACCTTTGTGGTTATATATTCTACAGGGAATTCTTGTTAATTTTTTTAAAATGGGATCCTGTTATTGCATTTTTCTGAGAAAATATACAATTTTAACCAAAAAAATGAAATATTTCCCTTGTGTTTTTTGAATAATATGACTATGTATAAAACACTGATCTTGCTCCCAGCGTGGGAAATGAGAAGGTGAGTAATGGCAGTGGTATTGGTTATTTTATAAGTGACAAATGGACAATGCCATTGCATTGGAACTAAAAATAAAAAGATAAAAAGTTTTTAGGTTTTCTTTTTAGATTTTACATGGTCATGTTTGGTATTAATGCAAAGGCCAGACGCTGACCTGTCCAATGACACGTCCCTTGACCTTGTAAGGTGTAAAAATTAGTAACGCAGGGTTCCAAAGTCACCCCCCAGTGCACTTTGCTGCAGTGCGGTGGTTTAGGTTTTTGGTGTAACAATACGTATTAACGGATTGTGTCATCACCTCCACACTTGAGATGGTGAGTTAGTGCAGCATCATTGTTCACTTTATAATTGAAAAGTGGAAAGTATTGCTGTGTTAGAAAGAAAAAATAAAGTAATATTTATTATTTTATTTTTATTGTTACATAAAACCTGGTCATGTTTGGTATCATTGGAAAGGGCATACTCTGGCCGTTCCAGTGATACCTCATATGACCCTGTAGCTGCTATGGTGTTGGCGATAATGGGGTCCACATGTTCATAAATGCAAACATTATTATTTTTTCTCTGGGCCTATTCTGGGGCATGGGCCTGGAGCTGCTGCTCCATCTGCCCCTATGTTAATCCGGCCCTGTGCGCAGCGCCACTGCAAGTACCACTTTGCTCTGCGCTTCGTTACAAGGCTAAGTGCTAACAAAGCACCTACCTTGGGATCGGCACACAAAAAGGGAGACATAAGTGAAAACCTGCACCTGCAGATTTTACTTATCTTCTCGATTTTTGCGGGAGCCGTGGAATAGGGCCATTCGTGTTTTTAAACAATAAAAATGGGGGAGGGGAATCCATGTTATGGTGGCATCAATCCAGAAAAGACCTGTAAATAATATAGAAAAAACTTTATATAGTTTGTACATTAACTTGATGTGAAAACATAATAAAAACTTGTGTATAATTGTAGGGCAGTCTAGAAGAAAAACAAGCTCTTATTAAACAGGACAGAGGGCGGGATGGGTCGGCAGAGTACTATAGATTCTGGCTTCTAATAAATCTTATATTTATTTAATATATCTATAAAACTAGGCAGTGATGTGTTTATATTAGCTATACCTTCCCATGTGTGGGATGGAGCCACTGCTCCTCCTGACTACCCATCATTTGTAGTGTGTTTATCCTGCAGATTGCATAGCTTTCCCCATCTCACAATGACACCTTGCGTGCATCTGGGTAACACCTAGTTAGGGAATGCCGTGCCGAGACACGTCCTGGGAGCCCCAAGTCACACCGCTACCATCAGTTTATTATCATGCGGAAAGAAGATTTATTGCCTGTTAGCGGGAGTGATGCTTTATGACATTTTTTGAGAAATTGTGTAAACACATGTTACGAGTACAAGTTATGCACTTTTATCTCTTTCCTTTGAACCACAGCGAGTAGGGTCATATTAAAACTCTTCTGACCCTACTAATAACATGTTTGATGTGACAAGCAACCAATTGTAACAGGGGTCACAAATCCAGGGGCAATGAAACAACATGCCCTGAAATTGTATCTCTTGGCTCTTAATTTCTATATAGAGTCTTTGCCTGGCTCCTCAAAATTTGTTGTGGGCTCCCAATTGTACTTTCTGGTTTCTGTGCTTGATAAAAAATGTGTTAAACCCTGAATCATAGATACTAAACTGTACATACAGGCGCACACCCTCTTTTTCATATTATACCAGGTTGTTAGGGCGACATTCCAGATGAGCAACTCTGTAGGTTTTAAAGTGAACCTGTATTCTATGTAGGTTCTCTTTCCCTGTATTATCCCATCAAAGGATGGAAATCAAATTGGCCATAAACAACAATGTGATAGCTCACACCTTGATGATGTTGTCACCGCCTGGGAGTTGCGGAGAAGGCGGGAAGGGAAAGGACCACACTACCCAGGGAGGCTGGTAATATGCTTCGGAGGTCTGTGATTGGTGGAGAAAGGGGGCTGGGGACAGGTGAGGGCGTGGGCTCAGCCGGGCACCCTATATAAACCATCCAGTCCACAGGCAAGGTGCTCAGGCTTTCTGTGCACATCCCTGTGAACAGTACTCTGCGCTATGACTGCTGAAGCCTGTGACCTCCCTTAACCCATGCCAATGTATCAACCCAATTACAACACAGGGACGTAAATTCATCTGGAAAGGGCATAGGCCACAGCTTTATTGAAGAACGAACATAACTTAAAACAATCCAAACCATATAATGTGTACTGAACTTCGGATTGTTTCCTCGATTCTGTTGCCTGCCGCCTGCTTTTGACCTCTGGACTGTCTTGACCTAAATCTCGGATACCCCTTCGGATACTTCACCCCACCAGTGTTGCCTACTGGGCTCCTATCCTAATCTTTCCTGACAAAAGTACTAAGGCTAGGGTCAGACGAACGCATTTTTTGCGTTGTCCGTGAAAAAGTGCGTTCGAACAAATGGACATATTTTTCACGGAATACGCGATAGCGGTCATACGATCCGCATTTTCGTCTGTGATTTTGTACGGATCATCAATAAAACACTTTTTGCATCTGGACGTTATGTAGGCCGGACATTAGCAGCGTCTGACGTCTCCGAAACACGCACACACGCCGCTAGCGGACGCAGCGCACTCTGTACGCCAGTACTAGCGGTTTCACGTTCTCGAAAAAATGCGTTCGTTTGCCGCTTGCGTTGCCCGGCCGAACTTTCGTGCGGCCGTACTTCGTATATTGCCCGTCATTGGCCGTCATTTGCTGCCACTGCGGCCGTGATAAAGTGCGGCTGCACACGCGTTCGCACTGCGTTCGTCTGACTCCAGCCTTAAAAATTCTAGATAAAGTTTCCATCATCCTAGTTCAATTAATCCACAAAAGAAATAATGTTCTTGACTGCCTGTTATGCATAAACAATAAACCACATATCCCTTCCTTCATCCTCCCTCCCAACATGAAAAAGAACACAACACATTTTAAGGAGGAAAAGACTAGAGACCTATTCAGTGTAGCAGCGGCAGGGATGCCTAAGTTTGCCATATGAAATTGAATGCATAGCTGCAAATCAGCACTCAGCACTGCTAGCGTAGCAGTCACAGTGAAGAGAATGTAGCTGCAGAGACGCTGAGTGTTCAGTGATAATAAAATGGCCGCCTCCATGGAGAAGCTAATGGTACATTGTGGAAATAGTAATAAATTGTTTTCTAGATGATCTTTCCATAAGGAAATCTCTATTTCATGAATCGCCACTTCAAAAATGTCAGAGCTCTTGGCTTTGCCTTGTCCTATAGTGGAAATCTTACAAACACAGCTGTTGATACACGGCCTGTGCCATTTTGATGTTGGATTCACAGCCAGGTATTCAGTTACACTGCTGCAGCAACCAGCACCACTGCAAAATAGCAATTCAGCAGCTGCTGTTTCACTAACTTCTATCTTGCACTTGCAACATTCAAATAACTTGAATCTCCCTCTGTGTGTGTTGACAGGTTAACTCGCTGGGCAATTTGGTCCTCGCCATGTAATTGGCGAGTAGTAGCGTCATCTCCCAGGCTTACTTGATACAGCATTGTGCAATCCGGTGTGCTGGCCAGGGTTATCCCCCTGATAATCCTGACACAGAAAAGAAACCGGAAGTACAGTATAGGGATCCTAAATAGCTAATTTTTGATCAGCACTCATGCATAGAAAGGAGGTTACTAAGCACTGCAGAATTTTATTGACTCCCAGGGCAGTCATCAGAAATGATGGGCCCCTTACCGAACCTCACAATGGGGCCCCCGTGCACTCCCTCAACCTTTAACAGCTTTTCGCCCCCTTCCAAAAACAAGGACATAACACAGTTCTGCAGCAAAAACTCACAATAATGTGCAGTGTGTATGAGCGTATCATAGAACTTCACAGCAATAAAACTCTCAGAAATATTCTGTGTGTATGATGGCTTCTGGGCTTGGCCGGGCCCTGGGGCTGGTCTGGGCCTATAGGCTTGGCTGGGCCTTTGGGTTTGTCTGGGCCCGCCCTGGGGCTCGGCTGGGCCTATGCTATGGCTGGTCTAGGCCTTTGGGTTTGGTTAGGCATTGGGGCTTGGTTGGGCTTTGGGGTCTAACTGGCCCTTGGTTTGCCTGGGCCCTGGGGTCTGGCTGGCCCTTGGTTAGGCCCTGGGGACTGGCTGGGCCTTGGGGTCTGGGCCTTGGTTTGGCTGGGGTCTGGCTGGGCCCAGGGTATGGCTGGACCCAGGGTTTGGCTGTGCCCTGGGGTCTGGCTGGGCCCAGGGTTTGGCTAGGTCCTGGAGTCTGGCTGGGCCCGGGGTTTGCTGGGCCCTGGGTTTGGCTGGGCCTGGGATTTGGTTGGGGTCTGGCTGGCTGGGCCTTGGTTTGGCTGGGGTCTGGCTGGGCCTTGATTTCGCTGGGCCCAGGGTTTGGCTGGGCCCTAGGGTTTGGCTGGGCCCTGGGGTCTGGCTGGGCCCAGGTGTCTGGCTGGGCCCCGGGTTTGGATGGGCCTGGGATTTGGTTGGGGTCTGGCTGGCTGGGCCTTGGTTTGGCTGGGCCCCGGGTTTGGCTGGGCCCAGGGTTTGGCTGGGCCCAGGGTTTGGCTGGGCCCTAGGGTTTGGCTGGGCCCTAGGTTCTGGCCTGGCCCGGGGTTTGGCTTGGCCCTGGGGTCTGGCTGGGCCCGAGGTCTGGCTGGGCCTGGGGTTTGGCTGGACCCTGGAGTCTGGCTGGGCCTGGGGTCTGGCTGGGCCCGGAGTTTGGCGGGACCTTGGCTCACCGCTCTGACGTCTTCTTTCCCTGTCCTCTGCTCCTTCTTCTTCTCTGCTCGACGTCTTCTCCCAACTGTCGCAGCTACTCTTTTATGTGTGTCACACACGTGACTGGAGGGTGGCGCCAAAGCAACGTGCTTGGGAGGCACACGCACGCTGCTTGGCCCGCCCAGCCAGCGGCCAGCCACTATAGCTCCGGACTCCTAGAGTCTGATACTGGAGCTGATAAAAAGCAAGGATGCTGCCGACGGCGGGGCCTCGGCAGGCCGGCCCACCTGGGTCCCAGCCCCCTTACTGTAGCATGGGGCATAATGCCCTGATGGTGGCCCTGTTGACTCCCCATCTTGAAGGGCCCTATCACCTGATGTGAGCTAAAACGCCATCCCTAATGGAAAAATCTTGCGCCAGTCTCTAAAAGGTAGCACCTGACGATCCACCAACAGATCACCTTGTCTGCAGTAGTCCGTGTACAAGTCTTTTAGCGCACTCTAGGGAAACACTTAGACCCGGGCTGGGACCCAGCGCTAATGCGTTTGTTACAGGATAGAACTGTTTTTTTACAGTGCAAAGTGCCGGGTCATACCTATCCCCTGCCCTCACAAGCTTGTATAAGTATGAACACATCCAGAGAAGAGCCATCACACCCAGGCATTATTAAAATCCTCCAAGGTGGCCGTATTATCCATGTTTATATGCACAAACATATATTAATTAGGGCTGATGGGCATTGCATGATAAATGCCACCCAACAGCATGTAGAATCATTACAATGCATTTTATAGATCCAAAAAAAAAAAAAGGCCAGGTGAGCGACAATAATTTCCCTGCTGCAGCATATAAATAATACATGTTTCAGGGCAAGCACTATTCATGTGTTCCTTTAAACATGCAGGGTTATTCAGAGAAAGGTGAAAACCAAGGAATGGCAGGAGAAGAGAACAATCTAGACTAAAAAGCCAATTTGGAAAGTGAGATAAATGGGAGAATTTTTCTGGTTTGGCTATTTTGACCTAGAATTTTCACTTCCCCGGTCATTCTCCTGGTTTTCACGTCTCTCTGAATAACCCTGATGGTCCACACGGTCAACCTAATAATAAACCGCATTCATACTATGAATAACCCCTAGCATAAAATGTTTATAATTAGGCAATATATTAGAATTAGGATCTATGTGGATACAGGATACATATATATATCATAATATAGCCAACTGCAACAGCAGCGACATTGCTGACCAGATCCATTGCTATGGTGTATGGGGCCAAGAGAACACCTGTGCTGCATTCCTTTTAATTGCCTGTTAATTTTGGGCGAGGACCTATTTTTTGTGGGGGTTTTTGGAGTTGGAGTTGAGCAGTAGGTAAATTTTACGATTAGCGTCCGTCTAAAAATTAGCGCAGGCACCAAGTGATCTGTTGGTTACAATAGCGCAAGTGATCTTTAGCGCTCCTCATGTTAAGTATAGGACGCGGTATGTACAGTAACCTCATTCTACAAATCGCAAATTACCACGCGCTAAGTGATTTTTTCCCCCGTTTCTAGCGGGAGGCAAATGATCTGTTGGTCAGGCGCTAAACTCAGTTTACCTGGTGCTAATGCGAAAACATGCTGACACTAAGGTTAACTCACACCAGGTAATAGGGCCCTTAGAATTGAGTTAGAATAGGTAAAATTTGAGGACGCATTTCTGGCTGTTTTTCATGCGATTTTGAATTTAAAAAAAAGAATAGGTAGAATTGAGCTTCCTTTTCGAAGGTAACTATAACCTTTTAATTTAATGTTTTGCTTAAAGGCAATGCAATATTATACTAAATCATACGTATAATGATAGTCCAGAAAATAATATCCCTGATAGATAAGCAACTATCCGGTCAAAGGTGAGCTATCAGTGTCTTTTTCCAGGTTGCCATGGTAGGGCTTTATAATAGTGATATACATGGGTGCTTTGGGTCGAGAAGATTGGGTCGGGCTGTGGATGGGAGGAGTAAACATATGCACAGCCTGACTAAAGTGACTCTGTAATGGGCAAAACTATGTTTGCCCATTTGACAAGGCATGCCTCCCTTTATATAGGTAAGCATTTTTTTGCTGATCTACTTTATATAATGGAAGAAAGGAAGATATTCCTTTTCCCCATCTTCCCTGGGCTGGCGCCATGCTGCACAGTGGGAGGGGCCTCTGTGAGCGGAGAGCCGTTTTACAGGACGCCCCCCTTCACAGTTAGCAGTTGTGTTACAGGTAAGTTGCGATCCAAGATGCAGTGCAGCACAATGACTGAGCGGGGACTGTCCTATATGATTCTCTGCTCTCAGTGGTCCCTCCCCTTTAAAAATGGCACCAGCCCAGTGGAGCGGGGAAGCTTTAAAACTGAATAGATTTAATTTTTCCAATCTGTAGCTCAGGGAGAAAATGCTGATCTATATAATGGGAAAGGTACCCTGTCAAATGGGCAAGTTTGCCCATGACAGGTGCACTTTAATAAATTTTCTCTTGTGCTCATATTCCGCACCTCTCACACCGTGACCCTTTGTCAATCTCTACACTGGCTCCCAGTTTCCTTTAGAATCCAATTCAAATGAATGGTTCTCACATACAAAGCTCTCCATAACCACGCCCCCAAGTACATCTCCTCCCTTATTGAAGGTATATCCCATCCCGACCACTTCGCTCTGCCAATGATCTGATGTTATCATCTCCTCGTACCCGCACTCCCAATTCTCGCCTTCAGGACTTTTCTCGAGCTGCCCCCTTTCTATGGAACTCTCTCCCCGTAACATCAGACTCTCCTCATCTCTCATCTCTCCAGTCCTTTAAGAAGTCTCTGAAAACACATTACTTTAGAGAAGCCTATTGGCTCACTCTATGATTCCCCACTGCACCCCGCTACTTCAGGTACACTACCCTCACCTAGTGTGTCACCCCAAAAAATAAGCAAATGCCAACATTGTATAGTGTATTAAACCATAACTAGAAGAATTTTTTGGCCATGTAAGGATTTCCACTCAAAAATGTATGAGCCTATTCCCAGCTATAAGTACAAACACAGGTGGACATTTGTCTTCAATATCTCCAGGTGTCCACACACCTTCTCCTGTCTCCCTTATCCTGATCCAGCCACCATTCAGTTGCATGGAAGGGATAAAAAAAACAACATACAGGGTTCCCCCTAGTGTGACTCTGCTGGGTCTGAATAAACATAAATGAGAATAACATATAACAGCCACTTTACAAAAAAAACATATTGGCTCTGGAATAAGCACATGTGGGTTTTAAGGAAAAACCCAACAAACCCACTCCCGGAATGCAGCAGGCTTCAGTAGATAAAAAAACTTTTTTTAATAAAAATCAGATCTTAAAAAACATCATGAAACACCTTGACCAGGACGCGTTTCGCCAATACTTGGTTTTCTCAGCTGGTGAAAAATAGATGTGTAGACCCATCTTTATATATACAGGGTTATTCAAAAAGAATGAACCGATTTCTTTACGCAATATTTTATTAAGGAAAAGTAATACAAAACTCCAGCCAAGTCACAAGTATTATACTCACAATCAACTTTTATTTCCTGTCTTACAAGTGTTCAATGTGACCACCATCTGCAGCACGGGCAACATCAATGCGAGAAGAGCATTCCTTCCAGGTGCGTATCAGCATATCACCATCCACTGAGTTGATCGCTGTTGTTATTTGATGTTTAAGGTTATCGAGGTTTGTGGGTAGCGGTGGAACTTAAATACGATCTTTTACATATCCCCACAAAAAAGAAAAAAATCTCACACGGTGAGGTCTGGGGATCTCGCAGGCCAAGCACAAAGAGAAAGGTCATTGGCCCCCTTCCGACCAATCCATCGCTGGGGCACTTTTTCTTTTAAAAAAGCACGAACCATTAGGTGCCAATGGGGCGGTGCTCCATCTTGTTGAAAAATGAATCGGCACAGTCAATCATCACAATGTGCGTATTTGGGGAACAGAGCACCCACATGAAACAGTTGAGCACGAAAGAGATTCCCCTAAGGGAACAGTCTTCTGTGCTGTGTCTCAGAACAAGGTTTATGGTCCCTTTTTCTTTGAAGGAAACACCGTTACAGGACAAACCATCTCGATATGCTCCAAAACGTGCTCTTCACTTCACTGCAAGCAGATTCACATGACTTCATTTTTCAACAAGATGGAGCACCGCCCCATTGGCACCTAATGGTTCAAGCTTTTTAAATGAAAAAGTGCCCCAGCGATGGATTGGTCGGAAGGGGGCCAATGACCTTGCTCTTTGTGCTTGGCCTGCGAGATCCCCAGACCTCACGTGTATGATTTTTTTTCTTGTGGGGATATGTAAAAGATCGCGTTTATGTTCCACCGCTACCCACAAACCTCGATAACTTTAAACATCGAATAACAACAGCAATCAACTCAGTGGATCGTGATATGCTGATACGCACCTGGGAGGAATTCTCTTCTCGCATTGATGTTGCCCGTGCTGCAGATGGTGGTCACATTGAACACTTGTAAGACAGGAAATAAAAGTTGATTGTGAGTATAATACTTGGGACTTGGCTGGAGTTTTGTATTACTTTTCCTTAATAAAATATTGCGTAAAGAAATCGGTTCATTCTTTTTGAATAACCCTGTATATTGTCCTTAATCTCACAAATTATGGTCCATCAGCCTCTCGGTGTGTGTTTCAAACCACCTTTCGTTATCCATGATCAATTTCCTGGCTCCGCCATCTTGCACATGCGTGGTCACCCACGTGTCCGACCTTGGAATGTGGAAGTTGTTCATCATTCACTCACTCCCGTGGCTGCCATCTTGCACATGCGCAGTCAGTTTGCGCTCCAACTCAGAACGCAAACAATCTCAGTCCTCCATTGCTCGACAATAGGAAAGAAAAATTTCCCTTTTGTGCCTGTGTTCACGACAATAAATATATATCAACATCAATCTGCTCCCTATTCATCCTCAACTATAGTGCTGCTCATCCTGACACTTAAATACAATAACTAAATGTATCCAAAATATATTATTATTATCCAATAGCGTTTACATAATATCAGTCACCATACGATACGCCTGTAATCTGAAGTAAACCGCAAGTGCATCAATATAGGCAGGGTTATTCAAAGATATCCGAATGGCTGCCGAAAGGTACCCGAACGCTGAAATTCAGCATTCGGTTACCATTCTTGGCAATTTGGTTATTCAGAGAGCAGGCAGTTCGCCAAATCTTGGCGAATTGCCTGCACATACAATGCCTGTTCGGTGCCTGTTCGAGGGCAGTGAATTCCCCATAGAGAAGCAATGCTTCGGCTATTCAGAGAACAAAAATCAGCAGTGAAAAGTTGCCGAAATGCCCTGCCATTCGGTCGTTTCATTCGACAGGTTTATTCAGGCGAATCCCATAGGCTTCAATGTTAAAAATATTCCTGTTTTAATTCAATGTCTAATAAACCATTTATTATAATATTCTGCAGTAAACAGTCTATTTATTTTTTTATTTTTTAGGATCTTTTATCCATTTTTTGGGGTTTTTTTGCAATCCTTTTTTTCCCTTTATTTTTAAATCGTTTTTTTCTTTTTTCTGTAACAGCCCTTTTTATTATCATTCATTGGATCTTATATGTAAATTTCAGACATGTTCGTTCTGTAGTTTCTTTGCAGACAGCGTTTTACTTTTCAAACCTTCAAGCGTACTGTTTTTTTTATTCTTCACTCCATTCATCTGCGGTGTCGGCTTTTTCCGGCGGCTGCTCTGCGCTGTGATCGGCTCCTGCTCGGGTTTGGCGTGGCTAATCCAGATGCTTTTGCGGGTTTCGGTGTGCGTTCACCCTGGTTTTGCAGTGAGTGTTCGGCGGGTTTGCAGCGGCTTTTCCATGCATTACGGGGGCCCTGTGGTGCTTGCTGAATACACAGCAGGGTCGCCGAAATAGGATCGCCAAATCGCACCGAATTGAAGAGAACGAAAAGTCACCGAACGTGCGGTGACTTTTCGATTCTCTTTGAATAATCCTGTTAGTGTATATAAAATTACTATTACGTATTGTTCGTTTCTATTTCATTATCTGTATTTATTTATGCTGTGCTATTTAATCCTTTTATTAAGTTTTTTTTAAAAAAAAAGAAAAAGAAGTCCAAGTATATAAAATACATTTTATAATATACATTAAATATATTTAGTGTCGTGAAAAAATGTGCCAGGTTTCTACAATTTATCACAATTTCATGCACAGAGAGAGCGCAGGGAATGTTCCTGCCCTGTAGCATGTGAAACTTTTATGGAGTAGACAAGAAATCTCTTCCGAAGTGATCTGGAATTCCTCTGATTTCTCACTTGCAGCATATGAATTATACGTACTGCAGGGTTGTTTAATTGACATACTGCCCACCACCAGCTCACTAGGCTTGTGCACCGATTTTTTTTTCGGTTCGGTTCGGCTCGTTCGGATGTTTAAACTTTTCGATTCGGCTCGTTTTGACCGATTTCTGTTTCGATTCGGTTCGGTTCGACTCGTTTTTCGTGTACATTTTTTTTTCGGAATATTGACCATTTTTCGTATTTTCGGGTCACTTAGCTCGTTTTTTGTATCAACTTTTCGAGATTTCGGAAATTTTCGTATTTTTCGGAACCTCTGTTCTCCTCGTTTCAAAGTTTGGTAGTCCCTGAACCAAAGAGGAGGAGCTGCTCGCGTGTAAATTCACATATATATAGCAGAGGCTGTCAGCAGGATCTGCCCAATTATTTAGAGGAAAAAAATGTGAACTGTTTTTTACAGTTTCTGTTATATGGTTAGGGTAGGATCTTGGGTTCCTGCAGAGGTTTGGCCAGGACAGGTGTTAACCTCTTAATTAACCTCAACCAAGAGATGTCCTTTTGGTTTAAGTCTTGGACATAGAGTATTGAAGATCACTCCTGAATTTCCCAACAACTTTGAAGTGGACAGTCCTCATCGAATTTCAGAATAAAACAGCTGGAACCGAAATCACGAATGGAACCGAAATCATGAATAGAGTGAAAATAAATTTCGATTTGACACATTTGAAGTCCATTCGAAAATTCCGAAAATATTTTGTTTCGGCTCGGAAAACTTTTCGGATCTGCCATTTTCGGATCTAAAAATTTTCTGAAAATCGGCCGCATCCGAAAACACGAATCGGGAAATTTCGTGAAAATTCTGAAATTCCGAAACCCGAAACGCACATCCCTACAGCTCACACAACTAGTCGGATGCTTCTTAAAGCTTCTGCATTGGATGATCAGGTTTGCTAGACTTTTCTTTCTTTTTGAGGGTAGCTTTTCCCTTTCGATTTTGTCTTGGATCAGACCCATTCATTTCTGGTAACCACATTTTCTAAGATGATTCACGCTTCAGTGGCTCAAAAAAACTAATTAAAGAGTGATCTCCTATGGGTTATTTATTATTTCTTCGAAGCTTCTTTCTTGTGGGTACTATAGTGAATATTTCAGTTCACCCCCCCATTTCTAAGTGTTTGCAGTGGGGAGTGTATCAGGATAGAAATATAATCATGGCAGATACGCCAAGTGTTAAGTGAGAGGAAGCTTTCTCGAATATTATTCCACAAAAGAGATCTTAAAATAATGGTGAAACTGGACAGGCTCTTGAAGAATTTTGTTTATCCTGGTCATGCTGCGACAGGGTAACACCATAAACTTATTGTGAGATATATCCACTGGACACAGGGATTAGTGCTTATGCTTTACTGTATTGTGCAGCCATAGAACTTGCAGGGTACATCATGAACAGAAAAATAAACAAATGTAAAACAACAGAAAGATGTCATCTGCGCTTATTCCCATTATACCATGTGAAACAAAACACAATTAGAGGCTTTGGTTTCTATTAATGGCCATTAAGAGAGTAAGCTCACCCGCCAAACGTCAAGGCACCTCTAGTGAGGGTGAATCCTATCCAAAAATGAAGCCACAGGCTGCTGTGTAGCCAACCATAACTGCTCATGCTGCTTTTCAGTCATGAGGTAGACTGGTGGGCTTTTATTAATGCCCCCCCAGAAACAAATCCACCTTGGGATCAAAAAACAAAGACACGGAGTGGAACATGCTGTAATGATGACCTGGCTGGAGGTACAACAAATCATACATAGTACAGGAGGGGCGGGGTCACGCCTATTCCCCAATGGGGCGGCTGCAGCCACCAAATGTATCCAGCCCAGCAACATGTATAAAACATAAGAAGAAAGATGTCATCTGCGCTTATTCCCATTATACAGCTAGCGCATTTGCGCGAAGATTGTAATAGGGGCCTAAATGTTTTAATAAAAATAAAATAAAAATGATATTTCTTTACGTTGAAACCTATGGGATTCACCTGTTTAAACCTGTTGAACTGAATCACTGAAAATCATGGCATTTCGCTGACACTTCACTGCAGTTCAGTGTTCTGTGAATGGACAGACCATTGCTTCTCTATAGGACAATTTTGCTTCTGCCGAAGATCGCCTTAGACTGCGGATCTGCGGTGAACTGCACCGTATTTCGCTGTCACTCCGCCAGTATTTGGCAAATTGACAGCTTAGTGAATAGACAAACTGCCACAAAATTGCTGTTCGGTGCAATTCAGTGGCGAGTTCACCGCTTAGTGAATAACCCCTTGAGTATGTAAATTAGTGCACACTGGGAAACAGTTTGCTAAGCTGGCAGGTCTGGAATTCTAGTGCCTCAGGGAGGAAATGTGTCCAATAATTGCAGGCCTTGTTTTGGCATCACTTCATAATATAACATTGTGATTTATGTTCTCCAGCATTTAATGCTATGTAGTCCAACACATTCATGTTCCTCATAAAACATCTAACAATGTAGGTAATGATAATGCAACGTTTTATTGCTTCTGGAACTGCAACTCCCTTAAACCTGCAGCACCCTTAGTTTAGCCCACTTATCTGCTAGACAAGTGCACGACTAAAAAAAATTGTTTCGTTTCGTTTTCATTCCTTTCGATTCGGTATTTTCGTTATGTTACGATGATTCGTTTTCGGGGTGATTCACTATTTTTTGAAAAAAATTGTTATACGTTTTCCAAATCCGATCGTAGCTTTGGAATGTTGTTTATTTATTTTACAAATTGATTCATCAATTAATCATTGTTGTGTTTAATTTTTTTCTTTCGGAAGTTTGACTATTATATACTTTTAATGAGTTTATTCGGTATTTGGAAAGAGAATAAGTGTCACTATATTTATTTGAATATATCTAATCCGAACCAGTTCAGATCCATTCCATATGTCGTGATGTTGATTTGGATGGTACACCCTTAAAAAAAGGTTCAAACCAATCGAATGAAACAAATTAATCAAAATCGATTAGTTGTTTACATCATAATTTTTATTTGATTAGTTGAAATTCATTCCTATTGCGAGTCGGTTATTCGGATGAGTCCGAATTTCCGAATCACGAAAAGGTCAGCTAAAACATGATTCGTAACAAAACAAATCACACATGTTTATTATCCTTGCGCCCTCCTCCAACCGAGCCGATAAGCTAATGGCTAGAGCAGCTAATCCAATCGAGCCGCAAGCTTTGCTTGCAGAGGCCACCCGCCCCGCAATGTGTCTCTTCCCCTGGCTGCATAGGCCAGCGGAAGACTTTGAACAACTGGGTGGAGTAGAGGTAACATCACTGCTCTGCAGGGAGAGAGCCTATGGAGACATGGGTTCGATCCCAGCAAGACCACCCCTCCAGTAAGTGGACACCTAACGGTACATGCTCGCCACTCAGGACATACTTGAAAACGAGAGAAATCTCAATGTATCCTTCCTGGTAAAATCCTTTCTAAAAAAAAAAAAACACCTGGCTCTCAGTGTCCGCTATCCCTGCATGACCATGCATTCACGATCTTGTTTCAGTGTCGCATTTTGCTCCATAGAGTCCTATGGACTCCAGGAGGCGAAAACCGCAACGATACACGGCACCGTTGCCATTACCAACCAGCTGCTCCCAGACATTCTGACTCGAGCAGGTAATACAGTGGCTTGGTCAGAACAGAGCCAATAATGGGGAGCTGAAAATGGAAAATGGCTTGCACATGATTTTTACCTTTTACAGCTCTCCATAATTGCTCATTTTGAAAAGAGCCCCATGTCTCTTTAAATATAAATCTATGTAGTTTATCAGCATTTTTTTTTATAATTTGCAGTTGCATATTTTCTTATATACAGTATGAGCCAGATCACAACCAGAACACAAAGCACTGCGCTTAAGCCATACAGCATAAGGGCTCGGACGCTGTGCTTAATTTTAACTTGTCCTATTACATCCAAGATGCGAGCTGCTTACTGTGCATTAATGTCTCCTATACTTTGTATAGGAGATGTTAATGTGCTCTAGGGGAAAGAGCTATTGCACCCAGCTCATTCTGCATCTGTACCTGACGTTATTCTAAAAATTTTTTATCTCTTTCACAGGCTGGAATTAACTGATTGCTTTTCATCACATTTACTTAACACATAAATCTAAACCCACCAAAAAATCCCATACTCACCCTAGATGCCTCGGTGGAGAGAGCGGTGCTATCTGGCATTTCTACTCTGCGTGGGCATCTGCACGCTGGAAACCAATAGATCCCAGTGTTCCTCCGCTTTCCGCTGTCCCGGTTGGATCTTACTCGCACACGTTCTGCTAGAGCATACATGCAGTAGAGCTACATATAGCTTCTGTCTCCATTGGGCCCTACAGAACTCCTGGAGCTGATACCAGCGGTGGGGTTTGGCTCTGCCGGTGTTATCATCCTGCGGCTTGTGAGCAGTACTCCTCCAGCTTCCTTGGTTCGGTCAAAATACAGATGTTAAAGGCTAGTCGCAAATGGAAAACAGCCGACGCAAATGTTAATGTTTAGGATGTGATCTGGCCCTGTGTTTGATAGAAACTTTTGCCCACACATTTGACTTTATTATTATAAGTGAAAAAACTATTTTTCTATATGTGAACATATGTATGTATATTATATTTCAACGCTATGCTGCATATGTTGGCAACGTATAAAAGTAATGCTATTGTGTCAAAATGAAGTTGTTTTGTCAATGGTGACGCATTAAATTCAGCTTTCCACTTTAATGTTTTGGAAACAAATTTCTGTGAGAACTCTTACTTTAGGGCAAAACCAAATTACATATTATTAAGTTATAAGTGGCAGTGCAGTGCTCTTCCTCTCCCATTGTCCTATGGTGATAATAGGGTTGTTCATTTACTGTGCAGCAGTGTCCCACAGCCTGGTTTTTATCCAATGGTGGCTCTATGAATGGTGGCCTTCTCTGGCCGGACTGTGCATGCATTAGAACATCACGCAGCACCTGGCTTATGCTCTGAGACTGCATTGTGTCCTATGCCTGGATATCGAGTCTCGCAGCTGCGCTCTGTCACATGCAGTGCCTGTCACCCCCGGCCCGTCACAGACCAGCAGATTTACTGGGTTAGCTCTTTCAGAGCCATCCTCAAGGGATTCTTTCTTTCTTTCTTCTATCTATTCTAGAAGGCCCAGGGACTTCATGCACCTTGTTATGCATACAAATGGTCATCTGTCTATCTTGTGCTATGTCTCATTCCTCCCAAATGTCCCTATTCAGGATGGACAGTCCCTAGATGGGTTTAAATACCCCTTTCTCTCGGTTCTCTTCTAATGTTCCTCTTTTTAGTGTCTCCTTCCGATCTCTGTGGTATGTGGGTGTATAATGGAGCTGTAAAGGAATAAAACTCCCAGCAATGCGTCTCTAAGCTGTAAGAAATGTTGTTAGTTATTACCCGGTGTAAAGATATTGGGCCCTATTACAATCTTCGCGCATACGTATACACCCGCGCAAAAACGCATTAACGCAAGGAGCAAAACCCTTTGCGCAGAACGTCGTATTACAATGTCAGCGCAACAAACGCGCGTATACGTCTACCGCGGGTGAATCTGCGTGAACGCTGCGCGAGCTTACTGTACTTCGCGCGTCCTATACTTAACATTGTGAGCGCAAACACGTTTGTGCGCTGGTACGCGGATGGTATTACAATCTATGCGCAGTTTGTAACGCACAGCCTTTGTGCGCATAATTTTAGCAACTCCTAAAAGCTGGTGTTAATGGCAAATTCTATCAACCTGGCCGAAACCAAATACACCAGCCCAAAAACAAATACGCAGCAAAGTATAGTTACACATTCTACACATACCAAACCAATAAATTTGAGAAGTTGTGTGTGTTTTTTTTTTTTTGATACAGCATATATGCGCAGATTGACTTTGACAGGCGCAAAAACTTAACGTGAGACAATTGTGGTTCTTAATTCTGATTGGCTGAATCACGTGGTAAAAACAGTCCACACACTGATTGCTGTGCGCGTGTTTTTGCGCGTCCATTTTACGCGCATTATTGCTCGACGGATGAAAAAATGCACGAGGATTGTAATACCAGTGGTGATTTACGTGCGTTAACGCTTCGCTCAAAACTTCACGCGTTGCGCGTGCATTTTTGCGTGAAGAATGTAATAGGGCCCATTCTGTTGTTCTATATTGCAATTTTATTGACATAAATGATCCCGATAGGTCATGATGTGACCTAAAAAGTCTAGGAGCAGCCTAGATCCTTAAGCACAACATTCCCTGAAATACATTTGAAATGTTGGCAGGTGTACTGTCTATATATGTATTTGTCTGTCTGGCTCTGTCTATTCTTCCAACTTGTGAATTTATGTTCAGCAAACTTGCTAATTTGTACTGTAGCATAAAAAATAAGCATAGATGAACAGTGATCTGGCAACGATGTTAATACCGTGCAGCAAAAAGCATCTGTCTCTCAAATGTCAGGGTGTCCAGCCCAGCTATGTACCCTGGAAACGGTGATTGAGTGAATTGGGGAGGGTGTGTATCCACTGTCTGCTCGGATTACAGGAAAACCTTACAGAAATATCAGAAATTACTGAAAAGTCAAATTTTGGGGTTTCTGTTCATTGATCCTTTGCAAAATATTTTTTGCCACTGACCTTTCTTTTCAAAATGTTATATTTTGGGTGTTTTGGATGATTTCCTGGCATTGCTAGTGATATTCCATAATGTCATCTCATGCAGTCAGGCTCTGGGTTTGATGCTAACCCAGCCCAAGTTTTTTCATTTTTTCGTTACTCCTTATTCTAAAGTCAACAGGAATTTCAATGTGTACATTTCAACACAAAGTAAAAATATACAAACAATCCAGACAGCAACAAAAGAGGCTACAACTTCGGCAAACACCAACGCTTTTTGAATAACCCCCTAAGCTTGGAGACTGAAGTCAGATACCTCTGACTGTACCTTAAGAGATGACACCAAATTTTACTACAATATGAAAACAATATGGGGATAACACCCTGACTCTCCCCGTCACATTAATCTGCCTCATCTCTATTAGTCAATATGAATTTCAATGCTATAATTAAACACTAAAATTAATCCTCAGATGTGATGTCATTTGACAAGGTACAGTCTGAGGTGCTTGTGGTTCTATTAAATAACACAAAGCTTAATGTTCAATTGGAAAACTTTTATATTTTATTTATTTATTTTATTTATTTATAAAGGATTTTACCAGGAAGGATACATTGAGATTTCTCTCGTTTTCAAGTATGTCCTGGGTTCAAGAACATTGAAGTGTTACAGTTACAGAAATACAAAGTAATACAATGCAAGATATTAAAAAACAACACAAATATACAGATTAACAGAAAAATATGTAGGAAATATAGTCACTAGGTTATATGTTTACAGGTGCATTCTGTATTGAGGTATGTTAGTAAGGAGCTTTTGAGTGACTTAAGACTGGGGGAAGATTTGATGGTGTCTGGGAGGTTATTCCATAATTGTGGTGCTCTGTAGGAAAATGAGGACCGAGCCACTGTCTTTTTGTATTGTGGTATTGCAAGTAAGGTGCTGGTCCTGGATCGGAGGTTATAGGATGAGGGAGCTGCTGGGGGAAGCAGTCTATTCAGGTAGGGTGGCAGCTTCCCAGAGATGCTCTTAAACACCAGGCTGGAAAGGTGAAGGGTGCGTCTGGATTCCAGCGATGGCCAGTTTAGCTCTTTTAACATGTCACAATGGTGGGTCATGTAGTTACATTGTAGCGCAAAGCGGCAGAATGAGTTATACAATGTAGTAAGTTTATGAAGGTGTGTTTGCGGGGCGGCTGCATACACTACATCTCCATAATCAATAGCCGGCATAAGCATTTGCTGTACAATCTGCTTTCTTACCGCGGGACTCAGGCAGGATTTGTTTCTGTACAGGGCACCTAGTTTGGGGTAAAGTTTAGATGAGAGTTTTTCGATGTGGGGGCCAAAGGATAGATTAGGGTCCAACCACATACCTAGATATTTGAGAGAAGTGACTGTGGTCAGTGTACCATTTGATTTTGTCCCAACACATAGATGGGGATTTTGCAATTTGTGTAGTTTAGGTGCTGTTCCAAAGAGCATCGTTACAGTTTTGTCAGTATTTAAAAAAAGTTTGTTGTTTTTGATCCACTTTTCTACCTCTGTGAATTGTTCTTGCAGCAATATGAAGACTGTTGTAGTGCAGTGTTTAAATGGCTCTGAGAACTGAAACCATATAGCCTCTAGAGCAGTGTTTCTCAAGTGGTGGGCCGTGACCCAAAGGTGGGTCGCGACCAGGGGTAGACTGGGTCACGGGGCAAGTGCCCCCAGGCCTCTCTAATGCCTGGGACCTGCTGATGCATCTTACCTGCGGCGTCCCAGGCGGCGCGGCTATCTCTGAATGTTCCCAAGCGCCACCTGGGACCCGCTGCATCAAGTAAAATACTTTGTACTGGCAAGGTGGGGGGGGGGAGAATCTGTAATGGTAAGGTGAGGGGTGGGACTCAGTGACTGGTGACACACTCTGTACACCCAACACCAGGAGCCACTGTGCACAATGCACATCTCTGTGAAGTAAAGTATACCAGCCTCCCATGGAGGCGTTTTTTGAATGGCTTGGACCAATTGTGCTTTCCCATTGGTCCAAGCTATTCCATTGCTCTTCAGTGTCTCTCTGAGGCACTGAAGAGAGTAGGTTCAGGAAGCAGGCAGCGCCAGACGCGTGCTGCAGACTTCTCAATTTCTTGGCCAGCTTGAGCTTATGCGATTAGCGTAGCGTTCAGCTACGCAAATTGCACAGGCTCAGGGAGTGCAGGCTGCTGCGAAAAAATAATGTGCGAAGCGGCAGAGATGGACGGCGGAGGAGCGCGGAGCAGGTGAGTTTGTTAAGTTTTTTATAATATTTTATTATTCATTCAGTAGCGATTTAAATTAGAGTTGCTTTGTCTACCATCACCCCAGACTTTGAGACACTTATTCAGAGCAAGAAGCATCCCCAGTTTTCCCATAAGTTCTAATTAATTTCATATGTTTCAATTACAGTTTATTTTATTGGGTTTTTGCCTCAACAGCGCTTACGTTTTCACTAGTTCTGTGATCACTGCACTATCCCTTTTGTAAAGAATCCCTGTTTGTTTACAAAATTGTTTAAAAAGTGAATACAATGTAGAATATTGCACACGTTGTTTTGTTGAATAAATTATAATTTTTCAGCAAATCAATTATTTTTGGGTCGTGACTTAATGACCAAGGACAATTATGGGTCCTGAGGGTCCACAGGTTGAGAACCACTGCTCTAGAGGGAGCCAGAGCGTAATGCATGTGAAAGACTATAATGGACTTATGGACTATATCCCCCAGAAACCCTTGGGAGAGGGGAAAGAAGTAAGCGCGCTGGCGCCAGGAAGTGGGAAGCCTCATGTGCAGCGTGGGCAGAACGAGGAGAGCAGTGCATGGAGTCAGTTGGAAAAGAGACACTCTCTGGGATCCAGGCCAGATTGGAATGCAGAGAATTGGCGGCATCCAGTGCTGAAGAGATCGACGAGAGTGTGCATCGACCTGCAATGTATCCCGCTGAGCTGGCAGAGATTCATCGGTCCGGAGCAAGCGGTTTCGCCAGTCTGGTGAGAGGCCTTTGGCCGGTGACTTTGATAGCAGTGCGCACTTATTTGATTGCTTCAAATTTCAGGGCCCCAGCGTTGACTAGTCGAAGATATTTCGACCATCCACTGGCCAGTGGACCTAGTACCTGGGTACCCTAGGACACAATTTAACGAGTATATTTAAGCGGGACTTTAAGCAAAGGGACTGAGGATCTTATTAACCGTTTATCCGCCGTCCATATCCGCATTACGTCATTCATTCTAGCCTGATATACATATACTTTAGGCATGAAATATATCTATTGCCGTTTATTGCTTCAGTAAAGTATCATTTAGAAAACTCCATAAAGGTGTGCTGGTGTATAGTGAATTGTTAGTGCGGTGAGACTATCCTGGCGTTATTCAACAGCTCCTCCAGGGGTGAGCGCTACACTGTCATTCCCATTTAAAAGATATTGGCATGGACAGGATGTTTGGGGACATTATCCCCAAATTAGGGGGAGTCCCATTATGTTGTCATTGGATAGGGCACACGCAGAGGTATCTGGGGATACTTGGGACACAAAACTCAGCTTTAAAAATATTTGGTGTTTAATTTTAACATTGAAACTCCCATTTACTAATAGTAGTTGTGGCATTGTTCAGAAAGGGGGGTGGTTTTGGGGGCATTTTTTTTTTTTGAATGTTATGCCCAACATAAGGCCCCATAATTTGAAGTCCTATGATAGGGTACATTAAAAGGTATCAGAGGATTCTAATCATTAAGTGGCAGAAAGTTTAAGTTTGCCTATTCAGTAAAGTGTGAATATGCCATATACTGGCAAATTGACAATGAAATACGGTGCAGTTCGGCGGTCTTCGCCGATAGCGATATTGTCCCATAGAGAAGTAATGGTTCGTCTAGTCACATTTTGCCAAACTGCACTGAAGTCTGGTCAAAATGCTCTGATTTCCTGTGTTTCAGTTCGACAGGTTTAAACAGGCAAATCCCATAGGATTCAATGTAAAAAAAAAGTAACATAATTTTTTAAAATAAAAAAAGTTTATTCTTTTCATTTTCCAAAAAACACCTTTTTATTTTTTTAGACCAATTTTTTTTATTTTTTAGACAAACTTTTTGTTTCCCAATTTTTTTATAAGTTTTTTTTATTATTCTGTTACAGACATTTTTTTTTACTTTTTAAAGGACCTCTTATATTATTTAAAAACATTATAATGCATTTTTATTGGTTTAAACATCGATTAGGAGAGTTCCGCTTTTTGGTTTTCTTTTTTTGCAGATCGGTGGAATTCGCCAAGGCCACTTTGGCACTTTTCGGCACTCTTCAGCGGTGGTGTCCAACTTTTTCACAAGGCTTGGGCAACTCCATCTTTGACACACTATGGTGACCATCCAGGGAATAGTGAATACAAAGTATTGTTGGTGAAATGGAATCGCCAAAGGAAAAGCACCGAAATATCGCTGAAATATCGGTGCTTAGGGAATAGACTGTTTAGTTTTTACAGTATTTTGTGTTGAAGTTTAACAGTGCAATTCTCATTGACTGTTAATGAAATAGTGCACAACCTCAGTAGGGTGTGCTGCTGTTACTGCTTGTGTCCCTCATTGCTTTGTGCCATATCTTACACTGGTGTCTGGCTGTCTGCCTGCTCAACCGCATTTAGGGAGATGTCATCAGCCCACGGGTGTGGACAGGTGCCTGAGGTTAGGGTGGCACCTGCTGGCCCCAACAATAATAAAGCTTCCCAGACTTTTTCCCTAGTGAAAGTCAGGTGAAGCCACTGCTGGAGTATAGTCCTGTCAGCGGTAATGTAGTACTTTAGTGTCAGAGCCCTGAAAAGACCCTCTTCTCGCTTGTCTCCATTGCCAGAGAATTGCATAATGTCGCTGTCGGTAAGTAGTGTTCTTTTCCTTCCTTCCTGCATACTGTACTATATAGTCACACTTAATGTGTAATTCTCCATTGTGATTCTTCAGTAAGGCCTGCAGGCTTTTGCATGCTTTGTATGAGGTGAATGTGTTCAGCACAGTGGTGTATATTTGCATAGGTCAACCAGGCCTTGCCTTAGGGCTGCAGACAGGAGGGAGGGGCAGCATTTTCTAGCCTAATGTCCTTAATTTTAGACATACAATATATTTGAGATGTAAAGGAGCATAACAGAGCTGCACAACATAAAAATGCCCAGAATGAGTCTCTAAACTATAAAAAATTTAAAGAAATCAATTGGTGCTCTTTATATTTGATCCACATTACAATTTATTCAATTCAATAGCCCTGCTATGTTTTGACTGTTAGTCCTAACTTCATCTTTATGTTTGTATGTATTTGATGTGAGGGGCAGCAGAATATGAAGGGCCAGGTGCAGAACCAAGCCTAAATACACCCCGGTTCAGTAGCAGATGCTGTCATTGGCTTGGGGGGGGGGGGGCATGGATTCACTCCAATGCACCAAGTATTTTAAAGGGACCCTAGCTGGTAGCCACAATGGTCACATTAACTTAATTGATTGGACATGGTGGGACATGTCTCCAGCTCCTCCCTCACTAAATGGAAAACCATCTAGGGTAAGGTCTGCAACCTTGGCACTCCAGATGTTTTGGAACTGTAATTCACATGTGTCTCAGACTCTCAGTCAATCCAATGAGTACCTGAGCTTCATGGAAGATGTAGTTTCAAAACATCTGGGGGGGCCAAGGTTGTTACCCCCAATTTAGGCCCGTGTCAGACTTGCGCACTGCAGAGTGGAAGGAACGTCCGTGAGAGCGGACGTTCCTTCCACTCTCCGCCCTCAGCTGTGCAAATCGTGATCCTCCTATGGAGGATCGCGCTTTGCAGCTCCGTTGACGCGCTTTCTAGCACATCAATGGATTCGTTCCCTAGACGGACGCTTGCTGCGCGTACAGTTCATGCACGTGCACAAGCGTGTGACCGTCGCCCTTCGCTGCATCACGCGGCTGCGACGGCCGCCGGTAAGTGCGGGCGCATGGCCACACTAGGTGCGCTCGTCTGTCACGAGCCTAAGAATTAGGATTAGGGATGAGTTTAAGTCTAATTTTCAGCTTTGCCTGGCTAAGAATTATAGAAGTAAAATATGTGCATCTTTAAGGTCTTGACTTAAATTTTCTTACCCGGTGGCATGCTAAGGGTGAGGGGCGGGCCGTCCCAGGTGACAGCTGGGCAGGGGTGCATATAGCCGGCTGTCACCCTTCAGGGCTGGCACGTGCAGTAATGCAGTCTGTGCTTCCATGATGCTGTGCAGCTCTATGATACACTCATACACCCCAGACATTACTGAGTTTTATTGCTGTGTAGCTCTGTGATACGCTCATACAAACCAGACATTACTGTGTTTTATTGCTGTGCAGTTCTGTGATACAGTGATGTGCAGTGTGTATGAGTGTATCACAGAGCTGCACAGCAATAAAACTAACAGTAATGTACAGTGTGAATGAGCATATCCCAGAATCCACAGTGCTAAAACTCACAATAATGTGTCTGTTTATGAGTGCATCACAGAGCTGCACTGCAATAAAACTCACAGTAATGTGTGGTGTATAGACATGAGTTTTAATACTGTGCAACTCTGTGATATGCTCATATACACCGAACATTATGTGAGTTTTATGGCTCCGGAGCTCTGTGAAATGCATGTGTTGCACATATGCCTAAAGTATGGTCAATAATTCCAATGTGTGAAGGGAGCGGGCTGGGTGAAACCAGAAGTGCTTTTATTTAATAGTTTCCTGCAATGACATAAAGCATGGCTTATAGTTCTGGTAGGATTGTAACAGAATATTTGGTTCCTTATACATTAATACACATTTAGATATATAACAGTAACATTCAGCTATGCAGGACTAACGTTCTTATAGAAAATAATAAACAATTAAACATGTACAGATATATGATTACTCAATCTACATTATAGTAGGCTAATGGTGCAATACAATCAATACAATATAACATGAGATCCTATAGTCATCACATTCCCTGTCTGCTAGTGAGCTATGACACATCAGCACAACACACTGACATCTGTATAGTGTCTTATCTAATTACCCAACAGTAGCAACAGCCTTTTCTAACTACAAGGATGTGAATTGAATCACTTTTGCCCTGTTTATAACCCTGAATATTCTCCCTCTTACCTGCAATGACATAAAGCATGGCTTTCAGTTCTGGTAGAACTGTAACTGAGACTTTGGTTCCTACCAGGAACAAAAGCTCTGCTCTTTGCTACCCCCCTGCTCAGGAAGCATCTTAGATCAACACATGCTCACCATTCAGGCTTTTCACTCTGCTGCCATCTACTGGTAGTTTAATAGAAATGTTGTTTGTTTACTTTATCAGAGCTTTAACTCTTTGATTGCTGAAACTGGAAATGTAATATTTATTTGTGTATGTGTATGGGGTACCTGGTTTATTTTAATGGGGTACCTGATTTTGACATACCTTACACATGGGTGTGATATTTTATTGGGGACGACGACATTTCATTCTTGGACCCAGACAGCACAATGTCTTGGACTGGACCCATTTGTGTTTTGCATAAATTTAAAATCCCTTCACCTCGTTGAGGTGAATCATTGAACTGCAGTTTTGCTCAGGGGGGTGCAAAAGGGAGCATCTGCCCCGGGTGCCAAATACCCTAAGTATGCCTCTGTACTTACCTCAACATTCTTTAAACTGTAAGAACCCCATAATGGAAACTTCACTCCATCTCATCCTGTGTAGCAGCATATGCGTCATATTATCTGCTGAATTTTAACATTGCTCTTTTTATAGCACCACCACATCTCCAGCATTTTAAAGACATGTGACAAGTAACCCCCTCCCCATCTTTTTAGATGACGACTTGCCTAATAAATACTAATCACTTGCGCTCTTTGCCAAGTGAAATATCACAAGGTATTTTTACTTTTCCACTTCATGTAAAGCTCAGTGGAAAAAAACGTTCCTGCAATACAATACAAATGATAATTAGAGTAATCACACATGTGAGCCTCGCATTTTTCTCAGTCTGGGACCAGCTCCCCTTTTCAAAGTCCAGGTGGTGTGATCACAGCTGTCCGTTGACATGATGCCACATCGTGACGCAGAACGCTCATGTTATTAATGGTTTTGTTCCCTGACATGATCTTAGAACCTGTTGGCATTTTACTGTTGTCATACAATCCTGCAGGTGTGTAACACGTTTAAAATAGACTTTGTTTTGTTATGATAAACACATTATTCTTCTGTACACAGCTGCACTATTTACGCCTGCTCAAATGTACATTTTAGGAAGTGTATACACATGCTACTATGTTAAGCGAAGCGTTTAGAGGCGTCGCCTCCATCTGTATAGTCTGAAGCCGTGTACAGAGATCCTTATATACAAGAAAGATCAATATTTGTAGATTTGGCCAACAGATGTTACCCGACTTCTACAACTACATGCTTAGATATTGATATCCTGTGTTGAGAGAAAATAAAAGCATTAGAGAGTTTGTGTGTCCTAAATGAAAATGGTTGAAAATCACTAGGTTAAGTATCAATAAACTATCATTATTGTACTTAAAGGGCCACTGGTTTAAATAAAGTGGGGAGTGCAGAGGAGTTAAAAATTGACACCTCCTTACCACCCTTAACTTCCTTTATAACTCACCTTAAGGCTAGGGTCAGACGAACGCATTTTTCACGTCTACCGTCAAAAAGTGCGTTGATGCGTCCGAACGCATTTTTTCACGAAAGACGCGCTAGCGGTCATACGATATGCAATTTGGGCCGTGATTTTTTATGGATCCAAACCAGGAAACTTTGGGTGTTTGGATGTTATGTTGGCCGGACATGAGCAGCGTCTGACGTCTCCTAATCATGCACACACGCCGCTATGTGGACGCAGCGGATGCAGTGCACTCTGTACGTCAGTACTAGCGGTTCGACGTTCTTGCGAAAATGCATTTGTTTGTCGCTTGCGTTGCGCGGCCGAACTTTCGTGCGGCCGTACTTCGTGTGTGGGCCTGCATCGGATGTCATTTGCAGCTACCACTGCCATAATAAAGTGCGGCTAAACGCACGTTCGCACTGCGTTCGTCTGACCCCAGCCTTAATCCAATGCCGGACTGCTAGTCTGGAACTCACAGTTTCTGATGAAGCTGTGACTGTCATAGCTGTACATTCCCATCCCAAATCCTGGAAGGCTGATCAGTTCAAACTGATTGACAGCTTTCTGAGTGGGGGGCGATCCACCGCTTTGGAAGGCTGAATCAGCCTTGCGGAACTCCAACCTGTAGGGAGCACACTTGTCCATCCTTAAACATTTAAAATGAATTAATCAGGAATCTGCAATCTTGGCCCTCCAGATGTGATGGAACTACATTTCCCTTGAGTCTCTGTCAACCAAATGCAAAGCTGAGCAGAGCATCATGGGAGATGTAGTTCCAAAACATTTGGGGCAAGAGTCAACCTTTGGTGTAAACTTGACCAGAGCAACTCCATAGAATATAATGGCTCTAAGTTTACAACCGCTCTGGTTAGGTTTATACCAAGGTTGGAATAGGCATAGTTGCTGATCCCTGGTGGCTAGAACGTCTCTTTCAGATAGGTGTGAACGGTTGATTCAGCTGCATTCTGTGAAATACTAGTCAGAACTATGCTGCCATCTGCTGTATATGCAGGGGTTTATTCACTACTTTGGATATTACTGACAATTAACAATCAAACTGTACATATGAGGCCAAAATAACCAACTTGGAATAATTAACTGTGCTGGAGAAGTATCCAATTGAGCTATTTTGTTACAAAATTTGCAACATATTGACATTTCTCCAAAATTTATAGTATAGTAAATCGACTGTCTAGAAATAAAACCTCCTATTACTATATGTTTGGATCACAAATCATCCTCAGTTCCCTGTGAGTGGATGTGCTCATATTTGACTCACCAGCAGTAAATGTATAAAAAAAATATTCTCAATTGGATTTGCAGAGTCCCTTCAGCAATCTAATATTGTGTCCCTTTACAAGAGCATGATATTGGAAGAAAATCACTACATGTGGTAACATTCAGTCTGAAAAATTGTTATAGAAATAGTCCCCAAATGTTTCTCAAAAATAAATTTTTATTTTAAAATAAATCCTTATTTTTGCCGTACATGAGTTAATCCTATTGCGTCATCAGCTTTCAGGATACTGCAGACTTGACCATGAGATCCATATCTTCCTGTATGGCAGGAGGGGGAGAGAGTTTCTGTGTTCCATGCAGGGAGGAGTGTGGAGTTGTTTGCAATCATCTTACAGAGGGCTAGATGAAGAGGTGTCATCAGAAAAAAAGCTCAGCTGCTCTTTTATTCAACTGAAAAGATAATGTCATTATTTGACAAGCCTTGAATGATGATGTTACAATGGATGCTATTGAACGCTCCAAGAATGCCTGTATAATGAGAAGGTGTGGTTGAGGAGTGGTGCTCTATGTGTTGGTGTGGGAGACAATTTGAATCATTTACATTAAATATGCAGAGATGATTCACAGTTCGGGGGGGGGGGGTCTACTTTTTTGGGGTGTTTTTCCCACTAATTAAAAATATTGAAAATATTAATACTAGGAATTATGGCAATACTATGTTCTAAACACTGTACACTGTCTGGCCACTTTATTAGGCACACCCAGCTAGTAGCGCGTGGAGTCTGAATGCATCGATGCAAAAGTTTCAACAAGGTGCTGAAAGTGTTGTTGAGGTATTGTATTCCATGCAGACATGATTGCGTTACACAGTTACTGAACATTTGACAGGTGTAGGCTTGGAGTGAATATTCCTTTCTAGCTTATCCCACAAATGTTCAATCGGATTGTGATCCGGGGGCTGGATGAGCCTCTGCAGCAAAGAAAAGTCATCGTCATGTTCCCGGGAACCATCCCACAGCGACGAAAGCTTTGTACACTGGTGCATTATCCTGCTGGAAGTAACCATCTGCCTGAGGATAAACTGTCTACACAAATGGATGCACTTGGTCAGCAATGATGTTTACATATGCTCTGGCATCCAGACATGAATCCAAGTGTGTCAATGGACCCAACGCGTGCCTGGAATACAATCCCCACACAATGACACTTCCACAACCGACTTGCACAGTTGTAGTCAGACACGATGGGTCCATGGATTCATGTTGTTTGCTCCAAATTCTGAGTCTACCATCAATATGATACACCAGAAACTTTGACTCATCAGACCATGCAACCTTTATCCAGTCTTCAATGATGCAGTGCTGTTGTTGCTGTGCCCACAGAAGGTGTGCTCTCTCCTGTTCTTCTCTGATAACGATACCTGATGTGGCCTTTGGCTGTTATACCCCATTCACACCACGGTGCGTTTAGGCTGGGGTCAGACCAGCGCACTTTTAACGTACGTTCTGGTGCACTTAATTACGGCCGCACTAGCAGCAAATGACGGGCAATGACGGCCAATATACGAAGTACGGTCGCACGAAAGTCCGGCCGCGCAACGCAAGTGGAAAATGAATGCATTTTTTCGAGAACGCAGAACCGCTAGAACGGATGTACAGAGTGCGCTGCAGCGGCATAGCGGTGTGTGTGTGTGATTTGGAGACGTCAGACCCTGCTCATGTCCGGCCAACATAACGTCCAGACACCGTTTTCGCGAATTCCGTGAAAAAATCCATCAATGCGTTCGGACGCACTTTTTTACGTTCGCGTGTAAAAATGCTTTCGTTTGACCCTAGCCTAAGTGGTCTGTTGCGAGATGGTTTTTTGAGCAGCAATGTTGAATTCTGACGTGACTTGGGCAACAGTGGCCAGTGCTCAAGTCCAGCCATCCTCCTCTGACCTGTCTCACCAACGAACAATTTCCCTCCACAAGAGTTCAGTTTACTTGAAATTTTTGTTCTTTGCACCATTCTTGATACACGCTTACAGAGGCGGCTCTAGACTTTGTGAGGCATTAGGCAAAACTTTAATATGAGGCTCCACCAATGGCCACAATGAAAAAAATGCAAGCATGGGCCTGTGCTGAGGATTTGGGGGGGCCTTTAAATAGAAATAAATTGAAAAATAACAGGTATCTTACATTGAGCTGAAACATTGATTTTTCATGTATTTTGTAACTTGGCAATAGAATGCTTCCCAGCACAGTCTCCTCTCTGCTGTCTGAACAATAAGAAATACATGTAGACACAATTAATGTAATATTCCATAAATATGTTCCATGTATCACTGATGTGGAGGTGATGGAGCAAAGCCTTATTACACATTGATCCATTTGAAACACAAGTCTCTTCACCGCTTCGAGGAGAGAGTGGGTCCTTTCTAACCTGGGCTCTATTTCCATTCTATACACCCCACAAAGTCACTTTAGGTGTCATTGGACAGGTCTGGCCTTTCTAATGATACCAAACATGACCATGTAAAATGTCATGTAAAGAAATAAACCCACACAAATATAAAATATATTTTTATTTTCTTTATGTTTTGTTCCAGAGCACTGGCATTGTCCATTTGTCACGTATAAAAGTTGTTTTGGGCACGATTGGTACACTTTTTAAAATCCCAATTTGTTGGTGTAATTCAGGCCTTATGCAAACCCATCTTTAAAGTCTTAGCCACAGGTAATTGTATCAATTTTAGATTACCCTTAGCATAAGTAAGAAGAGCTTTCGGAGTTTACAGCAGGTCCATACTTTCTAAGCAGGTATCATGACAGCAACACAATAGGTCACATTTAGGAGGTTTTGGTGAGCATATTGGTTAGTTCTACTCATTGTTCATTGCAGAATTGATAGAGTACTAAAAGGCAGAAGATGATGAGTACACTGTACCAGTCAGCCAATATAATACAGTCCTGAGGTGAGGCCAAATCAATGGATAAGCCTTCACCCCTACTGTCCATACAATACAGACACCTGATACTGCATCCAAAAGATATACTGGCACTCTGAAAATCATTTATTTACTTACTATGTGCATCACTGTTGTGATTCTGACATGATGCTAAATGCTTTAGTTTTAGTTGATGTAAGTGATCTTCAGAATTTGTGGGACCCTTTGAGAAGTCTTACAGGTTATTGCCAAATTCACTTAAGGTATACAGATACATGTATACCCAGGCCCCAGATACATGTATACCCAGACACATCAGACCTCAGATACATGTATACCCAGACACATCAGACCCCAGATACATCGATACATAGGCATCAGACCCCAGATAAATGTATACCCAGACTCATACCCCAGACACATGTATACCCAGACATCAAACCCAGATACATGTATACCCAGACATCAGACCCCAGATACATGCTGTGATATAGTCACTGGACGCAGGGATCAGTGATTCCGCTTTTCCTTATTGTGCAGGCATACAGCATAAACAGCAAATACACAAATATAAAACAAACACCTACTCCTTTATGCAGAGGCTAAATAAACATTCAAAATCCCTCTCTGAAGTATTGGGCGTCTAAGCCGCTTACCAATCAGTGAAAACATAAATCAAAATACACTTCCCTTCTGTGTTCAGGATTGTGCTTCTTTCCCTTCTGCAGCCTGCGCCAAGACTGCCGTCTCAG
Organism: Leptobrachium leishanense; assembly: GCA_009667805.1. Taxonomy (NCBI): domain Eukaryota; kingdom Metazoa; phylum Chordata; class Amphibia; order Anura; family Megophryidae; genus Leptobrachium; species Leptobrachium leishanense. Next base: position 162,596,597 of record CM019063.1, on the reverse strand, counting down.
AGGGAACCACTTCTCCTATAAGGGCAGGGCAGTCCTAATCAGGTATCAGCTGTTGGTTAACCCTACATCTGCCTGCTGATAAACCTGTGGTCTACCACCCTGCCCTTAATCACACTGTCACATAGTATGCTGAGACATCAGACCCCAGATACATGTATACCAAGACATAAGACCCAGATACATATCTACCCAGACATTAGACCCCAGTGTGAGTAGAGCGAGGGATCCTCGTGGTGCTGCGTGGTAACAGGCAGCACGGTGTGGCCAGATGAGAACATGGCAGGCATGGGCACCAGACATCTGACGCGCCCTCTCTGACGTCATCAGAGGGAGTCGCCAGTCGGCATGCCCTCTCTGGTGTCAGCAGAGGGGGGCCAGCCGCCGTCTTAGATTCTCCAGCTGCCGGGCCAAGTTAGGACGCAGTGACTCCTCAGAGTCCTGTGGCCTAAACAAAACCAAGCAGCCACCGGAATGAGCTATGATCAGGCAAATTAGGCGGCCGCGAGGCCCCACAAGCACAAGGCCTTAGACAGCCGTCTAATTCGCCTAATTGAAGAGCTGCCACTGCACCCTTGAGATTGTTGTATGAAAAAAGTTCAGGAGAACTGCCGTCTCAGAGATGCTCTGACCTTGCTTCTACGATCATACCAAGTTCAAAGTCCTTTAGTCCTTTGCCATTTACCATCATCACTGTGTTTTGTAGTCTAAACTGATAACAGGAAGGTTATTCTGCTGTATTTATACCCAAAGTTGATGTGCAACGGACTGGAATGAACCATTCGTTTGCAGAGCAAGGGCGTACCTAATAAAGTGTCCGGACAGTGTATATAACCTTTATCAGATAAAAAGGTAATACCGGTTCTCTTTCTAGAATACCATAATGACATAAATAGCTTCTCCTAATATAGCAATGTTTTAAAGCAGCTGCTCTTTCGGACGGTTTATTGAACAGTTGCATTATCATTGTATTCCATTCTGGCTGACCGTTAAGCCTTTTCATCAGCAGGGAAATAGTTGCAATAAAAAGCATTGGCATGGTACAGCATAAGTACACCCATTACATCTTCATACACGACACACAGGAGGACAAAATAGTTATCTCATTCCTTGGAATAGAACACCTAGGGGGTTATTCAAAGAGATTCGAATTGTGGCCGAAAGGTAACCGAACAGTGAAATTCAGTGTACGGTTACCTTTCCTGGCCATTCGGCTATTCAGAGAGCAGGCAGTTCACCAAATGTTGGCGAATTGCCTGCACATACGGTGCCTGTTCGGTGCCTGTTCGAGGGCAGTGAAATCCCCATAGAGAAGAAATGCTTCGTCTATTCAGAGAACAAAAACCAGCAGGGAAAAGTTGCCGAATTGCCCTGCTGTTCAGTGGTCTCATTCGACAGATTTATTCAGGCGACTCCCATAGGCTTCAATGTTAAAAATATTCCCGTTTTAATTCAATATCTAATAATCCGTTTAATATTATATTCTGCAGTAAAAAGTCTCTTTTATTTATAGATTTTTTAGGATCTGTTAGGCATGTTTTGGGGAAAAAAAATTTAAATCGTCATTGTCTTTTTACTGTAACAGCCCTTTTCTTTTCATTCATTGGATCTTATCTGTAAATTCCAGGCATTTTTGTTAAGTAGTTTTTTTTGCAAACAACAGTGTTTCAAATTTCAAACATTCAAGCGTACTGTTTTTTTTTTCTTTTTCACCTCATTCGTCTGCGTGTCAGCTTTTTCCAGCGGATGCTCTGCGCTGTGATCGGCGGCTAGTCGGGTTTCTCCGGCGTGTTCGGTGGGGTTAATCCAGCTGTTTCTGCAGGTTTTGGTGAGTGTACGGTGAGTGTTCGGCGGGTTTTGCAGTGAGTGTTCGTCGAGTTTGCGGCGGGTTTTCCCTGCAGTACGGCGTCCCTGTGGTGCTTGCTGAATACACCACAGGGTCGGCGAACTAGGATCGCCGAATCGCGCCGAATTGCAGGGAACGAAAAGTCTCCGAACGTGCAGTGACTTTTCAATTCTCTTTGAATAACCCTGGAAGAATCTTTTGAGAGCCAGAGATTTATGGCTTGGTAAAAAACAATAAATAAATAAACAACAATATATTCAGGGCTTATTCACTAAGCAGTAGTTTGTGGACAACGGGATGGAAACCAAATGACATAAATCAATATAAATATCCAAGCTATAAATTGGAATATTATTCCCTATCAACACTTTTGGTTTGGACTGCACAAAATTAAAAAACAAAAACAAACACTGCTTAGTGAATGAACCCTTTTGGGATTTAAAAAAAAGTGTATTGGGTAAGTCCTGCTTCTTCAAACAACTTGTTTCTAGCATTTAGTCATTTTAGGGCTCTGTTCCAATATATTGATTTACTGAACACACAAAGCCTGCTGGTTTGTTGGAAAATTAGAAAAGTGCTGTATGGGTGAGAAATTGGATACATGTCGAAACATTATTTTTTTTTTTTGCTGCCCTTTGAGAGAAATGAAATCCTGCTGCCCCTAATGTAGGTTTCTTATAAGTGTCGTAAATTCTCAACATACGTCCTCATGCTGCTGAAAAAGGCAGGAAGGATGGGAGTTACAGTAGTAGAAGTTTAATTTAAAAAATCGTTTGAATTGTCCCATCTTTTAAAGTCAAGTCTTCAATACTTTCACAAAGTGTCATGCACATTCCATTATAGAGTAAAATCTGTGCCCTGGTGCTGGTCATCAAGGGGTTAATTAATAGTATATCTGGCGGTGAGTGTGACGCTGGGTGTATACTGTAGTGAACTGGTGTCTCCTCTCTGGCAGTAGTTAACTGTGTTTGTTCCAGTGCATGGAGGGTACTATAGCTCTTAAAGGGTTAATAGCTTCCTTCCTCTTCTTTCTATCTGTCTGATTATCCCCCTTCTGTAAAGCTAACTATGGAAAGCTACAGGAAATTCCAAAGTCCTGCCTGGGAAGGGCAGGGATACATGCCCCTGTGCACACACCAGCCCCCCCTACAGCCACACACACTTGCAGACAGACAGACATATGGATGTAGTCAGCTGTGGGTGGGGAGGGATGTGTGCGTGTGTGTGTTTGGCGACTCCTGTGAGAACAGCCGCTGTTTGTGGGTATGGATGCCATCATAATTCAGGAACTTCTGGCAGAGAGACTTCTGTCTCCCACGACTCTGACCCAGAGAACTTACCCAATGAAGCTGAAGGTAATGTGCAGGAGAATGGGCACAGAAATGTAACAGAGGGAAAGCGGAAGGAAACATTGTAGCTGATATACAAACTACATATTCCTCTCTATCAATGTTTGTATTGCTTGCCAGTTGTCCCTTGCTTGGCGATGAGTTGTTGTCGGTGCGGGTGGCCTTGCCCTTTATGTGCCAACCATCTGTATACTCTGAGCTGTGGAAAGGGAGACGTAGAGCTTCATAGGTCTGCTGGCACAGCGAAAGGTTAATAAATTACAGAAAAAGAGGGAGTGTATTTACAAATTGAGGCGAGGGAAGAGGACATTCCAGAATGGGAATTGGTTTGTATAAGAGCAGTTTGGCATTGACAGTTGTTGGCACACCGACTGCCTCGAAACTGCAACTCCTATCATGCTGGCGGTATCACAAGCAGAGCACAATAGAGCCCACTTTTTCGTGGGAAGGCAAGGATACAAAAACAATGACTATGTATGAGAGAGGAGAGAACTGAGCTGCTGGTGTTGTGAGAATTGATTATGTCATTGTATCCTATAAGGTACCAGTGTTATATGTAGGTTTCCTTGGCAGGCCATGCCAGCTCTAACCTTTCTACGTTTTACTACGTGTATATGAATGCTATTGTACATTGTGCTTTTGTGTGTTTATGTAAACGAACAGATCAGGAATGCAGTTTATCATAATGTATGTTTCTGCAGGAAGACATTAATGTGATTTGCACGGAGGAGGGGGATATGGGTGAGTGTCAAAAACATTAAACATAGAAATATCTGAAAAGCAATCGCTCGTGAGCAATTACTTGGTTTTAATGATGCGTAAAGCAGAAAACCTAAGGCTAATTATCTAAAAATATTATCCTACTGGAAAAGTAGTAGTAAGTCATGGACCAGCCTTCCAGCAGAGGAAGCTCGAGTAGGCAGCGTTCCATATGTGTTGCTGTAGACGGAGTCAGACATCACGTTTCTTTTTACATTCTGTCTTCTTTACAATTCTTAAATATAAGATAAGCTGTACAATTATGTACATTTTAATTACGTCATCTGATTTAGATTTTTTGTTGTCTGTCTTTGTCTGTCTGGCTATGTGTCTGTCATCCCGCATCTTGAAAACAAAATACAAATTGAGTATTTCCATGAACAGGGCTCTGCTCTCTATTTCTTGTGTATCTTTATGTCTCTCGGTTCTATTCCCCTTTGTAAAGCACTGCGGAATATGTTGGTGCTATAAAGTACAGAATAATAGTAATTCTTTTAGTTTATCCCTTAGGGGAGTACATGTTAGACCCGGCTGTTGTCCATCTCCAGTAGTATACGGGTTAAACACAGAGGTTCAAATTCTTGTGGGAACAAGGGTGTTGGATTACATTAGGCCATGGGAACTCGGCTCTGAGTGTGTGTGTGACATGTCAGCCGTCTGTACTCTGTGTCCAATCTTCATTCTGCCTGTGGAATTCTTGGATTAATTCAAACCACACGGACGTCTTTATAAAATGGCATCATCATGTTGTGGGGAGCCTTAATCAAACCCTGGGTTGACTATAGAACTGTGGCGGAATGGTCCAGAGCCTGTTATTTTACAAGGATTACCACATACGACACATGTCCTTAAGGTTAAGGATGCTCTGTAAGGCCTGTGGAGCCATGGTGGTCTATGATTAACAATCGGTAAGTTTAGACATTCAACACAGCAGGTGGTTTCTCATCCTGGGCTATGGGTACTCCATGTGGTGTTTATGATGGGACCAGATGGTATGACACCTCTGTTCTATTTTCAAACTTTGTATCAAAATAGGTAAAAAAACGTGTGTATATATAGATATGGAAACAACACACCAGACTCGGCGCACTTCAACCAAACATATGTCTAAAGATTGAAAAACACCTGACTTAGTTTTTAAATCGATGAAGGTTTAGTTACAAGATAAGATCATACATGGCATATACCTGCCACAACGTCTGTGTACCTCTTTTTCAGGAAGTCAACCAAATGACTGCGCTTAAGAGATGAACCCACTTACTTGGGACACACAATCCTATGACTTTTTGGAACTCTTTGCAGTGCATGGATTAAATAGGCCCTGCGTTGAGGTACCTGTAAGCCATGTTATAGGGTGGTGTACAACACCAAGGAGGTGGTATGCCTCCCACTATAACACATTAAAGAAGGAGGGCTGCACTCAACCAGAATATGCATACTTCATAGTGGTTTAAAAAAAAAAAAAAGAAACGATAATCGAGTAGGAGACATGAAGAGCAGTGAGACGCCCAGCTGGAGAGCCGCAGCCTCGGCAGTGACTCCTAGCATCTTCCCTGTCTGCTCTTTAGTCATGGAGAAGGCAGGGAAGACACTGAGAGCCTCTGGGTGCCTCAGCAATAACTTCCACCATCTTCTCTGTTTACTGCATTATCCGTGAGCAGGCCGAGAAGATGCTGTAAGTGACCCACCGGTATTCACTTTCGCAACAGAGCTGCTGGTATGGCTGTATGTCATGTGGTATCGGATGGGGACTCTGTATCGACTGATCCCGAATATCGCACAACTCCGATCAGCTTCCCAAGGACAGCAATCTGAACATTCCTAGCACTACTGATACCGAAGTGCTCTGATTTTTTTAAGTTGTCTATAGTGGTCTCAAGATATGATTTGCTGCTCAGTGATTGCAGGATTCAGTCTCCATCTCCCCAAGGTGATCTGCAAAAACTGGCCTGTTAGGGCGACTTGAAGACCGGAGTTGAGGAACACTGATCTAGATAGAAGGATAGAAAGAAAACGATGGCTGTATACAGAAATTCTGGTGTCAAGCACTTGCTTTAAGTCATCAAGTGAAAATATCCCCTACTTTTGTCAATTTTTTCTCTCTCTGCAAAAAGCAGATACAAGAAAATTAATTTTTTTTTAATATAAAAGATGACATCTGGTTTGACATTCAGGCCTCCTGTCGGCGTAACGTGGCTTGATGTAGGGTTGATGATGAGGATGTTGTGATTATAATGGATGAAGACAGGTGATAGTTTACAGTGCTGTAAACATTTATGTATTGAAAATACTGTTTTGGATAATCCCCGTCACTCTCTTTGTGATACTGGATGTAAGGACCTAGCGAAGCAACTCACTAGTCTATGTCCATCACTGCTGAATGACTATCCATGGATGAGCAACCTGTGTGGGTTTTATATTGCGTTTGTCTCCTTGATGGGCTGGCGTAGGCAGTATATGAAGCTGATTTAACTTGTTCTGACTTTATGTAGAACTGGTAGAAGCAGTTTTGTTGTTGATCCATGCTAGTAAAGAGTTCAGTGGGTTTGTCAGTACCACTCCCTAATAAGCGAGTTCTCCTGCAAGGCCAAGAAAAGCAGAGAGATGCATTTCACAGTCTTTATCAGGGTTATCCAAAGAGATCCGAATTGCTTGAGAAAGGTAACCGAACGCTGAAAATCAGTGTTCGGTTACCTTTCCTAACCATTCGGCTATCCAGAGAGCAGGCAATTCGCCAAATCCTGGCGAATTGCCTGCACATACGGTGCCTGTTCGGTCCCTGTTCGAGGGCAGTGAAATCCCCATGAAAAAGCACTGCTTCGGCTATTCAGAGAACACAAACCAGCAGTGAAAGGTTCCCGAAATGCCCTGCCATTCGGTGGTTTAATTCGGCAAATTTATTCAGGAGAATCCCATAGGCTTCAATGTTAAAAATATTCCCGTTTTAATTCAATATCTAATTCTGTTCATTATAAAATTCTGCAGTAAAGAGTCTCTTTATTTATAGATTTTTTAGGATACTTTAAGCATTTTTCTGATCTTTTTTTTTTTTTTTTTAAAAGTCCGATTTTTTTTTTGATTTTTTTTTTCAGTTTACTTATTTTTTCTGTAACAGCCCTCTTTATTATCATTCCCTGGACCTCCTGTGAAAATTTCAGACATTTTCGCTCAGTAGTTTCTTTGCAAACAGCGTTTCATTTTCCCAGATTCATACAAATGGTTTTTCTAATTTATTCACTGCCTCCTCTGCGTCACAGCTGCTTCGGCTCTGTGTGATTCGGCTCCTGTTCGGCTTCTTCGAAGGTTAATCCAGATGTTTTTGCTTGTTTTCAGCGTGCATTCGGTTAGTTTTCGTCGGGTTTGCGGCAGCTTTTCCCTGCAATTCGGGGACCCTGTGCTGTTTGCTGAATACACCGCAGGGTCACCGAAATGCAATCGGCAAAAGGAACCGAATTGAAGAGAACGAAAAGTCACCGAACGTGCGGTGACTTTTCGAATCTCTTTGGATAACCCTGTATGTGCCAGAGTATTTGGTTGGGTTTGTTCATATTTATATGTCCAGGAAAACCATATGCAATGCATGATGGGTCTGCCTACTTTGAGAATGTTTTAGTCATTATTTTGGGAGATGTTTTGTGAAATTTTGGACAATTATGAGTTGTGGTTCATTCAGTTTAAACATCACTAGAGCGGATGGAAGCAGATGGTGCGTTGGAAATCCCAACAGGAAGCAAATCAGTCTTTCCTTTATTTTATACCAATTTGAGTTTGTTCTTTTGTCTCCCAAACTAGTGGAACTAAACTAGGGTTTTTGAAGGTTGACTGGGTTCTTTAAGGTCTCTGACATCTGCATGGTAAAAACAATCAGTGTGTCTTATGTATCTGTCTTTGTGTTTCTCCTTAGGACCAAGAAAAGCAGTATGTTGGGTTTGCTACATTGCCCAACCAAGTCCACCGCAAGTCTGTGAAGAAAGGATTTGACTTTACCCTCATGGTGGCTGGTGAGAGAAATACAAAATATTATATTACATTACATAGCTACTATTTAGGATATATATATACACGTAAAAACAAATACCTTGTAAAAGACCCTGCAAGAGTCGAAATGCCCATTTTTGCTTTTCTTTTTTCAATTAAAAATAACCCCGGGCTATAATTATCTCCCCTGGTGCACCCTGATCCTGTAGTATTAAAAATATATATATTTGTGGTCAATGACCAGGCTGAAAAATGTGTACGTCGGTTGTGATGTGGCGGAACTGCTGCAGAGGTACCCCCTAAAGAATCAATACCCTGTCTGTAATAAGGGAAAACCTCAAGATCCCATGGCTGTTAATAGTATTTATAATGAACCAGACACCCTTCCCACAGTTGGAAACTTAACAGTCATTTATAGCAATATATCCAGTGGTAATGAGCAATGATTTATTTTTCCATGCAGGTGAATCTGGTCTAGGAAAATCCACGTTGGTGAACAGTCTCTTTTTGACAGACCTCTACAAGGACAGGAAGCTTCTCAATGCAGAAGGTATGAATGATCATCATCGCAAAGATCCATTTTTTTCCTTTATGTCCGCGGTGGATAAGATTAATTTGTTTTTAAGTTCTCTTAAAGCTTTTCACAGATTGAATCATCTCGCCTAATTTTAAAGTTATTAAAAAAAACAACAACAAAAAAAGGGTATTTATCATTTGGCATCATGTATCTAACATGTAAACATATCTGACATTTTTAATGAGTTTTAGTAAACCAGATATAAAACATTGCCAATTTTTTTTAATATTAAAAATATACAAGAACAAAATCCATTAGATTAGAACAATAAGTGAAATCAGCTCTAAGGAAAAAATAAAAATGTAAATAAGTGCAGATATTCGTGCAGTTAAGGGCAAATAAAACCCTTTTACGAGAGCCCAGGTTAAATATTTTCCCCTCGGTCGTTGTGACTCGGTTTCTGCCGCTAGTTCCTGGATTCTCCCCTCAGCAAGCAGCGCTGAAACAATGTCAGTTCTTAATTTCTCCCAATAAAGCAGACGACACTGGTCATATTGGATTAAGCAGACTCACTGGCCATTTCAGCAGGCCTCTTTTTATTTGGTACAGAATTAGATAACAACAGTTAACATCCCATCCCACCCAGACATCCTGGCACCACAGTTTTCCATGGTCTCCATCAGGTCCTCTCAGATTGCAAGCTCTTGAGCAGGGTCCTCTCTCCTACTGTTCTATGTGTTTAACTTGTATTGTATGTATAGTGGTTATTCTGTGTCTCCCATTGTACAGCGCTACGGAACTTGGTGACGCCTTATAAATAACTGTAACTGCAGTCATACCAAGCAAGGGTCCTTGTTTGGGGGGATTCAGGGGAGCAGCGGCAATCTGGGGGTACAGCTTAATAGCTCAAGTCCCTATGGTGTACCAGTCCAAAAAGCGCCCAGATCCGCAGGCAGGGGCCAGAATGGCAGCGTGTGGAAGTTACCCCAGGTGATGCCGCATGGGTGCTGCTGTGTGAACCCCTGAGGCCAAGAAATCCTTTAGAAATGTGGGTTTTCAATTGAGCTCCCTCCTGAAAATCACCCCAACTTCAGCTCCCATTAGGGGGACCCTAACCCCAAAAGAGCACCCTGCTGGAGCAAAGGGTTTTCAGGGCTCCAGGGTTTAGGTTTCTGCAGATGTTTCCATTAAAATGAATGCTGTGAGGTCCTTGAATGTTATTGGTTGGCACGTCTAGCTCCTGGTTGGATGGATGGTGATTGGCGGGAGTTTCAAACCCAGCTCTTGGAAGGTGATTGGCTGGAGTTTCAAAACCAGGCTTCCCCTGGTGTCAGGGAACATGAGGGACAGGCTTAAAACATTTGGATTATGTTCTGATGGGGAAAAAGTCACAAAAACATAATTTTTAACATTAAAACCTAAACAGACCAATAGTTGAAGTGAGGGGAGTAGCGGAGGAGCGAGGTTTTAGTACAGTCCACAGTCTCTGAGCACAGGGTTCCGTGACAAACCCAAATGGTGCAGTTCGAAAAAAAAAGTGTAATATTTTCTAAAGCGTACAATGTAGCATAGTGTCCTTTAAGGAATACTATATAAGCTCTGACTCTGAAAGTGCATTTAAAACATTATAGCAGTATACACCCTGATGTTTTCACCAGAGCATCATAAAGAAACAATATTACAAAATTGCTAAAAAGTACATTTACAAATAGTGACATCGTACACCCAGATGTTATCACCAGAGCATTGTTTAAATATTATAAAATGAGGATGTTTTGCATTATTTATCAAAGTCAGCATCTAGAGGAAAGAATCCTGCAAAATAACAAACAACAATCCACAGTGCTTTCTGTAATACACTGAACAACCACAACATTAACACCCCCTGCCTAATACAGTGTGGGTCCTCCACGTGCTGCCAAAACTGCTCTGATGCATCAAGCTATGGACTCTGAATGTGCCCTGTGGTATCTGGCACTAAGACATTAGCTGTAGATGCTTTAAGTCCTTCAGTGAGGTGGGGCCTCCATGGATCGGATTTGCTTTTCCAGCACATCCTATTGATGCTCAGAATGAAATCTGGGGAACCTGGAGGCCAAGGCAAAACCTTGAAATCCTTTGTCATGTTCATCAAACCATTCAAAAACAGTTTTTGCAGTATGTAAGGGTGCAATATCCTGCTGAAAGAGGCCACTGCCATCAGGGAACACCACTGCCATAAAAGAGTATATGTGGCCTGCAACAATTTCTAGGTAGGTGGTATGTGTCAAGTGTGTACTGACACCTTTCTAGCATGGCGAGCATTACAGTTTTCACTAATTCGAGCTACAATAGCTCTTCTGTGATCAGACTAGGCAGGCTAGTCTTTGCTTCTCCTAAGCATCAGTGAGCCTTGGGCGCCCATGACCCTGATGACTGTTGACCAATTGTCCTTCCTTGATCATGAAGCATCTAGAAATGTCTTTATCCAGTTAGAATTATTCATATAGAAGTTTTATTCTTGCTTCAAGAACAGTAATATCATTGATTATCCTCTGTGCACTTAAGCTTGGCAGTAATGTAGCTGTAGATGTTTTATACTTCATTTTAGGAATGGAGGAGCTTGTTAGATTTATTCAACACAACCCATATATTTAGTTGCCTCTCTGCTAAAAGGAACACTCTAAGCTACATTACCTTTGGAAGACTGACAGGAAGCATGAGCTGACTAACAGCCTTCCAGGCGGAGGGAAACCCTGTACTTTTGGATGCTGTTACAGACACAGAAGAGTTGGTGAAAGATGATAGTTTTCTCACCATGACCTATTTACTAAACGGTGACCATGCTGGCTAGTGTGCCTCATTAACGACATCTGAGTGAAATCCTGAAATGTATGCTATAATAGCATACTGTAGACAGGGCCGGATTTATAACTAGGCAGAGTAGGCATGTGCCTACAAGTGGTTGCCACAAGGAGGCCCCTTGCTCTGTGAATTTTTTTTTTTTTTTTACAATCATTTAGACCACTATCAGGGTTATTCAAAGAGATCTGAATTGTGGCCGAAAGGTAACCGAACAGTGAAATTCAGCGTACAGTTACCTTTCCTGGACATTCGGCTATTCAGATAACACAGACGGCGCCTGTTCGTTGCCTGTTCGAGGGCAGTGAAATCCCCATAGAGAAGCAATGCTTCGTCTATTCAGAGAACAAAAACCAGCAGTGAAAAGTTGCTGAATTGCCCTGCTGTTCGGTGGTTTCATTCGACAGATTTATTCAGGCGAATCCCATAGGCTTCAGTGTTAAAAATATTCCTGTTTTAATCCATTATCTAATAAACCGTTTATTAAGATATTCTGCAGTAAAAAGTCTGTTTATGTATAGATTTTTTGGATCTCTTAGGCATTATTTGGGATTTTTTAAAAATCGTTTTTCCTTTTTTTCTGTAACAGCCCTTTTTATTATCATTCATTGGATCTTATATGTAAATTTCAGACATTTTCATTCTGTAGTTTCTTTGAAAACAGCGTTTCACTTTTCAAACATTCAAGCGTACAGTTTTTGTTTTTTCACTCCATTCGGCTGCTCAGGTTTCTCCGGCGTGTTCGGCGGGGTTAATCCAGATGTTTTTGCGGGTTTCGGTGTGCGCTCGATGGGTTTTGCGGTGAGTGTTCGTGGGGTTTGCGGTGGCTTTTCCCTGCACTACGATGGCCCTATGGTGCTTGCTGAATACACCACAGGGTCGCCGAAATGGGATCGCCAAATCGCACCGAATTGAAGAGAACGAAAAGTCACCGAACATGCGGTGACTTTTCGATTCTCTTTGAATAACCCTGTAAATCTCTGGAGCCCTAAGGGCTAGAGGGTCATATGAAGTATCATTGGAAAGGGCAGATTATGACCTTTCCAGTAAAACCAAATATAACCAGGTTAGATTTATATAAAAATAACATAATATTTTATTTTAGTTTTCTGTAACGCAGCACTATTATTCAGTTTACAATTATTATGTGAACAGTGATGCTGCGCTAACTCACTTTCTCATTTTCCACACTGCCAGCAAGTGTAGAGCTGATGATGCAACATATTGTTTCATTGACAACCTAGCCCGTGGCACTGCAGTGAGGAGAGCCCGGGAGACTTTGGAACTTGCATCTCTGAACTGTACACCGCCAAAGGTTAAGTGAGGTGTCTTTGGAAAGATCACGGTCTGGTCTTTACAATGACACCAAACATGACCATGTAATGTGTAAAAATGAAAAACTGAAAAAAGTAAATGCAAAATGTATTTTTTTCTTCTGGTCTATGGCAGAGGCAATATATGCTTTTAAATGTAAAACAAACAATTCCACTGCACTAACTCAACTAAGGCAACATATTCTGCCCCTTTTTTCCATTTGAGAGCAGAGAGAAACTGCTTTTCAGTTTTTTAAAATGTTTTTATTATTATTCTAGTTTTTCGCAAAATGAAAATTTAAAAAGTTATTTTGCCATGTTTTTTTGTTGGGGGGGGGGCACTCCACATTTCTGTGCCTACAGGCTCCTGAAATGTAAATCCAGCCGTGTCCGTAGACTTACAATGTTGTCATCTTTTCCTTTGTAGAAAGAATTAGTCAAACGGTAGAGATTTTAAAGCACACAGTGGACATAGAAGAAAAGGGAGTGAAACTCAAACTAACCATAGTGGACACGCCGGGCTTTGGGGATGCAGTAAATAACACAGAGTGGTAAGCGAGATAATGTTGTATGATTTTTTTTCTCTTTGAGCCTTGGATAGTATCACAGCAAGGTGGCCTTTAATTCTATTTGTGTTTACAGCTGGAAGGCAATCACAGACTACATAGACCAGCAGTTTGAACAGTATTTTCGGGATGAGAGTGGACTGAACCGGAAGAACATTCAGGATAACAGAGTTCATTGTTGCTTATACTTCATTTCCCCCTTTGGGCATGGGTAAGAGAGATAATGGTACATATTTTGACATACAAAGTGTGCTCCATTTCAGTGGTTCCCAACCGCGGTCCTCAAGTACCCCTAACGGGCCAGATTTTAAGGATCACCTTGGAGAAATGCAGACTGAATCCTGCAATCACTGAGCAGCAAATCCTATCACCTGTGCTTTGCTTCAGATATCTGGAAAACCTTTCCTGTTTGGGGTACTTGAGGACCACGGTTGGGAACCACTGCTCAATTTCATGTTTTGTTTTCTTTTTTGTGGATTCCCCTGGGTTTGTTTAGGAAAAGGAAAAATTATTGACCGAGCAATGTTTAGATTTTTTTTTACAGTGTGATACATTTTTATACTTGCCCTACTTACACTTTTTCTCTTATAGATAATGTCATTATGTCAGCTTGAAGTGACCCTTTTGTTTTACTGCATTCTATACATAACGCCTTGAAAAGATACAATAGATGAAAAGATGCTCGCCGTTTGAATTTCTACATTTACTGCAACACACATTGCAGTAGTTCCTTTCATAAGCTCCTCACTCCACCTTTAAGTTTTGTGAATTGAGCTGTAGAAGTGATCGAGCTGCTGGGACTCAGGTGGCTTTGTAAAACTGTAAGATAATCTGTCATTAGAAGTTCTATTCTTTTATTGAATGGGATACCATCGTGGTACACCATATGTGTAAAATGACTGGTTTAGGAGGAAATCTATAGTCACTGGTCCACGGTATGGTCACGGTAGCTCTAAGCACCATAAGCTATGCAACGAACATGCCAAGGTTTGGTGCATCCATTGATCATGTTTTTGATGATCTGCTGGCTAGAAATTATTATTTTCTTGGTTTTGCCTGACTAGCAAATCAAGATTGGAAATCCGCAGTAAACATTTGATGGCTCCACTGTTGGTTGTGATTCATAATTCCCATCTTAACATCCTTAAAATTTGTGTTCAGCGGTTAGAAAATTAGGTATAAGATTTCTCTTGACCTTTTTTCCTTCTTTTTTTATCTGAGCCAACCACTTTTTTATTTTTTCCCTACTGTTTTTCATCTATTTGTCATATGCCTTTTCTTCTATGTTGATTATTTAAGTACTGTATGTATAAGTAATCTTTTAATTTTTTTCCTTTTGTGCTACTGTAGGGGGGGGGGTTGACCCTCTCACCATTTGAACTCCTGACTAAAACAAATAATTCATTATATATATATATATATATATATAACAAACCAAGAAGAGAGCACTCCAAACAACATGCACAAACAGTACAGAAGAAACCACAACAGCAGCTAATTCATTTAAAAACAGGAGATTTAACCAGGTTTAACCCTTTAAATGCCTACAAACAATTCTTATTCCCTTCAAATGCACTATAGATCTTACCCTTTAATGTTGAGCTGTGTTGAAAATGGTGGAAGTTTAGTTTGCAATGGATGGCCATGGATTGCGTAAGCCTGCAACAGCGACAATGTATTCCACCCTTGGCAGGTCCTATCATACTAACCTAATGACTGCTCTTATGGGATAAACTTACTTGTTGAGGACCCAGTCCTTTCTGAAGCTCCTGCAGATCAAGGTTAAATAGAACCTGCGGGTGGAGCACCTGTGACAGGGAGGGGTGCTTGCCCAGGGTTGTCAGCCTTTTCATACAAAATACACAAGAAGGGCAGCACTCAACCTTAACTACGCTTTCAGTGCGGGTGCATCTCAAGACAGTATAATACAACAAACCAAGAAGAGAGCACTCCAAACAACATGCAACAAACAGTACAGAAGAAACCACAACAGCAGCTAAATTCATTTAAAAACAGGAGATTTAACCAGGTTTAACCCTTTAAATGCCTACAAACAATTCTTATTCCCTTCAAATGCACTATAGATCTTAGCAGGTTGAGTGCTGCCCTTCTTGTGTATTTTGTATGAAAAGGGCTGACAACCCTTGGGCAAGCACCCCTCCCTGTCACAGGTGCTCCACCCGCAGGTTCTATTTAACCTTGATCTGCAGGGAGCTTCAGAAAGGACTGGGTCCTCAACAAGTAAGTTTATCCCATAAGAGCAGTCATTAGGTTAGTATGATAGGACCTGCCAAGGGTGAATACATGTTTCGCTGTTGGCAGGCTTACGCAATCCATGGCCATCCATTTGCAAACTAAACTTCCACCATTTTCAACACAGCTCAACATTAAAGGGTTAAGATCTATGTGCATTGAAGGGAATAAGAATTGTTTGTAGGCATTTAAAGGGTTAAACCTGGTTAAATCTCCTGTTTTTAAATGAATTTAGCTGCTGTTGTGGTTTCTTCTGTACTGTTTGTGCATGTTGTTGGAGTGCTCTCTTCTTGGTTTGTTGTATTATACTGTCTTGAGATGCACCCGCACTGAAAGCGTAGTTAAGGTTGAGTGCTGCCCTTCTTGTGTATATATATATATATAATTAGGTAGGCCGTGTTAGTCCAGATGCCAAAATCACGAGTATGTTAGTCCAGATGCCATTACTCGTGATTTATATATATATATATATAATATATATATAATTATAGCCAAGTTTAATACTCAGCCATTCTATAGAAGGTATTAGGCATTATATAGAATGTCTAGCTTCTTGTGGTAAATAAGGAAAGAGCTTATTTCATTCTCCTCATATATATTTTACTTAGGTCAGACGAAAGCATTTTTAACGTGCGTTTAACCGCACGAAATCACGGCCGTGCTAGCAGCAAATGACGTCCAATGCCGGGTAACATACGAAGAACGGCCGCATGAAAGTTCGTCCGCGCAACGCAAGTGGCAAACGAACGCATTTTTTCTAGAACGTCAAACCGCTACTACTGACGTACAGAGTGCGCTGCGTCCGCATAGCGGCATGTTTGCGTGATTGGGAGACGTCAGACGCTGCACACGTCCGGCCAACATAACGTCCAGACGCAAAAAGGGTTTTATTGATGATCCGTACAAAATCACGGACGAAAATGCGCATTGTATGACCGCTATCGCGTATTCCGTGAAAAAATACGTCCGTTCGAACTCACTTTTTCACGGACAACGCGAAAAATGCGTTAGTCTGACCCTAGCCTTAGGGATTTAATAGAATGTGTAGGTGTTAAATAGAATGCCTGGTAACAGTTCTATGACAAAGTATATAATATAATAGAAAAACAGTTGTAGACACTTTATTAATGTATTGAAAGCTGTGAAACCCAAACTAATTAAAGACAGAATAGAAAACACAGATGAGAACATTTCATTAACAAACAGGTATCCGAAACGTAAGCTAGATCGAAATATCGTGCTGAACATCGCATTGTTTGAGTTTCTTCTATGTATCGCAGCAGTATGAACTTTAATGACATTTACAGGGCTATTCAGAGAGGTGAAAACCTTGAGAATGACTGGAGACTTGAAAATTCTAGGTCAAAATAGTCAAACCAGAAAAATTCTCCCATTTATCTCACTTTCCAAATTGGCTATTTGGTCTAGATTGTTCTCTTCTCCTGTCAATTCTCAAGGTTTTCACCTCTCTCTGAATAGCCCTGTTAGAATCACTTACAGGTCTATTCACTAAAAGGTGAAACTCAGGAGAATTGGCAGAAGAGAAGAACAATCTAGACAAAATAACCAATTTGGAAAGTGAGATAAATGGGATAATTTTTCTGGTTTGGCTATTTTGACCTAGAATTTTCACTTCTCCAGTCATTCTCCTGAGTTTCACCCTTCTTTGAATAGACCTGATAGTACATTTTTCTTAACACAAAAACATTTCTTAGTTTGACTCTTTGTCTCGCAAAACCTCACTGGTTCCCTAGAAGTGCTGTGTTGCAGCTGACCTGAGTGAGATTTGTTTATCTGTCGGGATCACGGGATCACGGGACCACTTGCACACAGAAAACCATGATATGGCATGAAACTGTGCAAAAACCTCTCATGTTGTGCCCGATCAATAGACATCGTGCCGGACAGCTTTAATGACAACCAAAATATTGTGAGTGTCTCCGTGTCCTTTGTCATGTCCTGGAATGGAAACTTGAATTCTAGTACCATGCTCAGCTGGCAGGAACTTATTTTCTTCATATAGTTCAATATTACGTTTGGCATCCTGATGATTAGCGAGAATTTTTCTTCCAATACACTGGGTGCAAAGCATGAGCACTGTATCCCTCTCCTTTAGCACCACAGCCACAGATGACACTTGTGCAGAAAGTGCCACTTTGACACTTACTAAGAGACATACATACACAGCCAGACACACGTTTCCAGCATGTATCAGTGCAAAATGCAGTGCCCAGCTTCCTCTGCTGGTTGACCCCAGGACTGCATCTGCTAGCTGACTTCAGTAGTAACTGACACACACACAGCCCTTTGCAGCACACTCACTGGCTGCTGGTTGGGTTAGCATATTGTTCCAAGGCACATTTGCAAATAAAATTAATTTGAGATAGACTTCATTTGTCAGCAAAAATGTATGCACAATTTTGGGCTCCTATGAAAACCTCTGCAAATCATGTAAAATAACTGCGCTAGTGACGGGGCTAACGGGTTAGAGATACTCCCCTGACTTTATCTCCTTGGTTTCTTAGCCAAACATGCCTGAGAGCAATAGGTGTGGTCCACAGTTATGTCCCCCACATGCTGATGGCCATTATAAATGGCAGTGTTATGGTTCTGTAATATATTTATTACAGCAGCATTGTACGGTTACTGCCTGCCTATCGGCTGTCTCCGACTGGATGACTTCCTGTTTCCTACAGCTCAACCTCTCTAAAACTAAACTTCTAGTCTTCC
Organism: Leptobrachium leishanense; assembly: GCA_009667805.1. NCBI lineage: Eukaryota > Metazoa > Chordata > Amphibia > Anura > Megophryidae > Leptobrachium > Leptobrachium leishanense. The sequence goes on along the minus strand of CM019063.1, from coordinate 162,578,448 downwards.
CTACCTCTAAAACCAACATTCCTACACCCATTTCCCTTCAGGTGAATGGTACCACCATTACTCGATGCCTCGAGGTCCTCTTAGATTCTACTTCACTTCTCACATTCAGTCGCTAACTGAATCTTGCTACTTCCACGTACAAAACATTGCACGCACCCGTCCCTTTCTTAATCAGGACTCTGCTACAATGCTCATCCAAGCTCTTATTATCTCCCGCCTTGACTACTGTAACCTCCGTCTCTCTGGCTTTTAAGAGATCCCAGATTCTCACTCTGCAGTCTGTAATGAACACCTGTGCCAGGCTCATCTACCTCACACCTTTGTCAATGTCTACACTGGCTTCCTGTCTCCTTTAGAATCCAATTCAAAATATTGCTGCTCACGTACAAAGCTCTCCATAACCGCGCCCCTGTCTACATCTCCTCCCTTATTAACAGGTATATCCCATCCTGACCGCTTTGCTCTGTCAATGATCTGATGCTATCGTCTCCTCATACCCACAACTCTCACCTTCAAGACTTCTCCAGAGCTGCCCCCTTTCTATGGAACTCCCCCTGCAACATTAGACTCTCCCTTCTCTCCAGTCCTTCAAGAAGTCTCTGAAAACACATTACTTCAGAGAAGCCTATCTCCCCCACAGCCAACACGCACCCCTCTACTTCCCATACTCTGCTATTTACCCTCACCTAGTCTGTCACCCCTCTCCTCTTAGATTGTAAGCTCTTGAGCAGGGTCCTCCCTCCTACTGTTCTGTTTGCTTAACTGGTATGTGTATTTGTTATGTCTCCCCCATTGTACAGCGCTACAGAACTTGTTGGTGCTTGTAACTGTGTTATAATATGCAATCGTTCAAGTGAACCAAAACCCTTGTAGGCTCTTTTAATTTCTAAACTCAGGGTTCCTATTCCTTGTTAATTTCTATGTTGTGTGTACTTAGCTTAATGTAGCAATCTTGTCATCCTTCTTTGTTTAACCTTTCGTATCTTATCATTGCTCTCCTGCTGCATTTTATTAATCTGTTCTTAACATGGGCATGTATTTTTGAGCACTATAACACTTACCTCCTGTCATTTTGTACCAGTTCATTATTGAGCATTATGTTGTTCTCTCTCCTGCACTACATGCATGGTAAATTGCAGGTTTATGGATCCTGCATTCCAGCTTATTAATGCATTCCCTCCTTATCTATCTCAGTGTCTATTTGCTGTTGAGGTCTTTAATAACGTTTCCCTCTTGCCTTATTTTTTGTTTTTAATATAATTTGTCTAATGATCTGTCTCGATATGCTAGCAAGGTCAGACTGACGGCATCGCCAGTCCTCGTTAAAATGAGGACACGGAGCTCCCTTGAGCTTGGTTGGGAGAATATCCAGCCACAGCACATTATTGCTTAGAGCCCTGTGTGATTGTTTCTTAATAGCTACATGTATAAAAGTCCATGAAACGTCATAGGTATGATCAATGTGCAGGAAAAAAAAATCTTGTCCCTTCTGCATAAATATTATAACGATACAAGATAGTCTGTTGGTATTGGCACTTCTTTCACAGATTTGGTTTTCTTGTTAGAAAATGTAAATTCTACGTCTTGGCAATGGACTATGGACCTGACCAACCTTCAAGCAAGGGACTACAAGTTCAACTGCTTCCATTATTGTTCAGCAATAAGCTGTCTTCACTCTCAAGCCCTTTCTATTCCTACTTTTTTATTATTATTATTATTCTTTATTTATAAAGCGCCAGCATATTCCGCAGCGCTGTACAATAAGCACAGTATAGACAGGGTTACAATACATTGAACAACATTTGACAAACAGTACAGGAGGAGATGAGGGCCCTATTCCCGTAGGAACTCACAATCTAGGAGGGTTGGGGTTGGAAACAGGAGGAGAGGACTGTAAGGTGAGAGTGATTGATGGTTGCGTCAGTGAGTTGGGTGGTAGGCTTCCCTAAATAGGAATGTTTTCAGGGAGCGTTTGAAGGAAGAGAAGTTAGGGGAAAGTCTGACAGGACGAGGGAGAGCGTTCCAGAGAGTGGGGGCTGCGCGTGAGAAATCCTGCAGTCTATCATGGGAAGAGGTGATGCGGGGAGAAGCTAGGCGCAGGTCACTGTTTGACCTTAGGGAGCGGGCTGGGGTGTATTTGGTGATTAGTGAGGACAGGTAGTGGGGCGCTGAGTTAGTGAGGGTTTTGTAGGTAAGGATAAGGATTTTGAACTTAATTCTGCAGTGGATGGGGAGCCAGTGAAGGGACTCGCAGAGGGGAGCGGCAGAGACAGAGCGGCGGGTGAGGTGAATTAGCCTGGCGGAGGCGTTCAGGATGGATTGTAGGGGGGAGAGGCGGGACAGAGGGAGGCCAGATAAGAGATTATTGCAATAGTCGAGTCGGGAGATTACCAGGGCGTGTATGAGTTGTTTTGTGGTGACAGCGGTAAGAAATGGCCGAATTCTGGAAATATTACGCAGTTGGTATCGGCAGGAGGAGGAAAGAGACTTGATGTGGGGGATGAAGGAAAGAGCAGAGTCCAGTGTAACTCCAAGACAGCGAACTTGGTTTGATGGGGAGATGGTGATACCCTCCACCGTGATAGAGAAGTCAGGAGGTGGGGAGGCATAGAGGGAGGAATAAGTAGGAGCTCAGTCTTTGACATGTTGATCTTTAGGTGGTGGGAGGCCATCCAGGAGAGATGCCAGATAAACAGTCACTGACTTTTGAAAGGACAGGGGGAGAGAGATCAGGGGTAGAGAGGTAGATCTGAGTGTCATCAGCGTAGAGGTGGTAATTAAAGCCAAAGCTGTTGATGATTTTGCCCAGGGAGGAGGTGTAGATGGAAAAGAGCAGAGGACCAAGGACAGAGCCTTGAGGTACACCAACAGATAGAGGCAATGAAGAGGAGGAGTTACCAGCAAAGGACACACAGAAGGACCTGTTGGATAAATAGGAGTCAACCCAAGCAAGTGCAGTGTCACCGAGACCCAGAGAGTTGAGGGTCTGTAGAAGGAGGGGGTGTCAACAGTGTCAAAAGCAGCCGAGAGGTCAAGCAGGATGAGAATAGAATAGTGGCCGTGTTTTTTAGCAGTTAGGAGGTCGTTGGTGACTTTGGTGAGGGCAGTTTCAGTTGAGTGTAGGGGACGGAAGCCAGATTGCAGGGGGTCAAGTAGGGAATTGGAGGACAGGAAGAGGGAGAGGCGGTTGAAGACTAGTTTTTCTAAGAGCTTTGATGTGAAGGGAAACAGGGATACAGGGCGGTAGTTGGATGGAGAGTTGGTGTCTAGGGATGGTTTCTTTAGTAAAGGGGTAACTAGCGCGTGTTTGAAGGCGGATGGAAAGGAGCCAGTGGAGAGAGATAGGTTGAAGATGCGTGTGAGAGCAGGGGTGAGAAGGAGGAGAGGGGAGGAATTAGATGTGAGGGAATGGGGTCGAGCGGGCACGTGGTGAGATGTGAGGAGGACAATAAGGAATTGACTTCCTCCTCAGTGGTTGGGAGGAAGTGGCAGAGGGGACCTGTGGGAGTGGAGGTGGCAGATAACTATCTTGTGTTGGGATGTTGCTTCTGATAGTTAGAGTTTTTTGAGGAAGTAGTCTGCCAGGTCTTGAGCGCTGAAGGCAGCTGTGAGGGGGGAGGTGCAGGTGGGTGGAGGAGGGTGTTGAAGGTGGGCCAGAGCCGTTTAGGGTTGGAGGACAGCGTAGATATAAGAGATGAGAAGAAGGATTGTTTGGCCAAGTGGAGGGCAGAGGTGTATGACCGGAGAATAAACTTGAAGTGAACAAAATCAGCTTCAGAGTGGGATTTCCTCCAGGCACGCTCTGCAGTGCGGGAGCATCTTTGCAGGTAGCGAGTTTGGAGGGTGTGCCAGGGCTGAAGCTGGCGGCGTGGGGCCTTGCAGAGTCGAAGAGGAGCAAGAGTGTCTAGAGCAGAGATAAGCGTAGTGTTGTAGTGATTAGTGGCAGCATCAGGGCAGGTGAAGGATGAGGTATGAGGGAGGTGGTGAAGTAGGTTGGAGAATTGATTTTAGTACTTAATGTCCCCTTTCAATCTCTTCTATTTTGTCCTGATGTGTATTAAACCTACCTGAAATTTCTATCTAGATGCCCGCATCCCTGTAACTTCCAGCTTTCACCATCTCCAGCCCATCTCCCATTTGTCTCACTTTCCAAATCCGCTATTTTGACCTAGAATTTTCACTTCTTCAGTCATTCTCCTGAGTTTCACCTTTCTTTGAAAAGACCAGTATATAGAGCTTCTCTGCTTGTATCCATCCTGTGGAGTGGCTTGCAGATACATTCCCAGACATCTTGGACCACCCTACTCTCTTCTGCTAACCATTTCTTGCAGGAATTTGTAAATGAAAAAAGTTTTATATGGGTCCAGTTGAACAACACAATCACATCACCTTACTTAAAGGAACACTCTACTGAAAAGTAAAGTGTTCCTTTTTTCCCCTCATAGCCTCAGCGCAATTATTATTTTTCCTAGTTTTACTCACCCTTTTGTCCCTCGCTGAGCGCAGCGCCTCCTCTTTGGCTCAGGGACTCCCGAACCTGGAAGTCCCTGAGACTTTTTTATGCTCAATTTGCGCTACTTGCGTAGTGTACGAGACGCAAATTGCACTCTGCGACGGGACTTGCGAATCTTACTTACGCAAGTCCCATAGCGCCTGTGTAGAACGATGCAATTCCCTCCCTTTTTTGGCAGCCAAAGTGTCCCTTTTTAAAGAGTCATTATTAATTATGTAATTCAGATCAGTCTGCGCTATGTGTATTTTTTTATTTTTTTTGCTTTATCTGGCAGTCGAGTGCTAATCAAACACTATACATAATTGCCTCTTTATTAAAATCGTCATACTGTACTTGTTCCTAATCTTTGGATTACTTTGAGTGTGTGCTTCATCCCTCTGGCATTCAACGGAATAAGTAAATTGTTTGCTGCCAAAGACCGCATATTTCAATGATTCCTCTGGTTCCTAGGGAGCTTAAAAGCACTATAATATATAAGTGTAAAGTAGAAAAATAAATAACGATTAAGTGAATAATGGCGTTGGTTGTTTAAGTTTGTCCCTCTTCCTAGGGTCTGCTTTATTCCTTATTAGTATACTTAAGGCTGGGGTCAGACGAACGCAGTGCAAACATGCGTTTAGCCGCACTTTATGACGGCCGTGGTAGCGGCAAATGACGTCCAACGCAGGCCCACACACGAAGTACGGCCGCATGAAAGTTTGGCCACGCAACGCAAGCGGCAAACGAACGCATTTTCGCAAGAACGTCGAACCGCTAGTACTGACGTACTGAGTGCGCTTCGTCCGCATAGCGGCGTGTGTGCATGATTAGGAGACGTCAGACGCTGCTCATGTCCAGCCAACATAACGTCCAGACACCAAAGTTTCCTGGTTTGGATCCGTAAAAAATCACGGCTGTAATTGCGCATCGTATGACCGCTATTGCGTATTCCATGAAAAAGTACGTCCATGCGTTCGGACGCACTTTTTTACAGATGATGCAAAAAATGCGTTCGTCTGACCCTAGCCTAAAGGGACACTCGACTGGCCCATGTTCCCTGAGCGCTTCCTGCCTGCTCCTTCGCGCAGCCGCAGTCTTCAGCCTTGTGAAGGCTGTGACGCGGCCTACTGCCGAGATCTTGCGAGTTCGCGTCAGATCCTTCACACCAGAAGAAGCCAGCGGCAGTGTGCAGGAGCTCGGAGGAGCACACGGGAGGAGATCTGTCTGTCTGGGTGAGTATAATCCTGGGCTCTGCTGGTATATACATTCTGGGCTCTGCTGGTATATACATTCTGGGCTCTGCTGGTATATACATTCTGGGCTCTGCTGCTGGTATATAAATTATGGGCTCTGCTGGTATATATATTCTGGGGTCTGCTGGTACATATAATTCTGGGGTCTGCTGGTACATATAATTCTGGGGTCTGCTGGTACATATAATTCTGGGGTCTGCTTGTTAATATAGAATTCTGGGGTCTGTGCTGGATATATAGAATTCTGAGGGGTCTATGTCTGGTTACACATGATTCTTGGAGGGGTGGGTGTATATATACATCCTTTTTTTTCTTCAGGTAATGGGGGTTGTGGAATTTTTGGGTGAGTTCCCTGACTTTTCCCCCAGGACCTGACCTCTGCTGTAGATTACTTGCATTACAAATAAAGCCACTTTATAAAACACACACAGCTGTGTTTTTTCTTTGTTTGAAGTAATTGCATGTAAAAAGGAAAACTAAAGTTAGCGTTTTTTTTTAATCTTCCGTTTCCATTTTGTGGATTGTACCCATGATGCACATGCACAGTTACCAGAATCTGTGCAAATGTTTTACTTTACTGCTGTGATTTATCTAATCCACAGTATTTAACAGTTAATGAGGTGGAGGAGGAAGCAAATAGATTAAGCAGCAGGGGGTGTATTGTGATTGTGTTCTCTAAACTACTCGAGATAAAACATGGAAGCTGAATGAGAGAACTAAATATATTTTAATAAAAGCCACAAAACAGAACAAGGTAGATCAAACCTATAGCCCTGCGTCGGTATGAAGCCACCATAAATAACCTTGGTCTGATCACAACCTGGACGTTAAATAGAAGATGCAAATGGAAAATGTTTAAGTCATAACACTTTCGAGCCTCAGGGAGATATCACCAGCCACGCTGAGCGACGGGGTGTTATCTGCTCCAGGAGTCCATAGGACTACATGGAGACGGAGTACAGCTCGCGAATAGGATCGGACTGGGCAGAGGAGGGATACACGGAGGAAAACTGGAAAATATTTGTTCCCAGTCTTCCTCTGCCTGGGGAAGCGGCAGATCGTGCCACTCTCACCACCGAGGGATTTGAGGTGACTATTGGATTTTTGGGTGGGTTTAGTTTTGTGTGTTATGTGATTTTGATAAAACGTAATCATTGACACCGTAGTCTAAAAGACGTTCTTCTTTTCAGAATAACATCAGAAGCAGAGGGAGAACAAGTTCCTTGGAATAGCTCGTTCTCCATCTGCTGGGGCCACATTAGCAACTCCCATACAAAGTATATGAGACGTTAATGTACAGTAGCCAAGCGCAACATTCGAGATGCAAGCTCAGCTTGCGTGTCGGATGGAATCGGATGGGTAACGAATAAGCACAGCGCTTGAGCCATTCTGCTGTAAGGCTCGAGCATTGTGTTTAATAGCCAGGCTGTGATCAGGTCCCTGGTCTTCAAAACATTTGAATAAACCTTATGATTTGTAACCACCTTTGTGTGTAATTCGAGCATTCATGAGCTAGTTCCCATTCTCTTTTCTGTACTAGGCTCCGGCCTGTGGACGTCGCATTTATGAAAGCTCTCCATGAGAAGGTGAACATCGTTCCTCTGATTGCCAAGGCTGACTGTCTGATTCCAAGTGAAATACGAAAACTTAAGGAACGGGTGAGGCTACAAGGTCTTCTATCAAATTACTGAATTTTGGATCAATTAACAAATAGAAACAAAAGAATGTTCACTTTTTAGTACTCTAATTATTAGTCCTCCTTTGATTATCAGCTTAGAAGCACGATATGGTGGATATACTTAAACCATAACGTTTAATGAATTGCCACTAAGAGAATCTGCTGCTTTAACTCAGTCAGACACAAACTGACAAACAGATAAAGGACACGTGACAAATACAAAGCTCAGATTTCCCCTATGGCTAGAGGACAAAATGTTATTGAATAACCAAATTCTGAAACTAGAGCAAAAATATCCTGACACCGTAGGAATGTGAACCTTTACGGGATCATGATAAATAGGAAAGGAGGAAAAGTTATTGCACTGGTATAATCAGAGCGGTAGCACAGTGAACATATCTTGCATACACGGTAACTAGTCCGCCTGAACTGGACATATACAAAGAAAGAGTGACTAGAAGCGCTTCAGATCAGTCCTCTCTGAAAAGTAACACTATTGCCATAGGAGACCAAAATCAAAAAAGGAGATTTAAAAATCACTCTTCACCCATCACTGCGCGTTTCGCCTACAGAGTGGCGTCCTCAGGAGTGTACTGGGAGTGATAATAAGTATAGTGTCTGTGAAGATACAGCAGACCACGATATTGGTTTATTTCTAGTAAGATGGGAATCTGCGAACTCTACCTAATAAACTAAAACCACAGCTGTATTGTATTACTTTCAGGGTTATTCAAAGAGAATCAAAAAGTCACCGCACGTTCGGTGACTTTTCGTTCTCTTCAGTTCGGCGCGATTAGGCGATCCCATTTCAGCGACCCTGCTGTGTATTCAGCAAGCACCAGAGGGTCGTCGTAGTGCAGGGAAAAGCTGCCGCAAACCCGACAAACACTCACCGCAAAACCCAGTGAACGCACACCGAAACCCGCAAAAATATCTGGATTAATATTCAAAAAAACAAAAGAGAAACCACAGACCCTCAGGCTAGTGGATGAGGACAGCAATCACCTCACCTCATAGGCACTTGAAGCTAGAGGTGAACACCCTGAACAGGATTGAACCCTAATAGACTATATATCACAGAAAAGAGAAAGCAAAAACTTCCTCAAACGAACCTCAGGGTGCTGAATTAAAACATAACTTTTAATAAAATAAATATTATTAAAAGTTATGTTTTAATTCAGCACCCTGAGGTTCGTTTGAGGAAGTTTTTTCTTTCTCCTTTCTGTGATAAACATCTGGATTAACCCTGCCAAACACGCCGGAGAAACCCGAGCAGCTGCCGCTCACAGCGCAGAGCAGCCGCCGGAAAAAGCCGACAACGCAGACGAATGGAGTGAAAAAAAAAAACTGTACGCTTGAATGTTTGAAAAGTGAAACGCTGTTTGCAAAGAAACGACAGAATGAAAATGTCTGAAATTTACATATAAGATCCAATGAATGATAATAAAAAGGGCTGTTACAGAAAAAAGGAAAAAAATCCATAAAAATGCCTAAAAGATCCAAAAAAATCTATACATAAAGAGACTTTTTACTGCAGAATATTATAATCAACGGTTTATTACATATTGAATAATAACGGGAAACAGCAGGGCAATTCGGCAACTTTTCCCTGCTGTTTGGTGTTCTCTGAATAGACGAAGCATTGCTTCTCTATGGGGATTTCACTGCCCTCGAACAGGCAACGAACAGGCACCGTATGTGCAGGCAATTCGCCAACATTTGGCGAACTGCCTGCTCTCTGAATAGCCGAATGGCCAGGAAAGGTAACGTATGCAGAATTTCACTGTCCGGTTACCTTTCGCGGCCACAATTCAGATCTCTGAATAACTCTGATAGTATCTCCTCTGATCACACGTTTATGCCGGGATGCCATTTATTGTTAGCTACAGGCTTTTTTGGGAATTGCAGTCCATTAACCCCCAGAGGGCCTTATTTGATGTTGCCTGCTATTATTTATTGTGTTTTCTAATCTTCAATTGAAAGTTATGTCTTCTACTTTCTTATGTTCCCTTTTTTCCACACATTCTCTCTTTCATTTCTTTCCTAATTGTATTTTGGTATGGTTCTTTTTCTGCACGGTCTCTTCAGATCAGAGAGGAGATTGATAAATTTGGTATCAAGGTTTACCAGTTTCCCGAGTGTGACTCAGATGAGGATGATGAGTTCAAGCAACAGGACAGGGAATTAAAGGTAATCACAGAAATAATTATATTTGTCCACTCACCTTCATGTGACTGCGAAAGCTCATATGAAGAAATCAATTTGGATATGCCATATTATAGACTAGTGTAACCATAGCTCCCTTTATCTTTGTGCCCTCACCCTCCTTGGCATCCTTGCCCACACTTTACTTGGCCTCTGTGCCTGTTGGAGAGGTGTAAATGCTGGCCTCCTGCCAAGAGATCGTGGACCAAGTTGGCAAAGCCAGTTCTCAAGGACAAAATGCATGGGGGTCACCAAACAGTTAATGATTTACAAATACATTTAATCTTAACTGTATTTTTGAATTTAGTTTGTTAGACATACAATGTAGATGTTTCTGTTCTGTTTTTTTAGTTTAATCTGATTCTGTGTTTATTGTGTAATTAATTAGGCTTCAGTGTCCTTTAGAAATGCAACTCATGTAGATAATGTATTCTGTTGATTGTGTTATGTCACCCCCCCCCACTCTGCTGTCCATAAAACTGCTCTCATTTTCATTAAAGATTCTTTCATTTTCCCCATGCACTAAGTGTGTGTCTGGGGCTACAATACGATCCTAGCATTAAAACGCGTGCGCAAGGGAGGAAAAACTGCGCCTGCAGTTTTCCCTTTTTGCGCCAGCGTTTTAACGCTAGATTACAATGCAGGCGCAAAAAATGCTGCCTGCATTGTTACCGCACACTACGGGACGGGATGCTCGTGGCAGCGCTGAGCGCAGCCGCGAGCATCCACTCGATGGAGTCCATAGGAATCCATTGAGTTTCCCCCTGCCGGTCACATGAGCCCTCGCAAGATCTGGCCGGTTGGCGTAGTGATACGCAGGAAGAGACTGGGGGGACTTTTTCCCCCAGTCTTTCCCTGCTCCCGCCGGACGGAGGAGGCGGTCGGAGCCACGGGACAGGAGGTGAGAATCTGACTTGTTTGTTTTTTTTAGGCTGGTGTTAACGGATTCTGCAGAAGCGGAATCCGTTAACACCAAGTCCTGGCTGTGGTTAACTTTCTGCTAACCAGAGTCGGACTTTAATCAGCACTGGGACATTGTAATCCTAACGCTGATTAACACTTTGCGCTCCCCATGTTAAGCATAGGGAGCACAAAGTACAGTAACCTCACGCTGAAAAGCGCAAGGTACCAAACGCAAACGGGTTACTTAACCCGTTTGCGTTTGGATCGTAATATGTGGTAGACACCGCGGCTAACGTTAATGCTCACGCAGGTGAGCGTTAACATCAAGAATGTAATGTGGCCCCTGGTGTTTTGGGGAGAGATGCATTGCACTCCCTCAAGTTCTGGCTGAGGGTTGTGAGAAGCTGCTGCGGATCAGCTTGGCTGAAGAGAAGGGACAGACGCTGTAGCAGCTTTGGGTCTGGTCCACAAGCTGGAGACCAGTGCACCCCAGTTGCTTTTACAACTAGTTAATATTTTGTTGGATGTTTTAAAATATATTTGTTTGCAGGTATCTACGTGTCAAGACTTTACAGCAGGGATCTTAAACTTTGGCCTCCTCCAGATGTTTCTGAACTACAACTCCCATGATTCTCTGGCTATGTACTGCATTTAAAGAATTCTGGTAATTGTAGGCAAACAACATCTGGAGGGTCAGAGTTTGAGATCCCTGCTATTTGGTTTATACTCATTTTCTTTTTCATCCATCCATCCATTCATCAAATATGGATATTTCTCACTAGCCTTCCCCCCCCCCTACAGGAAAGTGCACCTTTTGCAGTCATTGGCAGTAATACAGTAGTAGAAGCCAAAGGTCAAAGAGTACGAGGCCGTCTATACCCATGGGGTATTGTGGAAGGTGAGCGTTGGATAATAAAAGCTTTTCTGTGGTACCATGATAGATATGATATGATATTTTTACTTTATTATCATTATGACACTATTAAACATTCTACAAATAGAACATATTATTTATTACAATATTTTATATTACTGTATTTAATTCGCAATACAACTCTGCCTCTTTGATTGTATGTACACAGTGGAGAATCAGTCGCACTGTGACTTTGTGAAACTGAGAAACATGCTCATTCGGACGCACATGCATGACTTGAAGGATGTTACATGTGATGTTCACTACGAAAACTACCGTGCACAGTGCATCCACCAGATGACCAGGTGAGTGCTATCGTATCCATACCTCGAGTTCTTCTGTAAAGCCTCTTTAGCATCTTGCTGCATCTTGGAACTCGTGCTTATCTTTCTTTCCTTCTTTCCACCCTGAAAGCAGATTCTGCATCTACCAAATTAACTACACCCACAATAAACAGATTCACTAACACACTTACACTAATCCACTTACTAAACTTAAAAAAGTGCCATAACCAGTTATTTTATAAAGGTAAAGGGAGTTTATTAATTTCTTTGCTACAAAGTACTTTATTATGTACGAAAAATGTTTTTCAACCAAAATTATTCATTTTGACACAACTGGCATTTGAAAGCTGCTATTTAGCAGCACTGTAGTTTTGAGCCTTGTAGATGCCTGTACAATGATGTATGGAGAAGGTTGGACCTTTCCACAGCTGATTTGTATGGATATAGGAACTGACTGGAAACTCGTAGAACCTGTTAAACATGCTTGTTGTATTTAATTTGTGTATTTAAAGGACTACTTGGGTTAAACCAGTAAGGGGAGGAAACGGGGGTTAAAATTAACCCCTCCTGAAGCCCTTCATATCCCCTTCCCTTTTTTAACCCTCTAGTTTCTTTTTAAAACTTAAATTAATCCAGCACTGGTCTCCCTCTGAGCTCTGCTGGACATGACATGCTACCAGCAGCATGTCACGTGACTGCAGGGGGCTGTACACCAGAAGGCATTGAGAGCGATTGGTGGCACCAATTTCCCAAAGGTCTTGAAGCCCCTGAACCTGACTTGGCTCCTGCACTTGGCAGATTCAGCCCTCCAGGAACCCTTGCTTCTCCCCAAAGTGGACACACTCTGCAGAGTGTCCCTTTAAGTCTGCTCTGTAATATGTCGCTATTGTTTGACACAGCGCGTCATTTTCTACTATGGTGGAGAAGAGGCACATAAAACATGCTCATAATTCCAAAAAATATGTTATTTACTCCCAATTAATTTTTTACATCCAAAGAGATGGAATAGTTATGGTGACATCCTCTAAGCCAGTCAATGGTTTATATTTAATTAACAGACCGATATGCCTAGTTTGCTATAATGATATCTTTACCAATACCAAACAAGCAGTGCAGGCTGTCGCTTCTTGCCGATTCTTGCACTAGAATCCATAAATGATGTGACTTGAATTAATAAGAAGCGCAATGGTGGTTGTTTTAGTTGAGAAAATGATCATTTTCATTACAGGACCTGTGTTAATTTTACATATGGAAACCACCCCGTAGCTCGCTGTATGCCTGTATACCCGCAACAGACTTTAAACCTTGACCTGGCATTGCTTTGCTTCCACATAGTTACTAATAACCTCTAATACTATTAACCTTACCTGCCCTGAACCATTTTTATTCCATGATAAATAATTGAGCGATGACATATGTCACTTTTTGTCTTTTTAAGGTATGAAGAAAAACAGAACACTGCACCAAGGTTAGGGTCATGACCAAATACTAATAATAGTGTGAAAAGCCATACTTACTAAATGGGTGTAGAGAAATGCACAACCAAGTATGAAACATGTCTGCTCATGAAGCATGCAGAATATAAATCTGTATTAACATCTGACTATTGATGGTCTGTTTGTGACCTCACCACAGCTAGCCTGGAGCACAGACACACAGAGGTCACCCCTGGACCTCTAGGACCGTGGCTACATATTTTATTATGACAGATAAGAACCAGAAGGCCAGTCTGTGTCCAGTCTAATCTGATTATTTTTCCATCCAAGAATAATCATAAAATGTTAAAGATTATAAATGGATGATAAAAAAAGAACAACCAAAACAAAACTGATTTTTAGATGTAGATCTAAGGCACAAACTAAGTGGTTTATATTTTCTTCTTAATTATTGTGTATTGGTATTTCCAGGAACACGCCTGTGGGAACATTCTCTTTTATATGAGACAGGAAGTTGGAAATGAATCACCGTCTTAAATAATATGTTGCCATAGAGATTAAATATTCACACACTATCAAACATATTGCAAAATAAAAAATGTTCTGTTCAACTGAAATATCACTTAAAGTAGTACACACATATCTATAAATGATAATTAAAAGGCACAGGCAAGGCCTTGGTTCACCTGAATTAGAAAACTTTATTACGCTTGATCACCTCACAAAGCGAGACATAAGAAAGATTGTACTAGGGTGCGGAGGAGTGCTTAACCATACATCTATATGTATAACAAACCTAAGCACACATAACTAAAATATACACTTTATTAAAGGTGACTAGAAACATCTGAATAGCCATACTGTAAATATAATTTCATGGGTAATACAATCATATTTTTTATGCTCTTGGTAAGACAACCATACAAATAGGTCGTGTGTATACAAGCATTGTTGGAAGGGCAATAGATAATGGTGCAAATAATGAACATAGCACATGAAAACAACACTTTGAGGCCTGTTGTCATTATTTATCATTATATGTACCATTATTTTCTATTTCACTAATGATTTCTGTATAGATATTAGCTGTTTGGATGTCTTGCTGTCATTTTGTCAATGGGTATTACCCATGAAATTATGCATATCTTTATTAGGCCATCTAAAATAAAAAATCAGCAGAACAAAGTGTATATTTTTATTCATGTTGTGGTGTTTGTGCATTTAAAGCCTACATATGGTTTTACTCATTCCATATGCATGATAAAAACGAGTGTCATGCTTTTCTTGTTAAAGGTCCTTCATTCAAAATGTGCTTCTACAAGAAGCAATGAAAGCGAGGCACCCTGTTCCAAGTCAAGCTGTACGCTGTAGTTACTGTTCAGCTTTTTCTTTAGGCTGCTGAGCAAAACATTTAGGGCTATATTACATTCTTCACGCAAAAAGCGAAAATCTTTGCGCCAAGCGTTAAACTTTTGCTCGTGCAAATCACCGCTGGAATTACAATCCTTGCGTTTTTTTTCTTCCGCCGATCAATTGCGCGCACAAACAGTACACGCACAAATGCAGGCGCAGTACTGTCTCGCGCAAAAATCTTTGCGCGAGCAGTTTTTTGCACCCATTCAGCCAAACAAAATGAAGAAACACACCTATCAAGCGCAACTGAATTGCATCTGCCAGAGGCATCGGAGACGGGTTCTGCGTCTATGATGCAAAATGAGCACATATACTGCAGTAATAATCCACACACACACACCTGCCATCATCCATTATATTATTGCTGCATTACTTTTTATGTGCTGTTTTTTTTGGGTTAGCCAGGTTGTTCAGATATGCCGTTAACACCAACGTTTAGGAGTTGCTAAAATTATGCGTGCAAAGGCTATGCGGTAATTATCGCAAATAGATTGTAATACCATCCTCTTACCAGCGCACATTCGCATTTGCGCTCACAATATTAAGAATAGGACGCGTGCAGTACAGTAAGCTCGCGCAGGTTTACCCGTGGTAGACGATTGCATTGGTTGTTGCCTGACTATGTAACATGGGATTAGGCGCAAATGGTTTTACCCCACGCGTTAATGTTTTTTTGCGCCGGCGCAAACGTTTGCGTGAAAATGGTAATTTAGCCCTTATTCTTCACATCAGCCTATAAGCCAAATAATATGTGAACCCTTCAGGCTCCCTGCAAAACTCAGCTTGATACATCTCCTCCTCTTGCAGGAAAAATACATGTCAGTCCCTATGTGTACCACTGAATCTTATATTGATCTTGCGGTAACACAAGGGAGTGCAATGGGTAATGGAAGCATTTATTATTTTTGCTGTTGATACTAGTGGTTGACATAAAAATTACATAGAGATCCTGTGGCAAACTGGTGGCCCCACTGACTTTGGTCCACAAAATACCACACTTGCAGGTTAATGGTGCACCTTGAATTGTGCCTAATGATGGGAACGCAAGTTTTAGAAAATCACATAATGAAAAACGGAGAAGAATTCCATAAATCTTAATTTAAATGGTCATTAAGTGATTTGTATCAGTAGTGAT
The DNA here is from genome assembly GCA_009667805.1 of Leptobrachium leishanense. NCBI lineage: Eukaryota > Metazoa > Chordata > Amphibia > Anura > Megophryidae > Leptobrachium > Leptobrachium leishanense. The sequence goes on along the minus strand of CM019063.1, from coordinate 162,562,736 downwards.
GTTGGTTTGTGAGGCTCAAAAACATTTGTCTCCAAACATCACTAGGTCCATTTTTGAAGATACAGCTGTTCCAAAATTCATTCTTTGAAGTCACATTCATTTTATGGTTAAAACCAGAATTGGAAACATTGTTGACTATTGCTATATTGATGCCTGGATCCAGATCTTGGCAAGATGAGCACTTGTCCATTCAGATAAGATTGCTAGCGTTTGTCTTTCTTGTCTGGTCACTCTGAATAATCAGCCCTTCTTGTCACTAATATGGATGTTAATAGACTGTCTTCCTGTAATAAAGTTTCATCTGCTGACATCTTCCCACATAGAAATTATTATAAGCAAGCAAAGCTGATAAAGGAGCAATTAACATTAAAGGGATAATCCATTAAAAAAAAGAGTTCCTTTTTTGCTCTTAAATAGCCTCTGCCCAACCTTTTAAAAAATAATTTTGGCCAATTTTGCTCACTTTTTTTATCCTTGCGGCACACCGCTCCTTCTTTTAGGCTCAGGGATCCAGAAGTCCCTGAAGCTAGCTAATGAATTTGTGGCCCTACACTGCTTGCGTAGCATAGGAGCTGCAAATTGCGCACGTTCCACAGCACCTACACAGAACGATGGATCGGAGCTTCATCAATGCGCAGATCCGATCCATCGGCTGCCACTCGGAGACCGATCTCTATAGCGATTGGTCTCAATCTGGTGACCAGCAGATGGGAAATTCAAAAATCCCGGCTGCTGTGACGTTGGGTGGATTGGAGGAAACTCTTCCAGTTCACCCTGCGATTTCACCAATGGGGCATTCCACACATCCTGGCCACTTTAAATCCGTAAAGTGATCGGGATGAGTAGAGTGTCCCTTTTATTTTGAATTTATTCTGAACAAGGTTGAAGATAGCTTTCTGATGGCTCATACAACGGCTCACCACTGTATAACTGTTTCACAAATGTGAAATTGTAATTTATTTTTCATTCATCCTTTTGTGATTTTTGATTTGCTATTTAAACAGAAATTGTCTTTCTATGTGATTTACAGCAAATTGACTCAGGACAACAGGATAGAGAGCCCCATTCCAATTCTGCCATTGCCAACTCCTGATGCCGAGACAGAGAAACTGATCAAAATGAAGGATGAGGAGGTGAGTATTACTCTGCCCACACTCACGCTCACCTTATTTCTGTTAAATTTCAATTTTAGATAAACAAAAACAAATTTTCCCTCTTATAATTACCATATATGGAATGCCATAAACCTTTTTCAAGTTTCTTCTTATATAGCAAAAAGAAGGGACGCATGCACGCCATGGCGGAGACAGTAAAACCAGCCACACGCAAGATAGCTGCAATATGTCTGCCTTTCTTTGTAGACAAACCAATTTATTAGAGTTCAAAGAACTTATAGCCAGTCACATACAGATATATTTCTACGTCAGAGTTGAAACAACAGTGAGGCATAAGCACTTATTACCATATATGGTTCACAAGAAATCTTTTTCCTATCTTCCCGCTTCTGCGCACATTTTCCTGCACTGAACATAACAGGAAATCGGCCAAGCCCATATCCTATAGAAGGAACAACTGTCTATATGTGTCACGGTGGCCCCCGCACCCCCCCGGCGCCTGGCAGCAGCTTCCTCGCTGCTCGCTGGCCAGGCGCCGAGTGATATTGCGGGCGCTTCCGCACACGTGGGACGCCGGGGGGCGGGGCCTGGCGGCGAGACGCGGACCCGCCGGGTTTAAAGCCCAGACTCACAGAGACGCCGGTGCCCTGACGTGGTAGTTACTTCCCGCAGAGCTCTTGTATATTTTGACTAATTAACGATTCTGTGTATGACCCTTGGCATTGGCAAACTAACGATTCTGTGTATGACCCTTGGCATTGGCAAACTAACGATTCTGTGTATGACCCTTGGCATTGGCAAACTAACGATTCTGTGTATGACCCCTGGCATTGGCGAACGAACCACTCTGTGTATGATCCTTGGCATTGGCGAACGAACCATTCTGTGCGTAACCCCTGGTATTGGCATTAACTCTTCTAATTCTGGTATTGAGGTCAGTCTGTGTGGCACCCTAAGCACACATCAGATTACCCCTTGTTGTTAGGGTCTTGGGAAGAGCTAATTGTTCTAAGGTCTTGTGTATCATTCTATGTCTGCCTAGTCGTGCCGACCACTCTAAGGATCGGAAGGGTAGAGAGTGTCCTGCGTCTAGGGACCACTAGTCAGATAAGCAGAAGGATCCGTGACGTCTCTCTTGTATGTGCTCTGTACTGCCATTCTAGTAGTCTGTCTAGTCGTGCCGACCACTCTAAGGATCGGAAGGGTAGAGAGTGTCCTGCGTATAGGGACCACCACTCTAGTATCAGGGGGATCCGTGACATTACGTCAGGGCAATGGATCCCGCAGACCTCTCTAATCAGTTGACCCGTATTGCAGCCAGACAAGAAGAGCAGGACCATAGAATGGACCAGATTGCTCTTGCCCTGCAAACCCTGTTAAATCGATCCAGTTCTGGAACTGCAAGCCCTCCAGACCCAGTAGTGCCTAGGGTCAGTTCGGCCGCTCCCGAGGGATGTAGGCTCAGTATGAAGGCACCCGTACGCTATGATGGTACACCAAACTTATGCCGGGGCTTTCTGACCCAACTCGAGATCCTGTTCGAGAACAATCCAGGGTCCTGTATGTCTGATAAAGCCAAAGTAGGCTATCTGATTAATCATCTAACCGAAAAAGCTTTATTATGGGCCACGCCCTTGTGGGAGAATAAGAAACCCATCATTTATGACTATGAGGGTTTTACCTCCGAGTTAAAAACGTACCTTTGATCCCTCTAGAAGGGCTACCAATGCGGGTAGATCCCTGTTTCACATCAAACAGGGTAATAGGAGGGTCTCCGACTATGCCATAGAGTTTAAGACTTTGTCTTCTGAGGTACACTGGCCGAACGACGTTTTAACCCTAGCCTTTACCGAAGGCCTGAACGAGGCTTTTATGTTTGAGTTGGCTCCCTTAAAATTACCAGAACATCTGGATCATTTGGTTGATTTCTGGCATTGCCATGGACGATCAAATCAGGGAAAGGAGACACCCAGGGATAGAGAAGGGTCCTGCCCCTTTGCCCTTAGTACCCAGACACACCACTACATCAGGCAACCCGGAGACCGCAAAGACTGATGTACCGGCCGTTGAAACCATGCAGATAGGAAAAAACGGGTATTTCAGAGGCAGAAAGAGCTCTCAGAAGAGAAGGGGGCTCTGCTTTTATTGTGCTGGGGCAGATCATTTCCGCCTTCAATGTCCTCAGAGACCCAGGGGTAGCAGGGGTGAGACTAACAAATCAGGTCAAAGAACAGCTAATAACCAGGTTATCGGTTCTCTGTATGCCTCCTTTGTGGACGATGAAAAAAAAAAAAAACCCGGATTCTGGTACCTATCTCCCTCATCTGGGAGGGGGTTCACTCGAGACTGAGGCATTCCTAGACTCTGGAGCCTCAGGTAATTTTATGGACAGATGTTTTGCCGCCAAAAACCTCTTACCTCTGGTTCTAAAGGAGAGGCCTCTAATGGTGGAAGCCATAGACGGAAAACCCCTGTCATGTCCCCATATCACTCACGACACTATTGATGTATGCATGACTACAGGAGTTCTGCACCGTGAAACCATACCGATTCCAGATTATCGACTCTCCCTCATGTCCTGTCGTTCTTGGGTTCCCATGGTTAATAGAGCATAACCCGGTGATTGATTGGGCCCAGCGAGATATAAAGTGTTGGGGTCCTAGTTGCCAGTCAAAGTGCCTGGGCAGGGTTAATGCGATTGGTAGCCTCAATATTGCTACAGCACCTCCTTTGTCCACCGAAGTCCCTGAATGTTATATGGCGCTAAAGGAGGTGTTCTCTAAAACCAGGACTGAGGTCCTACCACCGCATCGCCCTTATGACTGTGCTATAGAGTTGCTCCCTGGTACTATGCCTCCTAGAGGACACGTATACCCTTTGTCACAAAAGGAAAACGACATTATGGAGGAATATATAAGGGAGAATCTAGAGCGAGATTTATCAGACGATCCTCCTCTCCAGCAGGAGCAGGTTTCTTTTTCGTTTCCAAAAAAGAGGGTGACCTGCGACCTTGCATCGATTACAGAGGTTTGAATAGGATTACCATAAGAAATGCATATCCAATACCTCTTATAACAGAATTGTTCGACCGATTAAAAGGGGCCCGTATTTATACGAAACTTGATTTACGCGGAGCGTACAACCTGGTCAGGGAGAAGGGGCATGAATGAAAAACGGCTTTTAATACACGTAGCGGGCATTACGAATACTTGGTGAGGCCCTTTGGGTTATGCAATGCGCCAGCCGTTTTCCAGGACCTCATAAACGACACCCTAAGGGACTTTCTGCAAACGTTCGTTATAGTATATCTGGACGACATCCTGATATACTCTCCTGATAAGGACACCCATCACGTCCATGTGCAACAAGTGTTGAAGAGATTATTGAAGGCTGGTTTATATATTGTAAACTAGAGAAATGCTTATTCGACATAGAGACAGTGCACTTCCTTGGGTATATAATAACCCCTGAGGGTTTCCAAATGGATCCTAAAAAACTCTCAGCGATTCTTGACTGGCCTTTACCCCAAGGGCTTAAAGCCATCCAGCGGTTTCTGGGGTTTACTAATTACTACCGGAGGTTCATTAAAAAACTTTTCGGCCTTGGTAGCTCCCCTCACGGCTATGACTAAAAAAGGGCTGGTGAATCAGAAATGGACACCCCAGGCCAGTCAAGCCTTTGAGGCACTTAAACAGGCATTCACAACTGCCCCTGTTCTCCGACATCCAGATCCGGCTCTGCCTTTCCAGGTTGAAGTTGACGCCTCCGAGCTAGGTCTTGGTGCAGTCTTGTCCCAAAGGGAGGCACTCGACAAACCCTTGCATCCATGCGGCTTCTATTCCCGAAAGTTGTCCCCGGCAGAGAGGAACTATGATATCGGAAATAGAGAATTGTTAGCAGTTATCGCAGCCTTGACGGAATGGAGATACTTATTAGAGGGGTCTAGGGACCCCATTGTCATCATAACCGATCATAAGAATCTTACGTACATTGGAGATGCTAAACGGTTAAATGCCAGACAAGCGAGATGTTCATTGTTTCTTTCAAGCTTTAATTTCGTCCTCACATATAGACCTGGGTCAAGAAACATTAAAGCAGACGCATTGTCAAGACAATACGAATCCTACGAACATAACATCCAAGATCAGCATCCCATTGTACCCCAGGAAAGGATTATAGCCCTTACCACGATTAGTGTCTCGTCTCCTCTGATGTTAAGATTGCAGACCGCCCAGGGTACAGCTCCTGGGGGGAGACCTCCTGCGAAACTCTTTGTACCTGAGAACGAAAGAGAAGAAGTACTAAAACTTTATCATGATAACAAAACCTCTGGGCATATGGGGATCACCAAAACAGTGTCTAGTATACGTAACTCCTCTGGTGGCCCACGGTGCGCCGTGATGTTAAGGATTACATAACCGTGTGCGAGGTGTGCACAAGACATAAAAGTCCCAAAACAGCACCCATTGGTTTACTCCAGCCTCTGCCAATCCCCGAACGACCATGGTCGCATTTAGCTATGGATTTTATAGTAGAGTTACCCGAGTCAAAAGGGAATACTGTAATACTCACGGTCATTGATCGATTCTCCAAAATGGGTCACTATGTTCCTCTTCGGAAACTTCCTTCGGCAGCCGAACTGGTGCCCATTTTCATTACCAACGTGGTCCGCATACACGGTATTCCTCTTGGGATTGTCTCTGATAGGGGGACCCAATTCGTCTCCAGATTCTGGAAAGGGTTTTGCAAGAATGTGGGGATAGACCTATCCTTCTCTTCGGCCTATCACCCCCAGACCAACGGAGCAGCAGAACGAGCCAATCAAAATATAGAGAAATATCTCAGGTGCTTTATATCCGAACGACAAGATAACTGGTCAGACCTGATACCGTGGGCAGAGTATGCCTTGAACAGTGCAGTGAGCGAAGCCACAGGACATTCCCTTTCTTCACTGTTTACGGTTTTGATCCTCCCGTGCTCCCTGCTACATTTCCTGATACCGCGATTCCTGCTCTGGATGAGCATTTAGCATCATTGAAAGAAACTTGGGGAAGGGTTAAAAGGGCACTGGAGGATAGCAGTGGTATCCAGAAGATCAAGGCCGACAGACACAGGAGGCCGGCACCCGTGTATCAAGTTGGGGACAGGGTTTGGCTTTCTTCACGGAACATCAAGCTCTTAGTACCCTCTATGAAACTGGCACCCAGATACATAGGCCCGTATAAGATTCTGCGGCGAATCAATCCGGTCTCCTATGCTTTGGCACTGCCCTCCCATATCAGGATACACAACGTGTTCCACGTGAGCCTTTTAAAACCACTCTTGTGTAATCGGTACACCAGGGTCCGTGTCCCCCCTCCTCCTGTCTCTGTGGAGGGCGAGGAGGAGTTTGAAGTTGAGGCCATTCTGGACGCCAGGGTTTCTAGGGGGGTCCTTCAGTACTTGGTTGACTGGGTGGGCTACGGTCCAGAGGATCGCTCTTGGCTCCCGGCTACTGAGGTTCATGCTCCTCGGTTGGTGAGGGCTTTCTATTTGGCTCATCCCCGCGCTCCTGGGGGTCGTCCAGTGGCCGCCCGTAGAGGGGGGGGTTCTGTCACGGTGGCCCCCGCACCCCCCCGGCGCCTGGCAGCAGCTTCCTCGCTGCTCGCTGGCCAGGCGCCGAGTGATATTGCGGGCGCTTCCGCACACGTGGGACGCCGGGGGGCGGGGCCTGGCGGCGAGACGCGGACCCGCCGGGTTTAAAGCCCAGACTCACAGAGACGCCGGTGCCCTGACGTGGTAGTTACTTCCCGCAGAGCTCTTGTATATTTTGACTAATTAACGATTCTGTGTATGACCCTTGGCATTGGCAAACTAACGATTCTGTGTATGACCCTTGGCATTGGCAAACTAACGATTCTGTGTATGACCCTTGGCATTGGCAAACTAACGATTCTGTGTATGACCCCTGGCATTGGCGAACGAACCACTCTGTGTATGATCCTTGGCATTGGCGAACGAACCATTCTGTGCGTACCCCTGGTATTGGCATTAACTCTTCTAATTCTGGTATTGAGGTCAGTCTGTGTGGCACCCTAAGCACACATCAGATTACCCCTTGTTGTTAGGGTCTTGGGAAGAGCTAATTGTTCTAAGGTCTTGTGTATCATTCTATGTCTGCCTAGTCGTGCCGACCACTCTAAGGATCGGAAGGGTAGAGAGTGTCCTGCGTCTAGGGACCACTAGTCAGATAAGCAGAAGGATCCGTGACGTCTCTCTTGTATGTGCTCTGTACTGCCATTCTAGTAGTCTGTCTAGTCGTGCCGACCACTCTAAGGATCGGAAGGGTAGAGAGTGTCCTGCGTATAGGGACCACCACTCTAGTATCAGGGGGATCCGTGACAATATGCAGAATTGACACTTCGAAAAGAAGGGGGGAAAGTCACAGCCCATTTTATCAGAGCAGGCTTTTCACACTAATGCATTTTGAAATATGATACGTATTTCAATCACAGGACATTTATAATCATACAAAAAATGAAAATCTAACAATTTCTGCATTTTTTACAACTCTAGTATTTTTCAATTCAAGTATTTTGTAATTTTACAAATTGAAATTATGCCACAATTCTTCACAAATTCATTATTTAATCAAAACCTTTGTGATGCAATAAAGATTCTGATTGTAGAAGTTTTGAAAAGACGTCTAACCCTCAAGTACCTAGATGCCCGTTTTTGTGGTTTTTTTTATATAATCATATATATATGTCTCTGTATCTCCTAGATGTTATACAGCCCATTCATTCTTGTTCTGTTTCTGTCTACACCAGCTTCGAAGAATGCAGGAAATGTTGCAGAAAATGCAGCAGCAAATACAAGAGCAGTGAGAACCCAATCTTGATGGCACTTACCCCTCACATTTCCCATTACTCGATCCTGTCACCTCTAGGACCAGTACTGAGATGGATGTGATACATACGGACTCATTGCTGTATTTTATTTATTGCTGTCCGCACCGTCCCAGATGAACGCATCACTCTGTTAATTGACCTCTCCCAGTCCCTCAGGATGTTGCTACAGTGGAATCATGCACTATTCAATAAGGCCAATTATTTTATTTTTATGATACACCCTTCATCCCAAAAGGACCACAGGAGTAAAGGAAAATTTGGAAAACTAGCGGGACAACGCCACATCTTTATGAGAAAAAAGCAAGTTGGTCCTACACCACAGTGGGAGATAAATGCTCATCCTTTAATAAATGCATTGTGTATCTTCCACCAGGTTGTGTCGACAAAGCTAAATCATGCATTTCTTGAGGGGTGGGGAATGCTATTTTGTTTTGTACCTATATCCTTGCTACAAGAAAATCTTGTGTTCTTTTTTTTTTATTTGTACAGTGTTGCAGTATGTTGGACTCAGGTGTTTATTCTTTTTTGTTGTATCAATGTTTACTCACAGTAACAGTTACTCGTGTAGTAACCCTCTGATTATTATAGCGCAACAAGAAGGAGGTGATGCCTCAATGGGCAGAGAGAAGTCAGTGTGATATTAAAAGGTGATAAAATGCAAAAGTGACACAACAAGACTTTTATTCTCTTCATGTATAGACAGTGGTGGAGTTAAGCGCGTGCATTGCTAAGGTAAGCATTTAGTCAAGGGTTGAATAATCAACATAAATGAAAGGAGTTTGTGCAGTGTATGTTCTAGATACTGGTGGACAAATATAATTAGTGTGCTGTGTCAGTGAAGTAGGTGCATTTAAATAGAATTATGAACGGATTATGATGAGAAAAAAACATGCAATCTTGCTGAATGCTTTACATCTGTTTTAGTATCTAGACATAAACCAAACCCTATCCATGGCATTATTACTAACAGGTACAAATAAGGACAAAATTTTTGCAGCTTTTTAGATTGTGTTTCTTCTGTTTAGTACATCTTCCTTGGTAAGTGTGTGATATGGATTCATTTTTTTATGATGACGCTTGTAATGTTAATGCAGTAGTTTAATGCTAATTGTAACATATCTCTGTCCCAAATATTTAATAATGCATTTAAATGCATTGCAAAGAAACACCGGCAATCTATCAGCTCGTGTTGACTGCACACAGTACTATATACAACCCACAGTTAGACCGGATAATAAAAAAATGGGGCCTGCTGTCTTCACTTGAGGTCTGCAAGTCTGATTTAAAGCACGGGTTTCTACGCCAATACATAATGATACAAGTATAACCTACAAAACCTGGTCCCTAGGCATAACGATACAGATATACAGTGGATAGAAAAAATCTACACACCCCTGTTAAAATGTCAGGTTTCTGTGATGTAAATAAAATGAGACAAAGATAAATCATTTCAGAACTTTTTCCACCTTTTAATGTGACCAATAAACTGTACAACTCAATCGAAAAACAAATGGAAATCTTTTATTTGGAAAAAGGGTTCCGTCTTGCCACTCTACCCCATAGTCCAAACATATGAAGGCTACGGGAGATTGTTGTCACATGTGCCACACAACCAGTACTTGCCAGATATTCCTGCACCTCCTTCAATGTTGCTGTAGGCCTCTTGGCAGCCGCCCTGACCAGTTTTCTTCTCATCACATTTGGAGGGACGTGCAGTTCTTGGTAATGTCACCGTTGCGCCATATTTTCTCCACTTGATGATGACTGTCTTCACGGTGTTCCATGGTTTATCTAATGCCTTGGAAATTCTTTTGCACCTTCTCCTGACTGATACCTTTTAACAAGAAGATCCTCTGATGCTGTGGAAGCTTCTCTGCGGACCAAAGCTTTTGCTGTAGGATGCGACTAAGAAAATGTCAGAAAAGACCTGCTAGAACAGCTGAACTTTATTTGGGGTTAATCAGAGGGACTTTAAATGACGGCAGGTGTGTACTGACTCCTGTTTAACATGATTTTGAATGTGATTGCTTAATTCTGAACACAGCAACCCCCCCCCCAGTTATAAGAGGGTGTGCACACTTATGCAACCATATTATTTTAGTTTTTTATACCCCTCCACCTAAAAGATTTCAGTTTGTTTTTCGATTGAGTTGTACAGTTTATAGGTCACATTAAAAGGTGGAGAAAGTCCTGAAATGGTTTATCTTTCTCTCATTTTTTTACATCACAGAAACCTGACCTTTTAACAGGGGTGTGTTTGTATCTACTATATGATAGAGCAGGGGTCCGCAGCCTAGGCCCTCTAGGGACACTATTATGTGCCCTAAGCTAAAAGGGGGACGCTAAGGGGAAAAGTTTGCAGTTGCAAATCTCAACCTTAGCATCCCCGTTTTAAAAGTAGATTACGGGGCAGGCGCTGAATCCAACACCCTGTCCCGTAACGGCTGCTAGGCTCCAGGATGCTCGGGGCAGCGCTTGCACGTTGTCACAAGCATCCCCTCCTGGAGTCCATAGGATGCTGGGTCACATGACTTGCAGGATCTCGCCTCTCATGAGATCCTGCAGCTTCGCCGAGGGAGACTGTGGACTTTTTTCCCCAGTCTTTGTTCGTAGCGGCCAAAAGCAACATTTTCAGTTGGCCACAGCGGTTAATAATTAGCGTTAGGACTGTGTGATCGTAACACTAATTACTCTCTGCTTACACTTTGTGCTCCCCATGTTAAGCACAGGGAGAGCAAAGTACAGTAAACTAGCGCTAATACCATTGCGCTAACAGATTTTTTTAACTAGTTAGCGTTACGACCAGATCACCTCTCAATCGTTATCAGCTAAATTAATATGTGAATGCTAGCGCTAAAGTTAAGGAGGTGATAGGGCCCTAGATGTTTTGGGAACAAATTTCCTTTTAGGCTCGGCCACTCTAACGAGTACTTGAGCATCATGGGAGATGTAGTTCCAAAACATCCGGAAGGTCAGGGATAAAGAGCCTGGTGTCTATACTTGGCAATACAAGTCTGGGTCACAGAAGCTTGTAATTACTCATAGGTGTGAGACGCAGGACCTGATGAGATACAGAGAGGTAAGCAAATGGTAAAACAGACAGAGGTCAACATATTATTGAATAAATGCTATCACTAGAAAGGACCAAACCTAACTGTAACTCTCACTTAAACGTCTCTGTAGATAAATATATTTTATAAAGGATCACTTCTCTCTATCCGAAATGATTTTGTAGTAAGTGATGCGGCAACTGTTTCTTTACCAAAGTCATCATAATGCTTATTTCTTGGCACAACAAAAGAAAGGAGGAAAAAAGGGTGACCGCAAAGCATACGCTATCCACTATGATCATCTCAGTAGCAAATGGTTTGCTAAATATTTGGCATAATGTGTCATAACGAACTCAAAACTCTGATTCTTCTTTATATCTAAAAACCATGGACTGTATTCCAGAGCTGTTGTAAAGTCTCAGAGCCATTATAGTCTAAGTTTGCAACAGCTCTGGTTAAGTAAACATCCCCATTTATCCTGCTACGTTTTGAGATGCAACATTTGCTCCCTCCACCCAAAACAGTTACATAATAAAACAATCTTAATATACCATAACATATCTTCTTGTCCTTACCACTGATGCACTTTCATAGTGTGTAATGAATTGAATATCAAACACTGCTATGCATTACACAAACCGTTCAATGTGGGATACCTGTATTAGTGTGACATATATTGATAACTTCTCTTATTTCATGTTTAGTGGGTCATATGTAGAGAACGTATGTTAGACAAAGTACTAAAAGTGGAGAAGTCAACCTGAAAGTCAATGGAGTGTTTGTCCTTTTGCTTGGGTACCTGTTACATATGTATGATTAAGCCATTATTTTCATCAATGATAACAAAGAAATGAAGAGACACGGATATTATATTAGACCCGTCCCATCGGATGCTATGGCAATACCTTAAAATTAAATATCCATGGGAAGAAGACCAGGCACGCATATCATCCGTCAGCATGATGTTGGCTTTGTGTCTGAGTGTCATGGTTGTTCCAAATAAATAACTCCTTTGGTGGTGCCAGGCTTTATCCGTTAGATGTTATTTTGTTATTAATGTCATCTGCAACGTCCATACTATACACTTGAAGGCTATTGCCCTAGGTCCAGGACCATTGCTATTAATTAGCTCAAGGATATACATTCCACTGCTTGTTAATACAACCTATTCTGCTCGCTGTCTATTTCAAATGCCTCCACGGGAATGCCTGGAAATCTGAATATACTGACAGTCTACAGTTGAGAATACGTTACCTGTTACACATGGAGCTTGTTTACTAGGTAAGCTTACATCATATTGTTGTAGATGAATAAGTAAACTTCAGTTTCATCGTACTAATAAAGCACCACCGACTCAATGCCATCATGGATGATTTGGGAAAGAAGGGGATAAACAAAGCTACTGCCTGACAGCCCTGTGCCTATGTCACCTTACAAACAAGGTGCAAACCTCTAACCAACAGTATCCCACCTCTTACTGTGCATTCCTGCTCCTTGAATATTTCTTATGCCGATCGTTACTGTAATTAATGTTTACAACCTGAGAATCCTAATAAATATTTAAAAATCACCTGCACTGATGTGTCTGTTTTGTACTGCATTGTAGGTCCCATGTTTACTACTTGTAGATACACATTGACGTACATCAATTCAACGTTCTTGAACCCAGGACATACTAGAAAAAGATAGCAATCTCAATGTATCCTTCCTGGTAAAATAATTTATAAATAAATAAATTCATGAACAAATACACTTTCATACTACTTGGAGTTATGCCGAGATGTATTGCATAGTAAGAGAAGCCTAACATTTCTGGGCGGTTTTAGGGGAACGTTAAAGGAATGTTATTTTCATGCATTTAGAGAGAAAATCATACTTTCCTAGCAGACTTGAGACTCTGGGAAGAATAAAATGGCCTGAGGCACCCTGGTGTTGTAGAAAGGGGAATCTTTATTGGTGTCAACAATGTTGCAGGTGAGAGAGAGGAGCAAATATAGTGAAAAGCAAGATGGTAAACGAGAAGCAGAGAGAAGAAGACACAACAATAAAGTGAGTGTTCAAATGTTATGTGGGACTCGATATATACGTAGGGCCCTATTCACTTCCGAACGCTAAAATGGGGACGTTAATAGGGAAAAGCTGTGCCTGCGGGATTCGCTGTAGCATCCCCGTTTTAGCCTGATATTCCAGGGCAGGCGCGGTCTCAGCAGCTTGCCCTGGAACGCAGTGCTACCAGCAGTGATACTCAAGGTAGTGCTTCCGTGCCGCTACAAGTATCACCTCCTGGAGTCCATAGAACTCCATGGAGTGATGTGCTTCCTGGCCGCGAGCCCTGCTTGAGTTCGCTCACTCGAGATGGTGCTGCGGAGTGATCGTGGATGGAGACTGGGAACTGTTTGAACAAGAAGCAGCGGATTGGTCCACCGTGTTCGCCACGGGATGAGGGGCGAGTATCGGATTTATTGAGGGGATTTTTAGGGGGTGCTAAATGATTCCGCATAAGTGGAATCAGCACCAGCTTTTACGAGTAGCTAAATATTTGCCTTGCGCATCAGTGCAGTAATTAGCGCTAGCAGTTTGTAATACCTGCAGGTCATGGAACTGGTGTCCGGCGCTAATATTCATAATCTTCGGCATTCAGTAGAGGCTGTCCAGCCTGGGGAGCACGTACTCAGTACATCACGTTGGTGAATGCAAAGTGAAAAAAGGAAGAGAAAAAGAAAATTTTGTGCAGACTGTATTATCCCAATATGAATAATTGCAGGCAGAGGGTATACTCACATTTTCTGGTGCCAATTTAAACAAAGAGGCACCAAAACGAAGACAAATCGGTGAATTAAACCAAGGTTCACCCACTGATGAAGCTGTATTCAGCGAAACGCGTCTGAGGTGTATTTTATTGTCATTTTAAATAAACCGTTTGGGAATTCTTCACCTTGTATGACTCTTGGTGACATTGTTCCTGTGGTATCCTGAACTGACATCTTGAAGGATCGAGTTTCCTGATCTCTGCATCTCTGATAGGGGAATCGGTGCCCCTTGGTTTAATTCACCGATTTGTCTTCGTTTTGGTGCCTCTTTGTTTAAATTGGCACCAGAAAATGTGAGTATACCCCCTGCCTGCAATTATTCATATTGGGATAATACAGTCTGCACAAAATTTTCTTTTTCTCTCTTCCTTTTTTCACTTTGCATTCACCAACGTGATGTACTGAGTACGTGTTCCCCAGGCTGGACAGCCTCTACTGAATGCCGAAGATTATGAATATTAGCGCCGGACACCAGTTCCATGACCTGCATCTCTTTCTTTAAACGGACTTGGGGATTTACCGTTTTTCCTGGTTAGCACGGCAGCTGCATTTCTAATCCGGCCAGTATAAACTATTTGGTTTAACATATTATTTTTCCCTTTTTTTTCAAACTATGAACAATTGTTTTGCACACTAGGTTATGATTTGTATGGACTGCTGAACAATTGTTTCGTTATATATATATATATTTATTTTTTATTTTTTATGCCACACTCCATTTATTTCACATTTATGTAATTTAATATTTTTTGTCTTTATCCCTCGTTTGTATTTTGGTTTAAAGGCTATAACCCTGCTCATTGGAGCGCATTAATCATTAGTGCTTTATCCTTAGCACTCTGTAGAGCCTTTTTTATTTTTTGGTTTTCAGCAATTGATATATACCAGTGCTTTATATACAGCACCTGGTCAAATCATTGTGCTTAACCTACAGCACTTTGTTTAGTAATTGCCACTGCAACACTTATCGTCACTTATACGGCAGTATCTTCTTTTTTTTTTTTTTTTTGCTTGTGTGTTTATTTTTATTCATTTTATTATATTTATTTATTTTTTGTTGCCACAACTTCCTTCCTTTTTTGACCAATTTGTGGTTGGCAACTTGGCACTACTGTTTCATACTTAAACGAGTCTCTACTCATTTTTTCTTCTCTTTTCTTGATTTATTTTGTTGATCTGAGTTTAGCAGCTCACACAATCTATTTTGTGCGATCTATTTTTGTGATTTTTTTTCCTGCTTTGTGATATTATCTTGCCCTTGGTAATAGAGCCATCTGGTGGCGCTACACGGCCATTACATCCAAGTTTGTAATACCTTACTTATCGAACGCTAATTACTGATTGCAAATCCTGTACTTAACATGGGGAGCGAAAGTACAGTAAGCTTGCGTAAGCTAATGCAATCACTGATGCGCTAATGGATTTTTCATTAGGAAGGTAATATGTGGGGCATACTTTAAGTCACTTATCCCAGCGTTTAACAGTTACTCATACGAATGCTACCGTTAGGATTCACTATGTAATTTAGCCCTTAATATTTTATTGTACACAAACAATCATTCAGCAACCCCCCCCCCCCTACACACACACACACACACACACACAGCTGTGGGGTTGCTGATTTTTTTTCACGGCTGTCACAGAGGAAGGAGCCAATTACTTGCAGCATTAAGTCTGAGACACACTGAGCGTGTAGCGAGGCACGGTGTAGCGAAGCAAAGTGAAGCAAACATTTTGCAGGCTTGACTTCATGCCGCTCCGCCTCGCAGCCCCTCTACACTGCATTACGTTTGCTTCTCTCCGCACTGGACAGGAATCCACTAACTAAATTAAAATGTACATGCCAAAACTTTTTATTTTCACAAAGCACATGTCATATAGACAAAAAAGTTTCTATTGAATAACTTACATCTAAATTACTGCCAATTTAATAGGAATAGTATAAAAAAATTTTAGAAAAAAAGTAACCCTAATCATATACAGTATATTATAGGGAAACAGGGAACGCTATGTATAGAGTAGGGATGCATTGATACCACAGACATATACATACATATATTTTAACACGCAGATCTCATACATACAGTCAGGTCCAGAAATATTGGGACATCGACACAATTCTAACATCTTTGGCTTTATACACCACCACAATGGAGTTGGAATGAAACAAACACAATGTGCTTTAACTGCAGACTGTCGGCTTTAATTTGAGGGTATGTACATCCAACTCAGGTGAACGGTGTAGGACTTACAGCAGTTTGCAGATTGATTTTGCAGAGGCCTGGCAGAGCATCACCAGGGATGATACCCAACGTCTGGTGATGTCTATGCGTTCCAGACTTCAGGCTGTGATTGACTGCAAAGGATTTGCAACCAAGTATTTACCGTTTCGCTGCGGAGGACGCGCTCAGCGCGTCCTCCCTTTGGGGCCAGCGATCGGCCGGGTTCCGGCCGATCGCTGTGCCCCCCGGTGCGGGCTGACATCCTCGATGTCAGCCCAGCACCCTGAACCGCCGCTGGCACAATTAGATGTCATTGCGGCGGCGCGATGACATCTAATTCAGGCGCCCCCCCGCATGTGCGGAGGAGGTGCCTGAAAGGGAGGGGGGAGGTCCTTCGGACCTCTCTCCCTCCCGATCGCCGGGGTGCAGGGGGTTAATCCAGGCACCGTTTGGAAGGGCACAGCCTGCCCTTCCTAACGGTACCTGGAATTAACCCCATGGGGGCTGGATCACGAATCGGCGCCGAAAAGCGCCGGTTCGTGATCCTTTCCCGGAGCTGGCCGACATCTTGGATGTCGGCCAAGCTTCCGGGAATGCCCCCTGAGGACTGGCGTCATCGTGCATAGCACGATGACGCCAGTCCTGGAGTTAACCCCTAACTGCCACCAATGGTGGAGATAGGGGGTTCCAATGAACCCACTATCTCCCGATCCGTGGCAGTTAGGGGTTAATGTTTGATATTGTTGGATCGGCCAGAGCATGGCCGTTCCAACAATACCAAACATGACTATGAAAAAAGTTTTAAAAAAAAAAAAAAAAAAAAAAATATTTTTAAAAAAATTATAAAAAAAATAAACAAGTTTTTTTTCTGTTTTTTGGTTCGTTAATGCAGCAATATTGTTCCCATTTCAATTATAATGTGAACAATGATGCTGCACTAACGATTTTTGTATGCGTGCGTTTGTTAAAAATCGCGTAATTTTTCCCAAAAAAAAATGTAACGAGACCCCATCTCTAATTTTTTTAACAAGCGCACCCCATACAAAATATAACCGCAATTGCTCGCATGTTAAAATGTGAAAAAAAAACACTTTACACGTTGTAAATTATTGAAAATTCATATTTTATTGCATTTTTTGTTATAATATACAGACAGGTCATAACGTATACATATAATAATGACATATTATGAATCTGCCGAGTCTGACGGAAAGAACGATACTAAAATAAGCCTTCAAAACACGTTTAAACGGAGGCGGAGCTAGCTGTGGAACTGAGTGGTTGCATGCTTCAGAGCTCCTCTGAGAATCTGTTTTCTATTACTGAAATTCCTCTGATTTATGGGCTAAAACCAGGTTTCCTGGTGAACTTGAGATCCACTGCTGCCCCTGGACTCCGGTACTGCGACTCGCCGGGTGATAGACAACGTATTTCTGGGCGGACAGGATCTGGGCCTAGTGCGGCCTAGTCAGAACAGTCTTCTTTCTGGAGCCGGGGAGTTTCCCAAAGGTCAGCACAGCCGTTTCTCCTGATTACTTCCCTATACACAGCGGATGGGTAAGAAATTGCAGCCCTGCCAGGACGTCTCGGAGGGCCCTCGTCAGAGGGATATCAGAGACTCCCTGTACAGCAGCAGACTCTCCTGTAGCACGGTCCCATCACCGATGCTCCCTGCAGGCTATGGCTCCTCGGATGAGGATGATGGTTCCTGGCCCACAGATACTGCAGCAGGAATAGACTGGCTGGCTCCGTTGTCACGGGGAGATAGTGCAGCGAAGGGAAAAGCGGCAAAAAAAAAGAGCACAGAAACTGAGGAAAGCAGCGGCTGCGGCTTCATGTGGGGCCGTGGGACCTGCTGCAGGCCCTATACGGGGTCCCTCTGATGGAGATAGAATACCCTCACCCAGTGGCGTGGAGGTATCGCAGAGGTGCGTACTTTCGCCACGGGAGAATGTGATCCGGGAAACGAATGCCTCTGTGGGGACAGAGGCCTCTTTGGAGGCCTGTCCACCTTCCTTGAAACCCTGCACTGTTGCTACCCCTACTACGGAGATAGATGACGCTCGTCCCACCACGATGGGAGACTACCGCCGGTTTATAGATGAAATAAAATCCCTGTGGACGACGGAGGTGTCTGGACTGCGGTCAGAGGTTGCGTCGGTGCGCTCTCAAGTGGTGGCAATACAGGCTCAGACCTCGGATGTGGCTGCGGAGCAGAATATACTTACATCGCAAGTTGACACCTTACGATCCCAAGTTGACTTACTGACTCGCTCGGTGGAGGCCCTCGAATCTAGACACCGCAGACGCAACATACGAGTCCGAGGTGCCCCGGAGTCGGTGCCAACGTCTGATTTGCTTTCCTATGTAAATCGCCTCGCTCATCATATAATAGGATCGCCCCCCAATGTTTCAGAACTGTTCGTCTCAGCCTCACGGATCCGTAAACCCGCGACGGCCCCCAGAGATTCCACGAGAGATATTATTGCGATTGCCCGGGACGTAGCGACTAAGATTCGGATTATGTCAGCTCCTGGGGCCAGGATGGTGGTGAAGTTTGAAGGGGCAACGATGTCACTATACCAAGACCTACCGTTTGTCACCCTGCTGGCGCGACGTCGCTTCCGACTGGTGACAGGGTTTCTCCGTCTTAAAGAGGTTCCTTACCGTTGGGGGCTGGCTGGCTCGCTCGTGGTGACCCACGGGAACATACCATGCATCATCTCTGACCCGGCTGAGGCTTGGCCGATGCTAGCCAGTATTGGCTTGTCTCAGGATCCGGCGACTGCTTCACCAGGCTAATTTTCTTTTTGTCTAGGACATTACCTGTTGCTTTTTCTACTAGGACTTTTTGAGGCAATGTTACCCCGCATACGCTTGGTTTAGCCAGTTCTTTTCAAGTTCTTCGTTGCTCGAGAGAGTGCTCCCCCCCTTTCCCCCCTCTTTTTTGCTATTTTGGCATTTTTGGGCTGTACAGAGGAGTATCCTCAGTCGCCCTGGCCTCGTGACTAATTCACTCCTTGGCCTTCCCCACGGTCCTTGGGCTATGAGGTTTGTGCCGGGAATGTCACTTTTTGGCCTTTGCCATATTATAAATTTTTTATTTTTTTTTATCCTCTGTATTATATATATATATATTTTTTTATTTTTTATTTTATTTTCTCCTTCTCCCTCCTCCTCCCTTTTAATACGATGCGTATTCTAGTTCTTTTGATGTCCTTCTCCTGCTCCCCCCCCTTATTATGAGACGTATTGGGCACTTTGAGTATGCTTTTATTTCTGAGTCTGTCCTCTATCAAGGACAGGTTAGCCCTTCAGCGTGTTATTGCAGATGACTCATTATGACCATTGGTAGATGTTGTTTTATTTATACCGATGCCCGGTATTTACTTAGATGGCTTTATGCGGCCCTGCGTGGCCACTTTCTCAACGCTGGTTTTTTGTCTGACTATGCAAAACTTCTAAAATAAAGAATTTAAAAAAAAAAAAAAAAAACACGTTTACACAAGATGAGCGAAACCGGTAAAAATTACCTCAGCACAGAGGCGGGAAATGCCTCAGCAGCAAAAGGGTTAAGAAGGGAAAGTTTGATTTATGATTATTATTCTGTCCCATTACTTTTGGTCCCTTAACAAGTAGGAGACACCTCTGCAAACTGCTGTAAGTCCTACACCGTTCACCTGAGTTGGATGTATATACCCTCAATTTAAAGCTGACAGTCTGCAGTTAAAGAACATTGTGTTTGTTTCATTCCAACTCCATTGTGGTGGTGTATAGAGCCAAAGATGTTAAAATTGTGTCGACGTCCCAATATTTCTGGACCTGACTGTATATATACCCACTATATATATATATATATACCCACTAAAGTGTGTCTCTGTATATATGGTCTGGTCTGAGGTCTGTGTGGAATAATAAGATACATATATATTTTTTTATTCCATACAGACCTCAGACCAGACCAGACCATATAATACACAGACACACATTGGGGGGGGGGGGGGTGTGGCATGTGGACAGCCTCAACTAAATGCTCTCCCCATCCCTCCAGAAGAAATGTTGAACTTGACAGAGCAGTGAGTGAAAGAAAGGGGATGCTTCTCACATCCTGACCAGTGTGTAATTATATATATACTGGTCAGGATGTGAGAAGTGTCCCCTTATTTTCACTCACTGCTCTGTCAATTTTCTTCTGGAGGGATGGGGGTAGGGTTGCCACCTTTTCTTCAAGCCAAACCTGAACATTCTAGTGTTGGGTTGCCATTTTTTTTGTAGCATATAGATTATGCGTATATTTACTTTATGCATATATATATAATCACACGTGGTATGCATGGCATGCCAGGCTGGTATTTAGGCACACTGATATTATGCATGGCAGACTGGTAATATGGCTGGCAGACCGGTAATATGGCTGGTAGACTGGTATTGTGCATGGCAGACTGGTAATATGGCTGGCAGACTGGTATTTTGCATGGCAGACTGGTAATATGCCTGGCAGACTAATATTATGGCTGGCAGACTGGTATTGTGCATGGCAGACTGGTATTATGCATGGCAGACTGGTATTGTGCATGGCAAACTGGTAATATGGCTGGCAGACTGGTAATATGGCTGGCAGACTGGTATTTTGCATGGCAGACTGCCAGAGGGGGGGACCCGGCGGCACTTGGCCCAGGTCCGGCTGCGGAGAGGCTCTCCTCTCCCCATGCTGCTGGACCGAGGCGAATAAGCAACGGAGGGATGTCTGCTGATCAGCGCCGGTGGCAGGGATTTACAGCACACAGTGCAGGCGCCGTGTGCTGCAGATCCAGCCCCTCAGCGCGCCGCTCCGCCGAGGGGAAAGTTGGATTTTTCCAACTCCCTTCGCTCAGCGCCGCATCGTGACGTGGCCTGAGCGAGGGAGATGGAAGAATCTGGACACACTGAGCGCGTCTCGCCGCGCGGCGCCACTTACAGGCGCCGCACGGCGCTTCGTGCTCAGTGTGCCTCAGGCTTTACACCACCTGATCCGCTCCCTGCCTACCAAGGATGACCTTGAGCCATCGCCCGGGACCTGTGTCTCTACCTCACTGGGGAGATTTAGCAGATAAGGCAGGATATGCTAGGCCTCACACTGTGCATAGTTGCAGTGGAGGAGGAACAGCAGGTGCAGGAAACCATCGTACAGGCCCACTCCAAGCAGCGTGCCCTCCACCACCACTTATTTATTTATTTATTTGCAAAGTATTTTTCCAGGAAGGATACATTGAGATTTCTCTCGTTTTCAAGTATGTCCTGGGTTCAAGAGCATTGAAATTTTACAGTCGTTACAGAAATACAAAGTAATAAATGCAAGATATTAAGAACAAAACACAAATATATAGATTAACACAAAATAAATATGTAAGTAATATACTTACTATGTTACATGTTTACAGGTGCATTCTGTACCGAGGTATGCTAGTAAGGAGCTCTTGAGTGACTTAAGACTGGGGGAAGATTTGATGGTGTCTGGAAGGTTATTCCATAACTGTGGTGCTCTGTAGGAAAAGGAGGACCGAGCCACTGTCTTTTTGTATTGTGGTATTGCAAGTAAGGTGCTGGTCCTGGATCGGAGGTTATAGGATGAGGGAACTGCTGGGGGAAGCAGCCTATTCAGGTAGGGTGGTAGCTTCCCAGAAAATCTCTTAAACACCAGGTTGGAAAGGTGAAGGGTGCGTCTAGATTCTAGCGATGGCCAGTTTAGCTCTTTTAACATGACAGAGTAGTGGATCATGTAGTTACATTGTAGCACAAAGCGGCAGAATGAGTTATACAATGTAGTAAGTTTATGGAGGTGCGTTTGCGGGGCGGCTGCATACACTACATTGCCGTAGTCAATAGCCGGCATAAGCATTTGTTGTACAATTTGCTTTCTTAACGCGGGGCTCAGCAGGATTTGTTTCTGTACAGGGCACCTAGTTTGGGGTGAAGTTTAGATGAGAGTTTTTCTATGTGGGGGCCAAAGGATAGATTTGGGTCTAACCACATACCTAGATATTTGAGAGAAGTGACTGTGGTCAGCGTGCAATTTGATTTTGTCCTGACATGTAAATGGGGATTTTGAAGTTTATGTAGTTTAGGTGCTGTTCCAAAGAGCAATGTTACAGTTTTGTCAGTATTTAGAAAAGGTTTGTTATCTGTGATCCACTTTTTTACCTCTGTGAATTGTTCTTGCAGCATGGCCTCCAGCTATGGGAGATCTGGTTTGCTGGTATAGATTACTTGCTACAAGCCCTCACCCAGCAGGTTGAGAATTTGGAAAACAAAGGCCGGGGCCACTATAGTAGGGTGCGGGTTCTCCTGGAGACTGAGTGAGACACTGAGAACTTCCGCTAGACACTAATTTGCCTCTTTAAGATGCTGCTGAATGCTGCCCCAGATGCTGTAGTGGAGATGGAACTCTTGCACCTAGATGTGAGGCTTAAGGGTCCCCCTGGGGGTTCCTCATGCAATGTCATCCACTGTATCCTCCACTTCCGTATTAAAGAATGCATTGTGGCTTAAGCCAGGGGTAAGACAGCTATCCAGTTTGATGGAGCAGCAATTGAAATATATTAGGCTATCTCTAATCACTTTACATCCCTGGAGGGCTCTCCGGCCCCTCACTACAGCTCTACAACAGGCGGGTTTACAGTACCGCTGGCTATACTCCTCGGGGGTCCAGATCCGCATTCCTATTTATTATTGAATTTGTGGTCCACCTGTATTTGCCGACTGATATTATCCCGCAATTGCCGGACCTGCTTCACTTACAACATACATACTTCAGGACAATGAGAGCGCTACTCACATTATACTGACAGTTCTTCTCCACTTGCAAAATATAGCAAGTCTCTACTTTACATAATTATTCACTGCCTCGTAGGGCAGATCCAAGCCCAGCAGTCCCATTCCTGCTCATCAACTGCAGCAAATTAATCATGATTGGATCTGGTTATATATATCCATCACTCCTATCTGGGTCTGACCAGTCTTTATTTCTCTACTACCAGCGCGCTGCCACTAAGCTTCTGATGACGCTGACAGTGTGAAACACGTAGAGTTAACCGGCAGGACTTTTCTTTTAACTTTTTGATCTCAGACCCTTTACACCTAGAATAAGAGCAAATAGTTGTTAGCTATCACTGCAGAATAGCAACACTGGTTCTTATTCTGTAGGGATTTGTATGTTGGACTGTCTATCTGCTAATGGGTTTCAGGTTTAAGGATCCTAAGGGACACCAACATTAGGGGGTGACCCACTCATTGCATAGCCCCTCTCCCCTTACACAAGCTTGCTCCCCTCACAGAGCAGTGTGTGCACTCCTGTTTGCCATACCCATGCTGTAGGGATAACCCCTACTGAGACCATATAAAGGATCCCAAGGGACAGTCTCTTCAACAGGGCACACACCTACTCAGTATCCAAATTCACTTTATTTTCAACTCACTTTTTTCATTTGTGTGCATGTCTGTCTGTTAATCTCGTGTAACAGAATTTTAATCTATATAGGAAAAGTTACGTCAAAATTTATGCAGGTCTTGCAACCTCAGCTACACACTGTCTCTTCTCAATCGACTCATTTGTATTTGGGTTACCCCCGCTGCACCATTTGAAGATACAGTGCCAGATACTTAAAGGGACACTCTAGGCAACATGACCACCTAAGCTATTTTAGGTGGTCATGATGCCCAGAGTATGCTGCCCTCTGTCCCCCCTCCCTCCGCTCAGCGGTTCAGCTGTAAATGCTGAAAACAGCTGAGAGAGGCGGAGAACTTTACTCCGCCCTCCCAGCTGTCAGTCAGCAGAGCGGGAATCATATTTCCTGCTTCTGCCGACTTTTGCCGAGTAGGAGGCGTCATCGCGCTTTCAGCGCGATGACGTCTCCAACTCACCGCAGAAGCTGGCGCCTCCCTCTGAGGGTTAGTGTTGCGCGCATCCTCTTGCGCGCAACACTAATCCTCAGAGGGAGCCGGGAGGAAGCCTGCCGATTGGCTGGCTTACGTGAGAGGCGCGCATACGCGCTTCTCACGTAAACCAGAAGGCAAAAGAATCAAGAAGGACGGGAGCGGAAGAGGAGGGAGGTGAGTATGAAAAAAAAAGACGCCGCTGGAAACAAGAGGATTTTAGGGTAAGTATTACAGTTACAAAAAAAAACAAACGATTTATTAAGGGAGTAGGGATAGATTAAGGTTAAAAAACGGGGGGGGGTGATTTTTTATTAGAGTGTCCCTTTAAAGTGATAAATACACGGTTGACTTCATTACATTGTGAGATCCAACTGCGGTCTCTCTACTCTAATTTCTGCTTTACATCTACACCGATGCCCCGTCACGGGCTCAGCGAGCCCCTTAGTGAAGGTATCGCTCTTTTTGCTGGGCCGTACCTGAAGATCCATTTTCAGCACCCAGTTCACAGGATACCGGAGATGTCTCCCTCCCTGGTTTCATATAAATATATAACTATACTGTTCATATGGATCCTCCCGCTCCAGCGGAATGGCCACGGAACCTTGTGACGCCACCTGACACGATTTCTGCCTCTGGATGCCGTCTTTGGCTCATCTGACTACCTGACCTCACTATCTGCTTGCTGTAGGACCTGTTTCCCGAGCCCCCAGAGCCGGGTCTGGCCAGAGCAGCTGCCCTCTGACTTGTTGCCCCTCTGAGGTTATCCGGGATATGCGACGCTTGCATATGTCTGCCCTGGTGATGTTTCTCCGTTTTCAGGTGGGGTCTGACTGAGCACTTCATTCTGATGGTTTTGCTTTTTCTTTTGGGTTAATGCTCAGAGTTTTGGGATTCGCTCCCCTCAGATTTTAGCCCACTTCAATCGGAATCGACTAGGTGGGGCCTCCTTTTGCCACGCTCTGAGCGTCGCACTCAACCTTCTCCCCACCTGGGGCATAAACCCATTTTGCTGTTGTTTTTTTCTTTGTTCTCAGTTAAAATTTTGGTTGATTTCTTGATTTCCCTTCCCTCCTCTCCCCTTTTTTTTTTTTTATAATTCTTTATTTTGAAAAAGATTTAAATACAGAGAACAGGTAAACAGCCACCTGCGACATCGCCACGCAGGGCAGGGAGGGCAATCCGGAAGAAAGCCTGAGCTAGCAAAACTTATTGATTAATGATGTAAACAAATTATCAGATCAAGCGAGTCAGGATATCAAAATGCTGATGAGCCCCGGCGCCCAACTCGTGGCATGCTGCTTAGCAGGCCTGGACAAGACAGACAATGAACCACATGAAACAAAAGAGGGAAAAGAAAAGGAAAGAAAAGGACAGGGAAAATAGAGAGGGGGAGCCTCACTCATCTAACCCACACTAGTTACTAGTAGATTTCTTCCCAACGACTCCATGTTTTGTAAAACGAGGGAAGCGAGTTGTGAATTACTGCCGACAGCTTATCCATGTGGTGCGCCTCAGCTATATAAGCCCGGGCCACCGCTACGGGGGGCACATCCCCATCTCGCCAGTGTTTGGCTAGAGCTCTCCTAGCGCCCAACACCATCCTTTGAAAGAGTTTGCAATCCGGCCCTTGAAGGGACGCCGGGGACCTGTGGAGTAGGAAGCCCCAAGGATCAAGTGGGAAAGGTTGTTGGAACACCTCCTCCAGTAGGTCACCTATCTGGTCCCAGAATGTACGCACCTTAGGGCAAAGCCACCAGATGTGAAACAAGGTGCCCCGAGCCCCACAGCCCCTCCAGCAAACATCAGGGGTACCCGGCTGCAGGTGCGACAGCAAGACCGGGGTAGTATACTATCTGTACATCGTTTTGTATGCTTGTTCTTTCAGCGTGACACATATAGACACTTTCGCAACATTTTCCCACATATCTTGCCATTCCTCACCCTCCAACTCCTCTCCGATATCCGCCTCCCAACGGGCAATGAATCCTGGGGTCAGCCAGGAGACATCCTCGCATGAAAAGTGGTTATATAAAGGGGAAATCAGAGCTTTCGGAGCCCTACCAATATCCCACATGGATTAAAAAAACGTAAGTTTCTGTCTCGCTGCCTGTGAAATGTTTTGTTGGGATAGAAAGTCCCGGATCTGTAAGAATCTGAAGAAGTCAGAGGTCCGAAGGTCTCCCTTCGATTGTAGGTCCGAGAAAGAGAGCCAGTCGTCTCCTGGTGATCTGAAATGCCTTACCCTCTGCAAATTGATATTTTCAAAAGCTGCAAAGGCGGAGGGGGATAATCCCGGAGCAAAAGCTCTGTTGCGTAGATATGGCATTAGAGGTGAGTAACAAGAGCAGAGGTGGAATTTGTCCCGGACGGAGTCCCATACTCTCAATGAGGTCAGAGTCGCTGTACAAGTGGACCGTAATAACGGGCGGAACTCTTTGGGTAGCCAAAAATAAAATTGCGGGAGGTCTGGTGCAAATAGGTCAGATTCCAAATCGGCCCAACGTTGGGAGTGTTGGGGTAAATGAACCATCGCAAACTGTGCAACCTGAGCAGCCTGAAAATATTTATACAAGTGCGGAAGGCCCAAACCACCATGTTCCTTAGGACGATAAAGGACATATTTTGAAACCCTTTTTCTGCCCCCCGCCCACACAAAACTTTCAATTAGAGATTGCAGATGTCGAAGGGATCGGGGGCACACCCAGATCGGCAAGGCTTGAAATAGATATAGTAATCTAGGGAGCAGGTTCATCTTTACACAATTGATCCTGCCAATCCAGGAGACCCCCCTCTCCCCCACCTCTCCAAGTCCTCCCCCAGGAATTTAAACATTGCCTCATAGTTTAAGGAGTGTAAACCATTCACATCAGGTGTTAGCCACACCCCCAGGTATTTCAAGGAGGAGTGAGTAAAACGGAACCCCGAAGTCAGTCCAATATCCTGACAGGTCGAGTCCGAGAGTGAGAAAGGCATAGCTACAGATTTTTCTAGGTTAATCTTATAACCCGAGACTGCTGAAAAGTCGTGCAGGAGGGACAGCAAGTGAGGAATGGAGGCGGAGGGGTGGCTAAGTGTAAGCAGTACATCATCGGCGTACGCCGACACCTTGTATTCTTCTATTCCAACCGTCACTCCTTTGATGTGGGGGAATGGCGAATGGCCGATAAAAAGGGTTCGAGGGATAGGGCAAAAAGGAGAGGAGATAGGGGGCATCCCTGTTGTGTCCCATTTCCTATAGAGAAACCTGTGGGGACAGTACCTGGGGTAATGACAGCAGAGGTAGGGGAGTTATATAGGGATCTGAGGACCGAAAGAAAAGTCATTGGGAAGCCCCACGTGGTCAGTAGTCGAAACAAAAAAGTCCATTCTAGTCGGTCAAACCCCTTCTCCGCATCCAGGGAAATGAGCAGAGAAGGCAGTTGGGTACCAGCCATGCTCTCCATCAGCACCACAGCTCATCTAGTATTAGCAAAAGTATGTCTGCCCGGGATAAACCCTACTTGGTCCGGGTGGATTATAGAAGCCAGGAAGGAGTTCAGTCTATTTGCAAGTATTTTCGTAAATATTTTATAATCAACATTCAAAAGGGAAATAGGACTATTGTTTTGTGGGTAGGACAGGTCCTTTCCTTCCTTTGGAATTAAAATAATGTCAGAGCGGAGAAAGTCAGCTGGGGCACCCTCCCAAAGAGACTGAAAAAATTTGTGTAAATGCGGTGACAGAGTTTGTGCGAAGGTTTTATAATAAAAGGCAGAGAACCCATCTGGTCCAGGGGCCTTGTGAGGTTTAAATGATTTAAGGACCGCTGTGATCTCCTCTTCAGTAGGAGGGTTTCTAAGTGTCTGTCTCTGTGTGGGGGTTAGCCGGGGAAGGGGGGCATTTGACAGGAAACGGTCAATGGATTGGCCCAATGGTATAGAGTCAGAGACATGGGTCGGGGAATGGTTGTATAAAGTCCGAAAGTATGAGGTAAACAGTTTATTAACTGTAGCTGGGGTCGTGTGCAGGACTCCCTCCGAGTCTCTGGCTCCCGTTATATGTTTGGACCTAGTTTTATTGCGAAGTTTAGATGCTAGAAGGGTGTGGGGCTTATTGGCGAATTCGAAATAGGTCCGCTTGGACCAGGCAAGTGAGCGGGCCGCATCCTCCCAAAGCAGTTGACGAATTGCAGTCCTGACTGTTTTAATCTGGGCGGTCAAGGCGTCTGAGGGCGAAAGCTTGTTCAGTGCTTCCCATTTAGACAGGTCAGTAGTCATAGAAACAAGGGATGCTAGCTTTTGTTTTTTGAGTCTACTACCTAATTGTATTAGATGGCCTCGTATCACCGGTTTATGAGCCAGCCACAGGGTGGTAGGGGAAAGGGTGGGTGCGTCATTGTCCATAAAATAATCTCTAAACTGTTGTCGCAATTCTGTAACATGTTCAGGTTTGTGTAGCAATGAGGAATTTAGTCTCCACGACCACGCCGGTTTGTAGGACAGTATGGACAATGTCATGGAGATCGGAGCGTGGTCTGACCACATGATATCGCCTATGCTGGAAGCCGGAATCAAAGGCATAGTAGTCAGGGATACCAGGAAGAGATCTATTCGGGAATAAGAGCTGTGGGGGTTGGAAAAAAAGGTAAAGTCGCTGTCACCTGGGTGGTGGAGGTGCCATGCGTCCACCAGGGACTGGTCAAGCATAAAGGACTCAAGGGAAGCATCCTGGAGGTAGCCCGGAGGCGCCCCCGAAGAGTCCCCCGAAGCCTTTCTGTCCAGAATGGGCTGGGGGGCGGCATTAAAGTCCCTGCCAAGGATAACGCGGCCGTCAGCTTTAGTTGTCAGTAAGGAAGATATTTCTGTCCAGAAGTCGGGGTCATAGCCATTGGGGCATATATGTTAAATAGGGTTAGGGTAGTGGAAGCTATCTGTCCTACCAGCATTAAATATCGTCCTGCCGGGTCCGATACTTGTAGGTGAATTTTGAAGGGGCAGGAGTGGATCAGAGTAGCCACTCCTTTTTTTTTTGTGGCGCTGACGCCATGTAGGTGGTAGAGAAGGCTTTGTCTCTCAACGAAAATTGTCGGGAAGAGGCAAAATGGGTCTCCTGAATCATTGCTATATGACACGCGGATCTTTTAAGCTCCCTTAACAACAGACGCCTTTTTTGAGGTGTGTTTAATCCCTTAACGTTAAGGGACAGAATTGTTAAGCCCTTATCCCCCATACAGAGTCAGGAAGGAGAAGGTTAAGAGGGAGTAGAGCACCAAAGACGTTTTCCCTATCCCTGTCTGAGGGCAGGAGAGGGAAACTGGATTCAGGGGCAGGTGAGGAGGTGGAGAGCAAGAGATGAAGGAAGTCAGGAAAGAGGAGAAGAAAGCATAGGAGCGGGTGGCACGCTCAAGAAGCAAAGATCCACCGACAACATAAGACAAAAACACAACATAACACAAAAAGCGCCTGGACTTATGGAGTGCCAGGCCGACCTCGGAGGGGAGGGTAAGGGAGACCAGAATACTCCCCGAACTCCAGTCACCCACACCCCCACGCCCGACCCAAGTTGGGAAACACAAGCAATACCTAAACAATATAAATAAGACATTATAAAAAATGGGGGGAATTCCGGGAGGGAGGGTCCCCCGTATCGTCCCAAATAGAACGGCCGGGGCGAACCTCCCCCAGGGAGCCCCTGCGAGACAGTAAAATCTAAATTAAGCATACTAGAATCTTCAAATCCAATAACATATAAACTTAATAGGCATCAGTAAATGGCCCTGAGCCAAGGGCAAATAAAGCAAAAATAAAACTAGGAAGCAACTGCACTCAGACCTCCCATATGGTCCACACAGTGGTCTCCCACCATCAGGTCCCTTGAGAGATATCCCTCTGAGGAGGGAAAAATAGAAAGAAAAGCAGGCCTCCAGGCCCCATCATCATCCCTCTCCGCTCGAGGTACCAACTCGAATCCACCGCTGCTGCAGACGAGGGAAGGAAGATGGCGGGAGCGAGGGGGCGACAAAATCTTCCAGAGGTGGACACTTCACTGCGGCCCAGAAGGCGGCAAGATCCGAGGAGGGGGTGAGGGCCACCTGTCGGCCCGCCACCGACACCTGCAGGCGAAAGGGAAATCCCCATGTGTAGGTGATATCATGAGCAGATAGGTGTTCTATAATAGGGCGCCAAGCCCTGCGTCGGCGAAGGGTCGCGGGGTCCAAATCGTGGGACAGCTGTAGGGGTTTATCCTCATAATCCAATTGGAGGTTGCGTGCAGCTTGAAGGATCTGGTGTTTCGTCGTAAAATAATGCATGCGGAATATCACGTCCCGCGGGATAAGTGACGAAGGATTTGGGGGTCTTTGGGCCCTGTGGATCCGATCTAGCAACAGATGGGCCTCTGTTATGTCAGGTGCAAGACAACGTAGTATACCCTGCACAGTCATATTGAGATCCTTAGGTGACAAGGACTCCGGGAGACCTCTTAGCCTGATATTATTTCTTCTGGAACGGTTTGACAAGTCCTCTATCTTAGACTCCAAGAAAGAGACCTTTTGGCCAGATCCCCAGTTCCCTCCGCCAATTCGTTATGGGCCTGTGTTATCTCTGCGGCCTGGTCCTCTAATTCAGCCGTGCGTGCTCCCAGCGAGTCGATCTCCCCCCGCAGTTCCGTCCCCAACTTCGCCACCTCACCCGCCAGGAAGGTCTGCATCTGGGACATCTTAGCAAAGAGGCGATCCACGTCTCCTCTGGAGGCCGGAACCGCTAGGTCAGCTGAAGTGGGTAACTCTTCCTCCGGGGACAGCATATCGCATTGGCCGCCATCTTGATAGGCTTCGGCCTGCTTTCTGGCCGGGACGAAATGGTGAGCTACGGATGGGTCCTGCGGCCGCGTTTTCTTTAGCAGTTTTGGGGCTGGCATGTTGCTGGAGCTAGATGAGGGGGTTTGAGGTTAAAAAACGGCTCAGGGGTGCTCTGGAACAAGGGTCTTGGCGCTAGGTGTGCGGGAGCCCCAGGTTCACGCGGCCATCTCGGATGGGCGCTAGCTCCGCCCCCTCATCTCCCCTTTTAGAGCATTTCTCTCGGCCCTTGGCTCTCTGTTCCCCCCCACACAGCATTGTTTCTGCACTATTCAATCCCGACATGGCCTTTCATCATCAACCATTGCTGATTTGCTCCATTAATGCAGGGGGTCTTAATATACCTACTAAGAGGCATGTCATTTATAAAGTGATTTGGTAGAATTATAGATTAACCCTTTCAGTGTCGCACTGTTTCACACTTTTAATGTTCAGCTGTGCAACACTGAAAGAGTTAATCTATAATTCTACCAAATCATTTCAAACATTAATAGATTCATTACGTTAGTCCTTTAGAAACACTGCGTGACTCATAACTTTCAGTAAACAAGTTTAATGTGATGTCACATTCTAGAATGTCACTTCTCTGTGATATCACTTCAGCACGTATATAAGCAGGGCGCGAGAGCTTGGAGATCATAGCGAGTTTTGAGAGTTTGGTGAGCGAGGAGAGTAGACTACTATTACATTGCGATTTGAAAAATCTTTTTCAGAGATGGCAAGGTGCTTAATGCTTTTGCTGATAGCATCTTGCTGTCTGGTTTTATTCGGATTCCCCATACGGAGACTGGAAGGTAATTCATTAATTTATTCTATTCCTATTAATATGTATTCTTATACTGGAAGACAATAGATTCATCATCCTATAAACTCATGATCTCCACTTATTTTGTTTTATACATGTTGGAGAATTTTCAGTAAAACATTTTGCTAAATCTAGAATAAATCAGAGAGGTGGATCGAGGCATTGGCCGAGAGCTGAGCGGTGCTCTCCTTATAAGTAGAGGTGCTAGGCTTTCATCCATGGTTTTTATGTATTATATTTGGCTCATAAACAGCTGATACAGTTAAATAGTAAGTAAGGAAAATAGATTTGTAGTCCAAATGAGATACTTTAGCCGAGGAAACAAACCAAAACAAAGTAAACTTAATATATGCAATATTAGAGAGGCCTTTCTGTGTCGCTTTTATATCGATATTTACCAAAACTGAATGAACTGCCGTTTGCACAAAGCTCATTTTGTACTTATAGAAACATTTCTCATATCTTGTTATGATGTGAAATATGTCACAATTACCAGTTTCTATGTAGACATATCTAGCGGTTCTCTCCTTATAAGTAGAGGTGCTAGGCTATCATCCATGGATTATGTAATCGATTTGGCTTATAAAGTTATATCGCATGTATATAAATATACTTGCAGTTCATATGAGATACTTTTGTTTCGGTTTGTTTCCTCTGCTGAACTTATAATTGTTACTACTGCATATGTTAAGAGAAAATAATAAAAAATCCCGAAACACTGCAACCTCTCAAGATCAGAAATGGAGTGTATAGGTGGGATTTACTAAACGTCAGTTCTACGCCGATGGGTGGTACAGGGCGTCTTGTCACATATTGTGACTACTGACGAGCAAGAACTGTCGCTAGTCACTGTAGTTCGCACTAGACAGTAAAGGGTTTTTCCCTCGAAAAGGCTCCTCTCCTGGATAGTGGTAATAAATGAAACCCAAGAACTGTTCTCTTTTACTGAATTAATGCTCCAATATTGTCAAGTAACTCATTGCATATAATTTTGTTTTAATATCTGTACAAAATGTAACAATGTAAAGACATTTCATTTGAATAAATATTTTGCGTTATAATTTGCAGGCTCTGATGGAGTTCTTCTTGTGGAATTCAATTCGGAAGAGAATGTAACATCTAATTCTTCCTGGACTGGACTGATTAGAAAACAAGGTATAGTAACTATATCCAGATCTGATCCGTGTGTTGGCCATTGAATGCCCGGCTTCTACAATAGGGGATCCCAGCTCACCTCACCATTTACACATACAAACATTCATTTAAAACTTTATAAACCATTAAAGGTGTATTGATATTCTGTCAGAGACTTATTTTTCTATTCTCAGATTGATTTGGTGATTTATGTACACTCACAAAGCACAACGTTCATACGTCAGCAATGTTAACACTAGAATTTGACTTCATACCTGTTGCTGTAAAGACCATCTTCTACACCAGCATGTAATGAGTTACAAAGCAAGTGCTTTATAAACCAGAATATATGGAGTTTAATTGTAAGGTTTATCCAACCCGCCCATGCTACAATATTCACCCAAAAAACAGGATTTAATTATAAATGTGTTAAACGATACTATACAATCTAGTTTTGGGGCCGCATTTCCCACCTGTCCCAATGCAACGTAAATGGATGACATCACAAATCATTACTGGAAGCAAAACGCTTGCGCGTATATGGCGCAGTTTTTATAACAGTCTCACAATCTTTTCATGCACTATTACTCTTAAAAGATCTAATTTTTCCAGTCAGACTTTAATTAGGGAGGAGGGAAAATGTCAGGACTGTGATTTTTAGACAAATGGATGCATTGCGGTTTTTAAATGAAGCCGTCACTTTAATGTAGAAGTTTACCATTGTTTTAATGAATTTTGGTACATGTGCTAAAACACCAATACAATTACCAATTGATTATTCTCTTTACAAGTGGCAACGTTCCTGGTTAGGTGCTGCTCCGCCAGCCGCCGTGCATTATTGCATTAGTGAGATTGTAATTTTATCTCTACGATATTGATGTTTGTAATAATTTACGCATTTTCTTCTATTTTTGATAAGGATCCTTAATGCTATCGAAGATAAGAGGCTGTTTCCAAACAGGTAAGGAATACATTTCACTCATCATTATGGAATTACTTACTGTTACATAACAATAAATAATTAGCCCTGCTTAATTAAAAAGTGCAATAGCAAAGGTGGAAAATGTAAATATACAACAGCCGCACTTATTAATGTCACTCCTCCATTGGCTGTTACTTCATATAAGATGTACAAATATATTGTCAGATTATAACGAGAAATTCCATGTTGCTCTTTTCTTTTTTGCAGATGGCGTGTCAAAGAATGTACCGTCCCCAAAACGTAAGTGTTAAGTGATTTTGCTCTATCAGTTTATCTCCCTTCTGGTCGCAGTGAACGGTGTGATCCGTTGTCTCCTCTCACCAACAGCTGAAGGATATAGTGAAAAAAATGGTTCCCTGTGCCCTTTGCCCTGCCTTTCAGTAATCATAATATCCAATGCATTACACACAAAGATTATCAATGTATAAGTGTCCTTCTGTGCATCTAAAGCTCATTGTCTTCTAGGTCTCTTTTCAACCAAGACGAAGAATCTTATTCTGGATATATTGACTGTCGCTTCGTTCCTTATCTTCTGCATTTCGATCCTTGGAGGTGTGATCCTGGGCTCCTGTGTTTAGTAAGTCAGACGAGATTTTACTAATATTATTGTTTTCAATCACAAGTATTTGCAACCAAGACAATGATTAGGGTCACATTGAACTTTTTGTTTTTTCCATGATTCCAAGTTACATTTTATGTAACATTTTTAGTTTCTCCTTCGCTTCAGAATTGTTACCCAGCAATAATTTCTATAAAAACACAATAAGCTGATGACATTTTATGATGTATTTCTCTGCAGGAGTAATGCAGAACTGCGTTTAATAATATTGCAGTTTGCTGTTACATAAACACAACAATCATCATCAATTGTAATGATATATTTAAATATTAGCTATTTTCCAAAGGATTTCAATCTTTTCTATCATTATTCAATTTTTTAATTACTTTCTGTCCTTTTATGTAACTTCCTTGCACCAGGATTTTTACGGGCCACTTTTCAAGTGTGCCATTGCCATATTCACCTTCAGCCTTTGGGGCCTTTTTCCATGGGCTCTTCAGGCGCTAGATGATGAGATGATGTTGCGGCACTATCTATACGGTACCAGTAATGCTGCCATGTCTTTACTGGAAAGAGTATAAATGTGATATAGGAGTAGGATAACTAAATATTACTATCCACTCTCCTTCCTTAATTATGCAAGGTCTGAGCTCAGGATCTTACTGACTAAGCCTATTTCTCTATTTTAGCTGTTGGCAAAGCAAAAAAACCCTGAGACTACTGAAGAAGGTCATTTTAATGAAGCGTGCCCGAACACAGCGAGAGGACATTGAATCCTATCTGGATATCGGCAATTATGGTAACTTATACTTATACTCCCTTACAATTCCAATAAGATGTTAAGGTTTTAACTCATTTTGATCACGTGACATAACATTCTCATTTTAGTCCATGTGATGACATTTACCTTGAGGAGTATTGGTGTTTTGCTCATTTTACGTTACGTGCAGGTGAATTGATTTGGATGAAAGGGTGAAAAGTTACATTGAACAATAATGAGAATATTAGTACAGATTAAAGTGAACAAAGCGTTAAGTTACCAGATCAAGGTTTTTTATTTAGCTTTGTGAAATAACTTGCAAAAAAATATTTCATGTAGGTCATAAAAGACATGTTCTAACATGGGGTGTTATTATTAGGTATTAATGGGATGTTCTAGTTGTCTTTGAATTTTAACTAAGTTTTCACAAACATGTCTGAATAAATAAGGTATGTGGACAGCCAGTGTGTCCAACGTGGAGTTCATATTACGGGCACCTTTCAATTAACTGCTATAACCCAAGAAAACTATACAGTTAAAATGTTGCCAGTTGTGCTGTTCTATACAGGAGATTACATTTTTTCCAAAAACAGTTTTTACATAAATATATTACAATAAAACCCAAAAGTAATACAATTTTGGCTGATGAAACTGACCAATCATTAATGGACACGGGCACTTACATGAATTTCTGCTTCAGTCAAGCCAGAATATAAAACTTGTAAGACGAGCCAATTTATAAAGCTCTCCCAATGTTATAAAGTTCAAAGTAATGAATTTAGCCAATAGTATTTACCACTGGGACACCATTATTACAGATTACATATTTCTGATCATTTTATTCTTTGCACAAGATTTACACCTTATTTTTTTAATATATATTTTCGATATTTAAATTTTAGGATTACCATTTCATATTCAAAGTACCCTAGTGATTGGTTGATTTTGAAACAATTGCTGGACGTATACAGCCAATGGTGATGCAAACACATCCAGGCTTAACGCCATTGGCTATTAGAGTCCAACATTATTTTCCAATGCAGCCCATGAAGATTACTCTGCCAAAGATTAGTAAACACATGTTAAGGTTACAACGAGAACAAATATCCGCTCAGCCTTGATTTTTACTAAAAATATAAAAGATCAGTATCCTCACCAGTATAATCTGTGCAAGAAATATAAGTAGCAGTTACCACCACCGTGTAAATCTGACATAGATCCCTGAAGTCTTAAGTGTAATACTTATCATGTGATCGAATGTGTTATTAGGAAGCCGTAGAATGAGATAATGTGCATTTCAGATAACTAGTAAAAGTAGTAAAAGAAAAGGATATTTTAACTTAATTCAATTTTCTGCAATGCTGTCATTTTAGCTCGTAGAAAGAGACGAACAAGATGGAGCGATGACGAAGGCGAGGATAGTGACGAAGATGACTCCCAGAATGGAGGCAACCAATGGATGGAGCATCTTCAAAAGCTATTTAAAAGATCTCGTCCAAAAGCATGCGATGAGGAAAATCCTGATGAAGAGGATGAGGAAGATAAGAAGACCTCGAAACCGAAAGGAAGAAAGGCTTCTTATCATGACCCTCCTAAAGATCAGAAAAGAAAGCGTGCTGCCGAAATTCCAGACGAGGAAGGTGACACCTCGAAAAGCCTAAAGAGAAAGATCAAGAAAGTGGTCGGGAAAGGCAAAAGTAAAAAAGCCTGGAAAAAAGTAAAAAAATCTGGGAAAGTGGCAAAAAAACGGCTTAAAAACCTCAAAAAGAAAATGAAAGGGCTTAAAAAAAAGAAAGTGGTGAAGAAGCTTAAAAAAACCTCCAAAAAGATTCTGAAGGCCACGAAGAAAAGAATGAAGAGGTTGAAGAAGCTGAAAATTGAAAGGCTCAGAATGAAAAAACTCCATCTGAAACAGCTGAAGAAAAGAAAGATGTTCCAAAAGCTCAGACTGAAGAAAAGGAAACTGAAGTTTAAGAAGCGAAAGAACATCTTTAAGAGGCTGAAAATCAAGAGGCCAAAGATGAAGTTTCGGAAAAGAAAGAAGATCTTTAAGAAATTTAAAATGAAGAGACCAAAGATGAGGTTTTTTCGCAGAAAATAAAGCAGCCCTATCCACCCAGGGCGCTTTATCTGCTTTTTCCTCATCATGCCACTATTCCCAACAATAAAGACCCTTTCATAATTTGGAACCATCAGATATTTGTGCATTAATGTTTATTCAAGTGTTCGTTATCTAATGTGAGCCACTGGCCCAGATTCACTATGTATTGTGATGGCTGTGATGTGTTTTCCCATGTTCTCCTACACATTGATGATAGATGAGGGGTATAGTCAAGGCAGTTAAGAGCAGTAAAGCCTACCTCCCCTCCCCTCTGAATTCATGGGTCCTAATTAGTTACATATATTGGAGTGACACCATCCCACCACACCATCCACTTATTGATGACAATAAAGGGTTATTAGCTAAAGCAGGGCATCTAATGTAAGTATATCTCACACAGGGAACGCATTTCTCGCTGACACATGATATTTACCAGGTTCTTTGAACACTAAAGAGTATCTCTTTCACCGACGAGACCAATGTATCAGCAGTGTGTGTTAATATATTTAAGGATAGTGGGTTGGATACAAGTCTCTGCAGTAGATATATGCTCGTCCGTTTTTTCTGTTTCAGAATTTTTCGTTCCGTTTTTTTTTTGCTTTCGATCATCTTGGATCAATTCGTTTCCGTTTTTTTATTTCGTTCTGTATGTTATCACAATTTGTATTTCGGACCGAACGAAATTTCGGACGTTTTATTTTTTAGAATCACTTTGCTTTCTGTTTTTTCTGTATTTCGTTTTCTCGGATCACTTCATTTATAATTTTTATGAGTTATTTTGTATTTTGGGTAGATTCGTATTTTGTTTTTATGAGTTATTTCGGAATGTGAAACGGATTACTACTACAATAGAATGAAAATACCAGCCATTCAAAATAATCCCATTAGGTATCAACGTAAAAAATATTTCCCGGTTTTATTAAATATTTTTTCAACCATTTATTTTTTCACATGCAGCAAAATTTCACGTTATTTATTTCTTTAGGATTTTTTAGGCATTTTTGGGGATTTTTTTAGTAAGATTTTAGGTTTCCTAGTTTATTTTAAAGCAACAAGGCTTTTTTAAGGATTTTTTTTTTCAAACCCTCATTAAAAAAAACACAAAAAAAGGGGGAGTGCCTGGGGGAAAGAGGCTAGATATGGAGCCTCCACGCTTGTACCCCTACTGGCAGGGTAAAAACATGAATTACAAATGAAATATATACATATATATCACAATTTTTTAAGAAAAATACACAGACGGTAATAAAACTCACTGATGTAGAAAAGATCTGGAAAAAATTATGAGAAAGAAAAAAGTGTTCTGTATGCTGTATAGGCAATACTATATCAAGACATCTGCATGTATATGCACAGCTTAATTTGGAAAATATGTCTCAGACATTTAATAAGGCTGGGGTCAGACGAGCGTAGTGTTCACGTCCGTGATTGCACCTAAAAGTACGTCCGTGATAGCATGACAGAAAGCCCATTGGAGCCTGACACATGAAGTACATCCGCACTGAACTGCGGACGCACAACGGCCGCGGCCCACGGGCGCAAGGCAGGCAAGAACGTACATCCCCTAGAACGGCCGCACAAAGTGCGCTGCGTCCGCAACGTCTGCATAGCTTTGTGTGTGAGTGATGGAACGTGGTCAGACGGACTGCATTTATACGTCCAGCATTTTTCACGGACAAAATGGTTTTGCTTTTTAATTTATTTTCCCTCCTACATCCATCAAAATATACGTCAGTGAATAAACGGACTGTGTGGCCACTACTGTGTCTTCCGTACTGACGTACGTCCGTGTGCACGGACGTACAGTCCGTAGAAATCACGCTCGTCTGACCCTAGCCTAAGATGGATGTATACGAGGGGCGTGTTTTGACCTCCGATCCGCATGGCTGCGTGCTAAATCAGCTCATCAGACCTCGCCGATCACCCGCACAGCGTCATTTGCCAGCACGATGGGCAAGGCAAATGGCTCATGCCGAATCCCGGCATATAAGAGATCTGCTAAAGTCCGCCTCAGGCCAGAATCCACGAGTTCCTCCCGCCAAAGGAGGGAGCACCAGTAGCCCACGAGGGACTAATATGGTGGCTGCCATTACATCGGCCTCGCTTTACTCCCCGGCCCCCTCTGGCAGCGGCTAGGAGCAGTTAACAGACTTGTGTGTGTTTTTTCCAAACAACTCAATTTTGCTTTCATCTGTCCACAGAATATTTTGTCAGTAGTGCTGCGGAACATTCAGGTGCTCTTTTGCAAACTTCAAACGTGCTGCAATATTCTTTTTGGACAGCAATGGCTTCCTCCGTGGTGTCCTCCCATGTACTCCATTCTTGTTTAATGTTTTCCTTATTGTAGATGTGTCAACAAAAATGTTAGCATGTGCCAGAGATTTCTGTATGTCTTTAGCTGACACTCTAGGATTCTTCTTTACCTCATTAAGCATTCTGCGCTGTGCTCTTGCAGTCATCTTTACAGGACGACCACACCTAGGGAGAGTAGCAACAGTGCTGAACTTTCTCCATTTGTAGACAGTCTGTCTTACCGTGGACACATGAACATCAAGGCTTTTGGAGATACTTTTGTAACCTTTTCCAGCTTCATGCAAGTCATCAATTCTTGATCATAGGTCTTCTGAGAGCTCTTTTCTGCGAGGCATGGTTCACATCAGGCAGTGCTTCTTGAAACCAGTAAACCCAAAACTGGTGTGTGTTTTTAAAGGGCAGGACAGCTTTCAGCAACACATCCAATAATATCACACTGATTGGACTCAAGGTTGGCTCACTCCTGGCTCCAATTAGCTCTTGGAGAAGTCATTAGGCTAGGGGTTCACATACTTTTTCCACCCTGCACTGTAAATGTTTACATGTTCTGTTAAATAAACACAAGAAAACATATTATGTTTGTGTTGTATTATTTTAAGCAGACTGTGTTTTTCAAATTGTTGTGACTTAGATGAAGATCAGAGCACATTTTATGACCTATTCATGCAAAACTCCACATAATCCTAAAGGGTTCACATACTTTTTCTTGCCACTGTATATACTGGTCAGGATGTGAGAAGTGTTCCCTTTTTTTCACTCACTGCTCTGTCAATTTTCTTCTGGAGGGATGGGGGTAGGGTTGCCACCTTTTCTTCAAGCCAAACCCGAACATTCTAGTGTTGGGTGGCCATTTTTTTTGTAGCGTATACATTATGCATATATTTACTTTATGCGTATATATATATATATTATATATATATATAATGACACGTGTGTAGCGCTGTGTTAAAATCTTGCTGTGGCAGTACCTATTTTTGGCCACAAGATGGAGACTATCGCGATCAGAGACACTGGACATTGGGACTACAATTCCCGGCATGCTTTGCAAGGAGACAGGAAGTGGGTGGGGACTGGACACTTACATCCTCCGCCTCATAGAGAACGCGCCAGAGCGCGCCAGGGAACGAGAGAGAGCAGACGCAGTGCCATAGATCGTAAGAGGGCCTAGGCCTGAGAGCAAGTGAGCCTGTCAGTTCTTTTACCGGGTCATTCCGCCTAAGGAGAAGGAGCCCTCCAAGGTTCCAGAGTTGCTGCAGATTGAACCAACCGAAGACCTCGAGTAAGGAGTCACCGCAAGTTGATCGGGTATAGAGAGCAGGCGGTGAGCTGGGCCAAAGTCGTGGACAAGCTACGGGAAGTCAGACAACGGATCCGGCCGCTAGTATCCCCAGTCAAGATCGAGCGGAGAGACGTCCTGGGTCAGCGGAGCCTAAAGCAACCGGTGGATGGGTGAGAGGCCTCCAAGGCCGTTTGTAATACAAAGAATACGCTGCTGTTTTCTCTTTAAAGTCCACAGGGCCCCAACTTGACTAGTCGAAGACATTCTTTAAGTAAATTCACTGGCCAGTTGAACAGTACCCGGGTACCATACACACACATACACACCTTTTACATTCCGGGACTTAACCTGTGCAGGACTCATTTTTGTTACGAATCGGAACAGGGGTAAAGATAAGTTCCGAATATATTTTTCTCTTTTCCGCTGCGCGTTTACCGTGATACAAAGTGATTGTATATTCTGGGGTTCCGCTACGTGTCCCTTTTCCGAATATTCGTGCAACTGCAATTTCTTTTATGTTCGGTTACGAATATTTTATTTTCCGAAATACGACGCCTCGTGTTTCGGTTCTTTTCCGCTACGCGTTTTATCGCAATACGAAAGTACTGTAATAATATCTGTGAATACCGTATCTCAATATCTGCCTATTATTTTAGTAAACTATTTAAATGATAAAAACCCACAACTGTGTTGGAGTATATTTATTTCCTAGTGCGGGGAGACTGACCCGTGGTTCATTTTCAGCGGCTCCTCCGGGAGTGAGCGCTACACGTGGGGGCTCGTTTCCGGGATCCAGTCTCTGGAAAAACCGCATCTAAAGGGTTAAATATGGATCCAGACACTGTTGCCGAATGGTGTGAGGAGCACAGTAGTCAGTTAGAATGCTGTATAGTCATGGATATTCCCGCAGACACTTGGGCCGAAGAGCAGATCCGCCAGGCTGTGGCCACGCTAGCACCAGATCATCGGGGGTTAATACTGGACATTAAAAAAAACCCAGATACTTCTCACATGTATGTTCTTCTCGAGTGGAGAAAGGGCGTTCCAGCATGTTTTCAGGGCGCGAGCGTGAAACTGGCCGATGAGGTGGAAGTCCAACTAATTCAGCCAAGTGCGCCACGTGGCGAATCCGCAAGTGTTCCCACGCCTAGTCCGTTGGCCATGATCGGGCCGGAATTTATCGTGGCTATTGGAGATCTACTGGCTAAATGTCAGAAAACAAGCCCTCCTCACACTAACTTCGGTTATCGACGGTTAAGAAATTTTACAGGAAACGTACCAACTCCGGCGGGAGAAGAAACCTTTGAAGAATGGGTGGAACAGGCGATGCAGGCTCTGGATGAGTGGGACGTCCCTGAGGCCCAGAAAAAGCAAAGGATCACCGAGAGTTTAAAGGGACCTGCGTCAGAAGCGGTGAGAAACCTGAAACTGAGCAGAAAAGATTGTACTGCTTTAGATTACTTAAACGTTCTTGAAGAAGTTTTTGGGCGAACCGAAAAGGCGGCGGAACTGGTATACCAGTACGAACACACCTATCAGAGAAGAGGTGAAAGGATGACCGAGTACATGAGGCGCCTAGATAAGATTCTACACCAGATACTCCTCAAGAAAGGGGCCGAACCGGCCGAAGTAGATAAGATCCGAATAAAACAGATCCTGAGGGGCTCTCAACCTCTAGATCCAGTAATGATGCAGCTGAGAAGCAGAACAGGTAACCAAGAATTGAAGTACCTGGAACTGATCTGAGTTGTACGAGAAGAGGAGGCTTTACTGGAAGAGAAATCCTTCAGGCGGGGGGAAAGGGCTTATGCACAACCTGTGAGACATAGCGACGGTCTGCAGCCTGAAAGCGACTCTCTAGATACTTATGGATCGGACGAGGATGAACAAGAGCACCTAGTCGTTTTTAAATCTACAGAGAGGGCTGCCAAAGAATCGAACCTCTCTGAACATGGTGAATTGTCCAAGACCGTCAAGAAAGTACAGGAAGCTCAAGCTGAATTGCAACAAGCGCACGCGGAACTGTGCCGAGTGTTGATGAAGGTGACCGAAATGCAGGCAGAAATGTAGAAATTCCTCACAGATATGCAGACGACGGGAGCCGCGGTGGCGTCTGGTCCAAGTCCTTTAACAAAATCCCAACAATCAACTACGTCTCCGCTCTCTAAGAAGAGATGTTTTGGTTGTGGAGAAATGGGCCATTTCCGCGCACAGTGCAAAGGCCAAAAGTCTGAGAAGGATAGAGTCGAGGGACTGTTGAAAGCCCTAGAAGGACTGTTATCTACCTCACCGGCGGGAAACGCCAGAGGGCACAAGTGAAGGAGCAACCTAAGTGCCCGAAGGTTGAACCCCGCTCCAGAAACCAAGTCAAGACTAAGAGGGCGAGAAGGCCCAAAGCCGAGCCAACTGCTGAGCCTGTCAGAACTGAAAGAGTCACTCCCTTAGCATCCGGGTCTACGTCATGGGGAAGCAATGCACACCTAAAACCTGCACGGGCCAAGAAAAAGGCCAGG
Source organism: Leptobrachium leishanense (assembly GCA_009667805.1). NCBI lineage: Eukaryota > Metazoa > Chordata > Amphibia > Anura > Megophryidae > Leptobrachium > Leptobrachium leishanense. The sequence continues at coordinate 162,519,454 of CM019063.1, read as the reverse complement.
GTACAGCAAACTGGGTCTAAGTGTCCGGATACCGCCACCAAGTTCCCTGACCAACTGATAGGTCCTTCTCCTATTGTGCCAATCCAAGTGGAAGGAGTCTACACCAAAGCCCTGTTAGATTCAGGGGCTCAAGTGACATTGATCTACAGAGACTTCTATGAGAAACACTTAAAACACATTCCTCTGCAAGAATTGAAGGATTTGGAAATATGGGGTATCGGCACTGAGAAACTCCCTTATGACGGGTACCTGCAAGTAAAGTTGGAGATCGGATCTGAAGTCATCGGACAGTCTGGAGGTTGTGATGCATTGGCCATTGTGTGTCCTCGACCCTCGGGTGCGAACAGAAGCTCCCTCATAGTGGGGACGAATACTGACCTAGTGCGGCGTCTCCTGACACCTATTGTATTGGAAGAAGGTTCGACTCAAGGAGTACACCCAATGTTACGTCCGGTCTATCAGAGGATGGTCGAAGAACGAAAGGCACCTGCTGAGGTGGGAAGACTGTGGAGACTGGGTGGGACAGAGAAGGTTCTGCAAGCGGGAGAAGTAGCGAGCTTCCGGGTTTCAGTCAAGTTGAACGGATCACAACCAGGTCCCTATGTGGTGCTGGGAACCGATGTCAATCATGGGAGTGAAACCGGAGTCGAAGTAATTCCTGAAATAATCTCCACCAAAGCCCTGAAGAGAATACGAGGAAGAGTCTCGGTCAGTGTGTGCAATGTGACAGATTCTCCAGTAGTCCTTAAAGCATGAATGCCTATCGGGCAAGTAGAGTCTGCTACACCCCTCTCTACCGATTTAGGAGGGGGAGTGGATAAAGAGATTCCAGATGAAAGATTCTACCCCAAAGACGCTCCCATTTCACCTGAGTGGAAGAAACGTTTTCAGTCTCAAGTCCTAAAGTGGAAGGAATTGTTCTCGAAAGATGAGTTCGATGTGGGCCTAGCTAAGAGTACTGAGCACCGCATTCGGTTACAAGAAGACAAGCCGTTTCGTGAAAGATCAAGGCGAGTTCCGCTGGGAGACTTGGATGATCTGCGAGAACAACTGAATGAATTGCAAAGAACCAAGGTGATTCAAGAGTCCAGGAGTCCATATGCATCTCCCATAGTGTTGGTCCGGAAGAAAAATGGTTCTGTCCGTCTATGTATAGACTACCGCACATTGAACCGGAGAACCATCCCTGACCAATATGCCACTCCTCGGATAGAGGATGCCCTACAGTGTTTGTCTGGAGCAAAGTGGTTTAGTGTACTAGACCTGCGAAGCGGATATCACCAGATACCCATGCATCCTGAAGACAAGGAGAAAACTGCGTTCATCTGTCCACTAGGGTTCTTTGAATTCAACAGAATGCCTCAAGGCCTTACGGGGGCTCCAGCTACGTTCCAACGGTTGATGGAAAAGACAGTCGGGGATATGAATTTAATCGAAGTATTAGTGTACCTGGATGACATAATTGTGTTTGGGAAGACTCTGGAAGAACATGAACAACGTCTGGAGAAGGTCTTGAAGAGGCTCCATGAAAAGGGGTTGAAACTGTCTCTGGAGAAATGCCAATTCTGTCTACCCTCTGTTACGTATCTGGGACATGTGGTCTCAGCAGAAGGTGTTTCGACAGATCCTCGGAAGTTGGAGGCCGTAGCTTCTTGGCCTAGACCCCGAAACGTCACTGAGCTTAGATCTTTCTTGGGATTCTGTTCATACTATCGAAGATTTGTGGGAGGATTCGCAAAAATAGCTCAACCACTGAACAAACTCCTGCAGAAGGAAACCACTGAAGAAGGCTGCAAGGTCTCTGACAAAAACCCGTCAGCTCCGGGGCCAAGGAAAGCTCGAGAGTCTATACAAGGTGAATGGACCAGTCAATGTGAAGGAGCTTTCGTAAAGCTGAAAGAGAGTCTAACCCGAGCTCCTGTTTTGGCCTATACGGACCAGGGGCGGATCCAGGGGGGGGGCAACGGGGCAATTGCCCCCCCCGAGATTTGAGCCGGGGACCCAGATGCCGCCGGGCAGCGCAGGAGCGCCTGCCCGGTCCTGAAGAGTGCGTCCTTGTAAAGGGGATGCGGCTGCGTGCAGGCGCAGCCGGTCACGTGGTCCGGCTAATCAGGTGGTACTGAGTCTCTGTACCACCTGACTGTCCGGACCGCGTGACCTGCGCACGCACGCAGCCGCCTCCCCTTTACAAGGACGCACTCTTCAGGACCGGGCAGGCGCTCCTGCGCTCCCCGGCGGCATCTGGGTCCCCTGAACACCGGAGCTGGAGGCCTGGAGCAATATCCAGGTGAGAGCTGGGCAAATCCATGAGCTGGGGTAAATCCATGAGCTGGGCAAATCCATGAGCAGGGGGCAAATCCATGAGCTGGGCAAATCCATGAGCTGGGGCAAATCCATGAGCTGGGGGCAAATCCATGAGCTGGGGGGCAAACATGAGCTGGGGGTAAATCCATGAGCTGGGGTAAATCCATGAGCTGGGGGCAAATCCATGAGCTGGGGGTAAATCCATGAGCTGGGGGTAAATCCATGAGCTGGGCAAATCCATGAGCTGGGGGAATCCATGAGCTGGGCAAATCCATGAGCTGGGGTAAATCCATGAGCTGGGCAATCCATGAGCTGGGGGCAAATCCATGAGCTGGGGTAAATCCATGAGCTGGGGGTAAATCCATGAGCTGGGCAAATCCATGACCTGGGGCAAATCCATGACCTGGGGCAAATCCATGAGCTGGGCAAATCCATGAGCTGGGGTAAATCCATGAGCTGGGCAAATCCATGAGCTGGGGGTAAATCCATGAGCTGGGCAAATCCATGAGCTGGGGGCAAATCCATGAGCTGGGGCAAATCCATGAGCAGGGGGCAAATCCATGAGCTGGGGGTAAATCCATGAGCTGGGGGCAAATCCATGAGCTGGGGGCAAATCCATGAGCAGGGGGCAAATCCATGAGCTGGGGGCAAATCCATGACCTGGGGGCAAATCCATGAGCTGGGCAAATCCATGACCTGGGGGCAAATCCATGACCTGGGGGCAAATCCATGAGCTGGGCAAATCCATGAGCTGGGGGCAAATCCATGAGCTGGGGGCAAATCCATGACCTGGGCAAATCCATGAGCTGGGGGTAAATCCATGAGCTGGGGCAAATCCATGAGCTGGGGGCAAATCCATGTGTGAGCTGGGGGCTCTCTGCTCCTCTAGATTGTAAACTCCTGGGTGCCCTCTGCTCCTCTAGATTGTAAACTCCTGGGTGCCCTCTGCTCCTCTAGATTGTAAGCTCCTGGGTGCCCTCTGCTCCTCTAGATTGTAAACTCCTGGGTGCCCTCTGCTCCTCTAGATTGTAAGCTCCTGGGTGCCCTCTGCTTTTCTAGATTGTAAACTCCTGTGAGCCGGGCCCTCTGCTCCTCTAGATTGTAACCTCCTATGAGCCGGGCCCTCTGCTCCTCTAGATTGTAAGCTCCTGTGAGCCGGGCCCTCTGTAAATTCTCGTGAGTCGGACTCTCTGCTAAAACACCTTATTTTCTGTCAGTGCCCCTCCCGAGACTAGTCTCTGGATCCGCCCCTGATACGGACCCTCACAAGCCGTATGAATTACATGTGGATGCCAGCCGAGAAGGTCTAGGAGGAGTCCTATATCAGGAGTATAGTGGATTGCTGAGGCCTGTAGCGTACGTGAGCCGGAGCCTTACGCCTTCAGAGAAGAACTATCCTACTCACAAGTTGGAGTTCCTAGCCTTGAAGTGGGCAGTGGTAGACAAGTTAAAAGACTATCTGTATGGAGCCGAGTTTGTGATCAAGACGGATAACAATCCTCTTACCTACATCCTTACTACCGCAAAACTGGACGCAACGGGACATCGGTGGTTGGCCGCTCTGTCAGGGTTTCGGTTCAGCCTGAAGTATCGCCCTGGGGTGAATAATCGAGATGCTGATGCGTTGTCGAGAAGACCCTACACTACAGAATGGACTCAGTTGACTCCAGACGGGGTGCAAGCTTTGTGTCAAGGAACAGAGCGCCGGGTCAAAGGAGGGATTGAAGCGGAGGCCATAGGAGTTATGGCTGTGGCTGTTCCAGAGTTCTACTGTAACCCTACGCAGTTAAGGGATGAAAGTTTACCTACCTTTTCGAGACAGGACCTGAAAGCGGATCAGGCCAGAGACCCTTTAATTGCCTTGACCATAAAGGCCCTGTCTGCAATCCAGCGAGAGATTTTGTTAACCAACTCCCCGAGTGGAGCCAGATTGGTCTACAAAGAGTGGGAGCGGTTAAAGATGTTGGATGGGGTGGTCTACCGAAGGGGCCCCTCAACTAGCGCTGAAGAGATTCAACAGTTATTCCTCCCTACTAAACATAGGGAGAGTGTGTTGCGATCACTACATGATGAGCATGGACATTTGGGTGCTGAAAGAACTTTTAAGCTGGTGCGAGATAGGTTCTATTGGCCTTGCATGAGAGCTGAAGTGGAAAGCTATTGTCACTCCTTTCTAAGGTGTATTCAGAGGAAGACTCTACCGACCCGAACTGCTCCAATGAGCCATCTGCAGAGCCAGGGACCCATGGATTTGGTGTGCATTGACTTCTTGTGCTTAGAGCCGGATGCTAGTGGGCAAGGGAACATTCTAATAGTGACTGATCATTTCACCCGTTACGCCCAAGCTTTTTCCACGAAAGATCAACGCGCTCCGACTGTAGCCAAGGTGTTGATGGAAAAGTTCTTTGTTCACTACGGACTGCCAAGGAGGATACACTCTGATCAGGGTAGAGACTTTGAAAGCAGACTGGTGGGGCAGTTGTTAGAGCTGTTGGGAATCCAAAAGACCCGAACCACACCATATCACCCTCAAGGTGATGCTCAGCCTGAAAGGTTTAATCGCACACTGCTAAACATGCTGGGGACCTTGTCGAATGTGGAGAAGCAGAGTTGGAGTCGGCACATAGCTACTCTGGTGCATGCATATAACAGTACGGAGAGTGATGCAACTGGATACTCACCGTACCGTCTTATGTTCGGAAGAGAGGCTCGACTGCCGGTTGATTTGGCATTTGGGTTATCTCTAGACCAGACGTCAGTAGCTTCCCATAGAAACTACGTGGACAGACTTCGAAAGAATTTGGCTTCTGCATTTGAACAGGCCCGGTTGACCTCAGGAAACAGGGAGCAAAGAAACAAAAGGAACTGTGACTTGAAAGTCCGAATACAAGATCTACAACCCGGTGATAGGGTTCTATTGAAGAACTTGGGTGCTGCTGCGAGACACAAGTTGGCGGATAGGTGGAGTTCCCAGGTTTACATTGTCTGCAAACAGCTGCCGGGTTTACCAGTGTATCAGATTCGCCCGGATGGAAAGGCTGGGCCTCTTAAGAACTGGCACCAAAATCATTTGCTACCTTTGAGAGAGGCTGTAAGGATGCCAGTTGGGGACGAACCGCCTCTGCCAAATCCGCCTGTTCCATGTTTGCCTCCTGTTACTCGGTCTCAACAGACCCGGGTTTGCCGAAGAGAGCGAAAGAGACAGTGAAGAAGAGAGTTATTGTCTGGACTGGATGCGTTCACCGGAGCCTGAAGAGGTTGTCGTTGTCCCTGAACGGTGGGAGAGTAACTTGAGGCCTGAAGCTCCTGAATTTCTGCTAGAAGTCCCTGAGACTGTTGAAATCCCTGAGCCTCTTGAATTTCAGTTGGAAGTCCCTGAGGCTGTGGGGATCCCGGTAGCTCCGGAAGCTTATTCAGGTGATTATAGTTCTATGCCTTCGCTGGAGGGATCATACTCTGAAGAAACGTCTGCTCCAGTGATAGAGAGAAGGATTGAGCCAACGCCTATAGTACTTCCACCTGAAGAGGAACTGATTGAGCCAGAACCAAAACGCTCTGTTCGACCGCCCCAACGACTCACCTACGACTCACCAGGACATAGCACTGAAGAGGCCATCACCACAGTGCAGAGGTTGCCCGAAGTGTCTGCTATGCTAGCTGAGGTAGCCCAAAATATGAGTCAACTTGAGGAAGTATTCCTAACCCACTGCATGTATGCTGCTGAACCTGTGCATGTTATGTAAACTGTATTCAAATATTGTGGAAATGTAATGTAACTGTTGTACCTCCTTGGAGAGACCCAAGAGTTCTAGGAGGGGGAGAGTGTAGCGCTGTGTTAAAATCTTGCTGTGGCAGTACCTATTTTTGGCCACAAGATGGAGACTATCGCGATCAGAGACACTGGACATTGGGACTACAATTCCCGGCATGCTTTGCAAGGAGACAGGAAGTGGGTGGGGACTGGACACTTACATCCTCCGCCTCGTGGAGAACGCGCCAGAGCGCGCCAGGGAACGAGAGAGAGCAGACGCAGTGCCATAGATCGTAAGAGGGCCTAGGCCTGAGAGCAAGTGAGCCTGTCAGTTCTTTTACCGGGTCATTCCGCCTAAGGAGATGGAGCCCTCCAAGGTTCCAGAGTTGCTGCAGATTGAACCAACCGAAGACCTCGAGTAAGGAGTCACCGCAAGTTGATCGGGTACAGAGAGCAGGCGGTGAGCTGGGCCAAAGTCGTGGACAAGCTACGGGAAGTCAGACAACGGATCCGGCCGCTAGTATCCCCAGTCAAGATCGAGCGGAGAGACGTCCTGGGTCAGCGGAGCCTAAAGCAACCGGTGGATGGGTGAGAGGCCTCCAAGGCCGTTTGTAATACAAAGAATACGCTGCTGTTTTCTCTTTAAAGTCCACAGGGCCCCAACTTGACTAGTCGAAGACATTCTTTAAGTAAATTCACTGGCCAGTTGAACAGTACCCGGGTACCATACACACACATACACACCTTTTACATTCCGGGACTTAACCTGTGCAGGACTCATTTTTGTTATGAATCGGAACAGGGGTAAAGATACGTTCCGAATATATTTTTCTCTTTTCCCGCTGCGCGTTTACCGTGATACGAAGTGATTGTATATTCTGGGGTTCCGCTACGTGTCCCTTTTCCGAATATTCGTGCAACTGCAATTTCTTTTATGTTCGGTTACGAATATTTTATTTTCCGAAATACGACGCCTCGTGTTTCGGTTCTTTTCCGCTACGCGTTTTATCGCAATACGAAAGTACTGTAATAATATCTGTGAATACCGTATCTCAATATCTGCCTATTATTTTAGTAAACTATTTAAATGATAAAAACCCACAACTGTGTTGGAGTATATTTATTCCCTAGTGCGGGGAGACTGACCCGTGGTTCATTTTCAGCGGCTCCTCCGGGAGTGAGCGCTACACGTGGTATGCATGGCATGTCAGGCTGGAATTTAGGCACACTGGTATTATGCATGGCAGACTGGTAATATGGCTGGCAGACTGGTAATATGGCTGGCAGACTAATATTATGGCTGGCAGTCTGGTATTGTGCATGGCAGATTGGTAATATGGCTGGCAGACTGGTATTTTGCATGGCAGATGTGTATTATGCATGGCAGACTGCCAGAGCGGCGGTCCCCGTAGCGTATACATTATGCGTATATTTACTTTATGCGTATATATATATATATATATATATATATATAATGACACGTGGTATGCATGGCATGTCAGGCTGGTATTTAGGCACACTGGTATTGTGCATGGCAGACTGGTAATATGGCTGGCAGACTGGTATTTTGCATGGCAGACGTGTATTATGCATGGCAGACTGCCAGAGCGGGGGTCCCGGCGGCACCTGGCCCAGGTCCGGCTGCGGGAAGGCTCTCCTCTCCCTGTGCTGCTGGACCGAGGCGAATAACAGACTGAGGGATGTCGGCTGATCAGCGCCGGTGGGAGGGATTTACAGCACACAGCGCAGGCGCCTGTGCTGCAGATCCAGCCCCTCCCCTCAGCGCGCCGCTCCGCCGAGGGGAAAGTTGGATTTTTCCAACTCCCTTCGCTCAGCGCCGCATCGTGACGCGGCCTGAGTGAGGGAGATGGAAGAATCTGGACACACTGAGCGCATCTTGCCGCACGGCACTTCGCACTCAGTGTGCCTCAGGCTTTAGAGACTGTACGCCATACACTTAAGCTCAGTTTGTATGCATTGGTGCCCCCTGCTGTTTGGATATCCTTCCCACTCAAGGCTATCTCAAACTAATGCTGACTCAGAAGCGATACTTTGGATTCTGTAGCTTCCCCTTGCTCACTGCTGGGTGCAGTACTTTATGGTGATATCAAAACAGTCAGGGAGCTGCACATTTCTCAGCCAGGCTGCTGAGAGCTCAGGGACAAGTGCAGATCACCTTCGGTATCTTCCAAGACCTTGCCCTGAGCTCTAGTATCAGCAAGTTCCTTTTCTGAGAACTATAAATCTATTTTAAAACATATAAGGGATTATTCGAGCCAACTTTACCACTGAATTGCACCAAATGGTGAATTTCACCGTACAGTGCAATTTTGTAACAATTCGGCCATTCAGAAAACTGGCAATTTGCCAAATATTGTCGGTGCAATTCAGCAACCTTCAGCGACAGTGGAATTTGCCATAGAGAAGTACAAAGGGGATTAATCCCCTTAGTGACTGAACTGTTTTACCATTGTCTGTCTGAAAGTGCACAATGCTGTTTTTACATTTCTACGCTAGTTGTGTTCAGCTTTAATTTTCCTCTTTCTCATGTACTGGACCCACACATATTATATACTGTTTCTCTCACCATTAAATGGACCTTCTAAAGATGCCATTACTTTCATCATTTGGTATAATTTACAATAAAAAAAAAAGGAGTGAAATATGATGAAAAAAATGGAGGGGAAAAAAAACTTTTTTGAAACTGACTCAAAAAATCACTTGTGCATCTACAACCGCCAAATATGACCCTAGCTAAATAGTTTCTAATTTTTGTCCTGAGTTTAGAAATACCCAGGGGGTTATTCAGAAAGTACCGAAATGTCGGCGAAATGTCACCGAATCGCCCCTTTCGTTCCCCACACTTTGGGGCGATTCAACGATTCTAGTTCGCTGACCCTGCGGTGTATAGAGCATGCACCAAAAAACACGCCGAACACCCAAGAAAAAATCCAAGGAGTCGCCGATCACAGCACAGAGCAGCCGCCAGAAAAAGCCGACAGGCAGACGAACTAGGTGAAAAAGAAAAAAACAATACGCTTGAAAGTTTCAAAATTGAAACGTTGTTTGCAAAACAACTACTGAACTAAAATGTCTGGAATTTACATATAAGATCCAATGAATGATAATAAAAATGTCTGTTACAGAAAAAAGAAAAAAAAGAAAAAAATGTTTACAAAAAAATCCCAAACAATGCCTAAAAGAAAAATAAAATGCCTAAAAGATCCTTAAAAAATCTATAAATAAAGAGACTTTTTACTACAGAATAAAATGATAAACGGTTTATTAGATATTGGATTAAAACTGGAATATTTTTAACATTGAAGCCTATGGGTTTCGCCTGAATAAACCTGTCGAATGAAACCACCGACAGGCAGGACAGTTCGGCAACTTTTCAGTGCTGTTCGGTGCAGGGGCGGATCCAGGGGGGTCACCGAGAAAATATTACCGACCCGCCGAGTGCTTTTCTTCCTTTGAACGGCCGCCGGCAAAGGATGTAGCTCGGCCGCTCGTCTCTGATCCACCATCCGCGATCTAATGAGATTGCGGCGTTCAAAAGATCTCGTGAACTCGGGGATCTTGCAAGACCGCGGCTTGTGTGTGGTTCCCAGGCGAGCGGCCGGCAAGAACAACCCAGAGGCCTATAGTGAAGCAACTCGGCCTCCCACTTAAAGTGCATTGGCCGCTCATCTCTGCTCTTACTCGTGGCCTCTGCACTGATTTTCTCTTATCAATCACGCCATACCTCTCCACAGTAGTAAGCCATGAGTAAGCTGTAGAATGAAATGCAGCCCTCCCCTGCAGGGCTGGTGCAAGAATTTTTGCCGACAAAGGTGAAAGGTCACTTTGCTGGCCCCCCCAACCCCATGACTAATCCTCACTTTCCCACCAAATACTCCACTAATAATCCTATACTTCATGATCAAACCTACTATCCTGCATTCTCTGTTTCTATCTCCTGAGTGTTATTAAATCCTTCTAATATTTGATCTCTTCTGTCATCCCTGTGTCTCCTGCCCTCTTCCTCATCTCCCACTCTGTCCAGTCTGCTAATCCTCCCAAGACCATCCTCTACCCTCTGGCATCTTCCCCACTGTGATCCCTGCCATTCTCCTCAGCCCCCTGTAATTTCTGCCAGCCTCACTGCATCCCGTCACACCCAGTGATCCCATGCTCGTCTCCACTGCCCCAGTGTCCTGCCACTCTCCTCAGCCACCCTCCTCGGCTCCCAGTCAGAGCTGAGTCAGTTCCAGCCCTCACTGTGTCCCTGTTAGGCTTAAAAGCCTTTCCTATGTAAAATGCTGTCCTCCCCAGCACTTTGTTCCTGTCTCCCTCCACAGTCCTCACTGTGTCTCCTCTAATCCACCCCAACCCCAGGGTGTCCTATCAAATTTCCCCACCCTGCAGTGAATTCACCATTCACCGCAGGGTCCCCGAAGTGCAGGGAGTCGGCCTACTTAACAAAAATGTCTGGAATTGACATATAAGGTCCTATTATTGATAATAAAAAGGTCTCTTACAGAAAAAAGAAAAAAACACTATAGGATGGATATGTTGTGAGTTTGCAAAATCACTTCAAAATAACAATTATTCAAAAATAATCTACACTTGTCCCTTATTGCACAGCACAGAGGACGCATGAATGAGCCACCATCGGCATATTCATAATATATCATTATTATATGTATACGTCATGTCCTGCCAGAATGCTATAACTAAAAATATTTTTGAAAACATTAAAAAAAGGGCGTGTGATTTTTTTTTTACTTTTTAAAGTTGGGGGGGGGGGTGCCAAATATAGGATCCGCTCCGGGTGCCAAATGTTCTAGGTATACCCCTGACGGGGGGCCCCATCGTGAGGTTCAGTAAGGGGCCCCATCATTTCTGATGGTTGCCCTGCATCCAATTGATCCCCTGCATACTTTTGCTGGTAGGACCCCCATCACCTAGTATTCGCAGGCACCCACATTGTAACGTTACCTTGGTCTCTTTTTTTTTTTTATTTTGTCTCCTTTTTCCACCATTTGCTTTGCTAATTAGCATGTGAATCTCCTGCCCTATTGACACAGCCCATCCAGCATCAGGTGTTTACCTTTTAACTGCCTGAATGCAATCAGTCTGCCCTATATAATAAGCGTGGCTCCATTGAGCCTTGGCTCCAGTGACCTCCCCAAGTGGCATCCTAAGTGGATGCTTAGAGTTGATTTCCTGGAGGTGCGGGACTGGAGGAAGGAACTGCAAGGCCCACTTTTTACTTTTTGGTAAACACACGTCTATATCATGCTTTCTCTCACACTTCTGCTCTTTACTTCTACCTTTCTCCTTAAATGGAACTCCTGCCCCTCTACCACCGACCCCTACACTATCTGCATCTCTCCCTCCCTTCTCTCGTCCCACATGATGGCCTCGCATGAGCTCCTTTGTTTCCTCAGAACATTGTCTCCCTCTATCTCTCGTGCTGCCAATCACTCCCATTCCCACCTTCTCTTTCTCACCCTCCTGCTGTTACTCTATTCAGGTGACATATCCCCTAACCCTGGCCCCACAACACATCCAATACCTCCCTCTCATCCTATCTCCATCGCACATAAATCACCTCCCTGCAAGCCCAGCAACCTCATTCCCATAAACCCTCAGCACCTGTCCTCTTTCTCCTGCGCCCTCTGGAACGCTTGCTCTGTGTGCAACAAACTCACAGCAATCCATGACCTCTTCCTTTCAAACTCCTTCAACCTCCTAGCTTTAACTGAAACCTGGCTAACTCCCTCTGACACGGCCTCCGTTGCTGCTCTCTCACATGGTGGTCTACACTTGAGCCATACCCCCAGACCGGGTGAGAGAAATGGTGGCGGGGTCGGAATCCTGCTCTCTCCCACCTGCACCTACCAGCATCTCCCTCCACCCCCATCTCTCTCCTTCAAGACACACTGCATCCGCCTGTTCTCTCCTCTGGCTCTCAGGGTGGCAGTCATCTACCGCCCACCGGGACCAACCTCCCAGTTCTTTGACCACTTTGCTACCTGGCATTCTCACTTCCTGTCTTCTAATCTTCCATGCCTAATTCTCAGGGACTTCAACATTCCCATTGACGATCCTTCCGCCCCTGCTGCCTCCAAACTTCTTTCACTCATGTCCTCCCTTGGACTCACACAATCCTCCCTACCCACCGCCATGGTCACGCTATTGACCTTGTCTTTTCCAACCTCTGCTCCATTTCTGAGTTCAAATGTCGCCCTTTCCCCATCTCTGACCACCACCTTCTCTCTTTCAACCTATCTGGACTTCCTAAACACCCTGCTCCCCCACCCCGCACACACACTCGCAGAAATCTACATGCTGTGGATCCCCATCAATTCTCCAACCTACTTCACCACCTCCCTCATACCTCATCCTTCACCTGCCCTGATGCTGCCACTAATCACTACAACACTACTCTTATCTCTGCTCTAGACACTCTTGCTCCTCTTCGACTCTGTAAGGCTCCACGCCGCCAGCTTCAGCCCTGGCACACCCTCCAGACTCGCTACCTGCAAAGATGCTCCCGCACTGCAGAGCGTGCCTGGAGGAAATCCCGTTCTGAAGCTGATTTTGTTCACTTCAAGTTTATTCTCCGGTCATACACCTCTGCCCTCCACTTGGCCAAACAATCCTTCTTCTCATCTCTTATATCTACGCTGTCCTCCAACCCTAAACGGCTCTGGTCCACCTTCAACACCCTCCTCTACCCACCTGCACCTCCCCCCACAGCTGCCTTCAGCGCTTAAGACCTGGCAGACTACTTCCTCAGTAAAACTTTAACTATCAGAAGCAACATCCCAACACAAGATAGTTATCTGCCACCTCCACTCCCACAGGTCCCCTCTGCCACCCTCTGCCACTTCCTCCCAGCCACTGAGGAGGAAGTCAATTCCTTATTGTCCTCCTCACATCTCACCACGTGCCCGCTCGACCCCATTCCCTCACATCTAATTCATCCCCTCTCCTCCTCCCTCACCCCTGCTCTCACATACATCTTCAACCTATCTCTCTCCACTGGCTCCTTTCCATCCACCTTCAAACACGCGCTAGTTACCCCTTTACTAAAGAAACCATCCCTCGATCCCAACTCTCCATCCAACTACCGCCCTGTATCCCTGCTTCCCTTTACCTCTAAGCTCTTAGAAAAACTAGTCTTCAACCGCCTCTCCCTCTTCCTGTTCTCCAATTCCCTACTTGACCCCCTGCAATCTGGCTTCCGTCCCCTACACTCAACTGAAACTGCCCTCACCAAAGTCACCAACCACCTCCTAACTGCTAAAAAACACGGCCACTATTCTATTCTCATCCTGCTTGACCTCTCGGCTGCTTTTGACACTGTTGGCCACCCCCTCCTTCTACAGACCCTCAACTCTCTGGGTCTCGGTGACACTGCACTTGCTTGGGTTGACTCCTATTTATCCAACAGGTCCTTCTGTGTGTCCTTTGCTGGTAACTCCTCCTCTTCATTGCCTCTATCTGTTGGTGTACCTCAAGGCTCTGTCCTTGGTCCTCTGCTCCTTTCCATCTACACCTCCTCCCTGGGCAAAATCATCAACAGCTTTGGCTTTAATTACCACCTCTACGCTGATGACACTCAGATCTACCTCTTTACCCCTGATCTCTCTCCCCCTGTCCTTTCAAAAGTCAGTGACTGTTTATCTGGCATCTCCTCCTGGATGGCCTCCCACCACCTAAAGATCAACATGTCAAAGACTGAACTCCTACTTATTCCTCCCTCCAATGCCTCCCCACCTCCTGACTTCTCTATCACGGTGGAGGGTATCACCATTCCCCATCAAACCAAGTTCGCTGTCTTGGAGTTACACTTGACTCTGCTCTTTCCTTCATCCCCCACATCAAGTCTCTTTCCTCCTCCTGCCGATACCAACTGCGTAATATTTCCAGAATTCGGCCATTTCTTACCGCTGTCACCACAAAACAACTCATACACGCCCTGGTAATCTCCCGACTCGACTATTGCAATAATCTCTTATCTGGCCTCCCTCTGTCCCGCCTCTCCCCCCTACAATCCATCCTGAACGCCTCCGCCAGGCTAATTCACCTCACCCGCCGCTCTGTCTCTGCCGCTCCCCTCTGCGAGTCCCTTCACTGGCTCCCCATCCACTGCAGAATTAAGTTCAAAATCCTTATCCTTACCTACAAAACCCTCACTAACTCAGCTCCCCACTACCTGTCCTCACTAATCACCAAATACACCCCAGCCCGCTCCCTAAGGTCAAACAGTGACCTGCGCCTAGCTTCTCCCCGCATCACCTCTTCCCATGATAGACTGCAGGATTTCTCACGCGCAACCCCCACTCTCTGGAACGCTCTCCCTCGTACTGTCAGACTTTCCCCTAACTTCTCTTCCTTCAAACGCTCCCTTAAAACAATCCTATTTAGGGAAGCCTACCACCCAACTCACTGACACAACCATCAATCACTCTCACCTTACAGTCCTCTCCTCCTGTTTCCAACCCCAACCCTCCCAGATTGTGAGTTCCTACGGGAATAGGGCCCTCATCTCCTCCTGTACTGTTTGTCAAATGTTGTTCAATGTATTGTAACCCTGTCTATACTGTGCCTATTGTACAGCTTTATAAATAAAGAATAATAATAATAATAATTGAGATGCAGATGTAGAGATCCATCTCTACTCCATGGAGAGGAATACCATTGAAGCTCTGTCAGAGCATCAGATGTGTCGAGACCTAATAGAATATTCAGGCAGTTATAGCAGCAGAATATTATACTAAGTACAGTTGTTTGGAGTGTGTATATGCCCAGTATTTCTGGAACGCCTCTTATTTGGAGAGTTTTATTTCCTATCAACAGTGTACCCACAGTGATATGGCTAATGAGTGGTTAAATTAAGGAATGTCAGGCTTATATTGTTTAAGGAGTTTAGAGTTAAAGAGGCCTGAACTGTAACCATCCAAAATCATATAAAGCACACCTAACCCGGAGGCTGAAACAATGTTTGGAGGTTTATGGGACCACAATGACAATTTCGAAGGATACCGTAGGGTTCTTTGAAATGTCTTAAGCGAGTTAAAGACTCTTTGAATCAATCTTGGGGTGGAAACAAGGTGGGTTTAAGCTGAAAATTAAAACTTTAATTAACTTTATGTATAATATTTATTTGCTTACTTCTTCTTGTATCAATGGAAAGTTTGTGTTTAGATATTGGCATTTTCCTGCTTTCTAATGCACATGCTTCATGCCATGTGCTTTCGTGTATTTTTGGCAATATCTTGTTTCCAGGGTTGAATCTATCTGACAGCTGTCTGCTGGGTTACCATCAGCCAAGCGCAGGACTTCCCTTGGTTTCCTTGTGCTCTCCACAGCTGTCAGTCAAGGAGTAAGTTACAGGGATGGCGAGATCATTTTCCTGCTAAGTAACCACAATAACACAGACTCCCTCATTTGGGTCTCTTTGCTACTCTTCTTGGAACCATCTCATAATTAATTAACTTGTGTGAACTAGGCAATACCAGAAACATATGTATAAATAGAAACTGCTTCCGTATATATTTAACTATTTAAAAGCTAGGAGAGTCTCAGCTAATGGAGCTATTATTATATATACGTTAAGATAAAAGTGAAAAAACTGAAAAAGAGTAGACTGT
This sequence comes from Leptobrachium leishanense, assembly GCA_009667805.1. Taxonomy (NCBI): domain Eukaryota; kingdom Metazoa; phylum Chordata; class Amphibia; order Anura; family Megophryidae; genus Leptobrachium; species Leptobrachium leishanense. Next base: position 162,503,752 of record CM019063.1, on the reverse strand, counting down.
ATGTGTAAATTTTACAGTTGCAAGTACTTATAAAGCGCAAACAAGTTCTGTAGCGCTCTAAAATGGGTGAGACACAATAACATACATGCAAGTTAAACCCACAGAACAGTAAGAGAGAGGACCCTGCTTGAGAGTTTACAATCTAAGAGGAAAGGGACACATTAGGTGAGGGTAAATAGAAGCCCTGAAGTAGCAGAGTGTATGTGGGCTGGGTGGGAAGATGGTGCAAGAAATGTACAGTTGGGGAATCATGGAGTGAGCGATAGGCTTCTCTAAAGTAATGTGTTTTCAGAGACTTCTTGAAGGACTGGAGAGATGGGGAGAGTCTGATGTTGCAGGGGAGGGATTTCCATAGAAAGGGGGCAGCTCGGGAGAAGTCTTGACAGTGGGAGTTGGGGAAGTGGGTACGTGGAACTGATTGCATCAGTTCATTGGCAGAGTGAAGTGGCCGGGATGGATGTACCTGCTAATAAGAGAGGAGATGTAGGCAGGGGCGCGGTTATGGAGAGCTTTGTATGTGAGCACCAGCATTTTGAATTAGATTCTAAGGGAAACAGGGAGTCAGTGTAGAGATTGACAAAGGAGAGAGGTGGGAGAGATGCGTGAGGTGAGGTGGATGAGCCTGACACAGGCATTCATAACAGATGGCAGAGGGAGAATCTCTGACCTCTTAAGGCCATAGAGAAGGAGGTTACAGTAGTCAAGGTGGGAAATAATAAGCGCTTGGATGAGCATTTTAGCAGAGTCCTGATTAAGAGAGGGGTGGACGTGTGCAATGTTTTTTAGGTGGAAGTAGCAAGATTTGGTTAGTGACTGAATGTGAGGAGTGAAGGAGGGATCAGTCAAAGAGACTCCCAAGGCAACGAGCCTGAAAGGTAGACGCAATGGTGGCACTATTCATCTGGGGTGAAATAGGTACAGGAATGTTGGTTTTAGAGGGAGGGAAGACGTGAAGTTCAGTTTTGGAGAGGTTAAGCTTTAGAAAATGGGCAGTCAACCAATCAGAGATAGCCGTTAGGCAGGCAGTAACACAGTCCAACACAGCGGGAGAGAGATCGGCTAAACAAAGGTAGATTTGGCTGTCTTGGCATAGAGATGATATTGGAGCCCGTAGGAAGAAATGTGGCTGCCCAGAGAGGCGGTATAGATCGAGAAGAGTAGGGGACCCAGAACAGAGTCTTGAGGTACCCCAACTGAAAGAGGAACTTGCGGGAGAAGAGGCACCAGCGTATGAAATACTGAAGGAGCAAAGTGAGAGATAGGAAGAGAACCAGGAGTGAGCGGTGCCACTGAGGCCAAGTTGATGCAGCGTGACGAGCAGGAGAGGGTGGTCAACAGTGTCAAATGCAGCAGATAGGTCAAAAAGAATAAGCAGGGAGAAGTGACCTTTGGTTTTAGCAGCAACTAAATTATTAGACACTCTTGGTCAGAGCAGTCTCAGTGGAGTGCTGGGAGCGAAAGCCGGATTGGTGGGGGATCAAGTAGAGAGTAAGCAGCGAGAAAAACGGTCAGCAGGTTATAGACCAGGCGTTCTAAGATTTTGTAGGCAAAAGGGGAGGCAAGAGATGTGTCAGTAGTTTGAAAGGGAGGTGGGATCAAGAGATGACTTCTTTAGAATGGGGGTGATCAGAGCATGTTTGAATGCAGAGGGGAAGAGTCCAAAGAAGAGGGAGAGGTTGAAAATATGGATCAAAACAGGGACAATGACTGGTAGGACAATCCGAATAAGATGCGAGGGGATGGGGTCAAGTGGACAGGTGGTCGGGCAAGAGGACATGAGAACTACTGCTGAAACATCCTCCTCTAAGACCGGAGAAAAGGAGTCATAGTAGAAGAGGGGGAAGGGAGTGACGTAGTGAATGAAATAGAGTGGTTAGCGGAAGAGGGAAGTGAGGCGATTTTTAGTCTATGTTTAGTAATCTCATCGGTGAAGTAGTCAGCAAAGCTGACAGCTGTGAGGTCCGTGGAAGGTTGAGTGGAAGTGGGGCGCATTAGAAGATGGAAAGTATGAAACAGGGGTTGACAAATGTGCAATAAAGAGTATATACATTTTATTTGAAATTATGAATTAATAATTTCTATTTATTAATAAAGGTATATTAATACATTCTTATGCTCCATGTTTTTTATGTACAGTATGTTTAACGACTTATTTGTTGTTGCAAAAGAACTGCAGAATAAAGAAGAACTGTAAATCAAAATCATTGGATGTCTCTTACAGGTTTACTGATCAAATCATCTCTCCCTTACATGTATTTTTTATTCAGGTACATTTGGCAAAGCATCAATAAGACAACGCTAAGTCAGCAATCTCGAACAGTGACCCCCCCCCCCCCTTACAATTCCTTGAATTCTTTGAAAGCATTAAATGGCCAAAGAATCATGGGATTTGTATTTCAGAAACATCTGGGAGGCCGGAGTTTGAGATCCCTGATCTAAATCGCCTATGCAATTGTTAGATGGACATCTGGAAAATATGAATCTTAAGATAAAAAAACAAAACATCAAAAGATACATTATAGATAACTGAAAAACTTACATTTATTTAATACATTTATTTAATTTATTTATTTTATAAATCTATTCACAGGTTTATTCTTAAACTGGGAACTGCGGAGAATTGATCAGGGAACAACAAAGTTTGGACTGCAGTATCTAAGGTGGAAATATAGTTGAACTGAGTGTTATTGTTTCACAATTTTGCTACTTTGGTCAAATTTTTCCAGTAAATTCACAGCAATTCCTGGTATAGTGAACATACTTGTCACGTTTAGCATGGACCTTGTTAGCAGTGTCAGATGGGTGTGACATGTAGGAAAGAGTTAACTGTTGCATGCTTCATTGGACTCCTTTAAAAGTGCTGCTCCCTTATCTGTCACGTACACTCTGTTTTTGTCATCTAGTTTACACTTAACAGTGTCATCACAAACGCAAAAACGCAGTGGCCACGGGGACCAGGAAATCTGCATTATACAGGGTAAGCCAAAATTATTTTGAATTTAAACACGCATAATCTTTTTGATGTTTGTTTGCCAGTAAGTGTCCTTGGCAAGACACCTAACGGTACATACTCGCCACCCAGGACATACTTGAAAACGAGAGAAATCTCAATGTATCCTTCCTGGAAAAATACTTTCTCAAAAAAAAATAGAATGTGTTTAAATGAAATTGCAATGTTTAATGGGTGGATAGAAAGAACGAACTTAATTTGCTTAATAGTTTTGTGACACCTTAAAGTAGATTCTCAATAATTCTTTCAACAATGGGTGAGCGATAATATACACATGAAAACTTTAAATCAGCAATGGCAGCCAGGCATTATTCTGATAAATGGTACAGTCATCAATGAGCCTCTACAATCACAGAACAAAAGAAGATTACTCGGTTATCAGACAACAAAAGTTTTAAAAAAAAAAATAGAAGAAAATTATTACATTCTTCACGCAAAAATGCACGGTAAACGCGTGAATTTTTGCGTGAAGCGTCAAACGTTAATGCGCGTAAATCAACGCTGGTATTACAATCCTCGCGCATTTTTTCATCCGTCAAAAAATAACACGCGTTAAGGCTGGGGTCAGACCAGCGCACTTTTAACGTGCGTTCTAGCGCACTTAATTACGGTCGCACTAGCAGCAAATGATGGGCAATGACGGCCAATATACGAAGTACGGTCGCACGAAAGTCCGGCCTCGCAACGCAAGTGGAAAATGAACGCATTTTTTCGAGAACGCAGAACCTCTAGTACGGACGTACAGAGTGCGCTGCGCCCGCTAGCGGTGTGTGTGTGTGATTTGGAGACGTCAGATGCTGCTCGTGTCCGGCCAACATAACGTCCAGACACCCAAAGTTTCCTGGTTTGGATCCGTAAAAAATCACGCACGAAAATGCGCATCGTATGGCCGTTTTCGCGTATTCCGTGAAAAAATACGTCAATGCGTTCGGACACACATTTTTACGTTCGCGTGTAAAAATGCTTTCGTTTGACCCTAGCCTTAACAGTCGCGCAAAAACGCGCGTGCAGTAACGTTGCGCACAGAAATCAGTGTGCGGACTGTTTTTTTCACGCGAGTCAGCCAACAACTTCTCAAATTTATTGGTTTGGTATGTGTGGAATGTGTAACTGGGCTGGTGTATTTGGGTTCAGCCAGGTTGATAGAATTTGCCATTAACACCAGCTTTTAGAAGTCCTTAAAATTCTGCGCGCAAACCCTGTGTGTTAAATTTTGAGCATAAATTGTACCATCCGCGTACCAGCGCACAAATGCATTTGCGCTCACAATGTTAAGTACAGGACGCGCGCAGTACAGTAAGCTCGCACAGCGTTCACGCAGGTTCACCTGCGGTAGACGATTACGTGCGTTTGTTCCGCTGACTTTGTAATATGACGTTCAGCGCAAAGGTTTTTGCCCCTCGCGTTAATGAGTTTTTGCGTGCGCGCAAACGTTTGCGTGAAGATTGTAATAGGGCCCATAGTCTTTAAAATGTGATGTAATTATACAAATACCTCAAGTTTAAATGTTATTTCATCTTCTTTTTTTTTTTGCTGGTTATGGCATAGACTTTATTAAGAAGTTTGAGTTATACCAGGACATTCGTTTCAAGGAAAAAAATATTAAATCTATCCTCTGCTTTGTTTTAGCATGCAGGCCAGCTCTGAGTTATTTTTATACAGGCTAGATTATTCAACTTTTTGTTTAATGGACCAAATAAGGCAAAAATTCCATAACTTAACATTGTGCACAAGTGCTCCACAATAGAATTAAATCCTGGACAGTAATAATCAAAACATGATGACCTGCTGGGTTCTATGTTAGAACGTCACACCACAATGGAGTGAGGCGATTGGGTTGGGTTCCATTTGGTCCCTTTTAATTCCACTTTATTTTTGAGGTGCAATTTGAAATATTTTGTTGGAAAGACAAGTTTAATGAGATAATCCAGGGCATAGGAAAAGAGGAGCTTCTGGGGGTATTATAGTCATTTATATAAAGATGGGGTGTTGAGTCAGAGAGTCTTGGGGCTAAAGGGTGTTTTGGGGTTGGAATGAACTAGGGTTATAGGAGAGACTTTAGAGTTACTGAGTTTCCTATGGTTCCTAACATAAACCCCTATCACCCTGATAATAATACCTCAAACATTACTGGACACACAATTGCACACTGTGCTCTAATGTTTAATATTATAAGTGTTGCTATAGTAACAACGTGATATTCTTTTATAAGTCATGTGATGTAAATCACTTTGGACTTGGGGTGCATGGACTTGGAGGCATATTTGTAGGGTGCAGGCCTCTAAATCCATACTATTTCATTGGCTATTCTTGTGTGCAGAATGTTTGTGTAATCTGTGTTATGTAATAATGTCATTGTCTATCTGTTTATCAGCTGTATATTTGAGGAGCTATTAATCTGCCTTGTCAGGTAAACAATGCCCCATAAATAGTATAAAACAAAAATAAAATTTAGAGGGATAGTATGGCGCTCAATTTCAGGAGAAAAAAGGTTACATTTTAAGCAGCTCACACCGATAAGTTGTACATATAAACTTATATCACCCAATACAGCCATGTGAGTTTGACTCCTACTGACATATATGTATTTTTGCCTAGAGGTCTCTTGCACCATATTCTGTTTTTTCTTCCCTATGTGCTGCTGGCGTGTTTGGGGAAACACAAGACGGGCACTGCAGAGGAAGATTTTAATCAACAAAGCAAGAGACTGTATGATGATTAAAAACACCTCTTTTGGAAAGGAGTGTTTTCAAGAAACTGTTATAAACTTGTAAATTAATTCCAACCAATAAGTATCTATTTGTTAGTGTGCATATCTCATATAAATAAGGTTACAATGCTCCGCTATTGTAATAAATCAACAATGCCCCATTATCTTTTGTTTTAAACTGTAATCTGTTTGTCAATCACGATGGCCATTGTCCTACCTCGTTTAGGAATCTTACACAATGTTTCTTTTTTAGGACATTGTTTTTTTATTTCATGCAAAACTAGCTTAAAATTTTCAAAACATCAAAAAACTTGTAAATGACATGTATAGAAATATATACTTTGTATATTACACTAACATTCCAGTGAAACAAACAAACTATGCATGGTTCTTACAAAAAGCGACACAGTGATCAAATGTAAAGTATTTTTTATATTGTGCGTAAAAACTATTTATTTTTAGCAGAAGTACATCTTGGGCTCAATATGACCAAGTCGGAAACAGGGAAACGCTAAGGGGAAAAATTGTCATGGGCGACAACCCATAGCCAATAGCCTACATGTTACTGATTCTTTTACAACTGAGCTGGTGTATTAGTGGTTTGAGTCACATCAACAGGGAGTCACATATTGATACCAGCAGCAGTGGAGCATGCTAGCAGTAGTATGGCATTACAGTAATAGTATCTCTTATTTAATTACTGGAGCTTTATAGACGCTGTGTCAGAGGTTACATAGAAACATAGAAACATAGAAAAATGTCGGCAGATAAGAACCTTTCGGCCCATCTAGTCTGCCCAATTACATGGATACTTTACCTGGATTTATCTTTTGTTTAGGATAGCCTTATGCCTATCCCATGCTTGCTTAAATTCAATTACTGTTTTGGCCTCTACCACTTCAACTGGAAGGCTGTTCCATGTATCCACCACCCTCTCAGTAAAATAATGCTTCCTGATGTTACTTTTAAACCTTTGCCCCTCTAATCTAAGACTATGTCCTCTTGTTTTGCTACTTTGTTTCCGTTTAAATATACTCCCTTCCTCTACCTTGTGGATTCCCTTTACGTATTTAAATGTTTCTATCATATCTCCTCTGTCTCGTCTTTTTTCCAAGCTGTACATGTTAAGATCATTAAGCCTTTCCTGGTAACTTTTCTCCTTCAAGCCGTACACCATTTTAGTAGCCCTTCTCTGAACTCTCTCTAAGATGTCTATATCCTTCTGGAGATACGGTCTCCAGTACTGCACTGTCACGGATCCCCCTGATACTAGAGTGGTGGTCCCTATACGCAGGACACTCTCTACCCTTCCGATCCTTAGAGTGGTCGGCACGACTAGACAGACTACAAGAATGGCAGTACAGAGCACGTACAAGAGAGACGTCACGGATCCCTCTGCTTTATCTGACTAGTGGTTTCTAGACACAGAACAGTCTCTACCCTTCCGATCCTTAGAGTGGTCGGCACGACTAGACAGACACAGAATGATACACAAGAAATTAGAATAATTAGCTCTTCCCAAGACCCTAACAACACAAGGGGTAGTCTGATGTGTGCTTAGGGTGCCACACAGACTGACCTCAATACCAGAATTAGAAGAGTTGATGCCAATACCAGGGGTTATGCACAGAATGGTTCGTTCGCCAATGCCAGGGATCATACACAGAGTGGTTCGTTCGCCAATGCCAGGGGTCATACACAGAATGGTATTTTGCCAATGCCAAGGGGTCAATACACAGAATAGTCGTTTGCCAATGCCAAGGGGTCAATACACAGAATAGTCGTTTGCCAATGCCAAGGGTCAATACACAGAATAGGCGTTTGCCAATGCCAAGGGGTCAATACACAGAATAGTCGTTTGCCAATGCCAAGGGGTCAATACACAGAATAGTCGTTTGCCAATGCCAAGGGGTCAATACACAGAATAGTTGTTTGCCAAATATACAAGAGCTCTGCGGGAAGTAACTACCACGTCAGGGCACCGGCATTTCTGAGAGCCTGGGCTTTAAACCCGGCGGGTCCGCGTCAGCCCGCCAGGCCCCGCCCCCGGCTTCCCCACGTGTGCGGAAGCGACCGCAATATCATTCGGCGCCTGGCCAGCGAGCAGCGAGGAAGCTGCTGCCAGGCGCCGGGGTGCGGGGGCCACCGTGACAGAACCCCCCCCTCTACGGGCGGCCACTGGACGACCCCCAGGGGCGCGGGGATGAGCCAAATAGAAAGCCCTCACCAACCGAGGAGCATGAACCTCAGTAGCCGGAAGCCAAGAGCGATCCTCTGGGCCGTAGCCCACCCAGTCAACCAAGTACTGAAGGACCCCCCTAGAAACCCTGGCGTCCAGAATGGCCTCAACTTCAAACTCCTCCTCGCCCTCCACAGAGACCGGAGGAGGGGGGACACGGGCCCTGGTGTACCGATTACACAAAAGTGGTTTCAAAAGGCTCACGTGAAACACATTGTGTATCTTGATATGGGAGGGCAGAGCCAGAGCATAGGAGACCGGATTGATTCGCCGCAGAACCTTATAGGGGCCTATGTACCGGGGTGCCAGTTTCATGGAGGGTACTAAAAGCTTAATGTTGCGTGAAGAAAGCCAAACCCTGTCCCCAACCTGATACACGGGTGCCGGCCTCCTGTGTCTGTCGGCTTTGATCTTCTGGGTAACACTACTATCCTCCAGTGCCCGTTTAACCCTTCCCCAGGTTTCTTTCAATGACACTAAATGCTCATCCAGAGCAGGAATCGCGGTATCAGGAAACGTAGCAGGGAGCACGGGAGGATCAAAACCGTAAACAGTGAAGAAGGGGGAACGTCCTGTGGCTTCGCTTACTGCACTGTTCAAGGCATACTCTGCCCACGGTATCAGGTCTGACCAGTTATCTTGTCGTTCGGATATAAAGCACCTGAGATATTTTTCTATATTTTGGTTGGCTCGTTCCGCCGCCCCGTTGGTCTGGGGGTGATAGGCCGAAGAGAAGGATAGGTCTATCCCCACACTCTTGCAAAACCCTTTCCAGAATCTGGAGACGAATTGGGTCCCCCTATCCGAGACAATCCCAAGAGGAATACCGTGTAAGCGGACCACATTGGAAACAAAAATGGGCACCAGTTCGGCTGCCGAAGGAAGTTTCCGAAGAGGAACATAGTGACCCATTTTGGAGAATCGATCTATGACCGTGAGTATTACAGTATTCCCTCTAGACTCAGGTAACTCTACTATAAAATCCATAGCTAAATGCGACCATGGTCGTTCGGGGATTGGCAGAGGCTGGAGTAAACCAATAGGCGCTGTTTTGGGACTTTTATGTCTTGTGCACACTTCACACACGGTTATGTAATCTTTAACGTCACGGCGCACCGTGGGCCACCAAAGGAGTTTACGTATACTAGACACTGTTTTGGTGATCCCCATGTGCCCAGAGATTTTGTTATCATGATACAGTTTTAATACCTCTTCCCTTTCGTTCTCAGGTACAAAGAGTTTCGCAGGAGGTCTCCCCCCAGGAGCTGTGCCCTGGGCGGTCTGCAATCTTAACATTAGAGGAGACGAGACACTAATCGTGGTAAGTGCTATAATCCTTTCCTGGGGTACAATGGGATGTTGATCTTGGATGTTATGTTCGTATGACTCGTACTGTCTTGACAATGCGTCTGCTTTAATGTTTCTCGACCCAGGTCTGTATGTGAGGACGAAATTAAAGCTGGAAAGAAACAATGACCATCTCGCTTGCCTGGCATTCAACCGTTTAGCGTCTCCAATGTACGTGAGATTCTTATGATCGGTTATGATGACAATGGGGTCCCTAGACCCCTCTAATAAGTATCTCCATTCCGTCAAGGCTGCAATAACTGCTAACAATTCTCTGTTTCCGATATCATAGTTCCTCTCTGCCGGGGACAACTTTCGGGAATAGAAGCCGCATGGATGCAAGGGCTTGTCGGGTGCCTCCCTTTGGGACAAGACTGCACCAAGACCTAGCTCGGAGGCGTCAACTTCAACCTGGAAAGGCAGAGCCGGATCAGGATGTCGGAGAACAGGGGCAGTGGTGAAAGCCTGTTTAAGTGCCTCAAAGGCTTGACTGGCCTGGGGTGTCCACTTCTGATTCACCACCCCCTTTTTAGTCATAGCCGTGAGGGGAGCTATCAAGGCCGAAAAATTTTTAATGAACCTCCGGTAGTAGTTAGTAAACCCCAAAAACCTCTGGATGGCTTTAAGCCCTTGGGGTAAAGGCCAGTCAAGAATCGCTGAGAGTTTTTTAGGATCCATTTGGAAACCTTCAGGGGTTATTATATACCCAAGGAAGTGCACTGTCTCTATGTCGAATAAGCATTTCTCTAGCTTACAATATAACCCAGCCCTCAATAGTCTCTTCAACACTTGTCTCACGTGGGCGTGATGAGTCTCCTTATCAGGAGAGTATATCAGGATGTCGTCCAGATATACTATAACGAACGTTTGCAGAAAATCCCTTAGGGTGTCGTTTATGAGGTCCTGGAAAACGGCTGGCGCATTGCATAACCCAAAGGGCATCACCAGGTATTCATAATGCCCGCTACGTGTATTAAAAGCCGTTTTCCATTCGTGCCCCTTCTTAACCCTGACCAGGTTGTACGCTCCGCGTAAATCAAGTTTCGTATAAATACGGGCCCCTTTTAAACGGTCGAACAATTCTGTTATAAGAGGTATTGGGTATGCATTTCTTATGGTAATCCTATTTAAACCTCTATAATCGATGCAAGGTCGCAGGTCACCCTCTTTTTTGGAAACGAAAAAGAAACCTGCTCCTGCTGGAGAGGAGGATCGTCTGATGAATCCTCGCTCTAGATTCTCCCTTATATATTCCTCCATAATGTCATTTTCCCTTTGAGACAAGGGGTATACGTGTCCTCTAGGAGGCATAGTACCAGGGAGTAACTCTATAGCACAGTCATAAGGACGATGCGGTGGTAGGACCTCAGTCCTGGTTTTAGAGAACACCTCCTTTAGCGCCATATAACATTCTGGGACTTCAGTGGACAAAGGAGGTGCTGTGGCAATGTTGAGACTACCAATCACATTAACCCTGCCCAGGCACTTTGACTGGCAACTAGGACCCCAACACATTATATCTCGCTGGGCCCAGTCAATCACCGGGTTATGTTCTGTCAACCATGGGAACCCTAGAACGACAGGACATGAGGGAGAGTCGATAACCTGGAATCGTATGGTTTCACAGTGCAGAACTCCTGTAGTCATGCACACATCGATAGTGTCGTGTGTGATATGGGGACATGACAGGGGTTTCCCGTCTATGGCTTCTACCATAAGAGGCCTCTCCTTTAGAACCAGAGGTAAGAGGTGGTTGGCAGCAAAACATCTATCCATAAAATTACCTGAGGCTCCAGAGTCTAGGAATGCCTCAGTCTCGAGGTGAACCCCCTCCCAGGTGAGGGAGATGGGTAACAGAATCCGAGTTTTTTTTTTTTCATCATCCACAAAGGAGGCATACAGAGAACCAATAACCTGGGTATTACTTGTCTTTTGACCTGATTTGCCACTCTCACCCCTGCTACCCCTGGGTCTCTGAGGACATTGAAGGCGGAAATGATCTGCCCCGGCACAATAAAAACAGAGCCCCCTTTCTCTCCGGTGAGCTCTCTCTGCCTCTGAAATACCCGTTTTACCTATCTGCATAGGTTCAATGGCCGGTACATCGGTCTTAACGGTCTCCAGGTTACCTGATGCAGTGGTATGCCTGGGTACTAAGGGTAAAGGAGGTAGGACCCTTCTGGGTCTGTCTCTGGTGTGTCTCCTTTCCCTGATTTGATCGTCCATGGCGATGCAGAAATCAACCAAATGATCCAGATGTTCTGGTAATTTTAGGGGAGCCAATTCAAACATAAACGCCTCGTTCAGACCTTCGGTAAAGGCCAGGGTTAAAACGTCGTTCGGCCAGTGTACCTCAGAAGACAAAGTCTTAAATTCTATGGCATAGTCGGAAACCCTCCTATTACCTTGTTTGATGTGAAACAGGGATCTACCCGCATTGGTAGCCCGTCTAGAGGGATCAAAAGTACGCTTTAACTCGGAGGTAAAACCCTCATAGTCATATATGATGGGTTTCTTGTTCTCCCACAAGGGCGTGGCCCATAATAAAGCTTTTTCGGTCAAGTGATTAATCAGATAGCCTACTTTGGCTTTATCAGACATACAGGACCCGGGATTGTTTTCGAATAAGATCTCGAGTTGGGTCAGAAAGCCCCGGCATAAGTTCGGTGTTCCGTCATAACGTACGGGTGCTTTCATACTGAGCCTACAACCCTCGAGAGCGGCCGAACTGACCCTAGGCACTACTGGGTCTGGCGGGCTTGCAGTACCAGAACTGGATCGGTTTAGCAGGGTTTGCAGGGCAAGAGCAATCTGGTCCATTCTATGGTCCTGCTCTTCTTGTCTGGCTGCAATACGTGTCAATTGATTAGAGAGGTCTGCGGGATCCATGGCCCTGACGTAATGTCACGGATCCCCCTGATACTAGAGTGGTGGTCCCTATACGCAGGACACTCTCTACCCTTCCGATCCTTAGAGTGGTCGGCACGACTAGACAGACTACAAGAATGGCAGTACAGAGCACGTACAAGAGAGACGTCACGGATCCCTCTGCTTTATCTGACTAGTGGTTTCTAGACACAGAACAGTCTCTACCCTTCCGATCCTTAGAGTGGTCGGCACGACTAGACAGACACAGAATGATACACAAGAAATTAGAATAATTAGCTCTTCCCAAGACCCTAACAACACAAGGGGTAGTCTGATGTGTGCTTAGGGTGCCACACAGACTGACCTCAATACCAGAATTAGAAGAGTTGATGCCAATACCAGGGGTTATGCACAGAATGGTTCGTTCGCCAATGCCAGGGATCATACACAGAGTGGTTCGTTCGCCAATGCCAGGGGTCATACACAGAATGGTATTTTGCCAATGCCAAGGGGTCAATACACAGAATAGTCGTTTGCCAATGCCAAGGGGTCAATACACAGAATAGTCGTTTGCCAATGCCAAGGGTCAATACACAGAATAGTCGTTTGCCAATGCCAAGGGGTCAATACACAGAATAGTCGTTTGCCAATGCCAGGGGTCATACACAGAATAGTCGTTTGCCAATGCCAAGGGGTCAATACACAGAATAGTTGTTTGCCAAATATACAAGAGCTCTGCGGGAAGTAACTACCACGTCAGGGCACCGGCATTTCTGAGAGCCTGGGCTTTAAACCCGGCGGGTCCGCGTCAGCCCGCCAGGCCCCGCCCCCCGGCTTCCCCACGTGTGCGGAAGCGACCGCAATATCATTCGGCGCCTGGCCAGCGAGCAGCGAGGAAGCTGCTGCCAGGCGCCGGGGTGCGGGGGCCACCGTGACATGCACACAGTACTCCAAGTGAGGTCTCACCAGTGCTCTGTACAGTGACATGAGCACTTCCCTTTTCCTACTGCTAATACCTCTCCCTACACAACCAAGCATTCTGCTAGCAATTCCTGCTGCTCTATTACATTGACTACTTACCCTTAGATCCTCTGAAATAATGACCCCTAAATCCCTTTCCTCAGATGTTGAGGTTAGGACTGTATCAAATATTCTATATTCAGCCCTTGGGTTTTTACTTCCCAGGTGCATTATCTTGCACTTATCCACATTAAAACTCAATTGCCACAGCTCCGACCATTTTTTTCGTTTACCTAAATCATTTGTCATTTGGCTGATCCCTCCAGGAACGTCAACCTGTTGCAAATCTTTGTGTCATCAGCAAAAAGACATACTTTTCATTAATACCTTCTGCAATATCACTAATAAAAATATTAAAGAGAATGGGTCCAAGTACTGACCCTGAGGTACCCCACTGGTAACAAGACCTTGCGCCGAATAAACTCCATTTACCACAACCCTCTGTTGCCTGTCACTCAGCCACTGCCTAATCCATTCAACAATATTGGAATCCAAGCTCAAAGATTGCAATTTATTGATAAGCCTTCTATGCGGAACAGTATCAAAAGCCTTACTGAAATCTAAATAAGCAATGTCTACTGCACCACCTGTGTCTATTATTTTTGTTACCCAATCAAAACAATCAATAAGATTAGTTTGGCATAATCTCCCTGAGGTAAACCCATGTTGTTTCTGATCCTGTAATCTATGTGTTTTTAGATGTTCAACAATCCTTTCCTTTAACATGGTTTCCATTAATTTCCCCAATACTGACGTAAGACTAACTGGCCTATACAGTTGTGTTCAAAATTATTCAACCCCCAATGCTGTAAAGGGTTTTAGGGAATTTAGTGTACATTTGTAATTGTATTCAGAATGAAATCCTACTAGGACTTTTTAAAGAACCATATGCAACTAAAATGACATCAATTGGTTTTGTAATACAGTAGTAAATGTTTCTTTTGTGAATTCTTCATTGACACAATTATTCAACCCCTTAAAGACTACCACTCTGAAGAACAGAGGTTCATTCAAGTGTTTTCAATCAGGTATTGAAAACACCTGTGGATGTCACGGAGCAGCAATAAAGCATAATAAGCACCAATTAGGCAGCTTTAAAATGACTGTGATACTCAGCTCCTTCTAGACATTTACTGGTGTGGTTACAAACATGGTGAAGTCAAGAGAATGGTCCAGGAAGACAAGAGAAGAGGTGATTACTCTTCACAGGAAGGGCAATGGCTATAAGAAGATTGCAAAGATGTTAAACATACCAAGAGAGACCATAGGAAGCATCATTCGCAAATTCAAGGCAAAGGGCACTGTTGAAACGCTACCTGGTCGTGGCAGAAAGAAGATGCTGACTTCGACTGCTGTGCGCTACCTGAAGCGTAGAGTGGAGAAAAGTCCCCGTGTGACTGCTGAGGAACTGAGAAAAGATTTGTCAGATGTGGGTACTGAAGTTTCAGCTCAGACAATACGGCGCACACTGCGTAATGAAGGCCTCCATGCCAGAACTCCCAGGCGCACCCCCTTGCTGTCTCCAAAGAATAAGAAGAGTCGACTGCAGTATGCTAAAAGTCATGTGGACAAACCACAGAAGTTTTGGGATAGTGTTCTGTGGACTGATGAAACAAAATTAGAACTGTTTGGGCCCATGGATCAACGCTATGTTTGGAGGAGGAAGAACAAGGCCTATGAAGAAAAGAACACCTTGCCTACTGTGAAGCATGGCGGGGGGTCAATCATGCTTTGGGGCTGTTTTGCTTCTGCAGGTACAGGGAAGCTTCAGCGTGTGCAAGGTACCATGAATTCTCTCCAGTACCAGGAGATATTGGATGACAATGTGATGCAGTCCGTCACAAACCTGAGGCTTGGGAGACGTTGGACCTTTCAATAGGACAATGATCCCAAGCATACCTCCAAGTCCACTAGAGCATGGTTGCAGATTAAAGGCTGGAACATTTTGGAGTGGCCATCGCAGTCACCTGACTTAAATCCGATTGAGAACCTCTGGTGGGACTTAAAGAAAGCAGTTGCAGTGCGCAAGCCTAAGAATGTGACTGAACTGGAGGCTTTTGCCCATGACGAATGGGCGAAGATACCCGTAGATCGCTGCAAGACACTTGTGTCAAGCTATGCTTCACGTTTAAAAGCTGTTATAACTGTAAAAGGATGTTGTACTAAGTACTAAGATTGAATGTCACTTGGGGGTTGAATAAAACTGAAAATGATGTGAGCACAGAAAAGACATTTGTGGTTATTTCATTATAAATGTTATGTTATATTTGTCTGACCTACACGTGCCTCTTTGATTTAATTGTAAGCAAGATGACTGAATGATCAAAATCAATGTCAAACTGGCCAAAACACTCAATTTCAGTGGGGGTTGAATAATTTTGAACACAACTGTAGTTCCCCGATTCCTCCCTACTAGCCTTCTTGTAAATGGGCACAACATTTGCTAATTTCCAGTCTTCTGGGACGACTCCCGTTAGCAAGGATTGGTTAAATAAATCTGTTAACGTTTTTGCTATTACTTCACTGAGCTCTTTTAATAATTTAGGGTGGATCCCATCAGGCCCCATTGACTTATTTGTCTTTACTTTAGACAGCTGCTGTAGAACCTCCTCCTCTGTAAACTCCTATGTAAATGTCTCGTTAGTGTTTCCTCCTAACTGAGGTCCCTCTCCTTCCTTTTCTTCTGCAAAGACTGAACAAAAATATTCATTGAGGCAGTCAGCGAGACTTTTATCCTCTTCTACATACCTTCCTTCCTTTGTTTTTAATCTAACTAATCCTTGTTTTACTTTTCTTTTCTCGTTTATGTATCTAAAAAATGTTTTGTCCCCCTTTTTTACTGACTGAGCTATTTTCTCTTCTGCGTGTGCTTTGGAAGCTCTTATAAATTGCTTTGCCTCTTTCTGCCTAATCTTCTAGGTTTGCCTATCTTCTTCACTCTGAGTTTTTTTATAATTATTGAATGCTGTATTTTTGTTCTTCACTATTTTGGCCACTTCTGCAGAGTACCACAGTGGTTTCTTCCCTTTTTTGTTTTTGCTAACAAGCCGAATGCAATTGCCTGTGGCCTTCAATAATGCTTCCTTTAAATAATCCCATTTCTCCTGGACTCCCTTTAAACTCCTCCAGTCTGATAAGGCTAGGGTCAGACGAGCGTGATTTCTACGGACTGTACGTCCGTGCACACGGACGTACGTCAGTACGGAAGACACAGTAGTGGCCACACAGTCCGTTTTTTTCACTGACGTATATTTTGACGGATGTAGGAGGGAAAATAAATTAAAAAGCAAAACCATTTTGTCCGTGAAAAATGCTGGACGTATAAATGCAGTCCGTCTGACCACGTTCCATCACTCACACACAAAGCTATGCGGACGTTGCGGACGCAGCGCACTTTGTGCGGCCGTTCTAGTGGTTGTACGTTCTTGCCTGCCTTGCGTCCGTTTGCCGCGGCCGTGGTGCGTCCGCAGTTCAGTGCGGATGTACTTCATGTGTCAGGCTCCAATGAACTTTCTTTCATGCTATCACGGACGTACTTTTAGGCGCAATCACGGACGTGAACACTACGCTCGTCTGACCCCAGCCTATTGACCCCTTCACACAAAATCTAATTTTAGAAAAATCAGTTTTTTTAAAGTCTAAAACTTTTGTTTTTGTGTGGTGCGGCTCCATCCCTGTTCTTATATTAAACCATACTGATTGGTGATCACTAGATCCCAAATTTTCACCTACAACAACGTCCGATACCAAACCTCCATTTGTGAGTATTAAATCCAATATGGCCTCTTTACAATGCTTCGTCTATAAAGAGAACACAAAACAGCAGTGAAAAGTTGCCTAAATTCCCTGCCAATCGGTGGTTTCATTCGACAGGTTTATTCAGGCGAATCCCATTGGCTTCAATGTTAAAAATATTCCTGTTTTAATTTAATATCTAATAAACTGTTTATTATTTTATTCTGCAGTAAAAAGTCTCTTTATCTATAGATTTTTTTAGGATCTGTTAGGCATTTTTAGGGATTTTTTGCAAAAAAAATTCCGTTTTTTTTAAAATCGTTTTTTCTTTTTCCCTTTTTCTGTAACAGCCCTTTTAATTATCATTCATTGAATCTTTTGTGTAAATTTCAGACATTTTCGCTCAGTAGTTTCTTTGCAAACAGCGTTTCACTTTTCAAACATTCAAGCGTATTGTTTTTTTTTTCTCTCACTCCATTCATCTGCGGTGTCGGGTTTTTCTGGCGTCTGCTCTGCGCTGTGATCTGCTCCTGCTCGGGTTTCTCCGGCATGTTCGGCGGGGTTAATCCAGATGTTTTTGCGGGTTTCGGTGTGCGTTCGCCGGGTTTTGTGGTGAGTGTTCGGCGGGTTTTCGGCAGCTTTTCCCTGCACTATGACGGCCCTGTGGTGCTTGCTGAATACACCGCAGGGTCACCAAAATAGGATCGCCAAATCACCCAGAATTGAAGAGAAGGAAAAGTCACCGAACGTGCGATGACTTTTCGATTCTCTTTGAATAACTGTTATTTTTTAGGTATTTTTCTGGATATTTTTTGGTGAAATTTTTGATTCCCTTTTTTCTTATGGCATTTTTTTTATTCTGTAACAGACCAATTTATTATTTTATATAGGATCTTTATTATTTCCATGCATTTTTATTGGTTTAAACACATTTTTTTTAAATAGCATAGTTCCGTTTATTTTGATTTTTTTTAACACTTCGACCTCATTCGGTGGCTGATCGGCTTATTTCAGCGTTGTTTAGCGGCTGATCGGTGGTGTTCAGCGGACCATTGGCTGTGTTCGGGGGCATTCGACGGTCTGTTCGGCGGTTGGCGGATCCCGTTTGCTGCACTTCGGGCAGACTGAAATTGCTGAGGCGCACCGGAGTGCACCAAACGGGAGAGTACTGAGACTTTGCTGAAATTTCGGTGCTCTCTGGATAACACCTATAGTATTTTTAGCTTTAGTAATGAAGAAATGAAACCCATGGAATCATCTCTCCTGGAATGCTGTGTGTACAGACCAATGATTTGCAACCTTTTCATTGCTGTGGCACGCTGACAAGGAACTAAAATTGTCATGTAACACGTTAAAATGTTAATTATATTTAATTATATATTTTATAATTCAAAACATATGAATTGATGAACCTGATTGTATATGTGTAGCTATGTTGATGTTCTCTATCCTACATCAGCTTCAGTTTTTCTCCAGTGGGCAGCAGACATTTGCTACTCTTCTTCTTTTATATGGTATATGCAAAATTATCTGTAAGTTTCATAATATTAATCATTGTTTTTTTTAGATTGGAAAATGAAGAATTGGACCTGGCTGATGCCTGCACTCCTGTTTTTTCCATCTTTGACCTCGGCCTGTCCTTCGATGTGTAGCTGTGGTTCTGGCATTGTGGACTGCACTGAACGTGGCCTCAGCTCAAAGACTTTGCCAGCTTCATTTCCCCCATCCACAAGGGTCATACGTCTTAACCAAAACAACCTTGACTCTATCCCCAATGGTCTTCTCGACCGGCTCCCAGAGTTGCAAGAAGTGGATTTGCAATACAACCCATGGAACTGTGACTGCAAAATCTTGTACTTGCGCAGCTGGTTGCAAGGGCAACAGAAAAGAAGACTATACCATGACGTCACCTGCTCCTCTCCTGAGGCATTCAAGGGCAGAGTTATCATGTACCTGACAGAGGACGAACTCATGACCACTTGCCAGTACTGGTATTGCAATTTGGCAATGGTCTCCCAACTTTGCCTCTTCGTCTTCATTGCAGTGCAGGGCATTCTGCTCATTTTTGTTATCCTGTCACTTCGCCGTTTCCAGAAGATTGCCAGGGAGGCTCGCCGCACTGCCAAAGAGCTACAGCAGAACTCAGAATCCTATGCTTACGACAACATTCCTCTTTATAACTATGACCGAACATGAAGATGCAAAAGAATGGCAAATGGTTGAAACGATACATAGAACTAGGTTCTTTTTAGGATCAAAAATAAATATAAAAACATAGCATTTATTTTGTATATGTGGAAAAAGGCATTAAAAAGAACATAATTAAATTATAATAAAAGGTAGTCGTAAAACGAAATAAAAGTACTCCACAATTTGTAGCCACATTGATACCAAGTTTGTTTGATGTATAGTGCTTTCAGTCAGAATAGGTCCTAGTATTTTCTATTTTTGTGCAAGCATCATATGGTAGGATAATTGTAGCAGCTGAGAATGGTTATATATAGGAGTGGTGTAAACTGGTGTGTTGTCAATGACCAATGTGATATCCGAATTTATTGTTTGCCATTGGTTATACACAATAGTGGTTGAATACAGAGCTACTGTATCTCTGAGTCTACTTTTTCATACAATATGTGTAACATTGACTTAATTTACTCCTTGAAAGGGAATGATTAACTCATCCAAAGCTTGATCATGGAAAATCAGCACAAGATAACCTTTAAAATGTTAGTAATACAATAAAAAGCATTCTAGAATAAGAGCAATGGGAGTCAGGAAGAAATCCAAGCGTTAAAAAAAAAGAAGTATAAAGGAAATATTAAAGTAAACTAATTTGTCTAGGAATTCAGAAACAATCTAAGGGCCCTATTATAATCTTCACGTTAAACGCTTGCACAACGCGTGAATTTGTGCGCCAAGCGTTAACGCGCATAACTCAATGATGGAATTACAATCCTCGCACATTTTTTCATCCTTCAAGCAATAACGCGCGTAAAACGGATGCACACAAATGCGCGTGCAGCAACGTTGCGCGCAGAAATCAGTGTGCGGACTGTTTTTTTCACACGATTCAGCCAATCAGAATTAAGAACCACAATTATCTCACGTTAAGGCTAGGGTCAGACGAGCGCATTCTGTGCGGACTGTGCGTCCGTGCAGTACGGACGTACTTTCTGACTGACGACAAGGTAGTGGCCACACAGTCCGTTTTTTTCACTGACGTATTTTTTGACTGATGTAGCAGGGAAAATAAATTAAAATGAAAAAACATTCTGTCCGTCAAAAATGCTGGACGTATAAATGCAGTCCGTCTGACCTCGTTGCATCACTCACACCCAAAGCTATGCGGACGTTGTGGACGTGGCGCACTCCGCACGTCCGTTCTAGCAGTATTACGTTCTTGCCTAACCTGCGTCCGTTTGCAGCGTCCGTCATGCGTCCACACTTCTGTGCGGACGTACTTCGTGTGTGGGGCTCCATTTAACACAATAGTATGCTATCACGGACGTACTTATGTGCGGCAACACGGACGTTAACACTGCGCTCGTCTGACCCCAGCCTAAGTTTTTGCACCTGTCAAAATCAATCTGAGCATATATGCTGCAGCAATAATAAATGCACACACAACTTCTCCATTTTATTGGTTTGGTATGAGTAGAATGTGTAACTATACTTTGCAGCATTTTTTTTTTTTTTTGGCTGGTGTATTTGGTTTCGGCCAGGTTGATAGAATTTGCCATTAACACCAGCTTTTAGGAGTTGCTAAAATTATGCGCGCAAAGGCTATGCGTTAAATCCTGCGAATAGATTGTAATGCCATCCGCATACCAGTATTCATTCGCGTTTGCGCTCACAATTTTAAGTATAGGACACGCGCAGTACAGTAAGCTCGCGCAGCGTTTGCGCAGGTTCACCCATGGTAGACGAATACACGCGTTTGTTGCGCTGACAGTGTAATACGACGTTCAGCGCAAAGGGTTTTACCCCACGCGTTATTTAATGCGTTTTTGCGCTGGCGCAAACGTTTGCGCGAAGATTGTAATAGGGCCCTAAATGTTTCTAAATGAAAAGTTCTTACTGGAAACAGTGGAATATGCACATTAAATGAAACCTACAGGCTACTGAAGTTAGTTAACTAATTTAACATCCTTATCCTTAATAACAAACTGTCACAATTCAGTTATGCTAAATTATAAACACCTTTCACACAATTCCTCAGTCCCAGGCAAACCATGTGTACATGTTCACCAGAGTAGCTGCCAACTCTATCATAGGTGTGGGTATCCCCTAGAATGGGATTGGCAACCATGGCCCTCTAAATGTTTTGGAACTACTTTTTCTATGATGCCTAGTCAACCTACTGCTTGGCTGAGAATTATGGGAGATGTAATTCCAAAACATCTGGAGAACAAAGGTGGTCGACTCCTGGTCTGGGGATGCCCATGGAAAGTGTGTTCAGTGAGGATCCCCATTTGATCCCATCAGCACCTACTCATTTGACGTTCCTCAGCTGTACTTGATCATCCATTAACACGCATGGGTAAACGTTAAAGGAACAATCCCAGGTCCTTCCATTCCAATTAAAGGAATCAAAATGATCACCACTGTATGCCCCTACTGCCCATGATTGAGTGTAATAGTAAAACATCATCAAATTTTTAGATTGTGAAGGCGAGTCAGGGTCAGTTCACTGCCATGGCCTACCACCAGTTGTGTGTGAGAATGCAAGACATTACATGAAACAGACAGCGTAATACATTTAATGAAAATGTACATCTTGAAGTCTCTGAGAAGAAAAGCCTGAAACAACCCTACAGTACAATCAACTCTTAGTAATCTCATACCTAATAAGTGATACAAGAATAAAGTTGTCCATGATGTATTTCGTGGGATATGTACCACCACCAAGAATTACAAATATTTTGTAGAGTTGCCTAATACAATGTAACATACAGGGTTATTCAGGGAGAGGTGAAAACCTGGAGAATAACTGGAGAAGTGAAAATTCTAGGTCAAAATAGCTGATTTGGAAAGTGAGATAAATGGGACAATTTTTCTGGTTTGGCTATTTTGACCTAGAATTTGCCCTTTTCCAGTAATTTTCCTGGTTTTCACCTCTCTCTGCATAACCCTGCTAGTGATTGAATTGCTAATTGACATCCTTAGTATTTTCTCTCCTTAGTTATGCATAAGCAAGAATAAAAAAAATGTTGTCAACCTGAAGTGGAGTTTGCTTATTTGGCCAATATACAGTAAGTGTACACTATGGGGGTTATTTAGAGAGAGCTGATTTGGTCCCAAAATGGTCACCAACAGGGAGTTTCCTCATACGGTGACATTTCAGGGCCATTCAGCTATTCAGAGAGCAGGCAGTTCGACAAATTTTGACTGCGACTTTGATTTGAGACTGTGGAGACACAGGTTCAATCCCGGCAGGAGCACCTCTCCAGTAAGTGTCCTTGGGCAAGACACATAACTGTACATACACAACCCGGAAACACACGGGACAAACTTCTTTCAAACACTGATCAGCCTGCAAATAACATCTCTGCAATCACAACCCAGAAACACCCGGGACAAACTTCTTTCAAACACTGATCAGTCCCACCCAGGACCGGCATCTAATTTCAGGCATCCTTTACAGCTGTCTCCACTTCCCTCTAATTACTCTTACTAATCCCAGGCTTCTGGCCTCTCCCATGCAGGCTCTGCAGTGTTTTTCTGGCCAATAGCTCCCCCTCCCCTCTGCTGGAATTTGGGAAGTGCAAGGTCCACATACTGTTGCACAATGTGCTCCCTGTCTCTTCTACTCTTTTACTCTGCATTCATCCTAAAATGGAACTCCTGCCTCTGTACCATCAACCCCTCCATTATCCACATCTGTCCATCTCGTGACTTCCTATACAGGAAAGTCTGCCACCCAACTCACTAATACACATCACTGCCTCAACCAGTCCATCACTCTCACATTACAGTCCTCTTATCTTGTTTCCACCCCCAACCCTTCTACAGTTGCAAGAAAAAGTATGTGAACCCTTTGGGATAACGTGGAGTTTTGCATGAATTGGTCATAAAATGTTCTCTGATCTTCATCTAAGTCACAACAATTTGAAAAACACAGTCTGCTTAAAATAATACAACACAAACATTATATGTTTTCATGTTTTTATTGAACAGAACATGTAAACATTCACAGTGCAGGGTGGAAAAAGTATGTGAACCTTTGGACTTAATAACTGGTTGACCCTCCTTTGGCAGCAATAACCTCAACCAAACGTTTCCTGTAGCTGCAGATCAGACCTGCACAACGATCTGGAGTAATTTTGGACCACTCCTCTTCACAAAACTGTTTCAGTGTAGCAATATTCTTGGGATGTCTGGTGTGAATCGCTCTCTTAAGGTCATGCCACAGCATTTTAATCGGGTTGAAGTCAGGACTCTGACTGGGCCACTCCAGAAGGCGTATTTTGTTTTGTTGAAGCCATTCTTTTGTTGAATTACTTGTATGCTTTGGGTCATTATCCTGTTGCATCACCCATCCTCTGCGGAGCTTCAGTTGGCGGACAGATGGTCTTACGTTTTCCTGAAAAATGTCTTGATAAATTCTGGAATTAATTTTTCCATCAATGACAACAATCCGTCCAGGCCCTGAGGCAGCAAAGCAGCCCCAAACCATGATGTTTTACAATGTTTTACAGTGGGGATGAGGTTTTGATGTTGGTGTGCTGTGCCTTTTTTTCTCCACACATAGTGCTGTGTGTTTTTTCCAAACAACTCAATTTTGGTTTCATCTGTCCACAGAATATTTTGCCAGTAGTGCTGTGGAACATCCAGGTGCTCTTTTGCAAACTTCAAACGTGCTGCAATATTCTTTTTGGACAGCAATGACTTCTTCCGTGGTGTCCTCCCATGTACTCCATTCTTGTTTAATGTTTTCCTTATTGTAGGTGTGTCAACAAAAATGTTAGCATGTGCCAGAGATTTCTGTAAGTCTTTAGCTGACACTCTAGGATTCTTCTATACCTCATTAAGCATTCTGCGCTGTGTTCTTGCAGTCATCTTTACAGGACGACCACGCCTAGGGAGAGTAGCAACAGTGCTGAACCCTTCTCCATTTGTAGACAGTCTGTCTTACTGTGGACACATGAACATCAAGGCTTTTGAAGATACTTTTGTAACCCTTTCCAGCTTCATGCAAGTCAACAATTCTTGATCGTAGGTCTTCTGAGAGCTCTTTTCTGTGAGGCATGGTTCACATCAGGCAGAGCTTCTTGAAACCAGTAAACCAAAATCCAATAATATCACACTGATTGGACTCAAGGTTGGCTCACTCCTGGCTCCAATTAGCTCTTGGAGAAGTCATTAAACTAGGGGTTCACATACTTTTCCCACCCTGCACTGTGAATGTTTACATGTTATGTTCAATAAACACATGAAACATATAATGTTTGTGTTGTATTTATTTTAAGCAGACTTTGTTTTTCAAATTGTTGTGACTTAGATGAAAATCAGCGCACATTTTATGACCAATTCATGCAAAACTCCACGTAATCCCAAAGGGTTCACATACTTTTTCTTGCCACTGTAGATTGTGAGTTCCCACGGGAATAGGGCCCTTATTTTCTCATGTATCACTTTATCAATTGTTGTTCAATGTATTGTAACCCTGTCTGTATCATACCCATTGTTCAGCGCTGCGGAATATGATGGCGCTTTATAAATAAAGTATAATAATAATAATACATACTCGCCACCCAGGACATACTTGATAATGAGAGAAATCTCAAAGTATTCTTCCTGGTAAAATCCTTTCTCAAAGAAAAAAAAGTACAGTGCCTGTTCGAGGGCAGTGAAATCCCCATAGAGAAGCAATGGTTAATCTATTCAGAGAACACCGAACAGCAGTGAAAAGTTGCCAAAATGCCCTGCTGTTCGGTGCTTTCATTCGGCAGGTTCATTCAGACAAACCCCACAGGCTTCAATGTTAAAATATTCCCGTTATTATACAATATCTATTAAACCGTTTATTCTTTTAATCTGCAGTAAAAAGTCTAAAAGTCTTTATTTATTGATTTTTTTTTAGGATCTTTAAGGCATTTTTCGGCAAAACTTATTTTTCATTTATTTTACAGCTTTTTTTCTTCTTTTTTTTGTAACAGACCGTTTTATTATGATTCATAGGACATTATATGTAAATTCCAGGCACTTTCGTTGAGTAGTTTTTTTGCAAACAGCATTTCAGTTTTGACACTTTCAATCCTATTGTTTTTTGTTTTTTTTAACCTCATTTGTCAGCTTGTCGGCTTTTTATGGCGGCTGGTCTGCGTTGTGATCAGTGGCTCGTCTGATTTTTTGAACAAGCTTGGCATGTTTTTTGCAGCGGTTCCAGTGGGTTTTTGGTATGATTTCAGCAGGTGTTCGGCAGGTTTTCCCTGCACTCTGGGGACCCTGTGGTGAATGCTGAATTCACCGCAGGGTGGGGAACTTTGATTCGCTGAAGTGCAGGCAAGTGCGAAGTGCAGGGAAGTGTAGGGAATGAGAGAGCACCGAAATGTCGGCGACATTTCGGTGCTCTCTGAATAATCCCCGAAATGTAAGCTTCCAGACCTGAGGAAGAGAGTAATACTCTCGAAAGCTTGTCTTTTAAATGTTACGTTAGTCCAATAAAAAAGGTATCACTACGTACTGCTATACTCGTGATTTTGATTCAAATAGTCAATATTAATACATATAATGAACCACCAGGGGGTGCCATAACACAGCTGATGCTGCTAATAATGCTTTATATAATCTTGCCTCTACGAGTAGTTTTTAATAATTTACTCATCAATTGTCAATAACTAAGAAAATGCAACTTTCAGATCTTAGCAGCTACCCAGCTGGAGAATTTTGTCCAGTTTGGTTATTTTGACATAAAATTGTTGGTTTCCCACAATTTCCTTGTACATATTTAGGAGAGTGAAATTAAGTCTGAGGTGACAGTGCTGGAATTCAATTCATGTTGATAATACATATCCCATGTTGATTGTTAGTTTGAATAACAGAATCTGTATACAGTAATGGGTGCGTGGTTTTTCTATTTGGAGATTCAATAAAGATATTATAATCATATCTTTTTAAAAAAATCTGTGTATTAAAAACATGAGAGCAAAACACTCCAGAAATATATGAGGACAAATACTAACATCTCCTCATAAGCGATCCATGGTCCCTAGATCTTGTAAAATGTAATCAAAGTATCCTTTAAAACTGCTGTAAGATCATTTAATACTCATACTTCAAGAATGCGGCCTAGTACTAAAGACTGGGAGGGTATGTCCAGTTGTAGCCATCTGTGAGCAAAGACCAGCCTGGTCACCAGATCCACAAAAAGATTATTTTCAGGAGCTGAAAACCCCTCTAAGGGTTTAGAACATAAATCAGCGCACGGATCTCTCGTGAAAGAACTATAATCTAATAACAAATGTACGAAGCCCAAAAGACTTCCACCCTAGGCACAGGGTCGGATTAACATAGGGGCTGATGGAGCAGCAGCTCCAGGCCCATACCCCAGAATAGGCCCAGAGAAAAAATAACAATGTCTGCATTGATGGGCATTTGGACCCCTATATCTCCAACCCCATAGTAGCTACAGGGTCATGTACAGAGCATGACCTTTCCAATGATACCAAACATGACCAGGTTGTTTGTAACAATAAAAATAATAAATATTTCTTTAATTTTCTTTCTAACACAGCAATATTTTTCACTTTTCAATTATAAAGTGAACAATGATGCTGCACTAACTCACCATCTCAAGTGCGGAGGTGATGGCGAGATCCGTTATTACGAATTGTTACATCATAAATGAAGGCCTGAAGCACCTAAGGCGTAGGGCCCTTAAGTTGCCTCTGATGCCAGGACGCAGGGAGGATTTTTCTAGAACTGTTACAGCGCGTGTGGAGGTTTGAGCGGGAGATGTGTGGGTGGAGTTACCAGGAGGGTACTTAAGGCGCGTGTAGGGAGGCTCTGCACGCCTTTTTCTCCTGAGGTAGAGCTGGAAAAATCCTGAGCTGTGTCAGAGGGCGGTGTTTTCGGCTTTTCTGCATTTACTTGTCTTTGAGTATGGAGGAAGGTGGAGAACTGGAGTCGCTGTTGGAGGAAGTGCGGAAGGCGGCTCGGCATCGTGGTGTGGAGTGGGTGAGAAGGAGTTTGACGTTGGTGCTGGCGGCGGAGTCGGAAGTGGGAGCTCGGCCTGTCAGGGTTTCTAGGCCTCCGGAGCGGTTCAGTTCGGGAGGAGAATCTAGCGATGGACCAGCGTCTGAGAGGTTGAGGTTGGAGGCAGTGAGAGGCCGAGGACGGTTGGTCCGGCGGATGTTGGCTGGAGGTGACGCAGTTGGGACTGAGACGAGGCCGGTATTGGGGACTAAGGATTCTTCGGTTTCTGGTCGGAGGAATGGTGTGGTGAGCGCTACCAGAAGAGAAGGAGTGTGGAGGTCGAGGAGTTCCTCGGGTAGAAGAAGAGTTTGGTTGTCCGCCGGTGGTCCCAGAGGTGGAGCGAGGTCTGTCTCGGGGACGGATATTTCAGCGGTCAAGCATTTGGTGGATGGGGGTGTGGACAGTGGTGTGGCACAGGGTGGTGTTGTGCGGGATGAGGTTACTCTGGAGCCCGAAGGAGATTGGTGTCCAGATGGTGAAGGTGAAGTGGCTCTGGGTTTTGGTGTGGTGGAGCGGGATAATGGTTATGGTACTTCGGGTTCTGAGACTCATCGCACAAATGTTTTTTCGTCCACAGTTCCTATGGTATGGGAGCGGAGTCCGCAACCGGTTGTGGTTTCCAGGCTGGTGGAGTCGGTGGAGTTCGGATTGACGGGTACGGAGAGTGTGGCGCAGGTGGTTCAAGGACGTTCGGCTGGGCCTAGTGTGGCGGCAGGTAATGGAAGTGGAAGTGATATGAGTTCCTTCATGTCTTTTTTACAGGGTGCGTTTGAAGCTTGGTCGGGTTCTAAAGGGGTGTGAGCCAGGGAGTTGATTTGGCCCAGGCTTGGAGGGTTGCAGGAAAGTCAGTTGGGGGAGCTGGTGGAGCTCTCGGTGGTGAAGCAGTTGCTTCAGGGGGGCCGAGTGGTGTGTCGGGTTCACTCGGTGAGTCCTCAGGGGTGGCAGATGTGGCCAGGAGGAATACATACGTGTCATTTGCTGGTCCTTTGGGGTTACATTTGAAGCAGGAGGTTAAGGAGTGTATCTGGCGTGGTGAGGATGTGGAGCTCTTTTCCTTGCTTCTGTTGGACGAGGTTGCAGGGGTTAAGGACGAGTTGTCTAAGGAAGGGTTAAAAGAGGAAGAGGAAAGGAAAAAGAGGTATCATAGGATTCCTAAGTCATTTGGGAATTGGCTCCGGGCTTTTTGTATTTTGGCCAGTGTGGTAGGGGAGAAGAACCCTCAGCACTGTTCAGCTCTTTTTGCTCTGTGGATGGGATTTGGGGGGCTTATCGGATTTATGGTGGTTGGGCATGGTGGAAATATGATGAGCAGTTTAGGCAACGTTTGGTGGCTCACCCAGGTATGGGGTGGGACCAGATGGATATAACGTTGTGGTTATGTTTGATGGGGGCTCAGAAGGCTTTGCCCTTTCCGGGGGTCGCCGGTGGGGGAGGGGCCAGTTCTCCACCGGCAGGTGTTAGGAAGGGGTCTTGTTGGCAGTTTAACCAGGGTCAGTGCAAGTTTGGTAATGGGTGCAAGTTTAAGCACGAATGTTCAAATTGTGGAGGATTGCATTCGTTGTCCAGATGTTTTAAGAGGGCGAGACAGGGCAGTTTGCCTTTTGGTGGATTTGGAGATGGGGGCTTACCCAGTGAAACTTGACACTATGTTACCGTGGATAAGGCTTTACGGAAAACGTAGGGATGCGGAGTTTCTGCGGGACGATGGTTTCCGGATTCCTTTTGTGGCAAGGCCAGGGGGTGGCAAGTTGAGGAATTTGAAGTCGGTTAGGGAATATCCGGAGGTAGTTCGGGAGAAGGTTTTCAAGGAGATCGGGGCCAGTAGGATGGCGGGTCCATTCTCATCACCGCCGGTGCGGGATTTGAGGATATCCCCTTTGGGCGTGGTGCCTAAGCGGAAGGCTGGGGATTTTCGGTTGATTCATCATTTATCCTATCTGTGGGGAGGATCGGTGAATGATGATATTGGTGAGGAGTTGGCCTCGGTGTCGTACGTGTCATTTGATTCAGCGGTTGGTTTGGTTCGGGATGCAGGAAAGGGGGCTTTGATGGCTAAGGTGCATTTTGAGCCGGTGTTTCGGCTCCTACCTATTCATCCTTCATGTCATCACCTTCCGGGGTTTTATGTTTGAAGGAGAATTTTATGTGGATCTATGTTTGCCTATGGGTTGTTCCATTTCCTGTTCCTTTATTGTGTGCTTTAACACATTTTTGGAATGGTTGGGTCCTGTGGTGGCAGTGTCGGATAAATTGACACATTATTTGTGTAGGGAAGGGACAGGAAGATGTCTTCACATTCTTCGGTCTTTTCAATGGGTGGCGCACCGATTTGGTGTTCCTTTGGCTTCTGATATAACGGAAAGGTTCGGCATCAGTCATCACTTTCCTGGGGATTGAGATTGATTCGGTTAAGGGTGAGTGTCGTTTACCATTGGTGTAAGTCTTGGAAGCTTTAAGGCAAGTGGATGGAGCAGGCAGGTGGAAGAGGCCTTGTCGGTCAGGAGGTTGCGGTTGCGAGAGCTTCTATCGCTGGACAACATGGCGGTGGTGTCGGTGGTCAATTCCCGGTTAGCTTTATCGTTGCCAGCAGGGGTCAAGTCCTGGGAAAAAAAGTGAGGGAACTCACCCACGAATTCCACAACCCCCATTACCTGAAGAAAATATATATATATATCACGAGTATAGCAGTGCGTGCCGGTGATACCATTTTTATTGGGTTAACTTTACATTTAAAAGACAAGCTTTCAAGAGTGTAAACTGGAAACTATACTGAATAGTGAAAGGTATCACTACGTACAGGTATACTCGTGATTGTGGCAACTGGACTAACGCGTTTTATATATAATCTATCTATATCTATATCTATCTATCTATATATATATATCCAGGCACAGACCCCCAGAATAATATACACAACACTGTGCCCCCAGAATAATATACACAGCGCTGAACCCCCAGAATAATATACACAGCGCTGAACCCCCAGAATAATATACACAGCACTGTGCCCCCAGAATAATATACACAGCACTGAGCCCCCAGAATAACATACACAGCACTGAGCCCCCAGAATAACATACACAGCACTGAGCCCCCAGAATAATATACACAGCACTGAGCCCCCAGAATAATATACACAGCGCTGAGCCCCCAGAATAATATACACAGCACTGAGCCCCCAGAATAATATACACAACACTGAACCCCCAGAATAACATACACAGCGCTGAGCCCCCAGAATAATATACACAGCACTGAGCCCCAGAATATATATACACAGCACTGAGCCTCCAGGATAATATACACAGCACTGAGCCCCCAGAATAACATACACAGCACTGAACCCCCAGAATAATATACACAGCACTGAGCCTCCAGGATAATATACACAGCACTGAGCCCCCAGAATAACATACACAGCACTGAGCCCCCAGAATAATATACACAGCACTGAGCCTCCAGGATAATATACACAGCACTGAACCCCAAGAATAATATACACAGCACTGAGCCCCCAGAATAATATACACAGCACTGAACCCAAAGAATAATATACACAGCACTGAGCCCCCAGAATAACATACACAGCACTGGTTATATGGATATATTTTCCCCAGTTCACATGGATATAATTGCCCCAGCTCATATGGGTATATTGCCCCAGCTCTCATGGATAATGCCCCCCGGTCTCATGGATATGCCCCCAGGTCTCATGGATATGCCCCAGGTCTCATGGATAATGCCCCCAGGTCTCATGGATATTGCCCCCAGGTCTCATGGATATCGCCCCAGGTCTCATGGATATTGCCCCAGGTCTCATGGATATTGCCCCAGGTCTCATGGATATGCCCCAGGTCTCATGGATATTGCCCCCAGGTCTCATGGATATTGCCCCCAAGTCTCATGGATATGCCCCAGCTCTCATGGATATGCCCCCCCAGGTCTCATGGATATGCCCCCAGGTCTCATGGATATGCCCCAGCTCTCATGGATATGCCCCCCCAGGTCTCATGGATATGCCCCAGGTCTCATGGATATGCCCCCCCAGGTCTCATGGATATGCCCCCAGGTCTCATGGATATTGCCCCCCCAGGTCTCATGGATATGCCCCCGAGGTCTCATGGATATTGCCCCCCCAGGTCTCATGGATATGCCCCAGGTCTCATGGATAGTGCCCCCCAGGTCTCATGGATATTGCCCCCCCAGGTCACATGGATATGGCCCCCCAGGTCTCATGGATATTGCCCCCCAGGTCTCATGGATATTGCCCCCCCAGGTCTCATGGATATTGCCCCCCCAGGTCTCATGGATATGCCCCCCCAGGTCTCATGGATATGCCCCCCAGGTCTCATGGATATTGCCCCCCAGGTCTCATGGATAGTGCCCCCCAGGTCTCATGGATAGTGCCCCCCAGGTCTCATGGATATTGCCCCCCAGGTCTCATGGATATGCCCCCCAGGTCTCATGGATAGTGCCCCCCCAGGTCTCATGGATAGTGCCCCCCCTAGGTCTCATGGATATTGCCCCCCAGGTCTCATGGATAGTGCCCCCCAGGTCTCATGGATAGTGCCCCCCAGGTCTCATGGATATGCCCCCCCAGGTCACATGGATATGCCCCCCCAGGTCTCATGGATACTGCCCCCAGCCCAGCTCACCTTGCTGCTCCTCTGCCAGCGGCCGCGTGCTTCCTGCTTCAGCGGCCGCTGACAGGAAGTGCAGCTGCTCGCCTGGGATCTATGAAACAGCCAGGCGAGCGGCTCCACCTCCTGTCACCGGCCCTTGTAACAGGAAGCACGCGGCCGCCGGCAATGTGCGGCGGCGGTGTTCGGGCTCGGGCCACAGCGGGAACGCTGCGTTCCCGCAGCGTTCCCGCTGTGGGAGAAGTGCGGGAACGCCGTTCCTGCGCGTTCCCGCTCGACTCGAGCCCTGGTTGCCAGTCATTAGGTTGCTGAAGAAGTTTGTGCTGCTTTGTTTGAAATTTCATATTTTCTGCAGGGCGCGGCATGTTCCGGGTCACCTTAACTCAATGGCGGTTGCTTTGTCTCGTTTACAGTGGGACAGGTTTCGCTATCGGGCTCCGAAGGCGGAAGAGGTGGGCATCCCGTGTCCGGAGGGTCTTTTTGGGCAGCTAGGCTCGGAATGTTTGGAGGTTGGGTGAAAGTTTTTTTTGTCTGACTCCACTTAGAAGGCATATTCCCGAGTCTGGTGGGATTGGGACGCATTGGGTGAGTGTTTCAGGTACATTGCAGTTGGTGGCTGGGATGAGGAGAGCCTGCTCAGAGCATACCTCATTGGTTGTTCGAAGCGGGGGTATCTCCTGGGGTGGTGCGACAGTCGCTGGCCGCTTTTCTTTTTCAGATTTCTAATTATTGGAAAGTTTATGGGATTTTGGGGGGGATATTGTGCCCAGGGGCGTCGCTAGGGGGGTGCGGTGGGTGCGTCCCGCACTAGGTGACACCACCCCTAGGGTGACACCCTGAAAAAAAAAATTTTTTTTTTTTACACAAAAATATTTTACCAGGAAGGATAGATTGAGAATTCTCTCATTTTCAAGTATGTCCTGGGTAGGCAAGGCCTAGGCTGGCACTTTCCATGGGGTGGCAAAAAAAACACCACAAAGAGGATATTCACAGAGCACCGAAATGACGCAGACATTTCAGTGTTCTGCTGTTCCCCGCACTTTGGGGAATCAAATTTCCCTAGTGAATTCACCACAGAGTCCCTGAAGTGCAGGGAATCAGCCACCGAATGCTGCTGCAAACCTGTCGCCTGCTGCTTTAAAATGAAAATATCTGGAATTAACATATACAGGTGAAACTCGAAAAATTAGAATATCGTGCAAAAGTTCATTTATTTCAGTAATGCAACTTAAAAGGTGAAACGAATATATGTGGTAGACTCATTACATGCAAAGCAAGATAGTTCAAGTCGTGATTTGTTATAATTGTGATGATTATGGCTTACAGCTCATGAAAACCCCAAATCCACAATTTCAGAAAATTAGAATATTGTGAAAAGGTGCAATATTCTAGGCTCA
This sequence comes from Leptobrachium leishanense, assembly GCA_009667805.1. Classification (NCBI taxonomy): domain Eukaryota; kingdom Metazoa; phylum Chordata; class Amphibia; order Anura; family Megophryidae; genus Leptobrachium; species Leptobrachium leishanense. Next base: position 162,470,589 of record CM019063.1, on the reverse strand, counting down.
AAGTGTCCCACTCTAATCAGCTAATTAAGCCATAACACCTGCAAAGGGTCCCTGAGCCTTTAAATGGTCTCTCAGTCTGGTTCAGTAGGAATCACAATCATGGGAAAGACTGCTGACCTGACTGTTGTGCAGAAAACCATCATTGACCCCCTCCATAAGGAGGCAAAGCCTCAAAAGGTCATTGCAAAAGAAGTTGGATGTTCCCAAAGTGCTGTATCAAAGCACATTAATAGAAAGTTATGTGGAAGGGGAAAGTGTGGAAGAAAAAGGGGCACAAGCAGCAGGGATGACCGCAGCCTAGAGAGGATTGTCAGGAAAAAGCCATTCAAAAGTGTTGGACTTTCACAAGGAGTGGACTGAGGCTGGAGTCAGTGCATCAAGAGCCACCACACACAGACGGATCCTGGACATGGGCTTCAAATGTCGTATTCCTCTTGTCAATCTTCTCCTGAACAACAAACAACATCAGAAGCGTCTTACCTGGGCTAAAGAAAAACAGACCTGGTCTGTTGCTCAGCGGCTCCAAAGTCCTCTTTTCTGATGAGAGCAACTTTTTCATCTCATTTGGAAACCAAGGACCCAGAGTATGGAGGAAGATTGGAGAGGCACATATTGCAAGATGCTTGAAGTCCAGTGTGAAGTTTCCACAGTCTGTGTTGATTTGGGGAGCCATGTCATCTGCTGGTGTTGGTCCACTGTGCTTCATTAAGTCCAGGGTCAACACAGTCGTTTACCAGGAGATTTTGGAGCACTTCATGCTTCCTTCCGCAGACCAGCTTTATGGGGATGCTGACTTCATTTTTCCAGCAGGACTTGGCACCTGCCCACACTGCCAAGAGCACCAAAACTTGGTTCAATGACCTGGGATTACTGTGCTCGATTGGCCAGCAAACTCACCTGACCTGAACCCCTTGGAGAATCTATGGGGCATTGCCAAGAGAAAGATGAGAGACATGAGACCGAACAATGCAGAAGAGCTGAAGGTCGCTATTGAAGCATCCTGGTCTTCCATAACACCTCAGCAGTGCCACAGGCTGATAGCTTCCAAGCCACATTGCCACATTGAGGCAGTAATTGCTGCAAAAGGGGCCCAAACCAAGTACTGAGTACATATGCAGCTTATACTTTTCAGAGGTTCGATATTGTTTTATGTACAATCCTTGTTTTATTGATTGCATGTAATATTCTAATTTTCTGAGATTGTGGATTTGAGGTTTTCATGAGCTGTAACCATAATCATCACAATTATGACAAATCACCACTTGAACTGAGTCTCATATTAGTTTCACCTTTTAAGTTGCATTACTGAAATAAATGAACTTTTGCACCATATTCTAATTTTTAGAGTTTCATCTGTAAGTTCTGATGAATGATAATAAAAAGGTCTGTTACAGAAAAAAAAGAAAAATTGCTATTAGAAAAAAAAATGTTTTTTTTTTGGAAAAATGCCTAAAGGATACAAAAAAAAAAGATCAATAAATGAAGAGATTTTTTACTATGGATTAAAGGAATAAATGGTTTATTAGATATTGGATAAAACCAGGAATATTTTTAACATTGAAACCTATGGTGTTCGTTCACCCTGAATAAACCTGCCAAATGAAAACACCGGACATCAGGACCTTTCTTTGCTGTTCGGTGTCTCTGAACAGATTAACCATTACTTCTCTATGAGGACTTTCACTGCCTTCGAACAGGCACCATACTTGCTGTCATTTTGCCAAAATTTGTGTAAGAGCATATCACAGAGCTCTAGCAATAAACCTCACAGTAATGTGTGCCGTGTATTATGAGCATTCAGTGTTATATGGGAGTACTAATTTATGAGTAAAAGTAGTTAAAAAAACCCCGTAAAACTCGGGGGGGGGGGGTGACACCATAAATTACCGCACCGGGTGACACCAACCCTAGTGACACAACAGATTGTGCCTCAACTTATGAGGTTTTTGCTTATGAGGGCAGCTTTCCGTTTGGGATTTTTGGAGCATTTCGAGTAGGTGAGTTGGTTTGTAATTCTAAGAAGGTGGTGGTGATTTGGGAGCTGATGCGGTGTGGTTAGAAGATGAGGAGGTCGTTGTTGGGGTTTCTACGTCCTAGACGGATCAATTGAGTAAGGGGCGTAGGGTTGGTTTATCCAGAATGGATAACTGCGTTATTTGTCCGGTCAGGAACATTAAGGAATTTTTGTAGGTGTGGGTTGAGTCTGGAGTGGCCTTTTTTATGTCACGCAGACAGCTCGGCATTATCTAGGTATCAATTTGTAGCTATTTTTGAGAAGACGAATTTAGATCGCACTCTTTCCGGATTGGTGCTGCAACCGAAGCTTCTCTGCTTGGTTTGTCTGGAACGGAGATTCAAGAATTGGGAAGATGGATCTCTAGGGCTTTTCGGGCTTATGTTCGGCATGGTGTGGTGGTATAAATTTTTAAACACTTTTGTATAATACTGGGAGGATATGTGGTGGTATTATGTTGTATTATTATATTGTTGGCATTGTTTATGTTTACATTTTCAATATAACAAAAAAAAAGAGAAATATGGAGAATTATAAAATGGAATACGAATTATTATTTTATATGGAATATATACAGTTGTGTTCAAAATTATTCAACCCCCAATGCTGTAAAAGGTTTTAGGGAATTTAGTGTACATTTGTAATTGTATTCAGAATGAAATCCTACAAGGACTTTTTAAAGAACCATATGCAACTAAAATGACATCAATTGGTTTTGTAATACAGTAGTAAATGTTTCTTTTGTGAATTCTTCATTGACACAATTATTCAACCCCTTAATGACTACCACTCTGAAGAACAGAGGTTCATTCAAGTGTTTTCAATCAGGTATTGAAAACACCTGTGGATGTCACGGAGCAGCAATAAAGCATAATAAGCACCAATTAGGCAGCTTTAAAATGACTGTGATACTCAGCTCCTTCTGGACATTTACTGGTGTGGTTACAAACATGGTGAAGTCAAGAGAATGGTCCAGGAAGACAAGAAAAGAGGTGATTACTCTTCACAGGAAGGGCAATGGCTATAAGAAGATTGCAAAGATGTTAAACATACCAAGAGAGACCATAGGAAGCATCATTCGCAAATTCAAGGCAAAGGGCACTGTTGAAACGCTACCTGGTCGTGGCAGAAAGAAGATGCTGACATCGACTGCTGTGCGCTACCTGAAGCGTAGAGTGGAGAAAAGTCCCCGTGTGACTGCTGAGGAACTGAGAAAAGATTTGTCAGATGTGGGTACTGAAGTTTCAGCTCAGACAATACGGCGCACACTGCGTAATGAAGGTCTCCATGCCAGAACTCCCAGGCGCACCCCCTTGCTGTCTCCAAAGAATAAGAAGAGTCGACTGCAGTATGCCAAAAGTCATGTGGACAAACCACAGAAGTTTTGGGATAGTGTTCTGTGGACTGATGAAACAAAATTAGAACTGTTTGGGACCATGGATCAACGCTATGTTTGGAGGAGGAAGAACAAGGCCTATGAAGAAAAGAACACCTTGCCTACTGTGAAGCATGGCGGGGGGTCAATCATGCTTTGGGGCTGTTTTGCTTCTGCAGGTACAGGGAAGCTTCAGCGTGTGCAAGGTACCATGAATTCTCTTCAGTACGAGGAGATATTGGATGACAATGTGATGCAGTCCGTCACAAACCTGAGGCTTGGGAGACGTTGGGCCTTTCATTAGGACAATGATCCCAAGCATACCTCCAAGTCCACTAGAGCATGGTTACCTCATGTGTTGGTAGTGCACGTGGTGGTGAATGATTTGGGAGTGGTCCCTCATGGAAGGCTGCTGGAGCAGATGAAGGCTGATCTGCAGCAGCTGAGGAAGTGGTCGCCATGAACGGTGGTGGTGTGGTGGGAGATGTTGCTGAGGATGGTGTGGAGGCAGGCAGTGTTGGGTGCCCTTGGGCACGGTGAGCTCCCCCATGTGTTGGTAGTGCACGTGGGGGGGTAATGATTTGGGAGTGGTCCCTCATGGAAAGTTGCTAGAGCAGATGAAGGCGGATCTGCGGCAGCTGAGGGATTTGGGAGTGGTCCCTCATGGAAAGCTGCTGGAGCAGATGAGAGTGGATCTGCGGCAGCTGAGGGAGTGGTCGCCATGGATGGTGATGGTGTGGTCGGAGATGTTGTCAAGGAAGGTGTGGAGGCAGGCGGAGAATGAGGAGGCAGTGCGGCTTTGCCGGATCAAGGTGAATCGCTGTATGGGAAGGTTTGTGAGGCGGATGGATGGTGTGGTGGGGCAGCATCTACCCTTTGAAGAGGAGGATGCGGCGTGTTATTTTATGGAGGATGGCGTTCACCTGACTGATGTGGGCAAGGATCTGTTCATCCTGGGAATCAAGGAGGGGATTGAACAAGCCCTGTTTTTCCTTGGTGGGGGAGCTCTCCCATAAGGGGGCTATGTGAGGAGCTCTTGGCGGGGGCTTATAGGCAGTGCTGGGTAGGGCTTCCTTTAATTTAGGCTAATTTTGGTTCAGATGGTTGGGAGTTCTGAGGTTTTTGTGGTTGGTTGGTTGGTTTGGAGTCCTCTTTCAGCACTGGGTTATTGTATTATTTTGGTATGGGAATTTTTATGTCATGGTGGTGGGTTTATTGTGTGGAGTTTTTAGCTGTGGCCGGTATATATAATAAATATATATATTATTCCACAGTTATGTGTCATGTATTTTTGAGTATTTATTGTCGCCCTGCGTAGGACTCGGTCATCAGTCGGCGACTTATGAAGGCCTGAAGCACCTAAGGTGTAGGGCCCTTAAGTTGCCTCTGATGCCAGGACGCAGGGAGGATTTTTCTAGAACTGTTACAGCGCGTGTGGAGGTTTGAGCGGAGAGGTATGGGTGGAGTTACCAGGAGGGTACTTAAGGCGCGTGTAGGGAGGCTCTGCGTGCCTTTTTCTCCTGAGGTAGAGCTGGAAAAATCCCCACCCTCCCACCCTGTTCTTATTTAGTTACGGGTTGGGTTGGTTTTTAGTTAGAGTATTCGTTTTGTTGTGCCCCTTTTTGTCACGGCGGGGGTTTGTAGGCAGTGCTGGGTAGGGCTTCCTTTTATTTAGGCTAATTTTGGTTCAGATGGTTGGGAGTTGGGAGGTTTTTGTGGTTGGTTGGTTTGGAGGTGTGTGGTGGTTGTGTGGAGTCCTCTTTCAGCCCTGGGTTATTGTATTATTTTGGTATGGGAATTTTTATGTCATGGTGGTGGGTATATTGTGTGGAGTTTTTGCTGTGGCCGGTATATATAATAAATATATATATTATTCCACAGTTATGTCTCGTGTATTTTTGAGTATTTATTGTCTCCCTGCGTATGACTAGGTCATCAGTCGGCGACTTATCTAAACCGCCGCACTGCAGCGTAGTGCACTGGGGGGGTCTTTGGAACCCTGCGTCACTAATCTTATTCTTTACACCTCACACAAGGGAGGTGTCATTGAACAGGTCAGAGTCTGGCCTTTGCATTGATACCAAACGTGACCATTTTTATGGAAAATCTAAAAGAAAAGTAAACCAAAAAAACTTTTTTATCTACTTATTTTTAGTTCCAAAGCGATTGCATTGCCCATTTGTCACGTATAAAATGAGCAATACCACTGCCATTACTCCCCTTCTCATTTCCCATGCTGGGAGCAAGGTCATTGTTTTATAAATAGTCATATTATTCATAAAATACCATCCTCCAAAACAGAAGGGAAATATTATTTTTTTTTGGTTAAAATCATATATTTTCACAGAAAAATGCAGTAACAGGTTCCCATTTAAATTATTTTAAACTAGAATGCCCTATAGAATATATAACAAAGGTTTGGATAAGATGTGAAAAAATAATTTTACACGCTGTATATGATTGAAATCTCAATGGAAATTTACTCGCACGGTATCTGCCTGGTTAAATATACCTATATCTGCGCTATTAAATACCATAAAATATGTTTTCATTTCACTAAATTCCAAAAAAAGCCCACCTAAAGTCTTCAGCTCCAGGCCCATAGAGATCTTAATCCAGCCCTGCCTAGGCAGGGCCAGATTTGCACCTCAGGAGCCTGTGGGCACAGAAATGTGGAGTGCCCCTACCACCCCCCAAAAAAAGAAACATGCCAAAATTACTTTTGAAATTTTTGTTTTTAGACAAAGTATATATATAAAAAAAAGAAAAACATTTTAGAAACCTGAAAAAATGTATTTTGCATTTAATTGTTTTCTATTTTTCGCAATACATGGTCATGTTTGGTATCATACTAAATACCAGCCTCTGACCTTTCCAGTGAAACCTCACTTATCGTTATCGTGTGCGGTGTACAATTCAGAGATGCGGGTTCCAAAGTCCCCCTGTCTCTACTTACTGCAGTGCTTCGGTCTAGGTTATCGATGAAACAGTGCGTTGCATCATCAGCTCCACACTTGTTGGCAGTGTGAGAAATGAGAATGTGGGTTAACGCAGCATTACAGTTCACTTTATAATTGTAAACTGAATAATAGTGCTGTGGTAAAAATAAATAAATATTATTTTATTTGTTAGTATATTTTTAAATAATACGTATCTGGTAGGCGCAACATCAGATGCTTTTAGAGTTCAGATGTCTCTGGGACATTCGTACTCCATAATATGGTTTTAAAAAAGAAGCAAAAAGAATTATGGTGCACTTTGTTATGAATGATGAAAATCACAGAACTGAAATCATTATTAAGTCTACCGGGTGACATTGTGCCCATTTCAAAAATATACCTCATTGCCAAACATCTTCTATATCCCTTTTACATACTTGTTTAAGGGCCATAAACTTAAGGCCTATAGGAGAACTATTGTCAGGGTTATCCGAAGAGATCCGAATTGCTTGAGAAAGGTAACCGAACGCTGAAAATCAGCGTTCGGTTGCCTTTCCTGACCATTCGGCTATCCAGAGAGCAGGCAATTCGCCAAATCCTGGCGAATTGCCTGCACATACGGTGCCTGTTCGGTGCCTGTTCGAGGGCAGTGAAATCCCCATGAAAAAGCACTGCTTCGGCTATTCAGAGAACACAAACCAGCAGTGAAAGGTTCCCCTAATGCTCTGCCATTCGGGGGTTTAATTCGGCAAATTTATTCAGGAGAATCCCATAGGGTTCAATGTTAAAAATATTCCCGTTTTAATTCAATATCTAATAAACCGTTCATTATAAAATTCTGCAGCAAAAAGTCTCTTTATTTATAGATTTTTTCGTATACTTTAAGCATTTTTTGGATTTTTTTCTTTTTTTTTTAAAAGTCCGATTTTTTTTTTTTTTTTAGTTTACTTATTTTTTTTGTAACAGCCCTCTTTATTATCATTCCCTGGACCTCCTGTGAAAATTTCAGACATTTTCGCTCAGTAGTTTCTTTGCAAACAGCGTTTCATTTTCCCAGATTCATACAAATGGTTTTGCTAATTTATTCACTGCCTCCTCTACGTCACAGCTGCTTCGGCTCTGTGTGATTCGGCTCCTGTTCGGCTCCTGTTCGGCTTTTTCGAAGGTTAATCCAGATGTTTTTGCTTGTTTTCAGCGTGCATTCGGTTAGTTTTCGTCAGGTTTGCGGCAGCTTTTCCCTGCAATTCGGGGACCCTGTGCTGTTTGCTGAATACACCGCAGGGTCACCGAAATGCAATCGGCAAAAGGAACCGAATTGAAGAGAACGAAAAGTCACCGAACGTGCGGTGACTTTTCGAATCTCTTTGGATAACCCTGTGTGTTTAATTGTGAAATGTGAAGAGACTGAATGCTTATCATATTTATTTTTCCAGTTTCTTACATGTTCTGATATTCTGACATTCTGACAATGGTTCACAAAAAATTAGTGAGTTAAAAAGGACGTAATATTTTCAGTAATATATATATATATATATAATAAATCACATAAAACGTACACATATACACCGAGAATCACATAGGGCAATCCACATATAAAGTGAGTTAAAACCACAGGGGTGGGCATTAGTTTTGGCTCGGGGGCCACTTTGTGGAAGCGGAGGTTAGTAGAGGGCCGCACTTGCTCCCAGAACTAATTATAGCCAGAAACATGCCCCAGAACTAATTATAGCCAGAAACATGCCCCCAGAATAAATTATAGCCAGAAACATGCCCCCAGAACTAATTATAACCAGACACTTGCCCCAGAACTAATTATAACCAGACACTTGCCCCAGAACTAATTATAACCAGACACTTGCCCCCAGAACTAATTATAACCAGACACTTGCCCCAGAGCTAATTATAGCCAGACATATGTCCCCAGAACTAATTACAGCCAGACACTTGCCCCAGCTCACATGGATATATTGCCCCAGGCCAGCCCACATGGATATATTTGCCCCAGCTCACATGGATATATTTGCCCCAGCTCATATGAATATATTTTCCCCCAGCTCATATGGATATATTTGCCCCCAGCTCACATAGATATATTTGCCCCAGCTCACATGGATATATTTGCCCCAGCTCACATGGATATATTGCCCCCAGCTCATATGGATATATTGCCCCAGACCAGCTCACATGGATATATTGCCCCCAGCTCACATGGATATATTGCCCCAGACCAGCTCACATGGATATATTCCCCCAGACCAGCTCACATGGATATATTGCCCCAGTCCAGCTCATATGGATATATAGCCCCAGACCAGCTCACATGGATATATTGCCCCAGTCCAGCTCATATGGATATATTGCCCCAGACCAGCTCACATGGATATATTGCCCCAGTCCAGCTCACATGGATATATTGCCCCCAGCTCACATGGATATATTGCCCCAGACCAGCTCACATGGATATATTGCCCCAGTCCAGCTCATATGAATATATTGCCCCAGACCAGCTCACATGGATATATTGCCCCAGTCCAGCTCATATGGATATATTGCCCCAGACCAGCTCACATGGATAGATTGCCCCCAGCTCAAATGGATATATTGCCCCAGACCAGCTCACATGGATATATTGCCCTAGACTAGCTCACATTGATAGATTGCCCCCAGCTCATATGGATATATTGCTCCAGACCAGCTCATATGGATATATTGCCCCAGACCAGCTCACATGGTTAGATTGCCCCAGACCAGCTCACATGGATAGATTGCCCCCAGCTCACATGGATAGATTGCCCCCAGCTCACATAGATAGATTGCCCCAGGCCAGCTCACCTCTCCTCTGCCGTCTGGTCTGCCAGGCCCCTCCGAGTCAGGTGAGCGGCTGAGCTTCATGCTAGCGGGCGTTCGTAGGAGGAAAACCACGCGGCCGCCGGCAAAGACTCGAGCCCTGCTTGGCAGGCCATAGAAATCACTCCGGCGGGCAGCATGTGGCCCACGGGCCGCACTTTGCCCACCCCTGCACTGTAGGATGCAACATAATAACAAGTTTATTGCACATATCCCAATTGTTTTTAGAACAAATTTAGAACCATCAATATCTACAAGAAAACCTGGACATACAGGCTGTTTTTACCCCTACTATGGCACAAAGGCAAGAGATGGGTTCTATTGGGTGTAATAATAGATTAAAGAACCCTTCTATTTTTGTATATTTGAGAGGGGGAAACTTTTTGGAACATCTTGAAACCAGAGAAATTCAACGCAAGAACATCAGCGAGTGAACATCAACCACTGTGGAACGCGAAAGAAACAATCGGCACATGCGCAAGATGGCGGAACGGCCTGAGCACCACCAACCATCGTGCAATGCGGAAGTGAGGTCTGCACACACACAAGATGGCGGCGCACACCTAACTTCAATCGGGACTGAACGGGACTTAATAGAAATCTGTGGCTAATTTTATTGTAATTAAAAAGGGTATATAATACCATATAGAGATACCAACACACCAGTTGATGAAGCTGCTTGAAACGCGTCCTGGGGGATATGTCTGTTCTTTTTTTAAACATTTTTTTTAATAAATTTTTAAAGACCACATCCCGAAGTCCTGAGCGGTTTTTATTGGGTTGCTCCGACAAAACAAAATCCATGGTACAGATTCCACCTTGAACTCTTTACAGCTCCACCAAGAGTAAGTTTTGACTTAGCAGAACTGTATGCTCTGATTTGCACAAGGAAAGTGCCTTCTTTCCTTCTCCTTTTCATATGTCTCTATCTACATCATATGACCGGAGAAAACAACATTGCTATAAGGTGGGGGTCACCTGCTAACAAGGAAGAAGAAAAATTACCCAAGAGTGCAGTTCCACTCAGAGCCAGTGTTGGGGCTCAATGTTTGTGAGTGGAATTATTATATCAGTTGTGTGATTTTCATCATTCATAACAAACTGCAACATAATTCTTTTTGATTATTTTTTAAAACCATATTATGGAGTACGAATGTACCAGAGACATCTGAACTCCAAAAGCATCTAATGTTGCGCCTGCCAGATACGTATTATTTTTCTGTACTAATGGTTTAGGGAAAACCACTGCTTTCTGGTGTGGCATTGGAGTTCTGGTGGTTACGACGTGTTGTGTGGCACTTACCATCTGTCATAAATTATTTTTAAATAAACCTAACCTGGTTATATTTGGTATCACTGGAAAGAGAATCTTCTTTCATTACTTTAACTTCTACTTTCCTTACTTTCCCATCATTACTTGGCATAGTTTTTGTAATAAGACCCATAGGCCAATGGTTGCGATGAGAATCTGTCTCTTTCAAGAGTACTAGGTCTCCCACTTGTAGGTTGGGTTTGCTAGTTTGCCATTTGCTGCGACCTTGAAGGTTGGAAAGGTACTCCATCTTCCAATAGCCCCAAAATGTATTAGCCAGCTGTTGAACTCGTTTCCATTGATGCTTGTAAACATTAGGGCAATCACATTCTTCTGTGGGTATGGTGGCTATCCCAATTTTTTGGGTAAGAAGAGCGGCTGGAGTGAGCAATACTGGAGACTCTGGATCTGAAGACACAGGGACCAGTGGCCTTGCATTAATTATAGCAGACACCTCTGCAAGAAGGGTGACTAAGATTTCATGCGTAAGTTGGAAAGTTCTCTGGTCTAGTAGCATAGAGTCCAGGATTTTCATTGCAACTCCAATTATGCGTTCCCAAGAGCCTCCCATGTGAGAGGAGTGAGGTGGGTTGAATTCCCATTTACACTTGTTGTCATTCAAGAAGTTCAGTATTTTTTCTGCTCCTGTAAAATTAGTTCCACAGTCAGATCTAAGTAACTTTACGGGTCCTCGTACAGAAACAAATCTTCTGAAGGCATTGATGAAACAGGAAGAATCCATTGATTCAATCACTTCTATATGAACTGCGCGAATGCTCAAGCAAGTGAACAGCGCAGCCCATCGCTTATTGTTGGCAGCTCCGCCACGAGTTTCGCGTGTAACAATAGTCCAGGGGCCAAATATGTCCATACCAACATTCGTAAACGGCGGATCAGTACTTAATCAATCAGCTGGTAGTTCTGCCATCTGTTGTTGTAGGTGTTTTCCTCTTAGTTTTTGACACTTGACACATTTGTGGAGTATGGACGATATACACCTTTTCATCCGGACGATCCAGAAACCTGCAGATCTTTCTGCTCCCTCTGTATAGTGACGACCTTGGTGCTGAACTTGCTCATGGTAATGCCTAAATAACAGAGCAGTGATGTGATGACGTCCTGGAATAATGAAGGGATTTTTCTTTTCCCTGAACGATTTGGACCTTTCAATGCGACCACCGAATCGAAGTAGCTTGTTTTGATCAATTACTGGATTCAATTTGTAAAGAGGGCTATCCTTAGATAGGTTAAGTCCTTTTGCTATGACTGCAATCTCTTGTGAGTACACTTCATGTTGGACACATTGGATGATAAACCTTTCTGCTTGAGAGACCTCCTGAATTGTGGGGGGGGGCCTTTACAGATGTGCCACTTGTGACATTCTTTGTCCGTGTCAGAGATGTTTGTAAATTGATGAGCAATGTGAATAAGATGTGCAATGGCTCGTACAACAGAAGACCACTTGGAAAAGCGTTCAAAACGGTGAGGACTCAGCCTTACCCTTTCTTTCACAGAGGTGTTGAGTGTAACGGTAACAGCTCTAATTTCTTTATCAGATTCCGGTTCAACCAGTTCAAAGGTAGAATTTGAGATGAGGTCTTCATTCAAGAGTATTGGTGGGGATAGCCATAATGTGCCCAGAAATGCAGTAGTAGGTACTGCACGCATACCTCGATCAGCAGGGTTGAAGTTAGTGGACACATAGTGCCATTGTTCAGGTGTAGAGAACTTTCTTATACGTTCCACTCTGTTGCCGACATACACGTGGAACTGTCTTGTCTGATTATGTATGTATCCTAGCACTATTTTGCTATCAAAGTAAAAGTCAAAGGAGTCTATTCCAGTGTCTGTTTCAAGTTCTATAAGCTCAGCAATTTCCACACCTAACACAGCTGCGCAAAGTTCAAGCCTTGGAATCGTATGTGCAGGTTTTGGTGTGAGCTTGGACTTGCCCATGATAAATCCTAGACTTGCTCCACCGCTGGGATCTGTGACCCGAAGAGAAGCCACTGCAGCTATGGCTTCGTTGGATGCATCGGAGAAGACATGGATCTCTCTTCTGGTGGCATTCTTTAAAGATACAGGGGTGTAAGCACGTGGTATCTGGAGTTGTTCTAATGCTTGTAGAGATTGTTTCCAGGATTCCCACCTTTGTTGTTTCTCCTTGGGTAAGGGGGTATCCCAGTCTGAGCTTTCAGAAGTAAGCTATCTCAGCAGTATTTTACCCTGAAGGGTGAGAGGTGCTATGAAACCCAATAGATCATAAATACTGTTTACTGTAGACAGAACTCCTCACTTTGTGAAGGGTTTATCACAGGTTGATGCTTGAAATGTGAACGTGTCTTGCTTAACGTTCCAAAGCAATCCAAGACTGCGCTGTGTAATGGCAAGGTCCGTACCTAGTTGGAATTTCTTCACACTGACAGCGTAGTCATCAGAGGGAAAGGCTCTCATGGCCTTGTCACTGTTCGAAATGATTTTGTGAAGTCTGAGGTTTGCAGTGGCAAGCATGTTCTGGGTTCTAGTGAGAAGGTCAATAGCTCTTCTTCTGTAGGCAGAGATTTGAGTCCGTCGTCTACATAGAAGTTCTTTTCGACGAACTGTCGTGCATCAAACCCAAATTCTTTCTTTCCTTCTTGAGCCGTTTTCCTCAGTCCATAAATTGCTACTGCGAGAGAAGGACTATTACCAAAAACATGTACCTTCATCCGGTAGTCTATGACTTCATCATTGACATCATTATTGCGATACCATTGGAACCTGAGGAAGTTTCTGTTGTCTTCACGGACAATGAAACAGTGGAACAATTGCTGAATGTCAGCCATAATAGCAATTGGTTCTTGTCTGAAGCGAAGTAAAACTCCTATGAGGTTGTTGTTCAGATTAGGCCCAGTGAGAAGACTGTCATTGAGGGAGACACCTTCATGTCGAGCACTTGAGTCGAAGACCACCCTAATCAGGCTTGCGAGGATGATAGACACCAAAGCATGGAAGATACCAGCCTTCTTCTCCTTCCTTAAGCGGAGGTGCAGGCTCAGTATAATCTTTCTCAAACACTTTCTGCATAAAGTCCACAAAGTGTCTTTTTATCTCAGGTTTCCGATTCAAACTGCGTTGTAAAGAAGTAAACCATGCTTCTGCATGTTCTCTGTTGTTTGGTAGTCTCTTTCTTGGAGTACGGAATGGTAGAGGTGCTACCCAGCTGTTGGAATCATCTTGGTGGAACTCTTTACTCATGGTTTTCAGGAATTCTTTGTCTTTCATGGTAGCTGCCAACTCGTTATCTTTAGATGCTACCTCAAACACTGTGTTGCCGATGTTGTCATCCCAGAAATTAAGAGCTTTCTCTTCGTCTTGTATGATGTGTCGGTGTGCGCCCTTATGAAGCAGTCTTTCCTTCACATGATATTGGTGTGGTCGTCGTGCAGAACAAGAAGTCCGTCCATTCGGCAGGACGTGTGTTTTAAAGGAAGAAACTGAGTAAGATTCTCTGCCTTTGTATCGACAAACATTGCCTATGATGACCCAGCCTAGATCCAGACACTGAGCATATGGAGCATCATGTGGACTGTTGATTTGTTGACGAACTTTGTGCACCCTTAAGATGACTCGGCCGAGCAACAGCAGGATATCAGCACTTCCGTCGAGGGCTGGTATTTGGCAGGCTATGTCCTTCAAGTGAGAATGGTGTAAGGCAGCTTCAGGAGTAGGGATCTCCTCTTTGTTGCTTGGAATCTGGTTGCACTTAGTGATAGTGGGCAAAGGTATTTCCACATTGTCGTTCAGAGGAGCAACCACAAGACCGCTGGCTCTCCTACCTAAGACTTCTGTAGTGCCGGTGCAAGTAGTTAGGGTATACGGTAGAGCATTTTCTTTTATTTTCAAAAGTTCAAAAAATTGTGTTGTTGCAAGAGATCTGTTGCTCTGATCATCCAGAATGGTATACAGTCTTATGGCCTTTTCAGGTTGACCTCTTGGGTATACACGAACCAAACATATCTTTGCGCAGGATTTGTCACAGAGTCCTTCTCCACAGACTTCTGTACATGAAGAGAACACTGAGGTAGAAGGTGCTGCTTGATCTGTGCGCTCCCCGCCTTGCTTTGCCTCAGGAGGATTGTTTGTGGGCTTAGTAAAGTGGTGCGGATATGGATGAAGAGCTTGTACATGGTCATCGCTGTCACACTCTATGCATTTAATGATAGCTTTACAGTCCTTTGCAAAGTGTTCTGTGGAGGCGCAGCATTTGTAGCAGACCCCAAATTTCTTTAAAAGTTCTTTACGTTCTTGTAGGGTTTTCTTTCTGAAGCCAATACATTTCTTAAGTGGATGCGGTTTGTTATGAATAGGACATTGGCGATTTGGGTTCTCAATGTTCTTGTTTTGTTCAGTCTTTTCAAGAACTGTAGCAGGTGCAGGTAGCACAGTGGTCCTTTTCACAGACACTGGTCCTCTATGGTCTCTGTGTGTCGTATGTGTGTTTGTAGGTCTTGGAGGGGGTGAACTGAGAGGGTTACTGTCACCATAGGAGAAACTTGGGTCATTCTTTGTGTCTGCAATTCTTTTGATGAACTCACAGAAGTAGGAAAAAGGAGGAAAGGCAACTTGATGTTTTTCCTTGTATTTTGATCCAAGCGATGCCCAATTTTCTTGAAGGCCATACGGTAGCTTGATAACAATAGGGTTGATGCCACGAGGGGTGTCAAGGTAACCGAGACCAGGTAAGCGGATTTCAGCTTTAGTAATTTGAAGCTCTAATAAAACATCGCTGAGTTCTTGAAACTTTAAATTCTCTCTAGCGGAAATCCTTGGGAAGCTGTGCAATCTTTAGAATAAGGCATCTTCAATGGCTTCTGGACTTCCAAAGGTACGTTCAAGTCTGTCCCAAGCAGCATTACGGCCTGCAGCAGGGTTGTCATTATGAACCGCTTTGAGCCTCTTGATGCGTTCAGTAGACTAGGGACCAAGCCATCTGATGAGCAGATCTAATTCTTCTGTAGCAGTGATGTCTAGGTCCCTCAATGTGGCTTTAAAGGTGGATTTCCATCCTCTGTTATTTTCAGGCTTGTCATCAAACTTGGTGAGGCCTGTCTTTGTGAGCTCTCTGCGAAGCATGTATTTAGCAAACTACGACATGTCCATGTTTTCAGACTTTGGGTGCATGACTGCAGGTGACTTGGGAACATATGTTGGTGCTGAGGCATTCAACACTGGAACTGGTTTAACGTTCATTGGCATGTTGGTTTGTAGCTGTGGAGCAGTGTGCTTGCTAGTAGGTACTTGGCTGATGTCAAGGTAAGGTGGATAGTTTATTATGTGCATGCTATTGTCCACTGCTTGTTGAGATGCTACAGTCTGGTGTACTGGAAGATATGAAGGCAAATTGTCTTGGAGCACAGTAGGTGCGGAGAAGAGACCTTGGTTGAGTGCTTTGGTTGCTGTGACAGGGAGCTGACGTTCTGGAGAGGAATGTGAAGAATCTGAGGCATAAGACACAGCTGAGTTCCACAAAGTTCCATTTCCACTTTGTGGCGTGTGGTTTCAGCTTCCTTGCGTGCGGCTTCAGCTTCCATTTCTGCCTTCTGGCGTGCGGCTTCAGCCTCCATATGTGCGGCTTCAGCTTTCATGCATGCGGCTTCAGCTCCCATTTCTGCCTTCTGGCGTGTGGCTTCAGCCTCCATGCGTGCGGCTTCAGCTCCCATGCGTGCAGCTTCAGCTCCCATTTCTGCCTTCTGGCGTGCGGATTCAGCTCCCATTTCTGCTTTCTTTTTGGCGAAGGCTGCCTGAATTTTAGAAGCTTCAGCATCAGCACGGGCCTTTATGAGTTGTTGACTGAGTGTGGAAGACCTTGATTGTAGGGATTTGGAAGACCTTGAGGAGTGCCTGGTGGATGCAGAGCGGTGGGATCTGGATTCATGGAGCTGTGCGATTCTTACTTCTGCCTTTGTCTTTGTTTGCAGCACTAAATTGTCTCTTTCTAGATTGAGCTCATTGAATCTCTTTAGTTCTTCCAGTGACACTTTAGTGTTCTACCGCTTTAAGAGATGAATATATTTAACACACAGTCTTTGGTAATTCTGATAAGCAACATCTA
Source organism: Leptobrachium leishanense (assembly GCA_009667805.1). Classification (NCBI taxonomy): domain Eukaryota; kingdom Metazoa; phylum Chordata; class Amphibia; order Anura; family Megophryidae; genus Leptobrachium; species Leptobrachium leishanense. Next base: position 162,454,008 of record CM019063.1, on the reverse strand, counting down.
ATTGCTTAATAGTGCGCTCTAGTTGTAATGCATCATGACATGGTTGAGAGAGACCAGACATGCATTTGACAGCAGTACACCAGAGATCATTCGTATGAGACACCAACTCTTTTGTGTCAGCTTCAAGATTTTCTTGTACTTTCCAGGTTGGTTTTGTTAATCTTTTTCGTCTTTTGTTTGGTCCAGGGTTTAATTCCTGATCTGAAAGGAATGTCAGATTGCATGTTGATTTGCTGTTACATTTTGCTGACAAGGAGAGGGTTAATGATATAGTTCTATAGCAGCAGAGAAATGTATCAATTTTGCTCAGCTCAGCTAGGATTTCTAGGCAACGGTTGAAGAAAGATTTGTTTTTACTTTCTGATAAGATTTGACAGTCAAATCATGTGCAATGTATACAGAGTAATAAACTGGTTGTAATGTACAGATACACTGGATAAACTGTAAGGCACAGATGTATTGAAGATTCACAGCACTAATATCCTGACACTGTTGAATGCTATGCTGGGACTTACTTGCAGGCACATACAGGCTTGTGGTAATGGCTGCACTGTATGAAGCTGCTATTTCCAGTGTCCCTACAGCGTCTCCCTGTGTATCCAGAGCTAGCAAGGATCCTATGGAGGATGTCTGACTGATCTTTCTTGATCTTTTGGCTGATCTTTCTAAGATCTTCTGACTGATTATATGATTTTTTGACTGTTCTGTTTCTCCACCAAAGCACTGAGAATGTGATCTCTTAACTTACTGTTGTGATGAGATGGCGATAACTCCCAGTCTTAGATGAATTACAGACAGTGACTCAATCCAGATGACACCTTGAAGATCTGTTGAAGTTTTATTCCAAAACTGTAGAAAATCCACAACAATATACATCGGATAGGTCAAAAAATCATAGTGAATCTGAGTCCATAAGGCTTGCAAAGGATTACTGGGAAGAGAACAAGGGTGGAGCTATCTGGACAGGAAATCCCTGCACCATGAGGAGGGGAGGAGAGAAACCCAGGGGTAGATAAGACATGTGCAATTCTTAAAGGCATATCACAAGGCATGTGAAACATGACACTTTACAATGATACCTCATATGTCCCTCTAGCCAGGGGCGTACCTAGAACATTTGGCACCCGAGGCGGATCCTATATTTGGCACCCCCCACTTTAAAATGTAAAAAAAAAAAAAAATAGAAAATCAGACGCACTTTTTTAATTTGTTTTGAAAAATATTCTTAGTTGTAGCATTCCGGCAGGACATGATGTATACATATAATAATGATATATTATGAATCTGCCGATGGTGGATCATGTGTCCTCTGTGCTGTGCAATAAGAGGCGAGTGTAGATTTTGTTTTGAAGAACTGTTATGTTGTGAGTTTGCAAAATCACTTAAAAATATCAATCCTCATGCTATGAACAAAAGTACACATGTGGCTTGTTTTGTTGATGGGAGTTGTGTGTGTGATGGGGTGGCTTGTTTTGTGTAATAGGAGTTGTGTGTTGGTGGTTGGTGTGGGATGGGGTTGTGGGTTGGTTGGTTTTGTGTGATGGAGTTGTGTGGGTGGCTGGTTTTGTGTGGTGGGAGTTGTGTGTGGCTGGTTTTGTGTGATTGGAGTTGTGTGTGGGTGGCTGGTTTTGTGTGGTGGGAGTTGGGTGTGGCTGGTTTTGTGTGGTGGGAGTTGTGTGTATGTGCTGGGTGGCTGGTTTTGTGAATTGAAGTTGTGTGTGTGTGCTGGGTGGCTGGTTTTGTGTATTGGAGTTGCCGAGCAGAGAATGGGTGTGTGTTTTGCAGGTATAAGATGCTGCTATAGGATTTTTTTTACTGTTCCAGTTTTTTTAAGACTCCCTCTTCCCTGACCCTGTTTAACCTGGGCTGCCTATTCACTGGTGATGCAGTGAATGCAGCCTGGCCCCCTCTATGCAGGACCTCACCAAGAGCCAGGCAGCTCAATGACAAATTTCTGATCACTGCAGTGCTGGTTAAGGAAAGGTCCACTTTAAACAGCAGTAATAGTCCAAGGGTGATGGAGTGCAGTGAAAACAATGTTCCTTTCTTTAAGTCCCAGGAGTAGATTTCCCATATCCTGAAGAGAGCGTTCTTCCTAGGGTAACCTCAAAAAAGGAAAAACATCATTGTGCGATCTGATGTATACCACATGGATAAACCAAAGAAGCGTCAGCACACTCATGTGAAATAGAGCCTTCCTGGCTCTGGATGATGCGCCTCTGGGTTATTAACGGCTACCCACTTGCCCTTTTCGGTACAGGTAGTCTTGATACTTCAAGGTTTACACCCTTAAATACGGATACAGACAGGGCATAGCATATACTGCAATACTATGGAAAACAGAAAAGTGGAATAGAAATATACTCACACTTTCTTGGACCTAACCTAGGTCCTTAGGAATCAGGCTCAGAAGTTGTTGTAGGGTACAACTTCAAATGAAACCCCATGCGGTGGAGTAAAGATCTAAAATTTAATAAAACACAGCATAAAATACAACAAAAATATAAAATAAGGGAATAATTAGTGACCAGAATGCATTTCGCCCGTTGAGATATCCTCAGTGGCTTCCTCAGCAACCTTGTGGTAGGCTTCTATATAACAGATGCCTATAAATCTGGCCCTGACCCTAGAACATAGCCACCGCATATGAATATCATCCCCTCCGTTCCCCACACCCCCACCAGCATACATCTGTCATAGTTTTTCACATACGAAAAAGTTTGGAAGGGATAGTATACCAGCAAAGTAAAATTTTTGTAGCCTGTTCTTGATACTGGACACAAGGTGAGACTTTCCACTTCTCAAATGTTAGCCCAATCCCCAGAATCCAGTTCTTGTTCTAAATTGTTTTTACAAGCTTTTAGATAGGACATCCTATTCGAGGTCCTTCTAACTCCCCCCCCTCTAACTCTACTCGATCTCTGACTTTTCTATATGTGTTTACAGTATCACCATCCTCAGGGTCAGCCTTAGGCTTTTGGGCGCCCTGTGAGAGAAATCTTCACAGCGCCCCACACCCTACCATGACCACACCCCTTCATCCAATACCTCCCTCTATTTAAACCTCCCATTCTTAACCTCCAAATATTCAGATTAGCAAGTATGGTGAAATAAAACTTTTAGGCTAGATTACATACTGAATGCTAACTGTAGCGTTCAGATATGTAAGCATTAACACTGGGGAAAGTGACTTCAACGCATGCCCCCCATATTACATTCCTAAAGCTGAACCCCTTAAAAATCTGGTAGCGCTTCGGTGATTGTGCTAGATTGCAGGGGTTTACTGTACTTTGTGCTCCCCAGGTTAAATATAGGGTGCGCAATCAGTAATTAGCGTTAGAATAAGTAAGGTATTACAAAGTCCTAGCGCTAATTACCGCAGCAATGGGTTAAAAAAAGTTTAGCTACTCCTTTAAGCTGGTGCTAAGTGACTCAGCTTTTGCAGAATTATTTAACACCCCTAAACCCCCCCAATAAATCGAATACTCACCTCACATCCAGCGGGGAGAATTTTGGCTCAATCTGCCGCTTGTCCTGGCTGCGACAGAGTGAGCCTGGGGACAGTCCGCAAGATCGAGATTGCGCAGGGCTCACGGCCAGGCAACACAATCCTCCATGGAGTCCTATGGACTCCAGGAGCTGATACTCACAGCAGCGCAGAAGCTCTATTGCGAGTATCACAGTCAATGTGCCGTGGTAGCGCCTGTCCCGGAATCTAATGCAAAAATGGGGAGGCTGCAGGCACAGACAACCTAGGACGTACGACAGTGGACTTCTTGGGTCTTCCACTGCAAGCGACTGGACGACCCACTGACACAGCCAGATGCCGCCGGACAGATGAAAGGTATTTTAATATGATAGGTAGTTTTTTAATTTTGCATTAGTGTGAAATCCACCCCCCCATTATAAGTGTCAAACCCTGCAAGTCTTTTACTTGCATAGGATGTTAGCCTGTGGAATTTAGCCATTTCCTTTGTATGCAGGAAAGGGTGTGTGAACAGTGTAAGCTAGAAAAAAAGCCATCTCTGAATCAAATGTAGTAATTTTGTCTCACTGTTGGTTAACTCTGACGTAGAAACGTATCTGCTCTGATTGGTTGTTGTATCACATTCCTATGTTGGGGAGTGAACATTGCAGGACGTTTTTATATATAACGAACATTTCTATTGGATGTTGAAATAATAAACGGACCTGACAGACCACTAACTGATCAGATGATAATCTGCCATATCTCGGTGTGGTTGTGTCTATCGTCTCCTCTGATCAGAGTCGCGCAGCGCCTTATTTCGGTTTTGATATATAAGAAGAAACTTGAAAAAGGTTTATGGTAATTATAATGGAAATCTAGAATTTAACAATACCTAATAAAGCAGCAGCGCATCTTCTCCAATCAGCTCAGAAGCTGAGGTTATTTATGTTTAATTCAGTCTGACTCTAAACAGTGTGTGCTGTACACAGGACGATTAATCAACACCGATTAATCGATACTGGAAATAGTTGACAACTATTTTAATCAACGATTAGTTGTCGATTAATCGATTAGTTGTTTCAGCCCTACTGCAGAATGTGTTGGCACTTAATAAATAATAATAATAATCCTGGCCATTATGTGGGAGTAAAGTAGCAAGATGAACCATGCAGTGTAAGTATCCATAAGCATAATTATTCAAAAAAGGTCAGTGATGAATTAGCAGCCTTCATAATGTTCGGCGTAGGGGACATAGCTGCACAGATGTAGGTATCTGAAATAATCTCTTGTAAGCAAAGAGCATTTCGTTTTCAAGAAATCAAAAGAAAGAAGGCATCAAGCTGCAAATAAATGCATCTGGCAAGACATTCCACTCATGGCGTAGCGCTTTCTATTTAGCTGTCTGTTCATGTATTTGTCTGTCTATCGCTCAGTGTATCTGTCTATTTATCTGTCAGTCCATCTATCTACCTATCTATCCAGTGGTTGATCTCTAATTAGGTTAATTAGGCTGCCTATGGGAGGCCTCGCAGTTGTCTAACTTTGCCTGCCACTTTCCTTAGCGTTGGTGGGAGATGCATGACACCTTGCCATTCCCATGCCGGCACGACGGCCTGCACTATCCACTGCGGAGTTGTAGACTCCAGGGGGCAGGACTCTACTTCAGTGGTGTAGGGACCAGGGGGGCTGACAGTGCTGCCCCAGGCACAGGGATGGCAGGGGGCACCATGCACTTGGCGCTCGCAGCTGTGGTGATCACCAAGATGGAAGACAATCAGCTTCCCCTCTGATCTGCAGATTCCACTCCTCACTGGACACGGAGGAGGAGGGAGGGGGACATGCAGGGGTCAGAGCGGAGACACAGAGAGAGAGGGGTCTCAAGGAGAGAGAGGTCTCAGAGAGAGAGAGGAGGAGGGAATTAACAGTCAGAGGGATAGACAGATAAATAGATTGACATACAGACAGAAAAATAGAGATAGACAGATAGATAAAACAAACAGATACACTCATCCCCTGTATATTTTCTGCTTCTGACCGCTGCAGGATCCCACCCTCTCCCTACTCTTAGGCTGGCCGTCCACTGGAACCGTTTTCGAACGATCGGTGATTTCGTCAGACCGTCAGACCGTCGGTCGTCTGACCGGGTCAGACTTATGGACGTCCACTGGAAGTGACTTTGGACGACAGTGATCTGCCATAGACGTACATCAACGGGTGACTGGTATCGTCCACTGCAAGCGATTGGTCTGACGACTACGGACGACGAAGATCAGATTTTAAAGGGGGAGTGAGTGCAGAGGCTGCCAAAACCAGAATGAACTGGTTTTACATACAAAAAAAAGTCCAGTTTGCTTTTGGAACCAGTGCAGTCCTTTGTGTCTGTGTGTGAACATGGATATGGATATGGAGGAGCTGTTATTGGGACGAAATCCATTCATGAGACGGCGCCTGCAAAAGAGAAAACGTCAATGTTGGGTGACCCCTATACTGGCGAAGAGGATGAGCTTGGGCGAGTTCGACGATCTGCATGGAGAGCTTCAGAAAAACCCAGACAAATTTTTAGACTATTATCGCATGTGTCTGGAGACTTTCATGTACATTTTGAACGCTATTCAGCCAGCAATTTCAAAATCCTCCAATTTCAGAGACACAATAACTGCGATCTGGTATATAGTTCTCTCTGCCGCCGCAGAGTGCCGCTGAGCAGCAATCTGCAGCAAACTGCACCCCCAGGGCATGAAGCCAGCAGCCATTTGCGCAGCAGCACCCCTACCCATACACAGCTAGTCCCACCATGCACAAAATGTGTTTTGGTAAACTTGCAAGTCCCACAATGCACAAAAAAAGTTGTTTTGGAAAACCTGCATCATGCCTGCACCATATATTTTCAATGGGAGTTTAATAAACCGCTAAACGTAGATACAATCCGTTTTTTAACTCACCTAATAAGCTTGTCGACATCCATCTTGCCCCAGCGATCGTTCAAAACTCCCAGCCTGCAAGGTGAGATCGCCCATCTGCTGCTGTCTTACCCAGTCTCCGGAAGTCGGCCGTCGGACATCTGCCGCAATGGACGATGGTTCCTTCACAATTATGGTACAGGTGCGGACGTACGAACACGGACGATATCGGCTGATCGCACCGTGTTCGAAAACGGCTCCAGTGGACGGCCAGCCTTATCGTCATTGTAGCTCTGCAGCAGGAAGCTCCAGTCACATGACTGACACCTGCTATATGGTGATTAGCCAGCATTGAGTGGGACCCTCCAAGTCGGGGGTACACTTTCCCTGGCACACCTCAATGTCACTGTAACTGCTACTGAGGGTTACCCAAACATTGTAAAGGCAAATTTATCCAGAACTAGAAGAGGAATTTCAAGACACTTCACCAGTTCACAGAAAAGTCGAAATATATACATGCAGACACCTCTTCATTTGTATAATTTTACTCTAAGCACTAAGGCTAATCCAGACGCGGGCCCCACCGTAGAGCAGACCACTGGTGCCGTTGTACCAGTTCAGGACCCTCATAAACCTCTTTTTTTCTCACTACAAGTATCCAGGGTAATCCAGACATGGACCCCTTGCTCGAGGTGCCTAGAGGGGTGTTAGCTATACCCTCCTGATGAGGCCTAACAAGGCGAAACGATCATCGGGGGTTGCTGCATTTCTCGTGCAGGGATGATGTCCTTGGCAATCAGTACTGGCCACCCTTTCTGGGTGAGAGCAGACTGATTTGCATATGGAGCATTTGTCCCTTTTATGGCACGATCGAGCAAAACCCTGTGAGACCTGAGCGTGCCCCACCGTAGAGCAGGCCACTAGTGCCGTTGCTCATCCTCAGGACCCTCACAAACCTCTCTTTTTTTTACACTGCTTATTACCATGCATTTTATTGCTATGGAGTTCTGTGATACGCTCAGACACACTAGATATTACAGTGTGTTTTATTGCCATCGAGCTCTGTGATACCCTCATTACACACTGCATAATACCATGCATTTTATTGCAGTGCAGCTCTGTGATACTCTCATACACAGCACATTACTGTGAGTTTTATTGCTGTGTAGCTCTGTGATCCGTTCGTATACACTGAACATTACTGAGAGTTTTATTGCTGTGATGTTTAAGCAGACTGCCCAGGGCAAAGCCTGGGGGCAGTACAAATAGTAGTAATATGGGAATAACCCTGCAGTCAGTGCACACCACCTCACATACATACACTTTACTGGTGGAAGGGAATCAGGACCTGCTAGCGTGCCCAAGGGGGGAGGCGCAATTCTTGCCTTGTTCCGGGCACTGACAACCCATGCTACGCCACTGCTCCGCTCCCACAGACACAAAATTGCCAGCCCCTCAGCTCGCACATCCTCAGCTCATAAATCAATTTAATCACGCATCTTATACTCTTCAAAAATCTAATACTATAATAATGCTAAGTATATTTTGCAACAAATATGATGAGTATGTCACTTCCAGCATTTTATTATATTATTTTTATTTCCTCATTTTGTTTCAATGATTTTGCTGCAGACACCAAACATTATATTGTCAGGGTACAGGTTCTTTTTCCTGACCGGAACAATATATGAGCTCTGCTGTGATGAGCATGTGCTATTTTTGATTGTTTTGGTATATTTATATAACATGTTTAAGGGGTATCCTCCTACAAGAGTGAGTGTTTGCACAGCATGGCTTGATGTGTCTGAGTGTTTGTCAGTGTGTTTGCATACAATATATTTGTGTGTATCAGTGTGGGTGAGTGTTTGCATGTGATACAAATCGGTGTGTCCATTTGTTACAGACTGGATTCCCCCTGTCACCCCAGCACACTCCCTGCCCTGGCTGTCCTGCCTGTCCTGTCATTGAGGCTACTCCACAGCTGACATGCCTGCAGGATGCTCCTGTCCCTTGTGACAGCTGCTTTGTCCTCTGTTGATGAATGGGTTTCCCAAGTCCTGCTTTGCCTATTGTCCACTAGCCTGTGGCTCTCACCTCAGAGATCTCTATCAACCCCAGCAGCACGGATGCACATTTTACCTGCAAAGGCCTTCAGTTTGCACCTCAGTCCTGGAACCTGGAGAGGAGGAGCTGGACCTGTTTACTGATAACTGCAGCATTCTGCCATTATCTCTAAGCAAATAGGACATGCGAGGGGTCCATTCACAAAATGCCATGTAAAAGCATCTCCATTCTTGCTCTAACCAAGCTCTCGTCTTGTACATCAACAATCCATCAATTCACTGAGTAGTATTGTTCTGTTATTGATTGGTCAAACTCCCAAGTACATTGCTACACTTGTTGCAAATGTAAGGAACCTTGACACAGTGAAAGGCACCTTCCTCCCACCAGCCCTGCCACCCCCTTTTTTTTTGGCTTTATTAAAACCATTGGACATACTAAGGTGCACAAGAGGTCACACAAGACACTCATTTTCTAATCACGACATTCTTCTCCACTGATAACTTATGGCAAAAAAACCTATTAATACTATCACGTGGTTTTATTAAACCGATATTAATAACTTTTACATCACCCTTATAAAGTGGAGAATACCGGGCACCTGAGTTGAGTGCTGTATACAGGTTTGCACCGAAGAAGAGCCTTTCATACAATGACCCACAGAAAGCCCTGCTATACACTACACCTAAATCTATCAGATAATGATGCCTTTAAGAAAAGGAAGGAACCCTCGCATTTTAAGGACCAAAAAGCTGGAATCGTTTAAAATGAATACAAAAGCAGAAGCTAAGGGACATCTAAAGTCTAAAATCACTTAAGAGATCTCTATTAACATACCTTGATACAGAATGCACCTGTAAACATGTAACTTAGTGAATATGTTTCCCACATATTTATTTTCTGTGTTAATCTGTATATTTTTGAAGTTTTTTAATATCCTGCATTTATTACTTTGTATTTCTGTAACGACTGTAACATTTCAATGTGTTCTTGAACCCAGGATATACTTGAAAACGAGAGAAATCTCAATGGATCGTTCCTGGTAAAATCCTTTATAAATAAATAACTCTAGGGGGGTTATTCTGCGAGCACCGAAATGTCGCCAACATTTTGGTGCTCTCTCGTTCCCTGCACTTTGGGGAATCAAATTTCCCACTCTGCGGTGAATTCAGCATTCACCACAGGGTTCCCTGAAGGGCAGGGAATCAGCCACCGAATGCCACCGCAAACCTGCCGAAAACACGCTGCAAACTCGTCGCTTGGTGCCGCCAACCCGCCAAGCATCCGCTGCAATCACGCCGACAACCTGCCTCAAACCAATCGCCTGCCTCCGCCAACTTGCCAAACATCTGCTGCAAACACACCGGACAGCCGCCAAATAGAGCCGACGAGCTGCCGAGCACAGCACTGACTAGCCGCAAAAAAAGCCAACAAGCCGGACAGGTAAAATAAAAAAAAACGAAAAAAAAAACGTACGCTTGAAAGTTTCAAAATTGAAACGCTGTTTGCAAAAAAACTACTGAACGAAAATGCCTGGTATTTACATATAAGATCCAATGCATGATAATAAAAAGGTGTGTTACAGAAAAAAGAAAATATGATTAAAAAAAATGATTTTCTTTCCAAAAAACCCTGAAAAATGCCTAAAGATCCTAAAAACTCAATAAATGAAGAAACTTTTTACTGCAGATTAAAAGAATAAACAGTTTATTAGATATTAGAAAAAAATGGGATTATTTTTAACATTGAAGTCTATGGGGTTCGCCTGATTATACCTGCCGAATGAAAACACCGAACAGCAGGGCATTTCGGCAAGTTTTCTCTGCTGTTCGGTGTTCTCTGAATAGATTAACCATTGCTTCTCTATGGAGATGTCAATGCCTTCGAATAGGCACTGTACTTGCTGGCAGTTCGCCAAAATTTGGCGAACTGCCTGCTCTCTGAATTTCCCGTACGGGGAAATTCCCTGTTCAGTGCCATTTCAGGGCCAGATCGTCTCTCTTTGAATAACCCCACATGTCACAGAGGAATAGAAAGTCAAAGTTATCAAATAATTCTTTTAATTTTCATTTGAAAAAAGTGTGCATTGGACTTTTCCCATGAAGTGACAGCTCAGGCTAGGGTCAGACGAGCGCATTTTGTACGGACTGTGCGTCCGTACAGTACGGACGTACTTTCTGACTGACTACAATGTAGTGGCCACACAATCCGTTTTTTTCACTGACGTATTTTTTGACGGATGTAGGAGGGAAAATAAATTAAAATTAAAAACCATTTTGTCCGTCAAAAATGCTGGACGTATAAATGCAGTCCGTCTGACCACGTTCCATCACTCACACACAAAGCTATGCAGACGTTGTGGACGTGGTGCACTCCGCACGTCCATTCTAGCAGTATTACGTTCTTGCCTAACCTGCGTCCGTTTGCCGCGTCCGTCATGCATCCGTACTTCTTGTGTGGGGCTCCATTTATCACAATTGTATGCTATCACGGACGTACTTATGTGCGGCAACACGGACGTGAACACTGCACTCGTCTGACCCGAGCGTAATGAGTGAAAACGGTGTTAATGCCAGAATTTGACAAACTGCCTGCTCTGTGAATATCCGAATGGCCCCAAAATGTCACCGTACGGGGAAATTCACTGTTCGGTGCTATTTCGGGGCCAATTCGACTGTCTCTGATTAACCCCTCTAGACTACTTTAAAGGACCACAAAATACAAACAAGGTTGTTTTTGGCCTATGAGCTGCCACTAGACACTTCAAATTCTGGTACCTCCTGCCCTCACAGATATCAAATAAATATGAGAATGTACATAAACGAAAAACATGAAATTATGAAAAATATTCACAGTTTATCAAGGCCATTAATATCGATAAAATGAAATTTAGAGAAAAGGCAATTTATTTTTTAACATTTATTATAGTTTAGTGTCTCATTGCTGGGAGGTTTATTGATTTGCAGCTCGGTGAAACACTTGCACACCTAATATATACTGGAATATTGAAAGAAAGGACATTAAGAAAAATGCTGCCCCCACCCTCCTAAGCAAAAAACACCCCTGTATCCAATTCCATTGGTGTAGCTGCAGACTGGTCCTCACACATATCGATGGAAGAAATCTTTCACAGAGGAATTGTCTGCTCCGCTACATGTCATATGGTTGTACTCTGAATGGTGATATAGATTGTTTCATTCACATAATCGAGTTGTTCAAAAACGTCTCCAACAGATGCTCTATGCCAGTGTTTCCCAAACCTGTCCTCAGGACCCTCCGCCTCGCCAGGTTTGCCAGATATCTGAAGCACAGCACAGGTGATATGATTTGCTGCTCAGTAGGATTGCAGGATTCAGTCTGCATTTCCCCAAGGTGATCTGCAAAATCTGGTCTGGTTGAGGGTCCCGAGGAGAGTTTTGGGAAACACTGCTCTATGCCTTATGTTCAGATGCTAGGCATGTTTCATGCAAGAAAAAGGGCATTGTTTTTTGGTGAGTCTGGGCACCGTAATCAACATTTTACTGATGTGAATACAGTGCCATATGAACACTTGTGCAAATTTTCAGGGTTATCCAAAGAGATCCGAATTGCTTGAGAAAGGTAACCGAATGCTGAAAATCAGCGTTCGGTTACCTTTCCTGGCCATTCGGCTATCCAGAGAGCAGGCAATTCGCCAAATCCTGGCGAATTGCCTGAACATACGGTGCCTGTTCGGTTCCTGTTCGAGGGCAGTGAAATCCCCATGAAAAAGCACTGCTTCGGCTATTCAGAGAACACAAACCAGCAGTGAAAGGTTCCCCTAATGTCCTGCCATTCGGTGGTTTCATTCGGCAAATTTATTCAGGAGAATCCCATAGGCTTCAATGTTAAAAATATTCCCGTTTTAATTCAATATCTAATAAACCGTTCATTATAAAATTCTGCAGCAAAAAGTCTCTTTATTTATAGATTTTTTAGGATACTTTAAGCATTTTTCAGATTTTTTTAATTTTTTTTAAAAAGTCCGATTTTTTTTTTTGTTTTTTCAGTTAACTTATTTTTTTTGTAACAGCCCTCTTTATTATCATTCCCTGGACCTCCTGTGAAAATTTCAGACATTTTCGCTCAGTAGTTTCTTTGCAAACAGCGTGTCTTTTTCCCAGATTCATACAAATGGTTTTTCTAATTTATTCACTGCCTCCTCTACGTCACAGCTGCTTCGGCTCTGTGTGATTCGGCTCCTGTTCGGCTCCTGTTCGGCTTTTTCGAAGGTTAATCCAGATGTTTTTGCTTGTTTTCAGCATGCATTCGGTTAGTTTTCGTCAGGTTTGCGGCAGCTTTTCCCTGCAATTCGGGGACCCTGTGCTGTTTGCTGAATACACCGCAGGGTCACCGAAAAAAATCGGCAAAAGGAACCGAATTGAAGAGAACGAAAAGTCACCGAACGTGCGGTGACTTTTCGAATCTCTTTGGATAACCCTGTTTATGATTATGGTTAGGTTTCACCGTAACCATCAGGTTGTGGTCCATTTTCATTTTATTTTTAGACCTGTTAGGGGGATGTGAAAACAGATTGGAAATATTGTCCTAAAACAAGAACAAGTAGTAACCCTAAATAGTAACACTAACACTAGGGTTGATTTTGCAACATATTCACATCAGTAAGATGACACAGGTATGGTGCTAAATTGCACCAAAAATGATGCTACTGCGCTTTTTTCACATGGAATATGATTTTACTTATGTAGGGTCCGTAGGAAACTTTTTCTATCAGCGACTTTTTTTCCTCGTCATTTCCTACAGGGTCCACAAGATTGTGACTTTCACATAGAATACCTTACAATTCATATGCCTATATAGAGAGTCATTCATAATTATTTGTCTCAAGTTTATGGTGTATGTTGGAACCGTCTAATGTATTTTATTTTGCACGTCATCCTTTACATTGAACTTCAGATCATTCAGAATCATTCGTACTGCACTTAGTATAGATTAACCATCAGTATAAACAGTCCATATTGTATACGTATATTTTTCACGTCTCAAATTGAAACAGTAACTACATCAGTTCCTTAAATTTGTAATTGAGCTTCTAAAAATAGAAACATCAATGAATTCATAATATTTTATAATAAACATTGCTCATTTGTAATAGCATGAATTTTGCACAGGTAATTAATGCAATATTCTAAAAAAATATTATATAGTAAGTGGCTAGCTAAATCATGAGGATATAAGGAAGAAATACATGCAATATATTGGTTAATTTTCTGGTGTAGAGAAATAGTCCTATTGCAGACGTAAAGCAAATAACAAATCTCCTGTGCGCATAGGGAGGTATAATGGCCAATAATTAGACCCTAATTGCCAGACCAAAAATGTATTCTGTGGCTCAAACTGGTATAGAGTGCTCCCCAATCACTGCAAACATAGACTAAAACCAAAAAAGACCAGTGAGCGCCCAGTGACACACTCGAGTGGAGTATGTGAGTGTGTACCACGAGAGACTTTACAAAAATTGTGCACTTTCTTTGATATGAACTGTACTGCACTATTTTGTATATCTTCTGTTTTATCGAGGGTAACAAGAATTGCGGTGGGAACCGACTTTGATGTTGGTATATATATGGGAAGGATCTATAAAGAATAATATCCAGATCCATATCCTAATCGAAGCTAAGTATACACTATTGCAGACGTAGGTGTGTGCAGCCCTTATCTTAAGGTATGCACGCATGTTACAATTATTACGTACAAACTGTAGATAATCATAAACTGTTTTCATGTTCTTTATCATGAACCGGATAAGAAAAACTCAAAATTTATAGATTTTCTGCAGATGATGTGTGGGGGGGGGGGCGTCCTGGAGATTCCCGACTACATGCGGCAGATGTCCCCCACACGTCACGGGGTCTCCACAACGAATCGGGAGACCCCAGCCGCTCGGGTCGGAGTTCTGCAGCGGTGTGACTTGCTTGAAGTCAGACCATCCTGTGATACCCCACCGACATCCTTGCACGGGCCGTGTTTGCGTCATTTTCAGGCACCCACCCGCAGAGCCAGGAGAGTGCCTGAAGGGGAAGGGGGGTCCTTTGTACCATGAGGTACAAAATTAAGAGAGGCATCACTGGAAAGGTCATAGTCTGATAGTCATAACCCATATGACTGGCGAATTGCCTGCACATACGGTGCCTGTTCGGTGCTGTTTCGAGGGCAGTGAAATCCCCATAGAGATGCAATGCTTCGTCTATTCAGAGATCACAAACCAGCAGTGAAAGGTTCCCGAAATGCCCTGCTGTTCAATGGTTTCATTCGACAGGTTTATTCAGGCAAATCCCATAGGCTTCAATGTTAAAAATATTCCCGTTTTAATCCAATATCTAATAAACCATTTATTATTTTATTCTGTAGCAAAAAGTCTCTTTATTTTTAGATTTTTTAGGATCTTTAATGCATTTTTTTGGATTCTTTTTGCAATTTTTTTATTAACCCTTTCGCTGCTGAGGCTTTTCCCGCCCCTATGCTGAGGTCATTTTTACCTGTTTTGCGCATCATGTTTAAACGTGTTTTGAAGGCTTATTTTAGTATATGACCCAGACATATTATATATCGTTCTTTCCGTCAGACTCGGTAGATTCATAATATGTCATTATTATATGTATACGTTATGTCATGTCTGTATATTATAACAAAAAATGCAATAAAATATGTATTTTCAATAATTTACAATGTGTAAAGTGTTTTTTTCCACATTTTAACATGCGAGCAATTGCGGTTATATTTTGTATGGGGTGCTTGTTAAAAAAATTAGAGATGGGGTCTCATTACATTTTTTTTTGGGGAAAATGACACTATTTTTAACAAACGCACCGCATACAAAACTAGTTAGTGCAGCATCATTGTTCACATTATAATTGAAATGGGAACAATATTGCTGCATTAACAAACCCAAAAAAATTAAAAAAAAGTGTTTATTTTTTTTTTTTAATTTTTCTTTTTAATTTTTTTTTATTTTTATTTTTCATTTTTTTTTTTTTTTACAAAAATTTTCACTTTCATGTTTGGTATCGTTGGAACGGCCATGCTCTGGCCGATCCAACCATACCAAAATTTAACCCCTAGCTGCCACGGATCGGGAGATAGGGAGTTCATTGGAACTCCCTATCTCCACAGTTGGTGGCAGTTAGGGGTTAACTCTAGGACTGGCGTCATCGTGCTACGCACGATGACGCCAGTCCTCTGGGGAGTTCCCGGAGGCTTGGCCGACATCCAAGATGTCGGCCAGCTCCGGGAAAGGATCGCGAACCGGCGCTTTTCAGCGCCGATTCGCGATCCAGCTCCCAGGGGTTAATGCCAGGCATCATTTGGAAGGGCAGGCTGTGCCCTTCCAAATGATGCCTGGGTTAACCCCGCAGAGCCGCCGATCGGGAGGGAGAGAGGTCCGAAGGACCTCCCCCCCCCCTTTCAGGCTCCTCCTCCGCACATGCGGGGGGGCGCCTGAATTAGGTGTCATCGCGCCCCGCGATGACACCTAATTCTGGCGGCTGCTGGTCCGGATGCCGGGCTGACATCCAGGATGTCAGCCCGCACCGGAGGGGCCAGCGATCGGCCGGAACCCGGCCGAACGCTGACCCCAATGGGAGGACGCGCTCAGCGCGTCCTCAGCACACCAGCACACCAGCACACCAGCGAAGTGGTTAAATCGCTTTTTCTTTTTTCTGTAACAGCCCTTTTTATTGGCATTCATTGGATCTTATATGTAAATTTCAGACATTTTCGCTGTTTCACTTTTCAAACATTCAAGCGTACTGTTTTTTTTTTTTTACTCCACTCGTCTGCGGTGTCGGGTTTTTCCGGTGGCTGCTCTGAGCTGTGATCGGCGACTGCTTGGGTTTCTCCGGCGTATTCGGCGGGGTTAATCCAGATGTTTTGCGGGTTTAGTGAGTGTTCGGCGGGTTATGGGCGAGTGTTCGACGGGTTTGCGGCAGCTTTTCCCTGCACTTCGACAGCCCTGTGGTGCTTGCTGAATACACCGCAGGGCTACTGAAATGGGATTACCGAATCGCTCCGAATTGAAGAGAACGAAAAGTCACCGAACATGCGGTGACTTTTCGATTCTCTTTGAATAACCCTGAGTGTAAAAGAGCGTCAGACAGCGAGTGCAGCGGGTGGTGGTGTGAGCCCAAGGATGCAGTGATGATAGGAGTCATGCAGGTTGTAGGCCACAGCAGGTTTATTAGTAAAGGGACAAAACAAGAAGCAGAATGAATATTTATTGAGGACGTAGGGGGAAAGACACAGCAGCACAACAGAAAAGGAGAAAGGAGATACAGGAAAAGGGCTTTAACTGGAGAGCTGAGAGTAGTGGGAGTTACAATAGGGAAAATTAGGGATCAAGGATATAGAGAAGCTAGGAACACACAAGTAGAATTAAGAATATCTTTGAGGCGAGGCAGAAGAAATGAGACACAGGGAGAAATGATCATATATGAAAAGAGATGACTGAGAGGGAAGGGACAGTACACCAAAAATACCAGAAGTTAATATGTGACAGGATATCAGACAGTCAGGGAACAGGCTATAAACGTAGCTAGGTTTCAAATCAGAGGTCATACGCAGGCAATCAAGGAAGGTATAGTTGAGGCTTGACACAGGGTTCTTGATGGGTAGACAGGTTTGCTTGCTTGAGAGAGGGTTGCTTGAAAGACTTAGCTGTATACACGAGGATTTAGCTTGACAGGATCACAGGAGGGTTGAGCTTCAGGTATACAGGACTGGTTTGTTGCACTTCCAGAACTTTAATGTTGAAGCTCTTATGGAAGGGTGGATCTCCCTTTTGAGCAGGCTTCATTAGGAGGTATGGAGTACACCTGAGGGCTCCATAGCATGAGCCGGATATCCAGACAAGGTATCCAGCAACCTGTAAACAACATAAACATATGAAAAAACATACAAGTGCAGGACAGGAAGGGGATACCAGGGGTCAGGTGTGGGCACAAACTTGACTGAGTCTGATCTCCTCACAGCTCACAGTGCCCCACCTCAAGGAGCGACCTCCGAGTGTGACCGACTTGGTTTTCAGCAATGGAAACCACCGGATTTGGCCTTCTTGCGCTGCCGCCGGTGGGGGCCATGACAAAGAGAGGGAGATTTACCTATGAAAAATTCATGTATAAATTAGGCACGATAAGACATTAACAACAATAATTAGTAATAAAACAGAACAATTATAATATTATGTGAACAGAAGCACAGCGATACTGTGAGCGTCGATCAAATAACCAAGAGGACCACTAAGTGACTAGTGGCTTAAAATGTGGTCAACAGGGGAAACCATAGTAACAGAAACAATGGATATAGGGGGTTTCCTGTACTGTTATAGTTCATAATGATCTCCAAAAACTACTATTGTATCAAAAATGGTGCACTAAATACATCTGTAATAGTCATTCTTTGATGATGATGACAAATCATAACTTATCTCACAAGATTTAGTCCATGTTTTTAATGTCCAAAAAAAATCTTGTAGAACAAGACCCGCTTGCCTTTTCACCTTTATGTATTGTAAACTAACCACTGGATTGGGGTCAATTCTTTAATAGATTTGACAAATGGATCCCTCTCTATTTATGGATAAAGGTTTTTATAAATCTACAGTGATTTCTTTTACTGTATGAAATATAGAATGGATGGGATCCATTTGTCCCAGGTTTGCTTAGATATGAGTTTGTGTGTCATTAAAGAAAAAAATTAGTTATAAATAAAAAGAGGTTGCTCGATGAAGGTATTCTCAATATTGCCTAGTTCACGTGCTCTGGCAGGACAGGGCCTATGAACTTTTGCTGACCCTACCATGAGGTCCACTTTGCTAGCAGTCTCTGGACCCTTGTGTGACCTGGTCACCTGCATTGATACCAGTCTTGCAGTGGCTTCCTCTTAAGTGAGCAATGAAGCAGGAGATCCCTGAACCTCTCAAAGAGAAAGAGCCCTTCCCAGCTCACTACATCTGAATAGTGGAGGGAGGGACAGTATGTGTTTATTTTGCAGGGATTGCTTTATTGTCTTGATTTATGGCCTCAGGCCACTAGGTCTAATTGAGGAGAAGCCAGAAAAAACACCTGCAAAATAAAGACTAAAACCAATGCCTACTCTGTCTATTTCGATTAGAGACATAACTGCTGCACAAAGGCAGCAATTATTACGTTCCTATTGTTGCGGTGTCCACAATGCATTGGTAAGGACCACTGGCTAATCATGGTGCTCAGAACAACTCTAGATTGTGATGGATGGCCTCTGCTGTCCACTACCTGAGATACTGGGATTTTATTAGGAAGTTGTATTAGAGCATTTGTAAGATTGCCAGTATTAAAAAAATGAAGAAAGTATGCCTAGGAACACACACACACACATATATATATATATATATATATATAAATAAAACCTGGATGGCTGCACTCATTGTGAATATGTGTTCTTCATAAAGGTGAGTCTGAGATAAATGATGAGGACTTGGTTACAAAATAATCAGATGTGTCACATGTATGATAGTATTGTGCAACCAAATCCCCATTGTTTATCCCTAAACTAGGTGTTTTTAAAATCTTAAAATCTTTAAAAACTATTTAAAGCGGGGAACTCTGAATTTGCATGTCCAGGATGGTTTTGTATGTTTCATTTGGAGGACTGACTAAGTTCCGTAGTTTTGCACCTATCCCTGGTACAGGCAGGGCCGGCCCAAGACATAGTGCTGCCTGGAGCGAACGATGAAATGGTGCCCCCCCCAAAAAAAACACGCAGCTTGTATGAGCGTATCACAGTGCGCCACAGCAAAAAAATTCAAACACTCGTACACACCGTACATTACAATTTTCTTGCTATGGAGCTCTGTGATACAGTAATGTGAGGTGTATATAACTGAGCCCAGCATCACATACCCAGCAGTGCCCAGTGTCACATACCCAGCAGTGCCCAGTGTCACATACCCAGCAGTGCCCAGCTTCACATGCCCAGCAGAGCCCAGCGTCACATACCCAGCAGTGCCCAGTGTCACATACCCAGCAGTGCCCAGTGTCACATACCCAGCAGGCTCACACATTGATATATTTGCCCCAGGCTCACTCATGGCTATATTTGCCCCTAGGCTCACTCATGGATATATTTGCCCCAGGCTCACTCATGGATATATTTGCCCCCAGGCTCACCTCTGACAGGCCCAGGCTCCAAGGGGCAGATCATGTGGCCGCTGCGTTACTTCCTTCAACGAGCGGCAGGCTGCATGAGTATCTGCTGCTCACCTGGGATCCACCCTCCAGCTTGCCGCGATCTCGAGAGATCACATGATCTCGATCGTGGCAGACTGGAGGATGGATCTCAGGCGAGCGGCAGATACTCATGCAGGCTGTCGCTCGTTGAAGAAACTAACGCGGCGGCAGCACGATCTGCCGTCACCACCGATAAAAAAATAGTGCAGATCGCAGCAGCGGTGCCGGTGGCTGAAATTTGCCACCCCTGAATTTCTGCCGCCTGGCGCCGCTGCTCCGCTCTTCACCATTGTCGGGCCGGCCCTGGGTACAGGTGCCTCATTGCAGACCATTTAAACCTTCTACTGCATAGAGTCCCAGGAGAATATTTCCAGTATGTATGACTGTATGACACAACTGTAAGTATGTTAATCTCATAAGAGCAATCATTAGGTTAGGAAAGATAGGACCTGCCATGATGGGAAACATTGACGTCTTGTCAGATTTTTGCAGTGATGATACTTTGGAACCAAATCCCCATCATTTATTCCTAAATTAGGCATTCTTAAAATCTTTAAAACTTATTTCAAACCCTCTAACGGAAGATGGAGATGTAGATGGAAAAGCCGATCTCGTGGAAAGGGCAAGTTCCCTGCATTAAAAATGAATGTCCTGCCAGGACTTATATTTTTCTTTCAGGCTCTCCCTATAGCAGTGATTAGGGCGGATCTGGCACATCTCCAGACAGCCACTGACACTTTCATTTGGCACCACAGACGCCACAGTGAATCAAGTAAACTGCTATACCATCCTAAATATCATGGAGGGTTGAGGTTGACGCACCTCTTATACTATTCGGCAGCCCAGTTGGCTCAGGTGGCCTGGCACTCTCCACCATCCACTCATCAGTGGGTGGAATTGGAGAATGCTATCCTTGGTTTAGACCGTGTCCATCAGTATCTTTGGTTGCCAAAGCCAGATAGGCCCTTCGTGAGGATAGCTTGCCCGCCATTTTGAATTCTTTGTGATTTTTTGACATGGCTAAAGCTAACTATGCCTCGGCCCTCCACACCACTGCTCTGCATTAGGGCATTCCCTTTGGGGATGAGCCATCCGGATTTTGGGAACCAAGAGGTGGCTGGTTTTAGTAGGTATTATGATTTAATGAGAGCAGTGAGGCTGATTACGTATCAGGAATTACAGGAGGCTCACCAATTACACCCTTGTGATTTTTTGCGATATCTACAGTTTCATCATTTGGTGTCTGCCCCTGTAATACACAAGGCTGCTTCAACCCCTCCTCCAGCAGAATCTGCTGCCTTAAAATGAAACAAAAATGGAGCAGAATGTTTGGGCTTGGGTTAACCCTAAATCAAGCACAAATAGTAACCTATCACTGACCTTAATTTCTAAGACTAGCCCTAATTTATAACCCTATCTATGGAAAATGATGCTCCATTTCGGCCCGGAGTAACCAAAGTTCTGGGCAAAGTACAGCCACGTCTGAGGGTCTTTTTTTAAAGACGTGACTTTTTTACCTATTTGTTTTTTCCTTCTGCTTTATTTCCTGCAAATTTTCAAAAGGATATCAAAACTTGCTTTAGAACCAAAAAAAAGGGGGGGGTGTTTCTTTTTTGTTTGACTTTATTTACATTTAAGGCAGGGGTCAGAAGAGCGTTTTTGAGAGTGGAAGGACGTTTCTTCCACACTGACGCCCGTCTGGCCACCTCGCTGTGCACAGTTAGTGCGCTCAGCGTTGCAAGGCTTGATCCTCCTATGGAGGATTGCACTTTGCAGTCCCGTCAAACGCGCATTGCAGCGCTTCGACGGGGAGGCTTTCAGCACGGCCGCAGCACGTCCGCAGTGCCGCGCGCAAATCGTGCGCGCTACAGCATGTGGCTGGCCCTGTCGATGCATCACAATGCTGCGACGGACGTCGGGAGCCATGTCAGTACGGGCTTGTCAGAGCCCGACTTTACATGGTCATCTTTGGTATCATTAGAAAGGCCAGGCACTGACCTGTCCAATGACATCTAACTTGAACTTGTAGGGTTTAATCCCCATAGTGACCAGACAATTTTGTTATTGTCAGTCCTAAAGTACCCACTGCAGTTTTTACATTTCTGTGCTTTTTTGTTTAGCTCTAATTTTCCTCTTACTTGTTTATGGAACCCACACATATTATATAACGTTTTTCTCGCCATTAAATGGACTTTCTAAAAATACCATTATTTTCATCATAACATATAATTTGCTATAAATTTTTTTAAAAAACACACTTTTTTGACCTTTGAGCCCCCCCCCCCAAATCTACCACCGCCAAGAAAGACCCTGGCTAAATAGTTTCCAATTTTGTCCTGAGTTTAGAAATACTCAGGGCTAAATTACAACCTTCACGCAAACGTTTGCGCCGGTGCAAAAAAACATTAACGTGAGGGGTAAAACCATTTGCGCCTAATCCCGTATTACATAATCAGTGCAACAACCGAGCGCAATCGTCTACCGTGGGTGAACCTGCGCGAACCCTGCGTGAGCTTACTGTACTGTACTTAACATTGTGAGCACAAATGCGAATGTGCGCTGGTACGCGGATGGTATTACAATCTATTCGCGGTAATTACCACATAGCCTTTGCGCGCATAATTTTAGCAACTCCTAAAATCTGGTGCTAACTGCATATCTGAACAACCTGGCAAACCCCCAAAAAAACAGCACATAAAAAGTAATGCAGCAACAATATAATGGATGATGACAGGTGTGTGTGTATTATTACTGTAGCATATGTGCTCATTTTGCATCATAGACGCAGAACCCGTCTCTGATGCCTCTGTCAGACGCAATTCAGTTGCGTTTGATAGGTGTGTTTCTTCATTTTGATTGGCTAAATGCAAAAACTGCACGCACAAAGATTTTTGCACGAGAACGCACTGAGCCTGCATTTGCATACTGCTTGCGCGCACAATTGATCGGCGGAAGAAAAAAGCCGCGAGGATTGTAATTCCAGCGGTGATTTGCGCGCGCAAAAGTTTAACGCTTGGCGCAAAAACTTTCGCTTTGCATGAGGCTTTTTGCGCGAAGATTGTAATATAGCCCTTAGTGTTTACATGTTTTTGCTTTTTAACCCCTTCACTGCTGACCCATTTCACCTCTGTGTACAGAGCTAATTTTGACCGTTTTGTGCCCATCATTTTTAAATGCAATTGAAGTCCTATTTTATAATACGACCAGACAATTTTTTAATTTTTTTACAACATGTTTTTAGTTTTTTACATTTCTTTTTAACACCAAACCTGATCATGTTTGGCATCATTGGAAAGACCATGCTCTGGTCTTTCCAATGATACAAAACATGACCCTCTATCTGCCACCGATCAGGAGGTAGTGGGGGTCCAATCTCCACTTGATAGCTAGTGGGTTAACTAACTAACTGATGTCATCGTGCATATGACGACGATGTCAGTGGATGGGGGAGGCTCCAGAGGCTTGGCTGACATCCAAGATGTCAGCGACCTCTGGGAGAGGACTGCGATCTGGTGCCGATTGGTGCCGAATGGTGATCTGGCACCTTAGAGGTTAAAGAAAGGTGTCGCTGGAAAGGGCAGACTTACCTGTCATCCTGCAGTAAGATAGCCTGATCCGCCGCTTTTCCTGACAAGAGTGAGACTGATATAGTCTGACAAATAGTCCAAAGTCTCATGATCTCGCAAGATTGTGCAAGGCCCGCGGCATGGCAGCGCAAAACTCCATAGAGTCCTATGGGCTCTAAGAGGCACAGAAGCACTACAACGACGATCACCAAGGGTAGTGCTTCATTCTGGGGCAAGGTGTTGAAGTAGCGCCTGCCCCTGAATCTAACGCTATAATGGGGATGTTACAGGAAAACCTACAGGAGCACAGTTTCCCCGTTAGTGTCCCTATTTTAGTGTTAGGTTTAAAATCAAGCCCAAAGTATTTATTAAAAAAAATCTTTAAAACTGTGAGAGTGTTCTGAATTTGGTATGATATATATACAGTATATATATTATATCATACTGTAATTTGGACATCAAGAAATATGTAGATAACTGACTTCACTTTGTCAGTTAACTCAATAGTTGCCACACTCATTCTTAATACCTTGTGGCTAATCATGCTGGGGAATGAAAGGTTATAGGTCAGAAGGTAATAAAGGGAAGGTGCTTTTCCTCCACACATACCATACATTAAAGTTCCTTTTTTGTAACTATGCTGAAACCTATTCACCTGTGTGGCAGCTCCAAACCTGGAACTGTCATCACCTCCTCTAATGCAGGCTTGCTCCGGCCAGTCATTGAGTCCTAACACAAGGGGTTTTCAGCACTAGAATGGACAAATTCCCGGCCCATCGTCTCCTCCAGCTTTTAACTTCAGCACCTGGGGAGCAACTTCAAATAGAAGCAATTTGCATAAAGACACGGAGAGAAGAAACACACAAACAGAGAAAAGGCTGATGGAAACATGTCTGTCAATGTGTCATTGTCATTGCGGGAAAAATGGCCTTCTTGTTCCTGTCTAAGACACCCATCTGTCAATGGGCAGTTAGGAGAAGGACTCTGGGAAAAGGGAATCCTGCTTTGGGGACCCCCATTCCATACCTACATGTAGCTCCCATGAAAAGTGTTATTTATTTATTGACACACTGTTAACGCATTCATGAAAGCGAGATGGTATGGATCTCGGTTTAAGAATTTGAGTAATGATAGCCAGGGTCATGGTAATGAGAAAGAAGGAGAATGCAGGTAGGGTCTTTTTCCACCAGAAAGCATCAAAGTCCTGAGGACTTTCTGTGCCACCCAAAGAGATGGTTTATTTTTCAAGATTTCAACATGAAAAGAATCTCGATTTCCATTTGTACATTTCCGTTTGTGATGGTGCTGCCTACCTCCGAATCTCAGTCATGCCGTCACCATTTTGCCCTTTGTAACAGTTGGAAATATGTTTTAGCCCATGGAAAGCACTCAAAGACCCCTTGTATGTCATAGAAAACAGTTACCAGGTTTTAATAAAAGTTCTAAGGGCAGTGTTTAATATGTTCTCCTTATAATTTAAACCTATAGAGCTTTATGGGATATTGGTAACATTTACAAAACAGTAAATACTTCTTTTGGGAACACTTTCAGGCCTACTCTTGATCAGAAGCATCATGTATCTTACCAAAGATGATATACAGGGTTATTCAAAGAGCACCGAAATTCTTTCGTTCCCCGCACTATGGGGAATCAAATTCCCCGACCCAGCAGTGAATTTAGCATTCACTGCTGGTCCACCGAAGTGCGGGGAAAATCTGCCAAAAAAACGCCAAATTGAAAGGAAAAACAGTCAAAATTATTGGATCCGATCTGATAAGCCGCCGAACGCAGCGCCGACCAGCCACCGGAAAAAGCCGGCAAGCCGATGAACGGGGTAAAATAAAACAAAACAACGACTGCAACTTTTAAAAATTTTAAATGATGTTTGCAAAAGACTACTAGACGAAAATGTCTGGAATTAATATATAAGGTCCTATGAATAATAATAAAAAGGTCTGTTAGAGGAAAAAGTACGCTATTTAAAAAAAAATTGAAAAAAATATTTTGCAGAAAATATCCCGAAAGATGCCTAAAAAAATTCTAAAAAGAAAATAAATAGAGACTTTTTGCTGCAGATTAAAAGAATAAACACTTTTAACCACTTTGATGTGGAGGACGCGCTGAGTGCGTCCTGCCGCATCGGCACTTGGCTGCGGAGGACGCGCTGAGCGCAATGACGTCTATTCCAGGCACCCGCCAGTGCGGGGAAGGTGCCTGAAGGGGAAGTCTTTTGGACCTCTCTCCCTCCCCATCCGTACGGGCCAGAAGCAAAAGGCAGGCACCGCTTTGAAGGGTTTAACCGCTTGGGGGCTGGATCGCGATTCAGCACCAACAGGCGCCGGATCATGGTCCCCTTCCTGTAGAATATGTGTGTTGCATATATACAGTTGTGTTCAAAATTATTCAACCCCCAATGCTGTAAAGGGTTTTAGGGAATTTAGTGTACATTTGTAATTGTATTCAGAATGAAATCCTACAAGGACTTTTTAAAGAACCATATGCAACTAAAATGACATCAATTGGTTTTGTAATACAGTAGTAAATGTTTCTTTTGTGAATTCTTCATTGACACAATTATTCAACCCCTTAAAGACTACCACTCTGAAGAACAGAGGTTCATTCAAGTGTTTTCAATCAGGTATTGAAAACACCTGTGGATGTCACGGAGCAGCAATAAAGCATAATAAGCACCAATTAGGCAGCTTTAAAATGACTGTGATACTCAGCTCCTTCTAGACATTTACTGGTGTGGTTACAAACATGGTGAAGTCAAGAGAATGGTCCAGGAAGACACGAGAAGAGGTGATTACGCTTCACAGGAAGGGCAATGGCTATAAGAAGATTGCAAAGATGTTAAACATACCAAGAGAGACCATAGGAAGCATCATTCGCAAATTCAAGGCAAAGGGCACTGTTGAAACGCTACCTGGTCGTGGCAGAAAGAAGTTGCTGACTTCGACTGCTGTGCGCTACCTGAAGCATAGAGTGGAGAAAAAT
The DNA here is from genome assembly GCA_009667805.1 of Leptobrachium leishanense. NCBI lineage: Eukaryota > Metazoa > Chordata > Amphibia > Anura > Megophryidae > Leptobrachium > Leptobrachium leishanense. The sequence goes on along the minus strand of CM019063.1, from coordinate 162,427,775 downwards.
CCCCGTGTGACTGCTGAGGAACTGAGAAAAGATTTGTCAGATGTGGGTACTGAAGTTTCAGCTCAGACAATACGGCACACACTGCGTAATGAAGGCCTCCATGCCAGAACTCCCAGGCGCACCCCTTTGCTGTCTCCAAAGAATAAGAAGAGTTGACTGCAGTATGCCAAAAGTCATGTGGACAAACCACAGAAGTTTTGGGATAGTGTTCTGTGGACTGATGAAACAAAATTAGAACTGTTTGGGCCCATGGATCAACGCTATGTTTGAAGGAGGAAGAACAAGGCCTATGAAGAAAAGAACACCTTGCCTACTGTGAAGCATGGCGGGGGTCAATCATGCTTTGGGGCTGTTTTGCTTCTGCAGGTACAGGGAAGCGTCAGCGTGTGCAAGGTATCATGAATTCTCTTCAGTACCAGGAGATATTGGATGACAATGTGATGCAGTCCGTCACAAACCTGAGGCTTGGGAGACGTTGGACCTTTCAACAGGACAATGATCCCAAGCATACCTCCAAGTCCACTAGAGCATGGTTGCAGATTAAAGGCTGGAACATTTTGGAGTGGCCATCGCAGTCACCTGACTTAAATCCGATTGAGAACCTCTGGTGGGACTTAAAGAAAGCAGTTGCAGTGCGCAAGCCTAAGAATGTGACTGAACTGGAGGCTTTTGCCCATGACGAATGGGCGATGATACCCGTAGATCGCTGCAAGACACTTGTGTCAAGCTATGCTTCACGTTTAAAAGCTGTTATAACTGTAAAAGGATGTTGTACTAAGTACTAAGATTGAATGTCACTTGGGGGTTGAATAAAACTGATAATGATGTGAGCACAGAAAAGACATTTGTGGTTATTTCATTATAAATGTTATGTTATATTTGTCTGACCTACACGTGCCTCTTTGATTTAATTGTAAGCAAGATGACTGAATGATCAAAATCAATGTCAAACTGGCCAAAACACTCAATTTCAGTGGGGGTTGAATAATTTTGAACACAACTGTACATAGCTGTGTGGAGACATGGGGGTGGAGACAGGATGTGTAAGGGTCTTAGAAGAAACAGGAAGCAGAGGCTGACACACACAGAATGCCAGGAGAATAAAGCAGTTCTTCATAAAGCTTACCTGGTGACTCCATCGTCGTTTGTGCAGATCTACACTCCCGGAGCTGGCCGACATCTTGGATGTCGGCCAAACTTCCGGGATCTCCCCCTGCCTACTGGCGTCATCGCGTATAGAGTGATGATGTCAGTTCGGGAGTTAACCCCTAGCTGCCACCTATAGTGGCAAATAGGGGTTAATGTTTGGTATCATTGGAATGGGCAGAGCATGGTCTTTCCAATGATATCAAACATGACCATGTTAACCCTAAAGGGAAAAAATGAAAAATATAAATTTAAAAATTTTAAAAATAAATAAACAGTTTTTTTGTTTTTGTTTTATTAATGCGGCAATATTGTTTCCATTTCAATTATAATGTGAACAATGATGCTGCACTAACGATTTCTATGGGGGCATTTGCTAAAAATCACATAATTTACCCCAAAAAAATGTAACGAGCCCCCATTTCTAATTTTTTTTAACAAGCGCACCCTATAGGAAATATAACCGCAAAGGCTTGCGTGATAAAATCTGAAAAAAACACTTTACACACTGTAGATGATTGAAAATTTATATTTTATTGCATTTTTTGTTATAATATTCAGGCAGGACATGACATATACATATAATAATGATATATTATGAATCTGCCGAGTCTGCCGGAAAGAGCGATATATAATTTGTCTGGGTCGTATAATAAAACGTGGGTTCAAATCGCGTTTAAACATGATGAGCGAAACCAGTAAAAATGAGCTCAGGTTAATAGATATTGAGTAAAAACGAGAATATTTTTTACATTGAAACCTTAGAGATTCACCTGATGAAACCACCATCACACATTTCACTGACATTTCACTGCTGTTCGGTGTTCTCTGAATAGATTAATCATTGCTTCTCTATGGGGATTTCACTGCCGCCGAAGATTACCCGTATTTTGTTGGCAATTTGCCAATATTTGACAAATTTCTAGGTTTTGAATAGCAGATTGGCCCCAAAATTGCACCGTATGGCAAAATTCACCATTCGGTGCAATTTTGGGGCCAATTCGGCTTTCTCTGAATAACCCCTATAGTTAATTGATAGCGCCGCTGCATAGGTTTAATGATCTGTGCTGTCATTGGGCAAAACACAGAGAAGATTTGACCATGTGTGGCATGTTCATGTACAATGTTATGCAAATATTATTAGATAGATGGCCAGACCATGGATGTCAAAATCCAGGCCCTCCCAGAGGTTGATGACTTACATTTACCAGAAATCCTTGAATGTAATAGGTGGCCAGAGAATCATGGGTGTTGTAGTTCAGCAACATCGGGGCCAGAGACTGACATCTCTCGCTTAGATCATAGTTACATAAAATCATGCATATCATAAATAATCTCGTTTCAGTTCCTGCCTTCTAGTTTTGATCTAGTATTGTTACTCTAGCTTGCTTTTTTGTCCGTTGTATAGCACCATTGTAAAAAATATATTGCGTGGTGTTTCGTAAATAATTAAAATTGTAAATATGTCATCCAACAAGATGATGCTGTATTAGGAATTACAGCTAAACCGCAGGTAAACTACAAATCAGATCAGAATCCCTGTTGATTATATTATTTGGTCTTGCAGATGGAGAAGTGGATAGCATAAAAAAATTAGAACGAAAAGAAAAACAATTCAGAATGTTGATAGCAGAGAATACACAGGTAGAGGACGCAGAGAGAGGAATGATTTCCAGTCCAAATGCTGGTTTAATACAATAAAGGAATTCAGCGATCTATTTCCAATACATCAAAATGACAGCAAGAGGAAGTGAGGAGGTTCTTATCACAATTCTACACATGGCCCTTCCCTTTCCAAACTTGTGCACCATCAACTTTTCTTTGGCCACTTTGCTGTAATCAGGTGCCTATCTTGTTTTTATCAGCCTGCTCATCTCAGTTCAAATAATGTCACTGCTTTTCACCTTTGCATGAACATGGGTTGAACTTTTGGTGACAGGGACACTTACTAAGGGACGTGTCATCAGATTGTCCCGCATTAAGGCTTTGAACAAACATAACGGCCATAGGGCTCAGCTATTCCCCTTACAGGCATATGGGCCCATTTTATTTGGCTGATAGTTAGGGACAGAGGTTCACCCAGCCTGTGTCTCTTCTACTAACAAATGCAGAAGCCTGGTTTACAAGCACCGCCTGGGGCCCCATACTGCCCTTTACAATAGTTTTCACTCATTAGCTGTCACTTCATGGGAAAAGTCCAATGCAAGCTTTTTTTCAAATGAAAATTAAAATAATTATTTGATAACTATCAGGGTTATTCAGAGAGCGTGAAAAGCAGGAGAATGACTGGTGAATGACTGGAGATTGAAAAATGCTAGGTCAAAATAGCCGATTTGGAAAGGGAGAATTTTTCTGGTTTGGCTATTTTGACCTAGAATTTTTCATTCTCCAGTCATTCTTCTGCTTTTCACGCTCTCTGAATAACCCTTTTTGACTTTCTTTTTCTCAGTGACATGAGGGGTTATACAGAGAGAGTCGATCTGGCCCTAAAATGGCACTGAACAGGGAATTTCGCTGCACGGTGCCATTTCGGGGCCTTTCGGCTATTCAGAGAGCAGGCAGTTTGCCAAATTTTGGCGAATTGCCTTCACGTACGGTGCCTGTTCGAAGGCAGTGAAATCCCCCATAGAGAAGCAATGGATCACCTACTAAAAGAACACCGAACCGGTGTTTTCATTCGGCAGGTTTAATCAGGCGAATCTCATAGGCTTCAATGTTAAAGATGTTTTTATCCAATATCTAATAAACCGTTTATTCCTTTAATCTGCAGTAAAAAGTCTCTTTATTTATTGATTTTTTTCAGGATCTTTTAGGCTTTTTTCTGGATTTTTTCGGCAAATTTTTTTTCTGCTTTTTTTTTAAAAAAGAGTTTTTTCTGTTTTCTGTAACAGACCTTTTTATTGTCATTCATAAGACCTTATAATGTAAATTCCAGGCATTTTCGTTCAGTCGTTTGTTTGCAAACAGCGTTTAATTTCGACACTTTGAAGCATATATTCTTTTTTATTTATTTTTTTACCTCATTTTGTCGACTTTTTACGGCGGCTGGTCTGCACTGTGATCGGCAGCTTGTCAGCTTTTTCTGGCGTGTTCGGCATGTTTTTGGCAGTGGTTCACGTGGGTTTTCGACGGGATTGCAGCGGGTTTTCCCTGCACTTTGGGAGCCCTGCGTTGAATGCTGAATTCACCGTAGAGTGGGGAACTTTAATTCCCCAAAGTGCAGGGAAGTGCGAGGAACCAGAGAATACCCCCCTTGGTGTGTGGCCTACATTGCAAAGCACAGTGAAGTGAATTTTCTATTTGACATACTGTACTTTGAAATAATATACCCTACATTGCATTATAAGGCGTTCTTGCTAATAGCTTTAGTGACCATTGTCTAGTGTACTGCGTGCGCAAAATAAAGGCCTTGAAATCTCCCCCAAAGGTAATAACCACCAGGTCTTTCAAGAAATTTATTCTTGAATCCTTCCTAAGTGATCTCAAACAGCTCCCCTGGTACAGGCTAAACCTAATCCCAGACCTAGACTGTGCAGTTGAATACTTTCAGTCTGAGCTCCTGCAAGTCTGGAATTCCCATGCCCCGCTGCGTAAAGTGCGAGTAAAAGGGACCCATCTTCCCTGGGTTACAGCTGATCTTACACTAATGTACCAGCTTAGAGATTCACTATGGTCAAATTTCAAGAGTACTGGTTCCATGAACGATCACTACAAATACCGAAAATGCCGGAATGAATGCACAAAACAAACAAAAATGGCCAAAGCCCATTACTTCAATGAAAATCTAAACGATAACATATCAAACCCTAGAAACTTTTGGAGAACCATAAGTAACATACAAGCACCCCCAGGCAACTCCCAGCCAGCTGTGTCAAAGTAAACAACCAAACTGAGCAACACCCCCTAGATGTAGCAAATGCCTTTAATGATTATTTTGTTGGATGCGCCACCACTTTGATTGCCAAGCTAGGAAATGACATGCAATCAGAGAGGCCTCATGCAGGTCAGACCCCTCCAACTGTGCAAAGTCCCTGTATCAGACAGGAATTCAGTTTTAGACCAGTGCCTGTCAGTGTAGTTACTAAACTTCTCCTTAAGCAAAAAATGAAATACCAGTCTGGACCTGATCAAATACCAGCAATGATGCTGAAAATCAGTGCGCCAGCAGTTGCAAATCCTGTCGCAACCCTAATAAATCAATCACTGGCGACTGGATACATACCCAAACTCTGGAAGACTGCGAGAGTGGTACCTATCCATAAAAGTGGTGACAGTACTTTGGTATCCAACTACCGTCCGATATCGTTGCTCCCTGTAGTGTCAAAAATCTTGGAAAAATGCGTCTACACACAATTACGTGATTATTATCAATATTGTAACTACTTAACCCCGGATCAATCAGGCTTTCGTCCAAATCACTCAACTACAACCGCCCTTTTAAAAGTCTGCAATGATATCCAAGCTGGGATGGAACAAGGAAACCTAAATGGAGCCATCTTCCTTGATTTTGCCAAGGCCTTTGACACGGTAGACCATGGCATCTTGTTAGAAAAACTTAAAAACTCTGGCTTTGGTGATCGCACGCTAACCTGGTTTCAATCATATGTATCCGACCGATCACAATATGTGTCAATTTCTGGCAGCTCCTCCCTCCCGCTCCCAGTCACTTGCGGTGTACCCCAAGGCTCAATACTATGCCCCCTGCTATTCACAATATTCATAAATGATCTGCCCAACGTCTGCAAAGCCTCAACTGTACATATGTACGCAGACGACACTGTAATCTATACCAGCAAACTAAATCTCCCACAGCTGGAGGCCGTGCTGCAAGAACAATTCACAGAGGTAGAAAAGTGGATCAAACACAACAAACTTTTTTTAAATACTGACAAAACTGTGACGATGCTCATTGGATGTGAACCACTGCCTGATGTGAACCATGCCTCGCAGAAAAGAGCTCTCAGAAGACCTATGATCAAGAATTGATGACTTGCATGAAGCTGGAAAAGGTTACAAAAGTATCTCCAAAAGCCTTGATGTTCATGTGTCCACGGTAAGACAGACTGTCTACAAATGGAGAAAGTTCAGCACTGTTGCTACTCCCTAGGCGTGGTCGTACTGTAAAGATGACTGCAAGAGCGCAGCGCAGAATGCTTAATGAGGTAAAGAAGAATCCTAGAGTGTCAGCTAAAGATTTACAGAAATCTCTGGCACATGCTAACATTTTTGTTGACACATCTACAATAAGGAAAACATTAAACAAGAATGGTGTACATGGGAGGACACCACGGAGGAAGCCATTGCTGTCCAAAAAGAATATTGCAGCACGTTTGAAGTTTGCAAAAGAGCACCTGGTTGTTCCACAGCACTACTGGCAAAATATTCTGTGGACAGATGAAAGCAAAATTGAGTTGTTTGGATAAAACACACAACACTATGTGTGGAAGGCACAGCACACCAACATCAAAACCTCATCCCCACTGTAAAACATGGCGGAGGGAGCATCATGGTTTGGGGCTGCTTTGCTGCCTCAGGGCCTGGACGGATTGTTGTCATTGATGAAAAAATGAATTCCAGAGTTTATCAAGACATTTTGTAGGAAAACGTAAGACCATCTGTCCGCCAACTGAAGCTCTGCAAAGGATGGGTGATGCAACAGGACAATGACCCAAAGCATACAACTAATTCAACAAAAGAATGGCTTCAACAAAACAAAATACGCCTTCTGGAGTGGCCCAGTCAGAGTCCTGACCTCAACCCGATTGAAATGCTGTGGCATGATCTTAAGAGAGCGATTCACACCAGACATCCCAAGAATATTGCTACACTGAAACAGTTTTGTGAAGAGGAGTGGTCCAAAATTACTCCAGATCGTTGTGCAGGTCTGATCTGCAACTACAGGAAACGTTTTGTTGAGGTTATTGCTGCCAAAGGAGGGTCAACTAGTTATTAAGTCCAAAGGTTCACATACTTTTTCCACCCTGCACTGTGAATGTTTACTAGTTCTGTTCAATAAAAACCTGAAAACATATAATGCTTGTGTTGTATTATTTTAAGCAGACTGTGTTTTTCAAATTGTTGTGACTTAGATGAAGATCAGAGCACATTTTATGACCAATTCATGCAAAACTCCACGTAATCCCAAAGGGTTCACATACTTTTTCTTGCCACTGTATATATATGTTATGGTTAAAGCCCGAAGTGCGGCTAATCCTAGGATTACCCGGGTAATCCTAGCATTACCCAGGCGTCATTAGCAAAAGTCCGATTGAAATTTAATTTTGGACTTTACCCAGGTAATCTGCAAAGTATCCAGAGGCCTCTGGGTACCCCGGTTTTCTGCACTGTTTTAACCGGATAATTCGCACATTACCCTAGTGTTGCTGGATAAAGTGTGATGTGCAACGAAACATCGTACTTAAGGCTAGGGTCAGACGAAGGCATTTTTCACGTCTCCGGTCAAAAAGTGCGTTGATGCGTCCGAACGCATTTTTTCACGGAAGACGCAATATCGGTCATACGATGAGCAATTTCGGCCGTTATTTTTTATGGATCCAAACCAGGAAACTTTGGGTGACTGGATGTTATGTTGGCCGGACATGAGCAGCGTCTGACGTCTCCTAATCACGCACACACGCCGCTATGCGGACGCAGCGCATTCTGTACATCAGTACTAGCGTTTCGACGTTCTTGCAAAAATGTGTTCGTTTGCCGCTTGCGTTGCGTGGCCGAACTTTCGTGCGGCCGTACTTTGTGTGTGGGCCTGTGTTGGACGTCATTTGCTGCTACCACGGCTGTAATAAAGTGCGGCTAAACGCACGTTCGCACTGCGTTCGTCTGACCCCAGCCTTATCTGGGTTATCTGCAAAGTATCCAAACGCCTCTGGGTACTCCGATTTTCTTGGGTTTTCAGCAGGTTACAGTTGATTGAATTCCGAGGATTACCCGGGTAAAGCTGCAAACTGTTTTCTGACTGATAACAAAATTATGTTTTTTTGTTATTTTTAATGAAATTGTATCCACAGTCACAAACCACACTAAATAACTGTCATGTAACTCTGTGCGTTAATTGTCTGATAATTAATATATTTATTTATAAAGGATTTTACCAGGAAGGATACATTGAGATTTCTCTCGTTTTCAAGTATGTCCTGGGTTCAAGAACATTGAAGTGTTACAGTTACAGAAATACAAGGTAATGCAATACAAGATATTAGAAAAACAACACAAATATACAGATTAACAGAAAATAAATATGTAGGAAATATAGTCACTAGATTACATGTTTACAGGTGCATTCTGTATTGAGGTATGAAGATAAATATATTATATAAAGAGTAACCTGATGGTTATTATGTTTTATAAATGATATACTGTATAAACGCATATGACACATAATAAAGATCATGTAACTCTCTCACATTCATATAAGAAACATATCCTGTTACTCTGTATATTCATTATATCTGCAATACATTTTAATGTTTGTCTTTTGCTATTTTCATTGATAATATCCATAGATAATAGCAAAATTCACTGTTACCCAAGCGGGGTTGGATGCTCTGCAGATTACCCAGGTGAAGCTGTGGAAATTCCTCAGATTACCCGGGTGAAGCTTCAGACTTGCACATTTTCCGGGTAAAGTGTGAATTTTTCAGCTCTTCCAGACTGTTACCCAAGGGCAGTTGGTTAGTCCTAAAATTACCCGGGTAAAGTCCGATATTTTCATTTTTTTGCAGCTTTACCCAGCGGTTTTGGGTAATGTCAGGATTACCCGGGTAATCCTAGTATTAACCCCACTTCGGGCGTTACCCGTAACATATATACAGTATATGTGTCTGTATATAATAGTGTACATTCCTTTACCAATATTCAGATTTTCTAGGGAAAAAAGGGATAATGTATATGTTGCAACTTACAGTTGTAGGCCATGAGACTGTAACTAGATTCTAATTTAGTACTCTAGAATATGAATAGATAGTGCCCACCCTATAAAATTCTGTGGGCCTTGGCCCGACCTGGTCAGTTTTGCATAATTAGAAATTAATTTGCATTCAGACACTATAATTATTGTGGTCGCCTAACACCACTATAGTAGCGGCTAAAATCATAATTATTTTGGTTTGGCCTGCAAAGCAATACCGATTGCACAGCCTTGCACAGCCGCTTCTATTGCCTCCTGCAGTCCATGCATGGGGAGCTGCTTGTGTACCAATCTTGCGGGATCTTGCTATATGGTGGAAGGACACAGAAGAATTATTTGTTTCCATGTCCTTTTATTTAGAGCATGAATATGTAGCTCCTTTGCTGTCCTCTAACTTGTGGGACGTGAGGTGAATTTAACCCTAACCCTTAAATAACCCTAACCATAAACAATAACACAAAACGAGTACAAACAGTAACCCTAAACCTAACCCTGATACTAAACCTAACACTAATTCCAGCATCAGTTTTCTACCTTACAACGGTCAATAAAATGAAGATAGTATGGCACTGTTTGATTGAAAAAAGAAGCAGGTGCACCATTTTTACCACCCAATACAACTTTTCTTTACCAGTGTCCTTATGATAGGAAATAGTTTTAGGTTAAACTTTTTATGTGTTGCCTTCTGCAGGGACCAAAAGGTGGTGCCTTTGCCACAGGATACCAGCTGGTATGGCTATGCACTTATTTTTAATCCTGTGCCATCGTGCTATTTAGCCAGAAAGTCAGGGGTCAGCAGCAGGCAGGAGAGGTCCAAGGAAAACGACAAAAGGTTAGGCAACCAAGATTATAAATCAGGAACAGGAAGGGTATTCACAAAGGACAGGAGAACTGGCTCACTAGCTGGTTAATGGTGAAAGAAGTTACTACATAAGCAAGCACTGATCTGAAGGTACAGTCTGGTTTTATGGACCAGAAACCTAGGAAAGGCCTGTGGTGCCAGGACACCAGAGGGGAAATCTTTGTTGTATCAATCAAGCTACGGGCACTTCCATGTTTTTATGTGTCAGGATGCTTTGTTCTGGTAAGTGTGCCTGTAGTGCCACGTGGCTTGCAACAAAGGATGAGGTCAATGGACCAGACCGTGTCATCTGTGCAGCGCAAAAGCAAGATGGGGCATCATCTTTTGACAGCCAGCTGGCAAAGAGAAGGAAACCCATGAGAATGTCCTCCCTAGACTGGATTCCTGTCGACAAGCTTCGGAAATGACACCAGCGCCAACCTCCTTTTTGAACAAGGCCTAGGTTGTGGTAAGAAGCATATCCAGGGAACGTGACAAAATCTCTTCCCGTTACTCACATAACGTATAGCTGTCCCTATTCCGTAAACCCTCCCAAAGTAATAGAAACTCTACAATCATTTCCATTATATCATTGTAATTTATTAGAAGAACAAGAAATGTATACTATGTCTGGCGCTACACAGCTTATACTGTGGTTTTCGGAGTGTATAGGGTGTGTATATAAGTGTTGCATGTGATGATAATCAAATCTGTGCAAAATTTGTAAAAGTGCTCTTGCTGCGTTATTAAATTCAATTTGAAATGGTTCAACCTTATAAACATATATCAAATAAAGTGCAATAGCGTTCAAATGCAAGTAACAGTATTTTACTCCTTACAGTCCAATCAAAGAGCAATGAAAGTGCAAGTCAAATAGCACAAGTCATATAGACATAATGGGTGTATTAAAACCCCGCCATTAAACCTACCGAGTGAGCCATTGCGTTTAACAGTCCAACTCTTTGATGAAGTCACTTTTCTAACCTAGTTTGTGCTCGGCTTAAACTACTACTTGATTCTTCTAAGGCCCGTGTCAGACGAGCACAGTGTTCACGTCTGTGTTGCCGCACATTTTAATGTCTGTGGTAGCATACAATTATGATCAATAGAGACCCGCACAGAAGTACGTCCGCACAGAAGTGCGGACACACAACGGACGTGGCAAATGGACTTAGGTTAGGCAAGAACGTAAAACCGCTAGAACAGATGTGCGGAGTGCGCCACGTCCGCGACGTCCACATAGCTTTGTGTGTGAGTGATGAACGAGGTCAGACGGACTGCATTTATACATCCAGCATTTTTAACAGACAAAATGGTTTTGCATTTTAATTTATTTTCCCTACTACATTAATCAAAAATAACGTCAGTGAAAAAAATGGACTGTGTGGCCACTACCTTGTCGTCAGTCAGAAAGTATGTCCATTGAGCACGGACGCACATTCCGTACAAAATGCGCTAGTCTGACATTAGCCTAATACTTATGAACTATTTAGGAACTAGTTAGGAACTATTAACTAACAGCTGGGGAATGATGAGCTATCCCATGGCGGCTCATTATTCTTGGTTCAAGCCAGTATTCAAAAATGAAGGATGTCTCTGAGACCCCGGTATTAACACATACAAATATGCCCAAAAAAATCACTTACTTCTTGTTCCAGGGTGCATAGGATGTCGCAAATACAGAGGCTCGTTGGTTATAAAGTGAGTAACAGAGGGACACTAAAGAGGTCATTCAGAAACCCCCGAAATTTCAGTGCTCTCTTGTTCGTTGCACTTTGTTTATTCCGTTTCACCAACCGTGCCGTGATTTTACTTCTGTCCCTGAAGTGGGGCGAACACAGAAATGCCGAAGACCGCCAAAGACCGCCAATCAGACCGCCAAACTCTGCTGAAGACCACCGAACTGACTGCCGAATGCTGCCGAACTGCAGGGAAAAAAAAACAGAACTCTGCGATTCTTCTAAAAGTTGTTTAACCCAATAAAAATGCATGAAAATGTGTGTATAATAAAAAAGGTTCCAAAATATAATAAAATGGTCTGTTACAGATTAATAAAAAAAATGCATAGGAGAGCAAATCGCAAATAAAACTTCAGGGACTTCTGGGTACAGACGTCCCCGAGCTGAAGAGGAGGAGCTGTGTGTAGCAAGAACAAAAGGTGAGTAAATTAACCTAAACAAAACAAAAGACATGAAAAAAATTATTGGGCAGAGGCTGTCAGCATCATCTGCCCAATTATTTAAGGACAATAAAACCATGTTTAATGTAAAGAAAAAAATAAAAATAATAAGAAAAATAAAATAAAAATGTGTTTTTGTGTGCGTGTGCTTTTTATTAATGCAGCAATATTGTTCACATTAAAATAATAATGTGAACAATGATGCTGCACTATTGATTTTTTTCTATGGGGGCGTTTGCTAAAAATGCAACGAGTCCCCATTTCTAATTTTTTTTAACAAGCACACCCGATAGAAAATAGAAACGCAAAGGCTAGTGGATAAAATGTGAAAAAAAAACACTTTACACGCTGTAGATAATTAAAAATTCAAAATTTATTGCATTTTGTGTTATAATATACACGCAGGACATGACGTATACGTATAATAATGATATATTATGAACCTGCCGAGTCCGCCGGAAAGAATGATATATAATATGTCTGGGTCATATAATAAAATGTGGCTTCAAATCACGTTTAAACATGATGAGCGAAACCGGTAAAAAGGAGCTCAGCACACAGACGTGAAATGGCTCAGCAGCGAAAGGTTAATCTTTAAATTTGCAGCAAAAAGTCTATTTTTTTAGGCACTTTCCAGTGAATTTATTTAAATTACTTTTTGTTTTTCTGTAACAGACCTTTTTATTATTATTCATAGGACTTTATATATTATTTCCAGGTTAATAGAGTATCCCTGTAAATGTTCCCAGCATACTGGACCAGTAAACATCCAACCAGTTGCTACACAGTGAGGCTCAATAGTTTCAATTCTGTCACTGAGCAATAATAGTGTTACATTTCTAAAGGACAAATACTGGACACTGAGTTGTGGGAAAAAGAGCAACTGGCAGTAGAAGCACAGATCAGTGCAGTCCACACAGGTCACTGAGTCTATTACAGTGAGATTACACAAAGAAAACATATGGTCATGTTCAGAGGCGGCTCTCTAATTAGGTAAGTTAGGTGGTCACTTAAAGTCTTGTGGCCATGGAGGCCTCGCGGCCACATAACTTCCCGGTGGGCAGCAGTGTGCACACTCAAATCCCCATCAGTCTCTTGGAAAGGAATTTGAGGTTTCGTAAAAGAGTAAAAGAAAACCCCTCCCCCCAGTGCGGCTACCCGGCTGGGTTTTCAAGGCTGTTGCTTAGGCTGCTGCGGCGACCTCAAGATGGTGCCCAACCAGTGGCGTCGTAACGTGGGGGCGGGGTGTGCGGCCCGCACCAGGTGACACCCGCCTTTAGGGTGACACCGTCACCCTAAGGGCGGGTGTCTCATCCTCCGCCGCGTATTCGCTCCCTGCGAGCGTCCGAAGCATGCAGCTTCGGCGCTCGCCTGGAGGAAACACGTCACCAGCCAATCGCGGCTGGTCACGTGGCTCCCCCAGGCGAGCGCCCAAGCTGTGCGCCGCCGGACACTCAGAGGGAGCGAACACGTGGCGGAGGTGAGCTGGGGCAGTATCCATGAGGAGCTGGGGCATATCCATGAGGTGCTGGTGCATTATGCATGAGGAGCTGGGGCATATCCATGAGGAGCTGGGGCATATCCATTAGGTGCTGGGGCATATCCATGAGGTGCTGGGGCATTATCCATGAAGAGCTGGGGCATATCCATGAGGTGCTGGGGCATTATCCATGAGGTGCTGGGGCATATCCATGAGGTGCTGGGACATTATCCATGAGCTGCTGTGGCATATCCATGAGGTGCTGGGGCATATCCATGAGGTGCTGGGGCAAATCCATGAGCTGCTGGGGCAAATCCATGAGGTGCTGGGGCATATCCATTTGCTGGGGCAGTATCCATCTGCTGGGGCACTCCATGTGCTGGGGCATATCCATGAGCTGCTGGGGCATATCCATGAACTGCTGGGGCATATCCATGAGCTGCTGGGGCATATCCATGAGATGCTGGGGCATATCCATGAGGTGCTGCGGCATATCCATGAGCTGCTGGGGCATATCCATGATGAGGAGCTGGGGCATATCCATGAGCTGCTGGGTCATATCCATGAGGTGCTGGGTCATATCCATGAGGTGCTGGGGCATATCCATGAGCTTCTGGGGCATATCCATGAGGTGCTGGGGCATTATCCATGAGGTGCTGGGGCATATCCATGAGGTGCTGGGGCATATCCATGAGGAGCTGGGGCATATCCATGAGGTGCTGGGGCATTATCCATGAGGTGCTGGGGCAATATCCATGAGGTGCTGGGGCATATCCATGAGGTGCTGGGGCATATCCATGAGGTGCTGGGGCAAATCCATGAGGTGCTGGGGCATATCCATTTGCTGGGGCAGTATCCATCTGCTGGGGCATTCCATGTGCTGGGGCATATCCATGAGGAGCTGGGGCATATCCATGAGCTGCTGGGGCATATCCATGAGGTGCTGGGGCATATCCATGAGCTCCTGGGGCATATCCATGAGGAGCTGGGGCATATCCATGAGCTGCTGGGGCATATACATGAGGTGCTGGGGCATATCCATAAGCTGCTGGGGCATATCCATGAGCTGCTGGGGCATATCCATGAGGTGCTGGTGCATATCCATGAGCTGCTGGGGCAAATACATGAGCTGTTGGGGCAAATCCATGAGCTGCTGGGCCAAATCCATGGAGGTGCTGGGGCATATCCATTTGCTGGGGCAGTATCCATGTGCTGGGGCATATCCATGAGGTGCTTAGGCATATCCATGAGCTTCTGGGGCATATCCATGAGCTGCTGGGGCATATCCATGAGGTGCTGGGGCATATCCATTAGCTGCTGGGGCATATCCATGAGCTGCTGGGGCATTCCATGTGCTGGGCAGTATCCATGTGCTGGGGCAGTATCCATGAGCTGGGGCAGTATCCATGTGCTGGGGCATATCCATGAGGTGCTGGGGCATATCCATGAGCTCCTGGGGCATATCCATGAGGAGCTGGGGCATATCCATGAGCTGCTGGGACATATCCATGAGGTGCTGGGGCATATCCATGAGCTGCTGGGGCATATCCATGAGGTGCTGGGGCATATCCATGAGCTGCTGGGGCAAATCCATGAGCTGCTGGGGCAAATCCATGGAGGTGCTGGGGCATATCCATTTGCTGGGGCAGTATCCATGTGCTGGGGCATATCCATGAGGTGCTGAGGCATATCGATGAGCTGCTGGGGCATATCCATGAGCTGCTGGGGCATATCCATGAGCTGCTGGGGCATTCCATGTGCTGGGCAGTATCCATGTGCTGGGGCAGTATCCATGAGCTGGGGCAATATCCATGAGCTGGGGCAATATCCATGAGCTGGGGCAGTATATCCATGAGCTGCTGGGGCAGTATATCCATGAGCTGGGGAAGTATCCATGAGCTGGGGCAATATCCATGTGCTGGGGCAATATCCATGAGCTGGGGCATATCCATGAGCTGGGGCATTATCAATGAGAGCAGCTGGGGCAATATATGCATGAGAGCAGCTGGGGCAGTATATCCATGAGAGGGGCTGGGGCAATATCCATGAGAGGAGCTGGGGCAATATCCATGAGAGAAGCTGAGGCATATCCATGTGTGCTGGGGGCAGTATCCATGAGAGCTGGGGCAATATCCATGTGTGAGCTGGTCTGGGGCAATATATCCATGTGTGAGCTGGTCTGGGGCAATATATCCATAAGTGAGCTGAGGCGCAATATATCCATATGTGAGCTGGGGCAATATACAGTATATCCATGGGTGAGCTGCTGGGGGCAATATATAACTGAACTGGGGCAATATATCAATATGTGAGCTGGGGGCAATATATATCCATGGGTGAGCTGCTGGGGGCAATATATCCAGAGCTGCTGGGGGCAATATATCCAGAGCTGCTGGGGGCAATATATATCCGTGTTTGCTTTCACTGCCTTCGAACAGGTAACGTACTTGCTGGCAGTTGGCAAAAGTTTGTGTGAGCATATGAGAGAGCTTCACAGCAATAAACCTCACAGTAATGTGCGCTGTGTGTATGAGCATTCAGTGTTATATGGGAGTACTGATTTAGGAGTAAGAGTAGTTAAAAAAAATCTGTAAAACTCGGGGGGGGAGACACCATAAGTTACCGCACCGGGTGACACCAACCCTAGTGACGCCACTGTGCCCAACCAGCCCCCTCTGATGATGTCATAGGGCATGCCACGTTGCGTGATGTCTACCACCCTATGCCCTGGGCCCAGCAGTTCTCGATTGCATCAGACAGGCCACACACTGAAAGAGACATGAGATGGAAAAGACTGAGCTGGAAAGAGCTGACTGGTCGACCCGCTTGGCCCCTTTTGTGAAGTAAGATCTGGTGCAGCAGCCCACCCACCCCTTCCCCTCCAGAAAAAAACTGCTTTTGTTGCCCCCCCCTTGAAAAAAAATGTTTATCTTCACCCTGAAAAAAGAAAAAAATAATTAATTTGCCCTCTAGACTCTGGAAAAAAAAATATTATTTTCCTCCTAGGAAACCCCCAAAAGATTATTCCCCCGCCACAATAGATAAATATAAGCAAACAAAAAAAATGTATTTGCCTTCCCACCTAGGCAAAATTACCAAATTATACTTGCACGCTGGGAGAATTTTTTTTTTTACTTTTATTGTATTTATTTGCTCCCCCGGAGAAAACTCCAAAATAAAAAACTTAAAAAAACAAAACAAAAAGATTGAATTAATTTATTTACCCTTTTGGAAAAGAAAAAAAAAAGGATTTATTTGCCACCGAATAAACTCCCACCACACATTTATTTGCCACAATAAAACTCTAATATGTGGTGTTAGTGAGCATATCCCAGAGCTGAACTTCAATAAACCTCACAGTAATGTGCAGTGTGTGTGAATGTATTACAGAGCTCCACAGCAATAAAACTCACACTGATTATGGAGGTCTGTGATACACTCATGCACGCTGCACATTACTGTATTGCAGAGCTCCACAGCAATAACACTCATAGTAATGTGTCATGTGTGGTAGGTATGAGACAAATTTATTTCTAAAGTTGTGGATTTTTTAGGTAATAGGATTTTACAGTTTGTCTTAAAATAAGCAATTTGTACCGGCTGGATGGAGTAGAAGTAACATCTCTGCTCTATAACCGTGGAGACCCAGGTTCAAATCCCGGCCAGAGCACCTCTCCAGTAAGTGTCCATGGGCAAGACACCTAACGTTACATAATTGCCTACCTCACAATATCGACTGTGGAGTCCAGTGGTAACATCTCTACTCTTCAACTGTGCAGCTCAAGGTCCTGTTCAGCACATCCCTCCGGTACAACTGTGGAGAAGTCTCGACTTTACGAGAAGTGGGTTCAACCTAGCCACCAGGCCACTGATCATCACTACAATCATGGAACAATGACTTGATGCCACCAGCAAGTGTCCTTGGGCAAGACACGATAT
The DNA here is from genome assembly GCA_009667805.1 of Leptobrachium leishanense. Lineage (NCBI taxonomy): Eukaryota > Metazoa > Chordata > Amphibia > Anura > Megophryidae > Leptobrachium > Leptobrachium leishanense. The sequence continues at coordinate 162,410,266 of CM019063.1, read as the reverse complement.
GGCTGTGCCTACCTCACAAAATACTTGTACATCTCATAGATTGTAAGTTCCCTTGGGAACAGGGTCCCCCTGAATCAGGCCGTATCATCCATGTGTGGTATTCTAATGTATCAACACCTTGTACACTGATCTTGTAAAGCGCTGCGGAATATGTGGCGCTATAAATAAAGGATAATAATAATACAATACAGATAATTTTCTATTGCTTGCATTTTTCCATTAACGATGTCAGTAGGGGGGCAGTGCCTCATGTTTGAGTTTCGCTTAAGGCCTCGTAAAGTCAAGAGCCACCTCTGGTCACGTTATATTGAGCTCAGTTATAGAATATAGGGAAATTAAGCTTCCAAAAATTTAATAATAATTTAATGTTTTATAACTAGGAGCATGAAAAACATTCCAATAATTTCATACAATTTGCAGGAATAGAGACAGCAATAATATTACCCTGAGTCAAGCGAGCTAAAACATGGCCCGCAAGATGTGTTAGAAATTAGGGATGAGCCGAACACCCCCCGAGTTCGGTTCGGGGCCGAACCCGAACTTTCCATATGTTCGGTCCAAACCCGAACCCGAACTCGAACTCCATGCAAGTCAATGGGGCTGAAAATTCGTTTTTTAGAGTGCCCTCCAAGAGGGCATATATGCTAGATATTTGCCATAAATGGTGTATGGGGGTCCGGGTAGTGCCCTGGGGGACAGGAAACAAGGACAAAAAGTTTTAAAAAAAACGTTTTTAAAGGGACAGTGAGTTTTCCATGAAATAAGGGTTAAAAATAAAAACAAAAAATTCCTTCAAATATCGTGCCTAGGAGGTCCCCATAACCTGCCCGTGAAGTGGCGGATTTCTAGGATGTATAGAAACACTTAAAAACAAAAAAATTAAGTTTCAAATGACGGTAAATGCTTTTCCTTTAATCTATCCATAAACAACTGCTTGGGGCGGCAGTCTGTATGAAAAGAGGAGACATTTTCGGACACGCAGAAAAAGTTTACTGATTTTTTGGCTAAATTATTGTGTAACTTATGCAGGCTTTGGATGAAAGTAACAATAGGTGCTTCAAAATTGGTCCTTTAGCATCCCCAACAGTGCCGTCACACCGTAACCCCTCTGAGGATATGAATCTGATACAGGCGTCAGTGGCAGTGCACCCAAATATTGTGCTTATGGTGCCAGGCCTGCAAGTACTATCATACAGTAACCCCTCTGTGGTATTGTGGAAGAATGCAGGGGTGAACCTTGCGGTCCTATATTAAAAAGATATGCATCTGGTAAAGGCGTCAGTGCACCCAGATATTCTGCCTTTGGTGCAAGACTGCCAGGCCAGCAAGTGTCATCATACAGTAACCCCTCTGTGGTATTGTGGAAGAATGCAGGGGTGAACCTTGTGGTCCTATATTAAAAAGATATGATTCTGATCAAGGTGTCAGTGCACCCAGATATTCTGCCTTTGGTGCAAGACTGCCAGGCCAGCAAGTATCATCATACAGTAACCCCTTTGTGGTATTGTGGAAGACTGCAGGGGTGGACCTTGCGGTCCTATATTAAAAAGATATGCATCTGGTAAAGGCATCAGTGCACCCAGATATTCTGCCTTTGGTGCAAGACTGCCAGGCCAGCAAGTGTCATCATACAGTAACCCCTCTGTAGTATTGTGGAAGAATGCAGGGGTGGACCATGTGGTCTTATATTGAAAAGATATGAATCTGGTCAAGGCGTCAGTGCACCCAGATATTCTGCCTTTGGTGTCAGACTGCCAGGCCAGCAAGTATCATCATACAGTAACCCCTCTGTAGTATTGTGGAAGAATGCAGGGGTGAACCTTGCGGTCCTATATTGAAAGGTTTTTTATCTGGTAATGGGCGTCAGTGGACCCAGATATTGTGCCTTTCATGGCAGCTAGGGCCTTCACACCGTAACCCTTTTGTGGTATTGTGGAAGAGTGCAGGGTTGGACCCTGCGGTTCAAAAAATAAAAATGATATAAATGTGGCACAGGCGTCAGTGCAGCCAAATATTGCGCCTTTCATGGCAGCAAGTGCATTCACACCGTAACCCTTTTGTGGTATTGTGGAAGAGTTCAATGCTGGAGGTTTTGTGAATGCAGAAGACATCCCCGATCTATTCCGTTACGTCAGCATCAGGGGGTTGATAGCTGCTGATCCAGGACTGATTCATTTTTATAAATGTCAGCCGGTCTACAGAGTCGGTGGACAGATGCACTCTTTTGTCTGTGACAAAACCTCCAGCGGCACTGAACATCCTTTCAGAAAGCATGCTGGATGAAGGGCAACCTAGTAGCTGCATAGCATATTGGCTAAGTTCTGGCCAGTGATCCAATCTCAACACCCAGTAAGCCAGTGGATCATCTGCTGGAAAGGTATCCAGGTCTGCCCTTGCCCCTAGGTAGTCCTGCACCATATGGTGAAGACGCTGGCAATTGGTGCCTACATTTGACGTCCTTGGGCGTCGTGGACTAAAAAAATTTAAAAATGCATCAGTCAAGCAGCCCTGGCCTTCACCACTATTCCTCTGATCATCCGCAGCCTCAGAAGCACTTGTGTCAGCACTTGGTAATCTACCAGTGCCTGGAAAGGTGTTACACAAGTGTCGCTTTAGAGCGTCCTCAAGTTTTTTCATCCTGTGCTCCCTCTGTGCAGGCAGGATGAGCTCTGCAACTTTACCCTTGTATCGTGGATCAAGAAGGGTTGCCAACCAGTAATGATCCCTCTCCTTGACAGCACGAATCCTGGGGTCCTTTAGCAGGCTTTGCATTATTAGGGAGCCCATGCAGCGTAGGTTGGAGGTGGCATTAGCTTCCGAGTCTTCCTGGTCAATGAGGATGACCCTATCGTGCACTTCCTCCTCCCAGCCACGCACTAGCCCTTGTGTTTCTGGGCACACGAAACCCTCCCTTGAGGAATCCCCTCCTTCAATGCCCCCACTACTTAAATATTCCTCCTCTTCCTCCTCCTGTCTGATCTGAGTAGGACCCGCTGGAATGCTGTCTGCGGAAAGACTGGGGCCTTGAGAGCTAGGGAAGGCCTCTTCTTCCTCCCGCTGCTCTGCCTCTAGAGCCACATCTATAACTCCCCGCAGAGTGTGCTCCAGCAGGAACACTAAAGGAATTGTGTCACTGATGCATGCACTGTCCCTGCTCACCATCCTCGTTGCCTCCTCAAATGGTGACAGTACAGTGCATGCATCCTTGATCATCAGCCACTGCGGGGGAAAAAAACAAAGTTGACCTGAACCTGTCCTTGTGCCATACTCACACAGGTACTCGTTGATGGCCCTCTGCTGCTTGTGCAGATGCTGCAGCATTGCTAATGTCGAGTTCCACCTGGTGGGCATGTCACAGATCAGACGGTTTGTGGGAAGGTAGAATTCTCTTTGAATTTCTGCCAGGCGAACGCTTGCTGGGAATGACCGTCTGAAGTGGCTGCAGACTTTTCTGGCCTGGCTGAGAAGCTCTGGCAGCCCTGGGTACTTGGTTAGGAAACGCTGTACCACTAGATATAGGACGTGTGCTAGGCATGGTACATGCGTCAATTTACCCTTGCGTAGGGCGGAGAGAAGGTTGCTGCCATTATCACAGACGATCATTCCCAGCTCAAGCTGGCGTGGTGTTAACCATCTCTGCACCTGGCCCTGCAGAGCTGACAGAATTTCTGGCCCCGTGTGGCTCCTGTCCCCTAAACAAACCAGCTCAAGCACAGTATGGCTTCTTTTTCCTTGAGCCATTGCGTAGACCCTGTCAGGCGTCGGTTTAACTGCCACATCGCCAGAGACAGAGAAAGAGGAGGAGGAGGAGGAAGAAGGAGAGGTGGTGGTGGTGGAGCAGACAGACCTCATACAAGCAGCTTTCTGGAGGCGTGGTGGATGAACAAGCTCCAGCACAGTGCCCCGTCTTGGATCCCTCCCAGCTGCAATCAGAGTTACCCAGTGTGCCGTGAAGGAAATGTAACGACCCTGTCCATGCTTGCCTATGTCTAAAGACACATGCACCTTGTTGCTGACTGCCTTTCCCAATGACTGGATAACATTGTCTTCCACGTGCTGGTATAGTGCTGGAATGGCCTTCCGTGAAAGGAAATGGCGTTTTGGAACCTGCCACTGTGGTACAGCACATTCAGCAAATTCACGGAAGGGAGCAGAGTCCACCAGCTGGAAAGGCAGCAGCTGCAATGCGAGTAATTTTGCTAAGCTGGCATTTAGACGCTGTGCTTGGGGATGGTTGGGACTATATTTTTTCTTACACTGCAGCAGCTGCGGCAACGTAATCTGACTGTGTAAATCTGCAGCTGCTGGGATGATGTCACATTGTGAGGAAGGACCTGGTACATCCATTACTGTAGCATCATCCCTGTCGGTGGAGGTTGTAGGCAATGACATGGCAGGACATACAGTGGGGGTAGAGACAGATGAGGAGGAGGAGGACCTACGCAAAGTTTTGCGCCAACGGGATGTGTGGCAGGTGTTCATATGTCGCCTCAAGCACGTGGTACCCAAGTGTCCGGTATCATTCCCACGCTTAAGACTCATCTGACATAGATAACAAATAGCAACGCTGCGCTCTACTGCACATTTCTTAAAGAACTCCCAGACAACAGAGTTCCTGCATGTGTTCTTTGAGACAACAGCGCTCTGCACTTGAGCAGCTCTGACATCTGATGCCTTGGACTGGCTAGTGCTACGGTTGGTCACAGAGGATGTTGTGCCTCGTGTTTGCTGTGCCTCCTCCTCCCCCTCTTCGGCACTTAATTCCTCTGTTCGATCAGGCACCCAGGTGGAGTCAGTGACCTCATCATCATTGTCATCATCACCCCATCTCCTCGTCACTGGAGTCAACTTGGCAGTATGCTGCAGCTGCTGGGGCAACATGAGTGCCAGTTATTTGTGTGTCATCACTGGCACCCCCTTCCTCTAGGTTGATTATACTTCCTTCCTCAACCTCAGAGATTGAATCAGAGCACTGTACTTGCTGCGCATCCTCAAGCAGCATGTCACTGTCATTGTAGTCAAACAATTCAGCTGACTCCTCCGTGTGTGATAGCGAGGCTACGGCAGGAGTAGCTGTGGACATGGAGGCTGCATTAGATGTTTTGGCAGCTGAGGTGGACTGTAAAGAACTACAAGCCTGGCTGGCAGAGGACTCGGAGGATGAGGATGGCCTGGTTAGCCAATCCACCAAGTCCTCTGTATGTTGCTGCTGCTTAAGACGGCCAGCACCAGTTAGAAAGGACAAGCGTGCCCTTGCAGAGGTTGCACCACATCCACGACGACCAGAGGCACAGCCTCCCGACACAGGGGCTGCTTGCCCTCTTATCTGTGTCTGGGAGCGTCTGCCTGTCCTTTTTGTTCTTTCAGACATGGTGAGTGATATATAGATTAAATATATACAGAACTCTGATTCAGCTCTGGTATAAAGATTAAAGATTTACAGAACTCTGGTATAACTCAGTGAGACACCCTGATAGCTGGCAGCCAGTGACAAGACACAGGTTACAATTCTCAGAAACCTCCTATAAATCAGTGAGACCCCCTGATGGGTGCCAGCGACAAGACACAAACTACGATTCGCAGAAATCTGCTACAAGTCAGTGAGACCCCCTGATAGCTGGCAACAGTGACAAGACACAGATTACAATTTGCAGAAACCTCCTAAAATGCAGTGTAACCCCCTGATGGATGGCAGTGAGGAGACACAAATTACAAATCTCAGAAACCTCTTATAAATCAGTGAGACCCCTTGATGGGTGGCAGTGAGAAGCCACAGATTACAAATCTCAGAAACCTCTTATAAATCAGTGAGACCCCTTGATGGGTGGCAGTGAGAAGCCACAGATTTCAAATCTCAGAAACCTCTTATAAATCAGTGAGACCCCTTGATGGGTGGCAGTGAAACCTATTATAAATCAGTAAGACCCCTTGATGGGTGGCAGTGAAACCTCTTATAAATCAGTGAGACCCCTTGATGGGTGGCAGTGAAACCTCCTATAAATCAGTCAGACCCCTTAATGGGTGGCAGTGAAACCTCCTATAAATCAGTGAGACCCCTTGATGGGTGGCAGTGAAAGCTCTTATAAATCAGTGAGACCCCTTGATGGGTGGCAGTGAAACCTCCTATAAATCAGTGAGACCCCTTGATGGGTGGCAGTGAAACCTCTTATAAATCAGTAAGACCCCTTGATGGGTGGCAGTGAGAAGCCACAGATTACAAATCTCAGAAACCTCTTATAAATCAGTGAGACCCCTTGATGGGTGGCAGTGAGAAGCCACAGATTACAAATCTCAGAAACCTCTTATAAATCAGTGAGACCCCTTGATGGGTGGCAGTGAAACCTCTTATAAATCAGTGAGACCCCTTGATGGGTGGCAGTTAAACCTCCTATAAATCAGTCAGACCCCCGGATGGGTAGCAGTGAGAAGCCACAGATTACAAGTCTCAGAAACCTCTTATAAATCAGTGAGACCCCTTGATGGATGGCAGTGAAACCTCCTATAAATCAGTCAGACCCCCTGATGGGTGGCAGTGAAACCTCCTATAAATCAGTGAGACCCCTTAAGGGGTGGCAGTGAAACCTCCTATAAATCAGTGAGACCCCTTGATGGGTGGCAGCGAAAGCTCTTATAAATCAGTGAGACCCCTTGATGGGTGGCAGTGAGAAGCCACAGATTACAAATCTCAGAAACCTCTTATAAATCAGTGAGACCCCTTGATGGGTGGCAGTGAGAAGCCACAGATTACAAATCTCAGAAACCTCTTATAAATCAGTGAGACCCCTTGATGGGTGGCAGTGAAACCTCTTATAAATCAGTGAGACCCCTTGATGGGTGGCAGTGAAACCTCCTATAAATCAGTCAGACCCCCTGATGGGTGGCAGTGAGAAGCCACAGATTACAAGTCTCAGAAACCTCTTATAAATCAGTGAGACCCCTTGATGGGTGGCAGTGAAACCTCCTATAAATCAGTCAGACCCCCTGATGGGTGGCAGTGAAACCTCCTATAAATCAGTGAGACCCCTTAATGGGTGGCAGTGAAACCTCCTATAAATAAGTGAGACCCCTTGATGGGTGGCAGTGAAACCTCTTATAAATCAGTGAGACCCCTTGATGGGTGGCAGTGAAACCTCCTATAAATCAGTGAAACCCCCTGATGGGTGGCAGTGAAACATCCTATAAATCAGTGAGACCTCTTGATGGGTGGCAGTGAAACCTCTTATAAATCAGTGAGACCCCTTGATGGGTGGCAGTGAGAAGCCACAGATTACAAATCTCAGAAACCTCTTATAAATCAGTGAGACCCCTTGATGGGTGGCAGCCAGTGAGAACACACGGATTATAACAGATCCCAAATATTTTGTAGAAATTAATGAGCACCAAAATACTTGCTGGCAGTGACAAGACACAGAAGATCACCTCAATTCCCAAACGTTTTGTAGAAATTAGTGAGCCCCAAAATACTGCATGGTACTGGCTGTGTGACAAGACACAGATCACCTCAATTCCCAAATATTTTGTAGAAATTAGTGAGGCCCAAAATACTTGCTGGCAGTGACAAGACACAGAAGATCACCTCAATTCCCAAATGTTTTGTAGAAATTATAGTGAGCCCAAAATACTGTGTGGTACTGGCTATGTGACAAGACACAGATCACCTCAATTCCAAAATATTTTGTAGAAATTAGTGAGCCCCAAAATACTTGCTGGCAGTGACAAGACACAGAAGATCACCTCAATTCCCAAATGTTTTGTAGAAATTATAGTGAGCCCCAAAATACTGCGTGGTACTGGCTGTGTGACAAGACACAGAAGATCACTTCAATTCACAAATGTTTTAAAGAAATTTGTAACCCCGAAAATACTTGCTGGCACAGTGACAAGACACAGAAGATCACCTCAATTCACAAATGTTTTAAAGAAATTTGTAACCCCCAAAAAGACTTGCTGGCACAGTGACAAGGCACAGAAGATCACCTCAATTCACAAATGTTTTAAAGAAATTTGTAACCCCCAAAAAGGACTTGCTGGCACAGTGACAAGACACAGAAGATCACCTCAATTCACAAATGTTTTAAAGAAATTTGTAACCCCCAAAAAGACTTGCTGGCACAGTGACAAGACACACATCACCTAAATTCCCAGATATTTGGTAGAAATGAGACCCCCCAGACCCCCCCAGCAGCGTGGCAGACCGGCAGTAAGAACACACAACAATCTCCTATGAAATCTCCTCTCAAATGCGTGGTGAATCGGCGCGTGGAAACGTTATATAGTGTGCTGCAGGACTTAGCTCTGTGAGCCCATGATTGGGCAAAATTTGCCCAATCAGGACTCTGAACCATGATTGGCATACTGTTGAACCTGTCTTGCACCAGACCTGTGGTCAGGTGCAAGGCTGTAGCCAATTACGAGCTTCAGGCCAGTGGGAAAGTGCATTATGGGCCATTGTGATTGAACTTGCTCCGAACACCCGGAAATGTTCGGAGTTCGCGATTTAACTGAACAGGCTAAGTTCGGCCCGAACTCCGAACCGTCCGAACCGAACAGCTCATCCCTATTAGAAATGCATCTCCTATATTACTCAACAAATAATTAGGTCAACAATGCTTTTTGAGGAAATGTAGATCCAAAACGTCTGGATGGCCAAAGTGAGCAACCCTGCCCTAAGCTGAAGCGGTTCTGGTGTGTGGTGTTTCCCTTGTTAACGGAGATGTTTAAGTTTATGTTGTGTAATTTTCTATATGCAATCTCAATAAAAATTGTCAAATTAAAAAAACACGTCTCTGTTACTGTGGAACCTTTAACTGGTGTTTTAAAAGTTTTTTTTTTACAAAAATATATATTTTTTAATATTATGATATATATAGGAGTTGTTTGCAACTTCTCTTATTTGTTCTTACCCTCTATTTATCCATGCAACTATCAATTTTGCTGTAAGAATTTATCAATGTCCATATCTGATCATCATAACAAGGATTTTCTATATTATCTCATAAGCAGAATATAATATTTTCATATATTTTGCTTTTAATGTTTTGGGTATTATGTTTTTTCCAGCAAAAGACAGTAATTCAATTGTAGCCTGTTATATTCAAAGTGCATATAACAGTGTAATTTGTAATCGTTTATATGCCAGTGTTTCAGCTCATGGTCCTAGCAGCAGGGGGCAATGTTGGACTTTTGCAGACAAAGACCTTCAGGCATCGCCAGTCAATGTGTGCCCCAGCATTGGAAATTTGTAGCAAGTCCTCATCACATGACAGTAAAAAGACAGTAAAAAGTCAGCTGAAAACTGTAAAACTCTAATACACAAATGCGCACATCGGCACATGTAGGCACACTATATTACATGATATTATATTATTATATTTATAAGGACATTTGAACACTGTAGAGCACAGAGGGATGTATGGAAAAATAATGAGAATGATATGGGAAATCAACACATGTCGAGTGTAGCTATTTAATTAGATGTTAAGGACACATTACTGTACCTGTAAATGCAAAGAAAACTATATGTAGAAAACTCTAATTAACCATAAACCTTCTCAGATATGATAGGAACCGAAAGTGTATTCCATTCTGCACCCTGAGACAAGCACCAAGCATCAGACCCACAAGCTCACAGACTGAACTCCATTATTCCATTCTGCACCCAGAAACAAGCACCAAGCATCAGACCCACAAGCTCACAGACTGAACTCCATTATTCCATTCTGCACCCAGAAACAAGCACCAAGCATCAGACCCACAAGCTCACAGACTGAACTCCATTATTCCATTCTGCACCCAGAAACAATCACCAAGCATCAGACCCACAAGCTCACAGACTGAACTCCATTATTCCATTCTGCACCAGAGACAAGCACCAAGCATCAGACCCACAAGCTCACAGACTGAACTCCATTATTCCATTCTGCAACCAGAAACAAGCACCAAGCATCAGTCCCACAACTCACAGACTGAAATCCATTATTCCATTCTGTACCAGGAAACAAGCACCAAGGTAGCCAGGATTAAACATGCTGTCCACCACTATACTCCATCATCAACAAGCGCTGTGTTCCTCCTGAACTGGGAGCCCATTGCACCGAAGTGTCGAGTCTCCACTGATGAGGCTCCAAAACCCCTCTAAAGTATCAACAAGAATAAAGCAGGACTCCAGGCTGCTATAAAATACTCTTTATTAGGGGGAGACAGCGCTACCCCGCTAAAAGTATTGGGACATTTCGGCCACACAGGCCTTCATCGCCTGTGAGGCCGAAACATCACAATAATTTTAGCGGGGTAGCGCTGTCTCCCCCAATTAAGAGCCCCTTAAAGCAGTCTGGAGTCTTGCTTTATTCTTGTTGTCACCAATATACTCCATACGGTTCTAGTCTTGCAATTCTATTTTATGTCTGCATTTATTAATTTCTGTCTGTTTGCCTTTATTTTTCCCTCTCTTTTTGTTAGAGTATTCCCCTCTGCTTCTCCATCCCCATCATCCTATGTTGTAAATGCCTTCATACAACCTGGTCGCTCTTGCTAAATCTCACTGTTCTACTTTTCCACATGGCATCAGACCCATATCTCACAGACTGATCTCCGTTATTGCAGTCTGCAAGCACTTCAGACTGAGTTTTTTGCCTTCTTTTGGATCAACAGCAGTAAGGTGATGTGTGAAAGGCTGAACTCGATGGACGCATGTCTTTTTTTCAGCCTATGTAACTATGTATTAAATAAAAAGTCTAAAAATTTTAAAATATAAAATAAATAAAACTGATAATATTTTTTTTACATTGAATCCTACGGGATTCGCCTGTTTAAACATGTTGAACTGAATCACCGAATATCAGGGCACTTCATTGACACTACGGTGCAGTTCGGCGCCCTTTGAATAAATTAACCATAACTTCTCTATGGGACAATTTTGCTGCCGCCGAAGATCACCGAACTGTGGGGTGTACTGCAACGTATTTCACTGTTGATTCGTCAGTACTTGGTGAATTGATAGTTTAGTGAATAGACGAAGTGCCACGAAATTGCACTGTACTGTGAAATTCATCGTTCGGTGCAATTTGGTTGCAAGTGCTCTCTGAATAACCCATTAAGTACTTTAATTGGGCCACACTCATAACCATTTAAAGCTGTGTTGAGGTGTTTTTTTGCACCCACTTTATTCTTCCTGTTGAATTGTACATGACAGGATTGCTATCTTCACCAAATATACTATCAGGGTTATTCAAAGAGATTCGAAAAGTCACCGCACGTTCGGTGACTTTTCGTTCTCTTCAATTCGGTTCCTTTTGCCGATCCCATTTCGGTGACCCTGCGGTGTATTCAGCAAATACCTCAGGGTCCCCGAATTGCAGGGAAAAGCTACCGCAAACCTGACGAAAACGAACTGCAAAACCCAGCGAATGCACGCCGAAAACCCTCAAAAACATCTGGATTAACCTGCCGAAAACCACAGAAAAAGCCTGAGCAGGAGCCACACGCAGCCGAAGCAGCTGAGACCGCAGAAGAGGCAGTGAATAAATTAGCAAAATAGTTTGTGTGAATGTTTGAAAATGAAACGCTGTTTGCAAAGAAACTACTAAGCGAAAATGTCTGAAATTTACACAGGAGGTCCAGGGAATGATAATAAAAAGGGCTGTTACAGAAAAAATAAGTAAAGTTAATAATAAAAAAAAAAGTCGGACTTTTAAAAAAAAAAAAAATTCTGAAAAATGCTTGAAGTATCCTAAAAAATCTATAAATAAAGAGACTCTTTACTGCAGAATTTTATAATGAACGGTTTATTAGATATTGAATTAAAACCGGAATATTTTTAACATTGAAGTCTATGGGATTCTCCTGAATAAACTTGCCGAATTAAACCACCGAATGGCAGGGCATTAGGGGAACCTTTCACTGCTGGTTTGTGTTCTCTGAATAGCTGAAGCAGTGCTTTTTCATGGGGATTTCACTGCCCTCGAACAGGCACCGTATGTTCAGGCAATTTGCCAGGATTTGGCGTATTGCCTGCTCTCTGAATAGCCGAATGGCCAAGAAAGGTAACCGAACGCTGATTTTCAGCGTTCGGTTACCTTTCTCAAGCAATTCGGATCTCTTTGGATAACCCTGTATGAGCTGCCCCAAAGAGGCAATTCCACCGAGGATAATAGTACATTTTATAGTATAGAACTGGAGGTGAGTGCTGAAAACAGCATTGTTAATCATTTTGTGGAAGTCCCTTTAACAGGTTTAACACATACTGTCCACAGCGAAGGTCTCAACACATGCATTTTTTAAAGGGACAACGAGTTGAAGGCAATGTTAAGATGGGAAGCTCATCAGCAGGACACTTGAGTACAAGGCCACCCTTTTTGAAGATGTGAGAACCTGCTGATCTAGACGCATACCTGGCAATCCTTTTAGTAACACCAAGCTCTTTGGCAGATTCCTTAAGTGGATGTCAACAGCTCTCATTCTGTGTTAAGCTGATAGTACATAAGTAAATGAGACATGGTGAACCTATGACTGTACAGAGAAGTGATAGACCAATACATTTAGTTCAGGGATAGCCATCCATAGCCCAACATTTGTTGCTGAACTCTATTTTCCAGAATGGCCCAGTCCTTGGGTGGTGGAGAATTTTGGGAAATGTATTCCAACAGCAGCTGAATGGACAAAGTTGGACACAGCATGATCTAGCTGTATCTAAACAGAGATCTCATTATGAGGTGCAAACAGACAAATAGCCAATTTTATCCCAGATACTTTCCATTAGACAGACAGCTTTTTTATTAGACGGTCATCATTCGGTAGAGATATATAATAAAGATATAAATGTAATCTATCAGGGTTATCCAAAGAGATTCGAAAAGTCACCGCACGTTCGGTGACTTTTCGTTCTCTTCAATTCGGTTCCTTTTGCCGATTGCATTTCGGTGACCCTGCGGTGTATTCAGCAAACACCACAGGGCCCCCGAATTGCAGGGAAAAGCTGCCGATAACCTGACGAACACTAACCGAATGCACGCTGAAAACAAGCAAAAACATCTGGATTAACCTTCGAAGAGGAGCCGAACAGGAGCCGAACAGGAGCCGAATCACACAGAGCCGAAGCAGCTGTGACGTAGAGGAGGCAGTGAATAAATTAGAAAAACCATTTGTATGAATCTGGGAAAAAGAAACGCTGTTTGCAAAGAAACTACTGAGCGAAAATGTCTGAAATTTTCACAGGAGATCCAGGGAATGATAATAAAGAGGGCTGTTACAAAAAAAATAAGCAAACTGAAAAAAAAAAAAAAAAAAAAATCGGACTTTTAATTTTTTTTTAAAAAATTCAGAAAAATGCTTAAAGTATCCTAAAAAATCTATAAATAAAGAGACTTTTTGCTGCGGAATTTTATAATGAATGGTTTATTAGATATTGAATTAAAACGGGAATATTTTTAACATTGAAGTCTATGGGATTCTCCTGAATAAATTTGCCGAATTAAACCACCGAATGGCAGGACATTAGGGGAACCTTTCACTGCTGGTTTGTGTTCTCTGAATAGCCGAAGCAGTGCTTTTTCATGGGGATTTCACTGCCCTCGAACAGGCACCGAACAGGCACCGTATGTGCAGGCAATTCGACAGGATTTGGCGAATTGCCTGCTCTCTGGATAGCCGAATGGCCAGGAAAGGTAACCGAACCCTGATTTTCAGCGTTCGGTTACCTTTCTCAAGCAATTCGAATCTCTTTGGATAACCCTGTATGTTAACTAGAAAATTGCAAGCAAACACAATTAAAATGTTTTTATGAAGTTTATGTCCATGTTTCAAAATGTTGACCAAATAAAGTTTTATGGTTGCGGTGCTCTGTAATATATCACTATCAGGGTTATTCAAAGAGAATCGAAAAGCCACCGCACGTTCGGTGACTTTTCGTTCTCTTCAATTCGGTACGATTTGGCGATCCCATTTCAGCGACCCTGCGGTGTATTCAGCAAGCACCACTGGGCCGTCGAAATGCAGGGAAAAGTTGCCTGCAAACCCACCGAAAACTCACCGCAAAACGAGGGCGAACGCACTCTGAAACCCGCAAAAAACATCTGGATTAACCCGTCGAAAACGCGGAAAAACCCAAGCAGGAGCCGATCATACACGGTGCAGCTGCCGGAAAAAGCTGACACCGCAGACGAATGCAGTGAATAAATTAGAAAAACAGATTGCTTGAATGATTGAAAAGTGAATCGTTGTTTGCAAATAAAATAAAAAGATAATAAAAGGAGCTGTTACAAAAAAATAAGTAAAGTTAAAAAAAAATAAAGACAAATCGGAATTTTTGTTTTTTAAAAAAACCCTGAAAAATGCTTAAAATATCCTAAAAAAATCTATAAATAAAGAGACTCTTTACGGCAGAATATTATAATCAACGGTTTATTAGATATTGAATTTAAACGGGAATATTTTTAACATTGAAGCCTATGAGATTCTCCTGAATAAACCTGTCGAATTAAACCACGGAATGGCAGGGCATTTAGGGAACCTTTCACTGCTGGGTTTTGCTCTCTGAATAGCCAAAGCATTGCTTCTCTATGGGGATTTCACTGCCCTCGAACAGGCACCGTATGTGCAGGCAATTCGCCAAGATTTGGCGAATTGCCTGCTCTCTGGATAGCCAAATGGCCAAGAAAGGTAACCAAACGCAGATTTTCAGCATTCGGTTCCCTTTCGGCAGCCATTCGGATCTCTTTGAATAACCCTTTATGTATTATGTATATTTTCATATTTTTATTTATGAATTTATTTGTAATGGGTTGTTTTGTTTGGATGGGATTGGAAATGGATGTTCTTGTTTTTACTTGAAACGGATGAAACACGCTCACTGGTATTTAAATCCGCTTCTAATATGAAATTGATCATCGCTACATCAGATGTATTGAAGACTGATCACCTGTCACAATCCTTTTTCCAACATAATAATTTCATCCATCGACTTAATAAAATAATATCCAAATTCTGTAACAGCCTTCTTTATTATCAGTCATTGGATCTTATATGTAAATTCCAGACATTTTCATTCAGTAGTTTTTTTTGCAAACAGCGTTTATTTTGAAACTTTCAAGCGTACTGTTTTTTTTTTTTTTTTTTTACCACGTACGTCTGCTTGTCGGGTTTTTCCAACGGCTGCTCAGCAGCTCGTCGGGTTTTTCTGCGTGTTCGGCTGGGTTTTCGTGGCGGTTTCTGCGGGTTTTCGGTGAGTGTTCTGCGGGTTTGCGGCGAGTTTTCCCTGCACTACGGGGGCCCTGCAGTGCTTCCTGAATACACCGCAGGGTCAGCGAATCGCCCCAAAGTGCGGGGAACGGAAGGTCACCGAATGTGCGGCGACATTTTGAATCTCTCTGAATGACCCTGAAAGGTGTAGGTCACAGAGTTAGTCTGAGGTGTGGTAGAAAGGGGTGATCCAATATGCATTGTCAAGACGATTTCAGGGCAGACATTGTAGATACGTGAACAAGAAGGAAAGGCATGGAACTGGTAGGCAAACAGTTAGATGTGGTACAAGAGGAGAATACAAAGGTTCTGGTACACCAGCGGTCAGAGGAGCTTCTAGTATACGGGTCCAAACAGGAGGGATGCTGTAACAATGTCGAAGCAGGAAATAAATGGATGTCTGGCAATATATACACAGGGAATGAGGTGGACACGCCCCATTGGGCAGATCTGCAAGGCTCGAGTACGCGGAGGCCGGCATTGGACCTGTGCCCCCGGATCTCTGCACTGTAAGCCGTGACACTGACCTTCAATCTTTAGCTATGTCAGTGGATAAAGTATATTATCAAGGTTATTCAAAGAGAGACAAAATGGCTTTGAAATTGCACCAAATGGTGAATTTCCCCAAATGGTGCAATTCCATGGCCATTTGGGTATTCAAAAAGCTGGAGGTTAGTCAAATATTGGCGAATTACCAGCAAACTACGGTGGTCTTTGACAGCAGTGAACTCCCCATAGAGAAGTAAAAGATGTATAAAATACAACAGAAAAGTAGTTCCTAGACATAAAAATATGTAATAGTGTAATCCTGTCATTCAAATTATACCATTGAAGCCCCCTACATGAAGCACTCACTAGATGTCATAAATTTAAAGGCATTTCATAACACAAAGTGTTACCCTCCTCCAACCAAGTGTGGATTTGCAGCGAGGTCTCAGTTTCGGTGCGCTTCTCAATGGGGATTCGTAAATGTAGCCAGGTCCTCCGTTTGAAGGTGGAAAACAGCAAATAATCGCCAAGTACTCGTGAAAATAAGATAAAACAATATAAGAAAAGTTTATTGTTTTAAAAAAGCGTATCATTCAATGCGTTTCCTGGTACAACACCACTTCATCAGGAATATACAAGCTATATACGATCAGTCTTTTAAAGTCCCCAAATCCACAAAATGATCTTCCGATAGGTGCTCCTCCTAATTGTTGATGCTGTCCAGCTGATTACCGAGAATCGTCTTTCTTCCAATCATGGCTTCTCTCTTTGGGCATGCGTTTGTTCTTCCTCCTCCATCTTTGAAGATCCTTTGCCCAAACCTTCGGCTCACGCCTCCTTCCCTCTTGGCTGTGCATCTTAGCCAATCAAACACCAATCAAATTGCAATAACTGCCCTAAATTTAGATTTGAGGAATTAAGGTGGATGGGTATAGAATTGGTAACCCCGAACTGGAGGGGAGGTGATTATATAAAAATCCTGGCAAGAAATGAATGTAAATGGATTTATAAACTGGGTACGTGGAAAAATGGAGGTCTTAATGTGGATATGGATATCATTAATTTTTTTTAGGGTGTTTTTACATATGATGAATTAAGTTTGTTTTTTATTATATGTATTCCATCATGATTGCTAGGACGGCCCGTCCTCATAAGTTAGGAAAGAAGATAAAGAGCGTTTGATTGGCTAAGATGCAAAGCCAAGAGGGAAGGAGGCGTGAGCCGAAGGTTTGGGCAAAGGATCTTCAAAGATGGAGGAGGAAGAACAAACGCATGCCCAAAGAGAGAAGCCATGATTGGAAGAAAGACGATTCTCGGTAATCAGCTGGACGGCATCAACAATTAGGAGGAGCACCTATCGGAAGATCATTTTGTGGATTTGGGGACTTTAAAAGACTGATTGTATATAGCTTGTATATTCCTGATGAAGTGGTGTTGTACCACGAAACGCGTTGAATGATACGCTATTTTAAAACAATACATTTTTCTTATATTGTTTTATCATATTTTCACGAGTACTTGGCGATTATTTGCTGTTTTCCACCTTCAAACGGAGGACCTGGCTACATTTACGAATCCCCATTGAGAAGCGCACCGAAACTGAGACCTCGCTGCAAATCCACACTTGGTTGGAGAGGGTAACACTTTGTGTTATGATATGCCTTTAAATTTATGACATCTAGTGAGTGCTAGGCTTGTGCACCGATTTTTTTTTCGGTTCGATTCGGTTCGATTTTTCTGATTCTTAAACTTTTCGATTCGGCTCGTTTCGACCGATTTCGGTTTCGATTCGATTCGGTTCGGCCCGTTTTTCGGGTACATCATTTTTTTTTGGAATTTCGACCATTTTTCGTATTTTCGTGTCACTGTGCTCGTTTTTTGTATCGACTTTCGTAATTTCGTAAAATTTTCGTTTTTCGGAATTGCATATTTTTCGGGATATCGACCGTTTTTCGTATTTTTCGTGTCATTTTGCCCGTTTTTTGTATTGACTTTTTTTTTTTCGAAAAATTTTCATTTTTCAGAAAATTTTCGTTTTTACAAAATTTTTGTTTTTCAGAAAATTTTCGTTTTTCGGAACATCTGCTCTCCTCGATTGACTCATTTCAAGCCCATTCGAAAAATCCGAAAATATTTCGTTTCGGCTCGGAAAACATTTCGGATCTGAACTTTTCGGATCTAAAATTTTTCGGAAATTCGGCGGCATCCGAAAACACGAATCGGGAAATTTCGTGAAAATTCCGAAATTCCGAAACCCGAAACGCACATCCCTAGTGAGTGCTTCATGTAGGGAGCTTCAATGGTATAATTTGAATGACAGGATTACACTATTACATATTTTTATGTCTAGGTACTACTTTGCTGTTGTATTTTATACATCTTTTCTTGATATATATATATATATATATGATAGTTTCATTATTATTATCTATATAATAAAAGAGTAAGGCTTTGGCTGTCCGTCGCCAAAGCCTTACTGCGCATGCGCGCGCAACCAGCGGCGGTTGGTTGCGCGCGCATGCAACCGCCGCGGCACAAGCCGGCTGCCGGCTCGCCGCGGCGGTTACACATGCACACAGCAGCCGGGTAGAGGCTGCGCTCGCAGCCTCTACCCGGCTGCCGCGCGCATCCAACCCCAGAGCGGCGAAGGGAAAGTTTCCTCCGCCGCTCGGGGGGTTGGATGCGCGCGGCAGCCGGGTAGAGGCTGCGAGCGCAGCCTCTACCCGGCTGCTGTGTGCATCTAACGGGTCCCCCGAGCGGCGAAGGTAAAGTTCCCTCCGCCGCTCAGGGGTAGGATGCGCGCGGCAGCCGGGTAGAGGCGCAGCCTCTACCCGGCTGCGCGCGCATCCTACCCCCGAGCGGCGGAGGGAAAGTTCCCTCGCTTCCGCTTTGAAGGACCCAAGCCCCGGTCACGTGACCGCGGCTTGGGTCCTTCAAAGACCGGAAGCGGGAAAATCTTCACTTCCCTGGCGCCGCTCGACAGGTAAGTATGAGCGCTGGTGGTGGGGGGGGGTGTCAATATCCACGAGCTGGGGGACCATATCCACGAGCTGGGGGCAAATCCACGAGCTGGGCAAATCCACGTGCTGGGCAAATCCATGAGCTGGGGCAAATCCATGTGCTGGGCAAATCCATGAGCTGGGCAACTCCATGAGCTGGGGGCAAATCCATGTGCTGGGCAACTCCATGAGCTGGGGCAAATCCATGAGCTGGGGGCAAATCCATGAGCTGGGCAACTCCATGAGCTGGGGGCAAATCCATGTGCTGGGCAAATCCATGAGCTGGGGCAAATCCATGAGCTGGGCAAATCCATGAGCTGGGCAACTCCATGAGCTGGGGGCAAATCCATGAGCTGGGGGCAAATCCATGAGCTGGGGGCAAATCCATGTGCTGGGGGCAAATATCCATGTGCTGGGGGCAAATATCCATGTGCTGGGGCAGTATCCACATGCTGGGGCAATATCCACGTGCTGGGGCAGTATTCACGAGCTGGGGCAGTATACCCACAATAGACTGCCCTCTGGGCAGGCTGGGGCAGTATCCACGTGCGGGGGCAGTATCCACGTGCGGGGGCAGTATCCACGTGCTGGGGCAGTATCCACGAGCTGGGGCAGTATATCCATGAGCAGGGGCAAATCCATGAGCTGGGGGCAAATCCATGTGCTGGGCAACTCCATGAGCTGGGGCAAATCCATGAGCTGGGGGCAAATCCATGTGCTGGGCAAATCCATGAGCTGGGGGCAAATCCATGAGCTGGGCAACTCCATGAGCTGGGGGCAAATCCATGAGCTGGGGGCAAATCCATGAGCTGGGGCAAATCCATGAGCTGGGGCAAATCCATGTGCTCGGCAAATCCATGAGCTGGGCAAATCCATGAGCTGGGCAACTCCATGAGCTGGGGGCAAATCCATGAGCTGGGGGCAAATCCATGAGCTGGGCAAATCCATGAGCTGGGCAAATCCATGTGCTGGGGGCAAATATCCATGTGCTGGGGCAGTATCCACATGCTGGGGCAATATCCACGTGCTGGGGCAGTATCCACGAGCTGGGGCAGTATACCCACAATAGACTGCCCTCTGGGCAGGCTGGGGCAGTATCCACGTGCGGGGGCAGTATCCACGTGCGGGGGCAGTATCCACGTGCGGGGGCAGTATCCACGAGCTGGGGCAGTATATCCATGAGCAGGGGCAGTATATCCACAATAGACTGCCCTCTGGGCAGGCTTTACAACTAGTAAATAAATAAAAAAATAAAATTAAATGAATTTTGGCAGACTTCGCTATCCATTTTTTTTATGATTTAGAAAAAAAACATGGGACGGCAGTTAACTTAAACAACGTTTTCCTTTTTCCATTATAACTTTAATGGATGGCCCAGCTGGAGGAACCATGAAAGGGCAGTCATTGGATTCTGAACATGTTGGCTAGAGCTCAGCAAATACTTTCTAAATTAGATTTTATGGTTACTTTCTATTCTTTTTTGGCTGCTTGCTAAGAACTCCTGAATCAATGCAAGACGTATACCCAACTCAAGAGGTCAGTGGAAGTCCAAATGGGTTGCTTGTGAGCCATTTATATTATAAACAACAAACGACTTCTACGGCACACTGAAAAATAGGGTTTG
Organism: Leptobrachium leishanense; assembly: GCA_009667805.1. Lineage (NCBI taxonomy): Eukaryota > Metazoa > Chordata > Amphibia > Anura > Megophryidae > Leptobrachium > Leptobrachium leishanense. Next base: position 162,389,920 of record CM019063.1, on the reverse strand, counting down.
CTTAATTTTTCTATGGAAAAATAGATATAGTTTGCTTGCATTTATGGCAAATGTGTTTAGAAATTCATGGTTTAATTCTCAAAGAACAAAAAAAAAATGTTATGTTGTTCAAAACTGTAACACAGTCATAGATGCTATTCAGAGAGAGGTGAAAACCTTGAGAATTACCAGGAGAATGAACAATGTAGACCAAATAGTCAATTTGGAAAGTGAGATAAATGGGCAAATTTTTCTGGTTTGACTATTTTGATCTAGAATTTTCAATTCTCCAGTCATTCTCAAGGTTTTCAGCTCTTTCTGAATAGCCCTGCTAGACATTGACCATTAATGCTACTCTATAACCTGAAACTATATCCTTGGGGGGAAAAAATTACTTCATCGTTGAAAACGGTTTATCAAAAACACAATCAGAAACGTATCTACCCTCTAGGTTTTTTAAGTTTTAAGTCATAGCCGTATCACTGTCCGCATAACAAGCATGAACATGCAAGCATAGATGGTATGACTTACAAATTGGTCTAGGACAGACATCATATGTTTACACTTGGTAGCAGAGACTGGTTACATCATTTGTTGTGGGCTTCATTTAATTCTTTAATTCTTAACTGTTTAAAAACATGGAAAACCATATTGCTAATGCTCTCCTTTAGATGTCTCAATAAGTCATAGTCATCAAAATAACATATGCCTTTTCTCTTCCTGCAAGACGCAATAGGAAAACATATTTCAATGAAAGAGACAAGCTAGAACAAGGGGTCGTGCATGGGGAGGGAGGGTATAAGAAGAAGGAAAAATCTGAAGTAAGCAATCAATGTTTACATTTCTAGACATTCTAGTCTTTTCAGATTGTATGAAAGTTCTATTATCCTTAAAATAAGATTCAATGATTGCATTATATAAGTTACTGAAACACACACATAAGGTCCAGGTATTTTCAGTCAGACTGGGTTGCTATAGGATAAAAATGATCTCCCCCTCATCTGAAATTTTAATCCACCCGAAGGTTAGAGGTCAGCCAGTGTTTGACCTCCTCCACTATTCAAATGTCAAAGGTTATCTTGATCTCATTACAGTTGCAAAAACTCTTGAGCATTTTAGTATTTTGACTGAGACCGACAAGAGAATGTTTCAGAAAGATTCTCTGGCTGCTCAGTAGTAAGAAAGAATATTATACATTTAGCATGTGCATTCTGGAGTACATGTATCAGGAACCTGGACTATATTTGGTTTAACGTCTTCTCTTATGTTATCATAGGGGGTTATTCAGAGAAAGGTGAAAACCAGGAGAATTGGCAGGAGAAGAGAACAATCTAGACCAAATAGCCGATTTGGAAAGTGGGATAAAAGGGAGAATTATGGGAGTATTAGCTATTTTGACCTAGAATTTTCACTTCACCAGTCATTCTCCTGGTTTTCACCTCTCTCTGAATAACCCTGTAAGTTTAGATGGCCAGTAGTACAAATACAGCATGTCTTGTCTCCACTCACTGCTGCCCCATTTGAAGTCGGAAGACATTGCATTCATTTCATAAATGTTTGTCATCCTCAGACATCTGGGTAAAATGCTCCAGAATCAATTTTCTTAATTTTAAGTCATAAATATTATTTAATTGAGAAAAAAATAAAAATTACCATTTTCATATTGAGAATTATATTTAATGTGTTTATAAGGAGTAGACTCATTTAATATGTAATTTAAAAAACTATTCTTATGTAAAGAATAAAATAGTTTTTTTATAAAAAAAAAGCTTAGAAATCTAAAAATTTGAGTAACTATAAATTTCATTTAATTTCCGTGTTATTCCATTCTGTGAGATGGGGCTGTACGCTTATATTTTCTAATTTACAATGAGGACAGTGGAGATACAAGGCTAGAACTAGCATAGATGTACACATTATGCCCGTTATTGGTCATTAACTTGGCAGAAAAGAGATCACAGGAAACCATTCTGGAAGGTGCTGAATTAATAACAAATATATCCCTTTTTGGTGATATTGTAACTACATTTATTTATTTATTTGTAAAGTATTTTTCCAGGAAGGATACATTGAGATTTCTCGTGTTTTCAAGTATGTCCTGGGTTCTAAGGAAGATAGGTGTAGGGGTTTATATTAGAAGTGCAAGTAGCTATTGGTTGTCAAGACTTTCCCAACTGATGATACATTAAAACAGGCAAATTTTAATGAAATCACCCTTTATCCTTGTCAAAATTCTTTCTCAACCACAAAAAGTAGGCAAGATAATCCATATTACAGAGAAAAATATTTTATTGTAGATCCCCTTCTTTGAAAATGATTTACAACTACATAGTCTAATCTCTGACATTGAATGTTAAGAAGCTTCTCATGAAGAGTCTTAGTGGGTTACTCAAAGAGAGCCGAATTGGCCATCGAATTGCACCGAACGGTTAATTTTACCGTACGGAGCAAGTTGCCAAATATTGGGAAATTGACAGCGAAATTTGGTGCAATTCAGCATCAGTGAAATTCCCCTTAGAGAAGTAATGGATAATCTATTCAAAACGCCGAACAGCAGCGAAAAGCTGGGGAAATGCCCAGATTTTCGTTGCTTTCATTCAACAGATTTAAACAGGCGAATCCCATAGGTTTCAATGTAAAAAAAAATCCCTCTTCTATTAAATTTTTATTCTAACATTTATTCTTTTCATTTTCAGCAAAAAATATTTTTATTAATTTATTATTTAGAATTTTTTTAGCCATTTTTTCTGCAAAATTTTTTATTCAGATTTTTTCTATATCGCGTTTTTTTAAAAATCTGTAAAGGACCTTTTTATTGTTATTCATAGGACTTTTATATTATTTCCATGCATTTTCATGCATTATTTTTGTTTAAAACACCTTTTAAAAGTTGAGGGTTTTTTTTACCACTGTTCTGCGTCTAGTCGGCTTTTTTTCGGTGGTGTTTGGCGACTGGTCGGCTTTTTTTGGACGTCTGTTTGGCAGCATTCGCTAAGTAAGTAAAAGTAAATTAAACAATTTTACTGAGCTGTATTTTAATAAATATTTGGGATTTTAGTTCTATATTTTCAATCTTTATTTTGAAAGAAAGTCATCTGAACAACAGATAGTAAGAATGAACGGCCGTGCAGGGCCAAGTCGCAGATATACACTTCAGGAACACAGTCATCAGGACAACAGACATGAAGAAAAGTGGCTGCGTAGGGCCTGCCAGAAATAATCATAAAAGTACACATCAGAAATTCAAGTACATGTAATGGGAGTCATCAACGAAAAAGAAAAAAAAACTAGAACTAAAACGAAAGTATCGAAAAAAAAGTCCGCTAGCACAAAAAAAAATGAAAAAGAAGGTTCAAAAGAGAAAAAATTAGCTGGGACCAAAAAAAAGAAAAAAATCAAAAGGGGGGGGGTGGCAAGTGCAAAAAGCGTGACATTCCAGGCTCACTCCTGGGAGTCTGAAGGACAGTAGGAGGCCATGGAAGTGTAAAGTCAGGAGGCCGGCACACTCAAGGGCCAAGCATCGCAGGCAGAGCCATTGTAGCTGCCACAATGGCGCGTACCGAGACAGTCCCAAAATGCCAAAAAAGGGGGTATCAAAATGGTCCGTAGCACAGTCCGATGCGTAAAAGATACAAGGGAGAGTAAAATAAAAGAGAGTGGGGGGCCCACCTCAGCCTGCGTCCCAGAAGAGCAACAGCGGTGCGAGAGGCAATGTACAGTCAGGTTACACGTGGCATACAACCCCTAAAGGCATGCATGTTAGGCAGGCAAACAGTCGATTAAGCACCAGAGAACTCCGCCAGCCACTCCAACATTGCTGTGTAGCGGATCCCTGCTCACGGCCCCGAGGCCCACTCAGGATCACGCATAACAGGCGCCGGTTCGTCGAGACCCACAGGAAGGCGATAGTGCCATCATCTGCTCCAAGAGCCACAGGATCCACCATGGAAATCGCCCACAGAGATTGAGACAGCAGCAGCCAATGGTGACCCGAGGTCCCGCAGGGGCAGCCCAGACTCCATCTCAGAAGCAGACCTCCAATTCCTTGCTCTAGCATAGCTTCTGGTCTCCAATGCGCCCAACTGTTCACAGCCAGTCCTCGCGTGGGGGTCCCCCTGGAATAAGGCATGGATAACTCTGATCGCCTAGGCCACTTTGCTCCTTGTAGAGGGCATGTCATCAAAGCATCTGGGAGGGGGTTGGCCCCGCACGGTTCTTCAACCATCAGCCCCTTTGGAGAGCCACCCGGTCAGCAAGAAGACAGCCGCAGGTGGCAACTGGAGTCCCCTTCCGGAGCCCCCGTTTGGTCAAAAGGGGTACACGGGCCCTTGACACCCCCAGGCACAGCTCACTGACAGGCTTCCCCGGAGGACAAAATGAACAGCAGGGGGGAACTTGCAGGCGGAGAAGATGGCTGTTAGGAGCTAGACTGCCCCGAGGCAAGGGAGGACAGAAGAGCCCTTGGCAAGAGCACACCACGGTGTCACCCTCTGCTGGAGCTCAGGTAAGTGTCATCTGTCAGGAAGCGAGTGTGAGCAGGAAATTCGGCCAAGAAAACTGTAAAATCATTGGGTTTTTTCCACAGCAAGGTCGAAGCTCCTCAAACTTGCAGCCGCTCACCTCGGCTTCCGGCCACACCCCGGGATTTTTTATTTTTAACCCTTTTGCGATCACATTATTTTTTTTTCTCTTATTTGTTTTACTTACACAAAAGGAATCTGGAGGTGTGATAGGTTGGACACTCACCTATAAGGTTATTATTATGGCCATTATCAATAAGGGTATGAGTGAGACCACGATTTTAGGGAGGAAGAAATTAAATTAATATTTGATTTAGGAACTATGGCCCCTAATGGTCTTAACAATGATTTTGAATTGACCCATTTTCTTTAACTATAACACATGTAATAATGCACAAATCACTTTAATGAGGTAAAATTAATATATTAAAATAATGTTACACCTAATAAATTTTAAATGATAACAATTTATTATTATGTATAAAATTATTGTCTAAATTTATAATAAATTTATAATCAATATAAAGCACCACTGAGCACTTTAATAAATGTATAATATAAGTTTAAATTGCACTTATACGTCATATAATATGGCCTTAAATGGAAATTCTTTAAATTATATGGTATTTATCACACAATATTAATATTTAGAATAATTTAAGATATTTATCTAAGTTTTGATATGAGATATAATGATGGTTATTGCATTTGAGGTGGATCACATTTTATAAATGCACAGTCACTTTTATTATGATATATAAAATTACTGCAATCCATATTTAATAAAAAGCACAAATTAGCACTTTAATAAATGTATAATATAAATTAAAATTGTACTTACACTTTATATGATATGTTTTCATATGGAAATTTATCAAATTATACGGTATTGGTCACTTTAATTAATTATAAATAATTAGAACATTTTAAGATATTTGTCTAAATTGTGATATGAGAGATAATAATATACCTTGAATTTGTGGTAAATACACTGTCACTTTAATATATTATAGTTTAGATAGGAATAAAAAAATAAAAAAAATAATTATCTTACACTTACAGGGTTATCCAAAGAGATTCGAATTGCTTGAGAAAGGTAACCGAACGCTGAAAATCAGGGTTCGGTTACCTTTCCTGGCCATTCGGCTATCCAGAGAGCAGGCAATTCGCCAAATCCTGTCGAATTGCCTGCACATACGGTGACTGTTCGGTGCCTGTTCGAGGGCAGTGAAATCCCCATCAAAAAGCACTGCTTCGGCTATTCAGAGAACACAAACCAGCAGTGAAAGGTTCCCCTAATGCCCTGCCATTCCGTGGTTTAATTCGGCAAATTTATTCAGGAGAATCCCATAGGCTTCAATGTTAAAAATATTCCCGTTTTAATTCAATATCTAATAAACCGTTCATTATAAAATTCTGCAGCAAAAAGTCTCTTTATTTATAGATTTTTTAGGATACTTTAAGCATTTTTCTGAATTTTTTAAAAAAAAATTAAAAGTCCGATTTTTTTTTTTTTTTTTTTCAGTTTGCTTATTTATTTTGTAACAGCCCTCTTTATTATCATTCCCTGGACCTCCTGTGAAAATTTCAGACATTTTCGCTCAGTAGTTTCTTTGCAAACAGCGTTTCATTTTCCCAGATTCATACAAATGGTTTTTCTAATTTATTCACTGCCTCCTCTACGTCACAGCTGCTTCGGCTCTGTGTGATTCGGCTCCTTTTCGGCTCCTGTTCGGCTCCTCTTCGAAGGTTAATCCAGATGTTTTTGCTTGTTTTCATAGTGCATTCGGTTAGTTTTCGTCAGGTTTTCGGCAGCTTTTCCCTGCAATTCGGGGACCCTGTGGTGTTTGCTGAATACACCGCAGGGTCACCGAAATGCAATCGGCAAAAGGAACCGAATTGAAGAGAACGAAAAGTCACCAAACGTGCGGTGACTTTTCGAATCTCTTTGGATAACCCTGTTAGAGTATTAACATATAACTATGGATAGATGTTATAGGATTGGATAGTTATTACCAATTACCAGTTGATGTTATGTTTTGGTATCAGGATAATTCACTATTATGGTCCTATATTGGGGTCACATTTAATATGTTAGACCTTCTGTATAAGTATGGAGTAATATTGTGTCATCATTGTGCAGAGGGATAGATTATATGTATGTTTGCGCACAATTTTAGAGTATGCGTATTTTGTGCGTACAGATTGGATCCTTATGTGTGCTATACATAGGCACAATAAGTTGAAAATAATGCAGACGCATATAAAATAGACTGAGTGTTTTATGGGCCGAGTTGATGAAAGGCATATTTACAAATGAGTTGATTTGAAGAGCGTGATTAGTGTAGTTGATCATCTCGAGAGCGCAATGGCCCTGAATACGTCGTTCCCCCTAGTGATAAGCAGCGGCGACTGTAACTTCACTTAGTTAAAATGTGCGGTAAATGTTGCGAGCAGAATGCGCCGTATGTGTTGCGCAAAAGTTATGGAACTTCGGGTCATGCGCATGCGCACATGCGTCTATTTGTAAGTTTAAACGCCATAGACGGTTTTAATGCGGATTTTTATGATAATTGGCCGCACAATTATGTGTTTCACGGTGGAAAGCAACGCAAATGCGCATGCGTTTGAAAGATTGACTTATTATTGGTTTCATGTGTTTTTAATTGTCTTAATGAATTTTACCTGATGTTAATTAATTATGAATGATGGAATGGGACATTTTAAACAGTATATAAGGAAGCAGCAGACACAAGACTAGTGATACCAGCTGAAGAAGCTCTGAGGAGCGAAACGCGTTCTGGTAATATCAAATTTTATGTATTAATAAATTTATTTTATATTACTGCTGCTTCCTGAAACGTGATTTGAAATAAGTTTTCTGGAGTTTCCTTATAATTCCTTTGCGTTATCTTGGAGCCAATGCGGCTCACAACCATGTGAGTGAGATACTTATACAGATCCACTATCATTATATCTTAACGGTATTGCACTAGGAGAGTGCATTGGTGTTTTTCTCTGTGATTTACTGCAGGGGAAAGTATTTGAAGAAAGCAACTCTACCAGGGGTATATGGGCACCTGAACATCTTTGAAGACCCATAATCGCCATCCATCCTAGAGCCTAGGATAGGCTCAGAAATATGTGAGTAGGACCATTATGTCTTTATTCCCTCCATACGGTGGATCAACGTATTGAGCTATTGTTTTTTATTTTCTCTTTTATAGAGACGTTTTATCCATCCTAAGGAGTGAACTTTGGGAAAATCTTGAAGATACATCTAAGGACGTGTACATTGACTAATCATATTTCCAGTCTTGTATTGGCGCTCCGTTGACTGTCCATTCTGTATATCTTCAGGTTTTTAGGGGAACCTCCATAATCATCGTGTAGCGTATATGATTAATCATTTATCCTGAGGGCGCTTCACTGTTTTCTTTTTTCTTTTTTTTATTATGGCCATTGTTGCTGACGATTTTAAGTTATGGGACCACCTTCTCTCTGTTTTTGTGGTTCTTTGACTTAATCTTCACTATGAAAGGGTCATGCCACTCTTTATCTGGCCAGATACCCGGATACCTAGAGCCAGGGTTGATATGGCTCTATAAAATGGGAGTTTCTTGCTTGGTGGACTAGTAATTGGACTAACCTTTTATAACATTCTATACCATGGCTTTTTATGTTATTTCTGCTCTCTATTTTTGAGAGTGATTAAGAAAAACACAGGACACGTTAACATCCAACGAATATAAGCTTTTTTTAATTTTTGACTTTTTACCTAATTGAACACTGGGTCATCTCATGCATTTGCATGTGCACTTTGAAACATCATTGTTAAATAAATCTTTTGTATTCATTGTATGTATTTGCCATATGGAATTATCATGTATTTGATTTACAGCATGTTATATGGCACAAAATGTTTGGATATTCTCATTGCACTAATATTATTCATTTACGCAGTATTTTATTATTATTTCTTTTTCACATATTAATTCATAATTGTTTTTAGTTTTATTTGCACATGCGCCAGCACATTTGTTTTACAAAATTTTTAATGTTGATATTAGCAAACAAAATCCATAAACTTTCCAGTAGCGTGATTTGGGATACTTTGGTCAATTTACAGAAAATGATCTTATACTGTGTAATTGTTTATAAGAGCTGTGCTTAGAAGGTACAATTAAAAGGTACAATTTATTCTACCCTGCAGACATTCAGGTTTCATCTTAAAGAGTTAAGGCCTTACAGCAGGATTATGCAGCCCTGGGAATTGTTTGGTACAGAGGCAATTTCAGACTAAAATATATTATTTCTTACTTCTCTTGCTAATGGACTTTGGGCAGGTGCACACTTTATAAACGCATTGTCATAAACTCAGAATGTTATGTGAAGGGACATGGACCCTAAGACAGATGTCAGGGGCATTGATGGCCAACATATTTTGGAACTCTTTTCCGATGATGCTCAGTCTAAAAAGAGGGACATCATGCGAAATGTAATTCTATAATATCTGGGGCCACAACACAACCTGGATGCTAAACACAGCGCTCGAGCGTACAGCATAATGGCTAGAGCTGTGCTTACTTTTATAACATCCTTTTATAGCCGAGACCCTAACAAAGTATTACAAACAAGTAGCTGGTTGATTGTTCATCCATCTCTCTTTTGTTTAAATGTACAGTCATTGAATGTGTATTTCATTGATGTGATGACTGTATTATTTAATCTACATCTGAGCTCTTGCTGTTAATTTTAGGAGAATGGAAAGCACACTCTTTAAGCAAATCTTTCTGAATCAGGTGCCACACAGCCCAAGCGTCATAAAGGCTCCATGTGTGGGCCGAAATATTGCATTTTTGGTCCTATTAAAATCACTGCTATAGGATAACTCAGTATGGCTGGTTCATTATTCTTATTCGTCTTTCTGTTAATTTTGTCACCTTTTTCTGGTTCATCCAAGGACACCACTGAATGTTTACTATGGACGGCAAAGGAGAAATCTAAATTCTCCTAGTCAAAGACAACTGCCAGGGTCCTCTTGGCATCATCTGGAGTTCCATTATTCGGATGAGCCCCAGTTAAGAGTTATATCTGTACTTTTACAGCCATTGTTAAAGAATATCAGAGGCATCAGACCTGTGCCAAGAAAAGAAGCTCTCACTACCTTTATCACTTCACCTCGGCAACTGTGGAGCTTTAGCACCGATTTTTCATACCAATGCAACAGAGGCTAGAACAGTCCAGAAGCATTTCTGGTCAACAGACATTGCCAAAATATAATGAGTTCCACATTACTAAACATCTGGAATCTTTCAGGGAATTTGCACTGGAAAGCTAAAAGAAATACAAGAGTGTCTAGATCAGTGTTTCCCAACCCTGGTCCTCGGGACCCATTAACAGACCAGGTTTTCCAGATATCTGAAGCACAGCACAGGTGATATAATTTTCTGCTCAGTGATTGCAGGATTCAGTATGCATTTCCCCAAGGTGATCCTTAAAATCTGGCCCGTCACAGGGTCCTGAGGACAGGATTGGGAACCACTGGTGTAGGTAAATACTGGAGTTATAGAAATCATTGCTGGGCAGTGTTATGGATATTATTGGTTGGTAGAGCTGTAGAAACCATTCATAGGCTAGGACTATGTAGACAATCTGTGGATGTAGCTACGGAAACCATTGTGGGGCAGGGCTATGGAATCCATTAGAGGGCAGAGCTGTGAAAACCATACACATATCCAGCTTACTGGCTTGTCTGCTGTAAAGCATCCCTTGAAATTGTTTTCAAATGTTCACAATTTAAGCTTTATTCTCTGGCACAACGGGCTGTACGCTTTCACACCACCCAAAATAGGGCAGCATTACAAAGCTGGTACTAACTTAACCAGAGCTGTTGTAACCATACCAGAGTCATTATAGGGCTCCATTACAAACCTTGTGCTAGAACAGGGACACTAGGTAGAAAAAACTGTGCCCACAGTTTTCTCCCTAGCACCCCCGTTTTAGCACGGGATTACAATGCACGTGCTTAAAAAGCTGCCTGCATTGTTAGGGGACACTAGGCCCCAGGATGCGCGCAGCAGCACTAAGACTCCATTGAGTTTCTCGACTCCTGGTCACATGACCTGCTGTATCTCGCCTCGCAGGTTGGCATAGTGATCCGCAGGGAGAGACTTGGGGACGGAGGCGAACGGAGCCGCAGTCCTCGCCGTGGGATAGTATGTGAGTATCTGGATTTTTTAGGGGGTTTTAGGCTAGTGCTAACGGATTCTGCACCAGAGGAATCCGTTAGCACCAAGTCCAGGCTGTGGTTAACTTTTTCCTAACCGCAGCTGGACGTTAATCAGCGTTAGGACTTTGTAATCCTAACTCTGATTAACACTTTGCGCTCCCCATGTTAAGCGCAAGGTACCAAACGCTAACGGGTTTCTTAACCCGTTAGCGTTTGGATTATAATAAGCGGTGGCTACCAGGGCTAACGTTAACGCTCACTCAGGTGAGCGCTAATGTTAGCACCAAGAGTGTAATGTAGCCCTTAGTCTATGGGGTTGTTAAGGTTACAACAGCTCTGGTTAAGTTGGCACCAGCTTTGTAATACTGTCCATAGAATTTTTGTGAATTTCTTCACAAGGAAACCTGTTTTCTATTAAAACGTAGAGCATAAAGACAACTACAATATAACATAACAGACATAATACCACATCATTGCACTGGATACAAGGCAGCCCAATACTGTACATATACGTTTTATTATAAAGCTAAATATTGTAATAATCTAGTGGTTTTAAAACAAAAATCACAGTTTGCAAACCTTGCATTGAAAACGTGCATGAGGCTTTGACTGTGAATGGAGTGCAGCTCATATGTGATTTGTATTGTTAACCAAATAGACTGGGCCCATCAGTCACTTTGGCACCAACAGGATGTGGTATCAGCAGGGGATTAAACACACAACCCCTATGAATCTCCTGTCATTGGTGAGGGGTGCATAGGGAAAACAAAGTTCCACCTCCACCCCCCCCCCCAATGCCGAACAAGGTGACTTATGGAGAAGGATAAATAAACCTTAACCCTTTTCTGTCTAAAGAATGTAAATCAAATCAACATGAAGCAAGAATTTGTTCTCTTTTGTCTGTTCATTGAGACATCAGGAGTTATAAATGGTTAACACAAAATAAGCAGCCTGATATAATATAACTGAGCAGGGCTGCCATCGGAAATTTTGGGGTCCCTGACTAAACCACAGGTCCAGGGCTCTATTACAATCTTAACGCTATAGTGTTAGCACCCAGATATGTGAGCGTTAGCTCTAGGTCAAGTGACCCTTAACGCATGCCCCCATATTACAATCTGAACACTAATGGGTTAAAAAAATCCATTAGCACTTAGGTGATTGTGCACACTGCGGGAGCTTACCGAACCTTTCCCACCCTATACTTAGGATGGGGATCGCAATCAGTAATTAGCGTTTGTAAATCTAACGCTAATTACCGCACCGCTGCGGTAACTAAAAAGCTAACCATAGCTTTGAAGCTGGTGCTAACTGATACCGCTTCTGCAGAATCAGTTAGCCCCATCTGAACCCCCAAAAAAATCAGTCACCTCTCATCCCATGGCGCGAACGTTGGCCTGACCGCTACTTCTGGCCACCGGGAGCATGAATCCTCCCTGGAGTCCTATGGAATCCAGGATGTGATACTCACGGCGGTGCAGATGAGCTGTCGCAATTATCATGGCGGTTACCGCTGCATTACTGGGCAGGCTGCTGAATTAGCGCCTGCCCCATTATATGGCACTAAAACGGGGACGCTAAGGGGAAACCTGCATGCGCCAAGATCACAATAGTGCCTGTTGCCTCATCTTCAGCATAGCTGATTTTACTGGTTGTGGGGTAAATTCCTAGTGGCACACCAATAAGATGAAACGTGTTCTCTGGTGGGAGAGCATTCGGTCAGAGTGCTTTTACTGGCCCACCAGGAAATTTATCTTGGTGGGCCAATACTGGTAGGCATTGACAGATTGTTAAATCTGTGGTACTTAGTGCGCCCATGCGCACGCACTTACTGGCACCCGTCGCAGCCATGTGATGCTGCGACAGGGCCGGTCACACAGCAAGCGTCCGCCTAGAAAGCCTCCCCGTCGATGCGCTAGGATGCAAAGCGTGACCCTCCATTGGAGGATCATGCTTTGCAGCATTGGGGGGGGGCAGGCGGGCGTCGAGTGGAAGGAACGTCAACTCTCACGGACGTTCCTTCCACTCTGAGTGCGCTCATGTGCACCCGGCTTTAAATAAGCTGCACAAAGTTTGGTGGGACCACTGGGCCACTGGGCCCCTGATCATATCATGGGCTTTTAACCCCCCTGATGGCAGCCCTGCAACTTAGAAATACAAAATCTTATTGGTTTGCAAAAAGCCTTATGTTAATGAAGCCACCTGGCAATAAAGCAGTTAAAAGTGCCATCAGACCCACATTGACCCAAAAGAGTCACTGATACCTCTGCTGAGCAATAGCTAAGAGGGTTTATCAAATAATGAAACAAATCAATCACCAACGGGAATTTTGTTTCCCTTTACAAAATATTTTTTTTGAGCTATGTAATATTTGAATATTGTGGCAATATATGTTGATTACTAAGGAGAGTGATATAATGATAAATAACTATATGTTCCATTTCAATACAGTTGTGTTATCGATTGTATCCAAAGCTGTATCTTTAATAAAAGCATCAATGGGGATTTGTTGACATCTTATTGCTGTAAAGTTTATAAGATAATATCTTCTAGACTGTAAGCTCCTATGAGCAGGGCCCTCTACGCCTCTTGTTTCCATCATATGTCCGTTTATATGTATCTCGTTCCCTTTGGTTATTGTTAAGTGCTGCGGAAACTGTATATAAATGATGACAATAATAATAATATTAATCAAGCATAAACAATGTGTCAGGGGTGTATTCTTGCCCAGGCCAGCTAGTTGTGGGTTTAAATTGATGGCCTCAACTTTTTCTATTTCTTACTTTTTGTTGGTGTTTCTTTAGAAGGTTCAACATATTCTGGATATTTTATATTCTGGTGTATAACAGAGCAGCATGAGCACTGAAATTCACAGCAGTGAAGGATAATAAATGTGTATAGAATTGTATTGGTGTATATATACTTTGTTAATGTCCTATATTGCATTTTTTTTGCTATAACTAGTACCGATAGTCTGTGAATATTTGTCTTAAAAGGACATTTACCACTTACATAAGTTATAACTAGATTACTCTTGCATTACAAACAAAACCCCTTTATAAAGCACCCGTTGCTGTTTTTATTTTCTTTGTTTGAAGTAGATGTATGCAACAAAGAAAAATAAAATTAGGTATTTTATCTTCCGATTCCATTCTCTAGATTTTTCCCATGATGCAACATTTCCCAACATCTGTACTAAAGCTTTTCTTTACTGCTCTTGTTTATGTAATATACAGTATTTAAACATTAATGAGGTAGAAGAGGGAATGTTTTGATAAGATGGCAAGAGGCTATAATTCTAGAGGCTGAATGAGAAAAGACAGGGAGCTTAAAAGACTTCTAATCTAACCCCTGGTGATGTCCTTTGAATACATCCCACACAATACAATGATTTGAGTCGGTGATCAACCCATAAACACCATTCTATAGCCACAGCCACACAGTGAGGAGCAAAAAATTTAAAGAACGGGGGTTACAAGACAAAAGATCACAAATTGGATGCACCCAGTGACACATATAGAGTAAAATATTTTCTTAACTAAACAAGAGAAAAGCAAATCACATGTTAGATATCAGCAACGTAAAATAAACACTTTAAGGACATTTCATATTTTAGTGGTAGTGGCCCCTAAATTTCATGGTTATGATCCTGTTCATATTTTTGTGATATCAGGTGGGGCAGCAGAATGCGTAGTGTCTAGGGAAGGTGGGCCTCAATACAGCTTGTATTGGGCTAAAACAGATGACATTGAAAAGCATGCAGAATGATAGTGCTAGCAGGCGGAACAGTTACATTCCACAACAGCTGTGCCAGTGGAATGAATGGCATCTCTGCAAAATGCTGTAATCAATTCTTTTCTGTTTCATTCAACCTAGAAAAGTTCAATAAGTCCCCATTTGTGGGCCACATTACATTCCTGATGTTAACGCTTACTTGCCTCAGCGTTAACGTTAGCCCTGGTGGCTACCGAATATTACAATCCAAACGCTAACGGGTTAAGTAACCTGTTTACGTTTGGTACCTTGCGCTCCTCTGCGCGAGGTTACTGTACTTTGCGCTCCCTATACTTAACATGGGGAGTGCAAAGTGTTAATCAGCATTAGTATTACAAAGTCCGAACGCTGATTAACGTCCGGCCGCGGTTAACGAAAAGTTAACCACAGCCAGGACTTGGTGTTAACGGATTCCGCTTCTGCAGAATCCGTTAACACCAGCCTAAAAAATAAGAAAAAGACTCAGATACTCACCTACTGTCCCGTGGTGAGGACCGCAGCTCTGTCCGCCTCCTCCGTCCGGCGGGAGCAGGGAAAGACTGGGGGAAAAAGTCTCTCCTATTACTTCCTCAGCCCCTGCTGCGCTCCCTGGGGGGGGGTCGGGCATGTTTCTGTGCCACTGGCTTGTCGAATGCCAGCATTCCATGATGGCCGATCGGCGTTTGAGGGGGCGGGGCCTGGTGTGGTCACGAGGAGTCGCTGGGTTTAAAGCAGGGCGCGAGGAGTTGCCTCGTCGCCCTGACATGGAGTCTAGTTCCTGCATCGCCTGTTGCTGATTATGCTCATTGCTACTTTGTTGCCAACCCGTTTCTGTCTGAGGACCCTGATTACGTATTTTGACCCGGCTTTACACTTTGACTATTCTCTGGTTTATCCCCTTTGGTGTTTGTTTGTACGGATTGATGTTGCATGGTTTATATGCAGCTTTGAGACCTGTCCGTCTCCTTGAACAATCCATCTCACACTCCTGGCCTGTGATAGCTACCCATTCCATCCTAAATCCTAATCACAAGGCACCTTATTGTGGGTCTATCATGCTGTGAGCTCTGCATATGATACTTACTATCCGGTATCTGCACGATCAGGTTTGATTACGAATGTCAGGTTTTTCTCTGATGTAACTGCCCTGCAGCCTGCACAATTCATATGCTGTGACAAACCATTGTGTACAAACAAATTTGAAAATCTGCATGCGTCTATGAGTCTTAATCCAGTCTATGATCCCAAGACTTGTTATATTGTTTCACATTGTCTTGTATATAAGCTAAACTGTCTTTTGGTCACAAAACCAATTGAGCTTCTGTGCTACTCAAGATTGTCTACCTACTCCCGGGCTTTGGAAATCAGTCTCTTGAATACTATTTATGTTGTAAATGTTTGTCAGAAAAATCTGATCTCAACGATCCAAACTACGCTATTCCAGTGTGAGCGCTATAACATTCGTTACATCTCCCTGCGTATCACTACGCCGACCGGCCGGATCTCGCGAGGCAAGATCCGTCTGGTCATGTGGTCATGTGACCGGCAGGGGGAAACTCAATGGAGTCCTATGGACTCCATCGAGTAGATGCTCACGGCTGCGCTCAGCGCTGCCGCGAGCATCC
The DNA here is from genome assembly GCA_009667805.1 of Leptobrachium leishanense. Lineage (NCBI taxonomy): Eukaryota > Metazoa > Chordata > Amphibia > Anura > Megophryidae > Leptobrachium > Leptobrachium leishanense. Next base: position 162,373,811 of record CM019063.1, on the reverse strand, counting down.
CGGGGGTTAATGTCCGCAAGCAATGCAGGCAGCATTTTTTGCGCCTGCATTGTAATCCAGCGTTAAAACAAGGGCAGGAGGGGGAAAACAGCGGGCGCAGTTTTTTCTCCCTTGCGCCCTTGTTTTAACGCTAGGATTGTGATATAGCCCAGTATGTTTTGCTGGTTAATATTATGGCAGCATTACCGATCCATGCTGTCAGTTCCTTTCAAAGTCAATGAAATACAGCCAGGAACTGAGACTAGGACATATTCTTGTGTGATCATCTTTCATAAGCTCTCCACGCTTCAAAGCTGGAACTGAAGGAGACCAGTTGCTAATCCAACGTGGTAACCCGCCATTTGCTCAAAGTTGAGAGATGTGTTGGTAGGGTTTCTTTCTGTTCCTTTTCCCATTCACGCTGGGAAAAAAACAATCCTAATCTCACAAGTCATAAAGAATCGTCTAGTGATCTTTCAGATACTCCTTTTCATTCTAAGCATCTGCAGAATACCAATCTATGTCTCAGTCCATTAAAGGAACCGTCTACTCACTCACCGAGTCAGACTTCAAATCACAAACACTGATTACTAAGCAGAAATGGAAAACAGGCAACCAAACAAACACACAAACAAATCCGGAACTATTTGCACCACATTAAACTTGAATTTGAGAAGTTGTCCTTTGATGGGGGGAAATAATGAAGAGAGTCTTTTAGCTTTTATGCTGTCATCTACTGTACCTTGTCGTCCCAAGAGATCCCTGATGGAGTTACAAATACCAACCATGGAAATGAAAGATTTTTATGAACAGATAAATTATTAAAGGTCACCTGGATAAGATACTTTAATTTCTAGTGAAAAGTTTACCATTAATCATTTTTACCCTTAAAATCCTCACATCAATCAACACAATGGGCCCCGTTACATACTTAACTTAATCGCTCAGCTGTTTGAGTGTTAACGTTATGTGGCCCTAGCGTGGGCCGACCATATTATATTCTGAATGCTAACGTGTTAAAAAAAAACATTAGCGATTTGGAGATTCTGGTTTTCAGCACGAGGTTACTGTACTTTGCGCTCCCTATGCTTAACATAGGGAGCGCAAAGAGTTAATTAGCGTTACGATTACAAAACCCTAATGCTAATTATGCTACGCTGCGGTTAACTCAAAAGCTAACCACAGCTTGGAGCTGGTGCTAACTGATTCCACTTCTGCAAAATCAGTCAGCACCAGCTGAACCCCCCCCCCCAAAAATCAGATACTCACCTTTCATCCCACGGCGAGAACGGTGGCCAAATCCGTTGCTTCTGGCTGCCGGGAGCAGAGTGAGACTGGGAAAAAAAGTCCCCACTATCCCTCCGCAATCACTCCTCTGACCTGCAGGATCTTGTGAGAGTCGAGATCCTGCTGGTCAGGTGACCCAGCAATCAAAGCCTCAATGGAGTCCTATGGACTCCATGGAGGGGATGCTCGGGTTGGTGCAATAGCGCTGCCTCGAGTATTCTGAGCCTTAACGCTGCATTATGGGGCATACTGCCGAATTAGCATCTGTCCCATAATATGGAGCTAAAATGGGGATGCTAAGGAGAAATCTGCAGGCGCAGGTTTTCCTCCTTAGCGTCCCTGTTTTAGCGGGCACAACGTAATAGTGTCCAATGGCTCCATGTAAATATCTATGCTGATCACATTGGCAGTGCGTGATCAATTCATGAGAAAAAGTAACCTTACCGGAGTTCATTTGGAATTCCAGATTATACTAATCTACTGCACTAACAAATCAACAAGGACACAACCAAAAAGTATTGTCCAGAAAACACAACACGGATTGCTCACACAAAGCCAGGTACTGAGAAGAAGTAACTTGGAAAACCATGCAACATCTCGATCCTCATCACAAGTCCTTTCCAAAATCCAAACAGAAATAAATCAACATTGCCTAATGTATCCATTTGATGAAGAATGTTAAGACTCAAATTAATAAAAGATTGCTTTCTATTGATTGTATGACTTGAACCTTATTAGCTACAATGCATGCACAATTTTGTCATTCTGCTTGTCTTGAAGTCCTCTAGCTCCCCTATGAGAAGAGCCTCCTCTAGTAGTATCACTGTTATAGAGGTAACAGCATTACATTCCAAATAAAAGCCTTGGCATGCATATGGTTTACAAAGGGAAACACAACCATCTGTTAGATGTGTTATCACGTTTTGGGGAGAAAACCCTTTGTAGCTCCTTCTTCCTTTGCAATGATGGACAGGCTGGTAGTGGAAAAGACAGTTCTCATCTCCAAGACTGACTTGTCCAAATATCCGTGTCACTCAATGTCCTTTAAACAGTGGAATCAGTACACTGCTGCTGGAAAAATATACTCAATGTACACATGATGACATTAGTCTCTCCTTGCTCTTTTAAGGCTTAGGATCCCTGTGAATGTATTTAACATATAACAGTTTAAGTGAAGAGTCTAGGGGCACTATTCCATGCCTGGTGCTAAAATGGGGATGGTAACAGTGAAAACCTGTGCCTGCAGGTTTCTCCATAGTTTCCCCATTTTAGCACCATATTCCGTGACCAGCGCTAATTTAGCAGTCTGACCCAGAACACAGCGCAACCCTCCATGATACTCGCCGTACCGCTTTCACGCAACCACAATTATCACCTACTGGAGTCCATGGAGGGTTGCACAGACAGGCTGTGAGACTTCCACACACTCGCTCAGGCAGTATCGCGCAGCGTCGCGGAGTTATCGTGGAGGGAGACTGGTGACTATTTGTCCCCAGTCTCACTCTGCTCTAGTTGGCCAGAAGCGGCGGTTCAGGCCACCGTTCTTTCCATGGGATTCAGCACCAAAGGCCAATTGACAGCAAAATACTGTGCAGTTCAGTGCAGTTTGGGATGCTTTGGCAACAGCAAAATTGTCCTGTAGAGAACCAATGAAATGAATGATTCCTATGTACAAATCGCCAGGAGTGTACCGAAGTGAGCCAAAATGGTAATTATTAACCCTAGTTTTTAATCCTAATCTAACCATAATCTAAAACGAATTAGACAGTTTTGTGTTATTTTTTAAGCCATCCGAAACGATCCGCATCAAAACGAAATGTTACAGATCGATCTGATATAATGAAATGAAATAAAATGGTATGTGAATAAATTCCGTTTTGGACAAATTTTTTTTGCCCGAAATGAACCAAACCAATTTTTTTTAATGTGCACACATCTAATAGTGAGTAAACACTAAAAAACAGAAACAAACATCAAGATTGGGTTCTATTGCCATGCTGGGGACGGTGGCAAGATTTTGTTGAAGGGTACATGCCAACATGCTCTTTCCCTGCAATAATACCCAATTTGTAAGGGGATTTCATGGGGGATTAGGTGTTCAGTGCCTACTATCATATAATTATGCTGCCAAATTAAACTTTTATACAATTTGTATTAACATATGTATAAACCATGGGCAATATTCTACGGTTGGTGTTCACTTAACCAGAGCTGTTGTAAACTTACCAGAGCCATTAAAGTCTATGGAGTTGTGGAATTTACAACAGTTCTGGTTAAATTAGCACCAACTTTGTGTTATCAATTAGTTGCTTGCAGGCAACCTTGTGATATTCTCAAATTGACACCCTATTTCCAGGTCTGTATAAACATAGGGGCTATTGGCGAATTATAGCTCCAAGTGCCTCCAGCTCCTTAAGACATCAGACAAAGGCACAATGGGGCACGTGGAAAGACTGCAGCATAAGTACAATGGGTGTACAAATGTATAATGGGGAAAGGGGACGCTATGAGTATGGAAAATGAACAAAGTGGCAGTGAATTGGGTAAAGTTACAAGGAGAATGGGCAGATAAGACAAAGGTGCAAATGGAACAGCAAGGAGGAAAAAGTTGGAGCAGAGACCCACCCAAACCATTAGCTACAGAACCGTGAAAACTTTAATCCAGCACTCTATAGTTCCTAGTAATGATCTCAGAATAATAACAATAACCTGCTACACAATTTAGAATACGTCCCATAGCTGGCCTTGAGTCAAGAATTTGGCTTCCCATTGTGCCTATACTCTATCTTTCTCAACACCCATAGGCCCCTATTACATTCCTCGCGTAGCGCATTTGCGTGCATGCAAATGCGCATTCGCACGAGGAAAAAACCATTAGCGCATAATGTCCTATTACGACGTTCGCGCAAACAATGCGCGTTAACGTCCAACGCGAGTGACCCTGCACGAACCCAGCGCAAGCGCAAGTTCCTGCGCGCATCCTATACTTAACATTGTGAGCGGCAATGCATTAGTATGCGTATGCGCGCATGGTATTACAATCATTGCGCAAAATGTAACGCACAACGTACACGCGCATCATTTTAACGTCTTTGAAAACCTGGTGTTAATTTACAATCTGAACGTTCTGGCTGAAACATAATGAACCTGCACAAAAAAAACATACAGCACAGTACAGTTTCACAGTCTACACATACCCAAACAATAAAATTAGTAAATTGTTTAATTTTTTATTTTTGTTGTAGCACATATACGCAGATTGACTTTGACAGGCGCAACAACCGAAACCTAGCAAATGGTGGTTCTTAATTCTGATTGGCTGAATCCCGTGAAAAAACAGTCTGCCCACCGATTCCTGCACGCAACGGTAATTTGCGCCCGGCTTTACGCGTCGGATTTGCGCTCGAAAAAAGTCGAAGGCTGAAAAAATGCGCTCGGATCATAATACCTCGTTAATTTGTGCGCGCTAATGTTTTTTTGCATGCGCAAAAAAAATTGCACTGCGCGAGCGCATTTCGCGAAGAGTGTAATAGGGGCCATAGTGTCTGTGCCCAGTGCCTTATCCCTCTCATGACTATTGTGCATCATCCACATTCCTCCTCCACTCAGAGGCATGTAGGAAATTATTGGGACTGCAAACCCATTAGCCTTGATGTTAACCTGTCTCTTGGCAGCTGGAATTTAAGGAAGAGTTAGGGGAGAGTTAGAGGTAGATTTAGCACGAATAGGAAAGATGTACTATTAGGAGGACTGCGGGTTCAGATGGTCTTCTGATTAAGGGGGACCAATTGAGATGGGGGTGTCTGCCTCTAAAGTGAAGAAGACTAAAGGGTTTATTCAAAGATCACCAAAATTTCAGCGATCTTTCATTTGGCACCTGTCTGCGTCCTCAATTCACCGATCCTGCTGTGAATTCAGCAGTCCCCAGAGTGTGGCAAATTGATCTGCCAAACGCGGCTGATAAACCCACCAAACTCATCCTCAAACCACCAAACGTAGCTGACGACCCGCTTAACAGACTGGCGAAATACTCTGACCAGTCTTCGAACGCCACTGAACAGGGGTAAAACATTTTTTTTAAAACAAAATGCATCTCTTAAAAGGCATTTTAAAAGAAAAGAACGCATGAAAATGCATGGAAATAATCTATAAGGTCCTATGAATAATAAAAAGAAGTTCTGTTACAAAATTCTTTTTAAAAAAAGCCGTTTAAAAACATCGTAATCAAAAATTTCACCTAGAAAATGCCTAAAAATTCTAAAAAATAAATGACTAAAGAAACTTTTTGCTGCAAATGAAAAGAATAAATGGTTAAATAAATATTTAATAAAAACAGGTAATTTTATTTACATTGAAACCTATGGGATTCACCTGTTTAAACCTGTCGGACGAAACCACCGCAAATCTGGGCATTTCGCCAACTTTTACCTGCTGTCCAGCTTTCTCTGACTAGATTAACCATTGCTTCTCTATGGGGAATTTCCCTGCCGCCGAATTGCACCGTATTTCACTGGCAATTCCCAAATATTTGGTGAGTCGCCAGCTTTTTAAATACCCGAATTGCCACAAAATTGCACCATACGGGGAAATTCACCGTTCGCGTTCGGTGCAATTCAGTGGCAAATTTGGCTATCTTTGAATAACCCCTTATAAATCCCTAACCATGGAAGCAATTCCCACAGACATCAATGAGTTAAAATCTTGCTACACTCTACGTCTCCACTCACATACATTAATATCTCCTTTTCATCTAGATTTTGTTTTCTGACTTGAATGAACAGACTATTGTTAAAAAGACATTATTTGCTAATTGTAACACGGTTTGATGCAAAACCAACATTTCTGGGGAGTGGGAAAAGGCAGTTTAGATAGACAGAAAGTTCCAGCTTTTTTAGTTTTTGAAAAATAGCCATTCTTTTGTCTGCAGCTCCAACAATCAGATTAATGGCATTTTGTCCAAACCAACATTTTCCACACCCTCACCTTCTCCAAACTCATTTTTCACAGTGCGCAGTGCATTTTCTATTTTTTTAACCCCCTCTTAGTTAAAAAAAATCGTTGATAAAGGAAGAGTTTTCTTTTTGTTATTTATCTTAATTTTGATAGAGGCAGAATATATACTGTATTTGAAACAAAAGCGATATAGATACAATTAGGAGGATGTATGCATAGAGTTAAAATTGCAGTATCCCTTCTGAGTTGTTATAAAGACAGAATCTTCGGAAAAACGTTGTTGATCTTATATTTAATTTGCAAGTTCAAAGCTATTAAAGAAGGTATAAAGACCTTGCAATAAAGGAAATTACAAAAATATAATAAATAAGACTTTTAGGGCCCTATTACATTAATAATGCTAATGTAAGCGCTCACCTGTGTGAGTGTTAATGTTAGCAATGGTTGCCCTGGCGTGGGCTGACCATATTACAGTCCGAACGCTAATGGGTTAAAAAACCTGTTAGTGATTCGAATCTTGCACTTTTCAGTACGAGCTTACTGTACGTTGCACTCCCTATGCTTAACATGGGGAGCGCAAAGTGTTAATTAAAGTTAGGATTACAAAGTTCTAAAGCTAATTAACATCCTGCCGCGGTTAACTGAAAAGTTAACCGCAGCTAGAACCTGGTGCTAATTGATTCCGCTTTTGCGGAATCAGTCAGCACCAGCTGAAACCCCCCCAAAAAATCACATACTCAACTCCCAACCCGTGGCGAGAATGTCAGTTCCATACGCTTCTTCCCGCTGCCGGGAGCTGTGATAGCCTGGTGGGGAAAAGTCCTCCAGTCTCCCTCTGTAGATCACTACGCCGACCTGCCAGATCTCGCGAGGAGATCCCCTCCTATGGACTCAATGGAGGGGATGCTCGTGGCGGTGCTTAGCGCTGCCGAATGCATCTCGAGACTTAGCACCAGGTTACGGTGCAGGCTGCTGGATTAACGCCTGCCTCGTAAAATCATGCTAAAAAGGGGACGCTAAGGAAAAACCTACAGGCGCAGGTTTTTCTCCTTAGCATCCCCATTTTAGTGTGAAAATTATAATAGTGGCCTTAGGGAGTTTGGACTTGATTTGCCTTACATTATACATGTGTAAGATAATCCATATACAGTTGTGTTCAAAATTATTCAACCCCCAATGCTGTAAAGGGTTTTAGGGAATTTAGTGTACATTTGTAATTGTATTCAGAATGAAATCCTACAAGGACTTTTTAAAGAACCATATGCAACTAAAATGACATCAATTGGTTTTGTAATACAGTAGTAAATGTTTCTTTTGTGAATTCTTCATTGACACAATTATTCAACCCCTTAAAGACTACCACTCTGAAGAACAGAGGTTCATTCAAGTGTTTTCAATCAGGTATTGAAAACACCTGTGGATGTCACGGAGCAGCAATAAAATCATAATAAGCACCAATTAGGCAGCTTTAAAATGACTGTGATACTCAGCTCCTTCTAGACATTTACTGGTGTGGTTACAAACATGGTGAAGTCAAGAGAATGGTCCAGAAAGACAAGAGAAGAGGTGATTACTCTTCACAGGAAGGGCAATGGCTATAAGAAGATTGCAAAGATGTTAAACATACCAAGAGAGACCATAGGAAGCATCATTCGCAAATTCAAGGCAAGGGCACTGTTGAAACGCTACCTGGTCGTGGCAGAAAGAAGATGCTGACTTCGACTGCTGTGCGCTACCTGAAGCGTAGAGTGGAGAAAAGTCCCCGTGTGACTGCTGAGGAACTGAGAAAAGATTTGTCAGATGTGGGTACTGAAGTTTCAGCTCAGACAATACAGCGCACACTGCGTAATGAAGGCCTCCATGCCAGAACTCCCAGGCGCACCCCCTTGCTGTCTCCAAAGAATAAGAAGAGTCGACTGCAGTATGCCAAAAGTCATGTGGACAAACCACAGAAGTTTTTGGATAGTGTTCTGTGGACTGATGAAACAAAATTAGAACTGTTTGGGCCCATGGATCAACGCTATGTTTGGAGGAGGAAGAACAAGGCCTATGAAGAAAAGAACACCTTGCCTACTGTGAAGCATGGCGGGGGGTCAATCATGCTTTGGGGCTGTTTTGCTTCTGCAGGTACAGGGAAGCTTCAGCGTGTGCAAGGTACCATGAATTCTCTTCAGTACCAGGAGATATTGGATGACAATGTGATGCAGTCCGTCACAAACCTGAGGCTTGGGAGATGTTGGACCTTTCAACAGGACAATGATCCCAAGCATACCACCAAGTCCACTAGAGCATGGTTGCAGATTAAAGGCTGGAACATTTTGGAGTGGCCATCGCAGTCACCTGACTTAAATCCGATTGGGAACCTCAGGTGGGACTTAAAGAAAGCAGTTGCAGTGCGCAAGCCTAAGAATGTGACTGAACTGGAGGCTTTTGCCCATGACGAATGGGCGAAGATACCCGTAGATCGCTGCAAGACACTTGTGTCAAGCTATGCTTCATGTTTAAAAGCTGTTATAACTGTAAAAGGATGTTATACTAAGTACTAAGATTGAATGTCACTTGGGGGTTGAATAAAACTGATAATGATGTGAGCACAGAAAAGACATTTGTGGTTATTCATTATAAATGTTATGTTATATTTGTCTGACCTACACGTGCCTCTTTGATTTAATTGTAAGCAAGATGACTGAATGATCAAAATCAATGTCAAACTGGCCAAAACACTCAATTTCAGTGGGGGTTGAATAATTTTGAACACAACTGTATAAATGGTCCTTCAAGTTCTTCCACAAATACTCACTATGTAATGTATTTAGCATAAAATGCAACCACCCCTCAATGAAATACGTTAAGAAAATTGGTCAAAAGAACAGTTTTTTGAATAAAACAATTTCTGGTGAGATTTCTCTGATTAGAATGAAAACACTTTCACTCACATCCATGTAAACCTTGGAAACCTGTACTATAAAACAAGAGAAAATACACATTAGTACATAGGGGTCATGTAAAGACATTTGCTACTTGGGAATGAAACAATCGCAAATTATTTTATGTTGAAGAAAGACAAATGTATGTTTCTTTGTTAAAATCAAAATAATTTTATTAATATTGGTAATGTGGTGACATATTTAGAAGCTAATCTGATTTATGTATTTATTTATTGGGCAGGTGAAGAGAATTCAATATAAAATGCTGAGCCATAATTAGGCACCAGCAGTTATTTGGTTACTCTTCCCTAAGGGGGCAAAATTATAGATATGTATTAAGGAAAGTGTAATCCAAGTTTTCAGGTAAACATTAAGAATTAGTAACAAAATGCTGGCTTAGTCTCAATGTTCCCCATGGTGTTATGCCCAAGGCATATAAATGGATAAGTGGAAGTGTCAAAACATGACAGCACCATAAGTCACGTAATGCCTGCTGGGCTTCACTTTTCCTCTTGTCATTCAGTCTATGTTAAAAAATGTTGCTATCAATCATACGAATGAGCAGTGTACAGTAACGCTGATTTGTAAAATGTATTTATACTTTATTATGTGCATAGGTCCCAAAGCTTTTTTAAAGCATCTATAGCATCTGAATAGTGATCCATTTTTTCTATATCAGCAATTTTTTTGTTTAAAGTCTTTTAAACAGCATTTATATAGACATGAAATAGCATTCAAGGCCTCATTATACATAAGTAATAAGTGCTCGTATCAATAAAGTATCAGCAATTTTATATGACACTGGGTCCTATTCCAATAGAGCCACTAAACATTAAAGGCCCTATTACCTCCTTAAGTCAGCGTTAGCGCTAGGTTAACTGAGGTGACAGCGTGATGCCCAGATAAGATCTTGATCTCTAACTGTTTAAAAAAATCCATTAATGCATCAGTAATAGCGCATTCTAGCAGAAGCTTACTGTACTTTGTGCTCCCTATACTTAACATGGGGAGTGCAAACAGTAAGCAAAGAGTAATTCACGTTAGGATCACATAGTCCTAACGCTAATTGCTCACCACTGCAGCTAACTGAAACATTAGTTACAGCTCTAAGCTGGTGCAAACTGACTCCGGTTCTGTGTAATCAGTTTTCACCAGCTGAAAAGCCCTCCCAAAAATCAGATACTCACTTTGGGTCGGATCTGCCACTTCTGGCCATCAGGAGCAGAGTGAGACTGGGGACAAATAGCCCCCAGTCTTTCTTTGCGATCACTCTACAGCAATGCACAACCTCACGAGAGCAAGATCACATGACCTGGAAGCACAACCCTCCTTGGAATCCTATAGACTACAAGCGTTAGTGCAGCCGCGAGTATCCAGGAGGTAACTGCCCCTTATGGGGCAGGCTGCTGGATTCAGCACCTGCCTCGTAATCTGTTTATATAGCGGGGACACTAAGGGGAAATTTGTGAGCACAAATTGTTCCCCTTAGCGTCCTCGTTTTAGTGAGAGGCACGTGATAATGGCTCACTAGTTAGGAGGACACTAACAGGGTTATCCAAAGAGATCCGAATTGCTTGAGAAAGGTAACCGAACGCTGAAAATCAGCGTTCGGTTACCTTTCTTGGCCATTCGGCTATCCAGAGAGCAGGCAATCGCCAAATCCTGGCGAATTGCCTGCACATACGGTGCCTGTTCGGTTCCTGTTCGAGGCAGAGAAATCCCCATAGAGAAGCACTGCTTCGGCTATTCAGAGAACACAAACCAGCAGTGAAAGGTTCCCTAATGCCCTGCCATTCGGTGGTTTAATTCGGCAAATTTATTCAGGAGAATCCCATAGGCTTCAATGTTAAAAATATTCCAGTTTTAATTCAATATCTAATAAACCGTTCATTATAAAATTCTGCAGCAAAAAGTCTCTTTATTCATTGATTTTTTCGGATACTTTAAGCATTTTTCTTTTTTTTTTTTTTTTTTTAAAAAAGTCCGATTTATTTTTTTTTTTTTTCAGTTTGCTTATTTTTTTTGTAACAGCTCTCTTTATTATCATTCCCTGGACCTCCTGTGAAAATTTCATACATTTTCGCTCAGTAGTTTCTTTGCAAACAGCGTTTCATTTTCCCAGATTCATACAAATGGTTTTTCTAATTTATTCACTGCCTCCTCTACGTCACAGCTGCTTCGGCTCTGTGTGATTCGGCTCCTTTTCGGCTCCTGTTCGGCTCCTGTTCGGCTTTTTCGAAGGTTAATCCAGATGTTTTTGCTTGTTTTCAGCATGCATTCGGTTAGTTTTCGTCAGGTTGTCGGCAGCTTTTCCCTGCAATTCGGGGACCCTGTGGTGCTTGCTGAATACACCGCAGGGTCACCGAAATGCAATCGGCAAAAGGAACCGAATTGAAGAGAACGAAAAGTCACCGAACGTGCGGTGACTTTTCGAATCTCTTTGGATAACCCTGTAAGTATAATGGCCCCACTTGTAAATGTTAGCGGATCACATCCTATTCCAAGCTAAGACGCAACTTCTTCTGCAGCTCAGCTTCTACGGGTGTAGTAGATGCTATCACTCCAGCTATGATATCATCATGGAGTAACTCTAAATTCATATTTCTGCCTTTATTTTACTCAAAAAGAATGAATAGTCAGTGGCATACTGCTTGTGGATGCTGGTGAAATGGTAAATTCAAAGACGTGAACAGTGTTAATTTTGTTGACAATTTTAGTCAAAGACTTACTTAACTACATTTTTTTGACTAAAACTAGACTAAAACTACATAAAAACTATGTTATGATGACTAAATTTATGACAACAATCTATTGACAACTATTCTAAAATTTTAGGGAGGGACTATTTGTGAAGAGATCCAATCAGAACTAATCTCAAGAATGAGAGAAATTATGAATTTTCTATTTTCAGGTAAGAGATTTACTCCAGGATTATAGAATGAGTTTGGAAATTCTAGAGAAAAGCTGAAATAATGCATTATACTTTACACTCAATAGATTTTAGTTGACTAAATCTACTGTACATTTGGTTGATTAAAATCTTATGACATATAGTCAACTAAAACTAGACTAAAACAATTCATAGGATTAAAACTAAATGGTAGTTTAGTCAGAAGACTTTCTGTCAAAATTAACATTGGATGTGAAAGGAAAATTCAAACAATAGAGGGTAATCAGCATATGCTAAGTGTTTGTATTCCTGACCAGCTATAGAAAATCCTGTAATATTGGGATCAGATTGTGAACTAATACAAAAAAGGTTCTAAAACAATGGCAAATTGTAACAGAGAAAGGGGGCACCCTAACAAGTATACAACATTTTAGGTTATTCATAAAATGATAAATTAACTTTAATACAAACAGTAAAGCCCAAATGTTCTTAAAGAGATAAAATGAGGGGCCTTTCCTGAGTCCAAACAAAGTTTGGATGAAAATGTCCAAATTCGAATTTCAGAAGTGCTTCCGAAAAATGAATCGGTCCATACAAAACGGGTAGAAAACTGAACTAAAACAAATCGATACAGACGGAAACAGAGTGAAAATGAAATGGTATAAAACAATTTGATTTTGTTTTTACTGATCAATTCGTTATGCCGTTTCACTTAACCTTGGCAACGCGTCCCAGGGTCCCTGTCCATTGGCCATGGTGCTGAATCTGTCGTATTCAGCAACACAGGCCATGGACAGCACCATGGTGCAGTTCGGTGCGATTCGGCGACAGTGAAATTCCCCGAACGCAGCGGGTTTTTTACTTTCCGTTAGTCTGGCTGCGTTTGGTGCTGAAACCTATTCAGCACCATGGATAGCAGCTCTGCAGGGCTCCTGAATAGGTTCAATACACGTAGACAGTCCCAGCTGAATGCAGACAGATTGAAGCAAAGAGAAGAAAAACGTTGCATTTGGCAAAGAAAAAATGCTTTGTTGTTTTAAAATAAATTAGGAATTAAGAAACCCCGAAAAATGCCTAAAAATCTTAAAAAATAAATAAAAGAGACTTTTTGCTGTTAGTGAAAAGAATAAATGGTTGAATAAATGTTTGATAAAAACAGGGAATATTTTTTACATTGAAACCTATGGGATTATTTTGTAAGGCTGGTATTTTTATTGTAGTACTGGCTGTATTTTATTTTGTATGGCTGGTATTTTTATTGTAGTACCGGCTGTATTTTATTTTGGTATCAGCTGGTATTTTATAACTGGCTGCTATTTTCATTGTAGTACCGGCTGTGTTTTATTTTGTATGGCTGGCATTTTTACTGTAGTACCGGCTGTATTTTATTTTGGTACCGGCTGTATGTTATTTTTAGTATTTTCAATGTAGTATCAGCTGGTATTTTTCTTTAGAACCGGCAGATATTTTATTTTTGGTATTCTTGTTGTAGTACAAATGCTGCTGTCCTTGGTGCTGAAACATATTCCAGCACCAAGGACAGGGGGATTACGTATATTTTTTTTTTACCCTAATCTACAGTCAGGTCCAGAAATATTGGGACATCGGCACAATTCTAACATCTTTGGCTCTATACACCACCACAATGGAGATGGAATGAAACAAACACAATGCGCTTTAACTGCAGACTGTCAGCTTTAATTTGAGGGTATATACATCCAACTCAGGTGAACGGTGTAGGACTTACAACAGTTTGCAGATGTGCCTCCCACTTGTTAGGGGACCAAAGGTAATGGGACAGAATAATAATCATAAATCAAACTTTCCCTTCTTAATACTTGGTTGCAAATCCTTTGCAGTCAATCACAGCCTGAAGTCTGGAATGCATAGACATCACCAGACGCTGGGTTTCATCCCTGGTGATGCTCTGCCAGGCCTCTACTGCAACTGTCTTCAGTTACTGCTTGTTCTTGGGGCATTTTCCCTTCAGTTTTGTCTTCAACAAGTGAAATGCATGCTCAATGGGATTCAGGTCAGCTGATTGACTTGGCCATTGCATAACATTCCACTTCTGTCCCTTCAAAAACTCTTTGGTTGCTTTTGCAGTATGCTTTGGGTCATTGTCCATCTGCACTGTGAAGCGCCGTCCAATGAGTTCTGCAGCATTTGGCTGAATGTGAGCAGATAATATTGCCCGAAACACTTCAGAATTCATCCTGATTCTTTTGTCAGCAGTCACATCATCAATAAATACAAGAGAACCAGTTCCATTGGCAGCCATACATGCCCACGCCATGACACTACCACCACCATGCTTCACTGATGAGGTGGTATGCTTAGGATCATGAGCAGTTCCTTTCCTTCTCCATACTCTTCTCTTCCCATCACTCTGGTACAAGTTGATCTTGGTCTCATCTGTCCATAGGATCTTGTTCCAGAACTGTGAAGGCTTCGTTAGGTGTTGTTTGGCAAACTCTAATCTGGCCTTCCTGTTTTTGAGGCTCACCAAAGGTTTACATCTTGTGGTGAACCCTCTGTATTCACTCTGGTGAAGTCTTCTCTTGATTGTTGACTTTGACACACATACACCTACCTCCTGGAGAGTGTTCTTGATCTGGCCAACTGTTGTGAAGGGTGTTTTCTTCACCAGGGAAAGAATTCTTCGGTCATCCACCACAGTTGTTTTCCGTGGTCTCCCGGGTCTTCTGGTGTTGCTGAGCTCACCGGTGCGTTCCTTCTTTTTGAGAATGTTCCAAACAGTTGTTTTGGCCACGCCTAATGTTCTTGCTATCTCTGATGGGTTTGTTTTGTTTCTTTAGCCTAATGATGGCTTGCTTCACTGATAGTGACAGCTCTTTGGATCTCATCTTGAGAGTTGACAGCAACAGATTCCAAATGCAAATAGCACACTTGAAATGAACTCTGGGCCTTTTATCTGCACATTGTAATTGGGGTAATGAGAGAATATCACACACCTGGCCATGGAACAGCTGAGAAGCCAATTGTCCCATTACCTTTGGTCCCTTAACAAGTGTGAGGCACATCTGCAAACTGCTGTAAGTCCTACACCGTTCACCTGAGTTGGATGTACATATCCTTAAATTAAAGCTGACAGACTGCAGTTAAAGCACATTGTGTTTGTTTCATTCCAACTCCATTGTGGTGGTGTATAGAGCCAAAGATGTTAGTATTGTGTCGATGTCCCAATATTTCTGGACCTGACTGTAATTAAATTAATCCATTTCACATTCCAAAATAACTAATTAAAACAAAATAACTAAAATGAAATTCGAATCAATCCAAAATATGAATCGATCTGAAATACAGATCATACTAATCTCCCAAAAAACGAATCGGTCCAAAATACGAATCGCCATTACATAACGAATGCAACAAAACAAACTAAAACACGATACAAACCGATCCAAAGCAATTTTTTTTGCTGTGCCCATGTCTACAGAGAAGGTGTTCAAATATTGGTGGCATTTCAGAAAAAGTCCACTTTATGAAGGGTATTTTTCATACGCCTTCCAGCACGTTTACATGGCATGAGCAGGGTAGGAGGGAAAATATATGTTACTTTTTCAATACAAATCGACCTATTTACAATTATATTAGCAAAGGCAATTAACATCCTATACACAGTAAAACATCAATTTGTAAATAATTTTATAGTACTATTGAATTAAAAAATACAATATACAAACTGGTCTTAAAATACTTCACTGTCCTTTGGTTCTTTTTATTGTGTTTCTTCAAGGCTTATTTGTAGGAGGACACAATTGTGCAACTGCATACATTTAAACAAGTAAAAGGATTGAAACACTTATTTCATTCTTTTTTTAGGCTCAACAACCGAGATCCTTGCCTCTCAGAAAAACAAGAGAATAGACACAATATAATGACACAAGGATGCAACTGAATATGTTTTTGTTAATTAAGACAGACAAACAAACTAACCCCAGACAAGAAAAAATACTTGGAATACTTTCAGTGGCTAAACATTCCACCGAGTGCCTTGTAACCAGTTCTGCCTTACTCCAGATCCCAAGGATTTCAACAGCGCCATATATTGTGTAAACAATGGACATGCTACATATACAGTATATAATGGTATCTTTTTTAAGCAATAACTGCAAATTAGTTGGATGAAGCAATTGGAGAAAAATATAAAAAGTCCTCAAGTTATGAAAACCAAATAACAGAAACCACTGTGCATTATGTGCAACCTTTGGTTATTAGTATTATTAATATATACTCACAAAGGAAAATAAAGAATGTGCCTTGAACAACATCCACTCTGAGTCTTGTGACTCTACAACAACTTGGAGATGCCAGTATTTCTTGAAACAATGATACGATTTCCATCTTATCAACAATGACCCTTATATAACAAAGGATAGAAAAAGAGCAAAGACCATCAAGCAGCCAATAAAAAGCTGGGTAAAATACAAATTTATCGTGCTCAACTTTTCACAAAAGAGCAAGTAATAAAAAAATCATAATCTATGTCCCCTCCAGTATGTTTAATCTCAAAAGGACTTCCTCAAGGAAGTCTCCTAATACCTTTAGGATCCTAATATCTTAAGCAATCTAATATCTAAAAGTTGCACAGTTTGCACCAGGGAATTTGGTCGCTCTGTAAGGTAAGCAGAAGAGGAGGCAAAGGGCTATATTACAATCTTCACGCAAAAAGCCTCGCGAAAAGCGAAAATCTTTGCTCCAAGCGTTAAACTTTTGCGAGCGCAAATCACTGCTGGAATTACAATCCTCGCGGCTTTTTTCTTCCGCTGATAAATTGCGCGTGCAAACAGTACGCTCACAAATGCAGGCGTAGTGCCGTCTCAAGCAAAAAACTTTGCGCGCACAGTTTTCTGCACCCATTCAGCCAATCAAAATGAAGAAACACACCTATCAAACGCAACTGAATTGCGTCTGCCAGAGGCATCGGAGACGGGTTCTGCGTCTATGATGCAAAATGAGCATATATGCTACAGTAATAATACACACACACCTGTCATCATCCATTAGATTGTTGCTGCATTACTTTTTATGTGCTGGTTATTTTTTGGGTTAGCCAGGTTGTTCAGATATGCCGTTAGCACCAGCTTTTTGCAGTTGCTAAAATTATGCGCGCAAAGGCTATGTGGTAATTACCGCGAATAGATTGTAATACCATCCTCGTACCAGCGCACATTCGCATTTGCGCTCATAATGTTAAGTATAGGAATCGCGCAGTACAGTAAGCTCGCGCAGGGTTCGCCCAGGTTCACACGCGATAGACAATTGCGCGCGGTTGTTGCGCTGACTATGTACGGATTCGGCGCAAATGGTTTTACCCCTCGTGTTAATGATTTTTGCACCGGCGCAAACGTTTACGTGAAGATTGTAATTTAGCCCAAAATTTTTATTTTTAATTAGTCTACTGAAATGGGCAGCTGAGAGAAGGGGATTTGACCAGTGGGTCAGTAAGGGGCTCCATGATTTCTGATGGCAGCCCTGCTTCTTCATACCCACCTTATTGACTGTTACACATCCTACACATTTTCTTCTGCATTCTTATGCTCTCTCTGACCATCAGCTTCACACACCATCTGCTCTATTTTGTCACATATCCCTTTATGAGCTTTATATTATTCGTTCTTTGGTCATTTGGCACAGGACTTGTATTATTGCTGTATTTTTCAAGATTGTCCTGAGGACAGGGCCACTTGTTCCCTGTATATTAGATCATGGGGCCACCTTGTGCCACACCCACAGGAGGCCACACCCATACAAAGCCTCACCCCTACAAAGCAACACTTTCATGTACATAGTTGTGCTAAAGAATTTATTTCTTATCTCATTAAAATAATCTTTTTGAAAATTGTGTAAAAAAAATCCATTTGGACCCAGCAGCGAATTGGGGAATCCATTGTGCCCCCTCCAGACTTACAGATGGCCACCGCTCTGCTGCAGCAGCCATCACCAACTCATTGCAGCTAAGGCTGCACCGCAACACAGAATGTCCCTGTGGCAAATGTGGGATCACAGAGCTCCACAACAAATAAAACTCACACTCATGCACACTGCAGATTATTGAGTTTTATTGCTGTTGAGCTGTGATACGCTCATACACACTGCACATTAGTATCACAGAGCTCCACCACAATAAAATTCACAGCAATGTGCAGTGTGCATAAGTGTATCACAGAGTCCACA